>OX104063.1:109897638-109928513 GCA_944474145.2 Dicrocoelium dendriticum | reverse complement strand
TTTAAATGTAAGTGTACGCAGTGCATACCTTGGCCTACTAAAATCAAGTGCGGCGCGCTTCAAGGCTCGGTACGCATACGAAGCTCGTTTCTGAATTCCATAATTCACCTTGCTTGTGTGCTATTATGAAAGGGGTACCATTATCCCATGATATAAAGGTAGGGCGTGCTATCTCCACAAGGAAAGATCCCAGTACCCTAAGGTTAAACTGCATAAAGCGTTTACATTGTCTTTCCAGAAGCTAAACCGTTTAAATTGACCAGGTGCAAAATGCTGAGTACAGGTCATCAAAGCAACCAAAACTATCGGCAAGGGCTACAAATTCTATAGCGGGCACCTCATGAGAGCTATCTTTGCGTACTTAGACAAGAATACCTTGATATTTGGCGGCACAATGAAACTGCATCAGTGAAAGTCAACCAACCATTCTACCTAATGCGTAACACATTCGCAAATGGCCGAAGCTCAATGCTTCCAAAAGGCTTAAAGCGTGCATGAGTTTGCTCACGGAATGCGCATTCAAGGCGTGGCAACCCGGGCTGGGAACACTACCTCACCATGATTGCTGCTGCATAACTCAGCGCAACGGAGTACCTCCGACGGTTTTCAGATTATCTTACCTACCCAGGCTTTAATCTTTATGAATTACAGCGATCGTCATCGGGGTCCACTGGGAATTCGCATGCTATTTCAGATCAAGAGACACCCAAACTAACTAGGTGGCTATATTTTGAAACTAAGCAGAACCAACTCGTTGGTGTCAGCAGTTTAATTTGCCAAGCAATGCAGCCGACTGGAAGTTTGCCGAAACGGTTCCCTCAGATAATCATATACCGAGAACACTCGCACGGTGCATGCAGATAATGACTACATCTAACCCCCAAACTGAAATCACATTAACGATCCATTGACACATCATCATTATGCGCTAAATACCAGGAGCAGCAGGTGATAGCAGTAGTGATGAACAAGCACAGGAAGACCTAATAATACTTTTAAGTTTCAGGCATTAGTACTTACATTTAAGCAATTGCAGGCCCCTTCGGTAAGTCATGTACGTCACGGGTGCATTAGTTAACACTGTATTTTGTCTCGCACATTTGACCTTATCCATCCTTCGTGCCTTGTCATTCAGTTGTTATTATACGCGACACAAACCATTGCGCTATTGCACTCTGTTGTATATTACTTTTCCGTTCGTTGCACATGTGCCTTAAGTCCCATAACTTATTTTCCTGGAGATTTGTAGGCATGTTCATTGGTGGCGCTACTTGCCAACGGAATTTACTGCCCTAAATAACAGATTATACGTAATATATGTTGGGTGGCAGATAATGACTCAAACGTATTGGTAAATTGCAAATCCATAACAGTCTTAAGTTTGCTTTAACCCGATAAAAGCAGAGTCCTTTGCAGCCTTTCCAAATTCCTAACCATTCACTGAGCACGAAATGGTTGCCGAGTTCTAACTTTCTCAGATGTCCAACGCATTATTGCGCCATCACTAGGAACTTTTAGAATAGGGTAAAATTGCGGTGGGTGCAGTCTAAAGGTCTCCGACTTTCTAATTTGCATATTGTGAGGACATCCGCTCGCATGCTGCGTTGGTCCAAAGCGGTTAATAGTATTTCCAAATAAATAAATAAATACAATTTTATTCTCATATGTTCCGAAGCACGCCAAACCGGGAGTGAGTTATGATCATGAGTTATGTTTCTCTACTGTTGACCGTTAAATATGACCGACATTAATATGAGTGTGTTGAGTTTAAAAAATATGCCACGCTCTTAATACAAACCATGCCAGAACGTATGCATGGGTTTGTAATAAATAGAGCTTTTTCTCCTCAGTATGAAGCACGCTTGCAAAGGCCTGAGCATGGCAACAAAAACGCGTTTGATCGGTAAATGAACCAAATTGTTAAACAGGTAACCGTTAGATACAGGGTTACTTTCATATGTATTTATGTTTGTACCTTGGCTAGTATGCACTTGTGTTACCAGTGTACAAGGGTGAAGGAAACAACCAATGTGCCACGAATTTTCGTGGTATCCACTTGCGTAGTTGTTTTGGCAGGGCGAATGCTCGAATCCTGCTCAACTGCCTCATTAATGCGGTTGTGGCACCAAAGTGACGGAAGGGCCATGTGGATGCATTTCGGGTTGCAGCGCAATCTGTATGGTGTTTGCTGCTCGTCAGTTGAAACGGAAGCTCAACAAACGACACCAGTCTTTATACTGCTGTTTGTTGCTTTCACCAATGCCTTTGATGCCGTGAAACGCGGTATATGGTGCCTGGAGTCAGGCAAGTTTGCTTGCCCTATTAATCTTTTAGGTTCAATTGGATGTCTGTACAGTGGTATGAGCTCGAAGTTGCGGCTGAGTAGCCGGACCAAGGATGACTTTTCTTTGTCTTTGAGGTAAAGCAAAGCTCGTCTTAGCTCCTACACTGTTTAATATTTATCTTGCTACGAGACCTTGTACCTTTTATGTCGCTTTTGCTTACGGTGTTCTTGTGCAGCACAGTATGGCTGGTTTGTTGTTGCACGTCGGTCGTTTCGGTGCGAGTACCCTGCTCTGTGAGACAACTACCCATATTTGCTGTTCGCCGACGATTGGGCGTCCTTTGTACAGTGCAGTTGCGTTGCTGCACATGACTAGTGCTCTGGTTACGACGGTGGCGAAATTCGGGGCAACAATCAATCCAAGAAAAGGTGTCAGCCACTTTCGGCCTACACGCGAATTGCAATCCGCAATGCCGCCGGAAGCGAGCATTAGTGTAGACTTGTTGAAAACCACTTCTAGCTTCTGCTGCCCTTGGGACTGGCTTTTACCTACCAGCAGACACACAATGAGCCGCGTATCCGCGTACCAAAGTCAGCAGCGACATTCGGTAGCTTGAGTACCGAGTGCTGCATAAGCACCAGTTTGCCGTCGGCAAGAAGCTGATTGTCTACAAATCCATGGTTTTGTCCCTTTTTATATACGAAAGTGAAACACGGACGACGTACCGGCGAGAGGTGAGATAGTCCGAACGGCTTTCTCAACGGTGTTTGCGACGGATTCCGCGCCTCGATAGGTGCGACAAAGGCGCAGACACGGTGGTGCTACGCCGAAGTGGAACGCATGCAGTGGGCTGCATACGTTTTCTGAGACACTTGGGGTGGCTCGGTCCTGTGTGGCCTTTGCGTTCAACGTGGAGACAGAAGCAGTCCTTATATGTTCAGCTGCATTTGAGGAAGCTCTAGAAGGGGAAACCGGAACTTTGTGGTCAGGACGTGAGCAAAGTGTGCCTATCACGCGCGAATATTGATATAATATTTTGGAACTCGAGGGCGGTTGATGGGCGTGCATGGTGCGAGCTGATCAGGTAGTCAGTTGTCGAAGTACAAGGAAAAGCTCTCATGTATGCAGAGAGGAAACAGCAAGTGCAGAAGCGACAGGCTCCGAGGGGTGTACTCCATAGACGTCCAGCGCGTAGTGTTTTAGCAAATGCTGTCGTGTGTGAGCAAGTCATGCAAGCCTAGTGAGTTACGAGCAAGACCACACGTGGCCAACCTCGAAAAGACGACGGTTCTTGCTGAGAACGTAAGCAGAACCGGCGCAGCATAGGTAGGTATGCTGCGTTCGATTTACTAACCGCGTGCTTGCTTGTGGCCTATTTCCGTTAGGTGGTGGGTTTGCTGTTGTATTATTACTTTATCCCTTTCCCTCATTCTAAACACGACCTTCGGACTATCTTGTTAACATAGTCGCTTAAGCTAATTGTGGTTAACTATGTCAACTCTTTCGCATTTGAGGCTTTAAAACCTAATTTGACTACATTTGGAACATAGCGCGGAATTATTACATATGCTACTTTAGCAGTGAGTTAAGTCAGCATAGCCTTATGCTTTATTCACTCTAAGTTATTTGTTATTGTCATTTCAGGTGCTTGGCTTTTGTTTGATATCTGCGGTGTGGTTAGACATTATGTAAAGTTTGACCATTTGTCTGCCTGTCTAGTACCCACTAAATCGACCACACTGGCTCTAGGAGACAGTTGGGCGTTGCTTGAAGGGATGGGGTGTACGTACCTCGTGTCCGCGCTAGGTGCGTAGCTTGTTTCTATCCAGTGTGCAGGGGACTTCGGTCCAGCCATGGTCTTGTGTTCGCTTACTTCCCCGAATACGGGGTGTTGGCTGTGTGTGGGTCGGTTTTGTTGATGAAACATGGCTCCCATCCACATGTCAGCCGGTCACATCCCATCAGGTTTACACTGGATATGGTGTGTGTGTGTGTGTGAATGGAGCTGCGGTTGGTGCAGCACAAGCCATCCATGAGATTTCTGTAGGCGCGGGTGTCCTATGACAGTTCTGAAAAGACCACCGTGACAGTAAATAAATAAATAGATATATTTTTAGGCTGGCTAAAGACTGCGCCCTTAAGGCTTTTGAGCAACATTGACATTAAACCTATGCTTTTGCATGGGAGTGAGAACAGTATGTGTATATGTTCCTTGTTGACACTTACGAATGCATATGCGTTGTTAGGTGTACAGCTTAAGGGGTGGTACGCGACCACCTTAAAATACTTCTGGCTCCATCAGGCAGTCTTTGAGCTCCTTGCTTTTGTTTGTTGTGAAAGTTACGCAGAGCCATAGTTGTGTAACTTTCTTTGGAAAACAGGATCTAAGTCACCACAACTACATTATAAATGGCAACTTCGGCTCGCTCAGTCGTCCCATTTATTGCTGCGCACATGGAAAGTAATAAGAGCGGCGTTACCATAAGGAACAAAAAAGGTTAAAAATGTTTCTAGAAAGGCAACTAAAATAAAAAGGGTTTGTTAAGAGGCACACCCGTCGGCGTACTTCTCTAGAAAATACAAATTAACAAACATGTAACCCAAATTCCTTGCGCTTAAGTTGATCTCTGGCGCAAATTTTTAACTTTGTACATCTCAGAACAAAAGGAAATCCCGCTTTAAGGCTAGAATATTGTAAATATTAGTTCGAAACTATACTGCTCCGAACTAGAGTAAGCCGCTGATTATGTTAAACGTAAAACCAATGCGAGACTGCAGTACCTCACGATTTATTCACAATGGCGGTTTACGTATTACACCAATGTCTTTTACGCTAAAAATGGCTTTCTGTCTTGCAAGCAGATACCAGCAAAAATAATTGATAAAAAGGCGAAGCGGTATAAGTTCTAAATAGCCATACCTATTTAAAAGTGCTCTATATAGCCCGAAATACTCCGCAAAAACTAGGTACGAGCTAAATGGTCAAAAAGCAAACTTTTCAGCCATACTTGGTAAGGATGAGCAAATAAGCGATAACGTTTTGCAAAAACACTAGGCATCCAGTAAAGAATGTTGTATAAGCAAAGGACTTCAGGACACTTTATAATTAGCCCACTGTCAAAAGGACTCAGTGTACAAGTTTCCGTGGTTATTGTGTCACATAAACCATCAGAACTATCTACTTTATTATTTTTATGCCTCTGAGTGGTTGCAAAGTTTATATCAAAGCTGCATGAGTTAGGTCTACGTAAAAAATACAGGAGGCTTTCAGGTTCAGTTAACACGTTTTGGCCTGACAATTGCAAACCTTTCTTAGATATATATTTTGCAAATTTTATCGTTTGGAGCCGATGTCCTATATTCATAATGCTAGGTCTCCAACACCAGACAACTAGAGGCATCCGCCACTAATAATAAAGAATTGAGTGTCGGAAACGTTAGCATAATGCTTCAGGGGGTGCAATCCATTTGGGTCTGTGGTGGTGGGGCATTACTAACCCTACTTCTAATTTTTGAGCTTGCTCGTACATTAGGGATGGTTATGCCTCATGTGTTGATGCACAATATTGTGCAGCACTTTTATTAATTTCGAGGTATTTCTCTCCAATTTGAAGTTCTAAAGTAAGTGTAAGTCGTATTCATCCAGGTGGCAATGTTAACCAGTAGGGTAATGTCACACCAACCAGTTCCTTGGTGGTTTTCCTGACAAGTGCTGTTCTAACACCATAAGCAAATTGTGATAAAGTAAACCAAAATTAGGAAAGAATGTAAAATGTAGGAGGCTTAGGACCCAGCTAATAGACAAAAGTACGCCCGAATGTCTGAGGTAAGGCGAAGTGTTGGTCAAAATTTTCGGGATGTCCGGCTAGCCAGTGTGACAGTGACCAAGCTTTTGCTGATAAACTTTTGTGCCATTGGAATTGAAGCTGGACATGCAGACGTTTTACTAGTAAAAGTGGTTAAAGATGATCTGGTTTTCATGCTACCCGTCTTTGCGCTAGGAGCCACTCCTTGTCTCTCCAACACTCACACTTGAATTGTTTGCATCACATACCTTCGCTGGTTTGTTGACTTCATCGGTCACTGTAACTATCCACTAATAACTGGAAGGCTTATTGGGAGTTCAGTTGCTGTCCACTGGTTCTCTCTCTTTGCACCAATAACCTTTGTTCCTCTTATCTTCATCACGGTTCCCGCAGTGATTCGTTGTAGGCTCAATATATTTGTGCGCATATCCGGAGCTACTAGGAGGCATTCCTTGTTTCTCCATCCTGTAATCTTCTGGAATGTCTGTATCACTTACCTTCGCTGGCTTGCTGATGAATTCTGTGACACTGTAGGAATCCAGTAGTGTCCAAACTGCTTAATGTAATAAATAAATAAATAAATAAATGGCATATTCTCTGTAAAACGAGACACACCTATAAAGGCATGATCAAATACATTAATGGTTACATCTGGCCACCGAAAGTTATTCATAGCGCATTGATCTGTCGATCTTCTTAACCTCAGCACCTCATCTTATTAGCAAATTGCAGTCGTAGGTTCCAAACATCTCTGCGCATATCCGGAGCTTGCAAAGAGCCACTCTCTTTTATCTCCAATCTTTCCTCTTCGGGAATGTCTGCGTCACATATATTTGCTGTCTGTTGAGTTATTCTGGAACACTTTATGTATCCACTAGCCACTGGAAGGCATAACTCCAACGCTATTGCTATCCGTCGATACACTCTCTCCCTTAGTATGGTTATCAGTTCTTCGTATTATTTTTGGCACATCTGTTTAGCTGCAGCTACTCTTCGTAGGCTCTAACCATCCCTGCGAATATTCGGAGCTTGCTAAGAGACACTCTTTTATCCCTCTCTGAGACTGCGTGCGTCACATACATTTGCGGTCTGTTGACTTATTCTGGAACACGTTTTGTATCCACTAGCCACTGGAAGGCTTCACCCCAATGCCATTACTAGCCGTCGATACTCTCTCTCCCTTAGTACCATTATCAGTTCTTCGTGTTACCTGTCATCACTTTTCAGGTGCAGCGAGTCATGGTAGCTAGCATAGATCCTTGCGCCAGGAGCCACTCCTTATCTCTCCAGCTCTTACTCTCTTGAATTGTTTGCAACACACACCTTCGCTGGTCTGTTGACTTCTTCTGTCACAGTAAGTGTCCTCTGGTAATTAGAAGGCTTAATCCGAATGCCTTTGCCGGCCACTGATACTCGCTCTCCGTGCGCCACTATCTGACGCCCTTCTTATCTTCCTCACCACTTTGCAGCGATACGCCGTAGGCTCTATGTCCATTCCGCGCAGACCTTGAGCTTGCTGTGATACAATCCTTGTCTCTCCATCATACAGTCTCCTGGAATATCTGTATCACTTACCTTTGATGGCCTGTTGATGCATTCAGTGACCTTATAAGCATACACTAGTGACCAAGCGTCTTATTGGAATGGCTACATCTGGCCACCAATAGTCTTTCCTTGGGCCACCATCTGTCAGTTGTCTTACATGCGGCACCTCTGTTTAGAAGTAGCTAGTGGTTGGACGCTTCATGCATATGCGATTATCCAGTGTTTGTGAGGAGCCACTCTGTATCTCAATAACCTTTGTTTCTTTAGAATCTCTGCATCCAAGCTTTCCGCTGCCTTACCGCCAATTGACCTTTAGAACTCTCTCGCAGCAACCTATTTATTTTTCACTTTTTATGCTGCGCTCCCTATCGTATTAGGCTAGATACTTGCTGTTCATGCACCTTGCAATCACCACTAATCTTCTAACACTCTTTGCTCTCTCTTCGCTCCATTTTTGCTCATACTGAAGCGATGCTTCCTGGGTTATTAACCGGTGCAACGCTTTTGTCTCTATGCGGGCTTTAGTAATCTACCCATACGGCTAATTATTCTATTGGGCATTCAAATGGTACTTTCAACATAATAATTTTTGTATTGTGTACATTACTTTGTCGCAATTCCAACGGATGTAACACAAGACTTAAATAATATTTAACTTCATGATTGTTCTTGTGGTCTTCTCTCTTTTGTTTCTCGCTTTCCCTTTTCTCCGTGGTCCGGAACTGCTGGAAGAGCTGGGATGTAACTGAGGAACAGATTTCGCGCAAGTCGGACGTAACAACCGACAAGGACCTACATGGAGCATAGTTGTACACCGAAAGGCTCCAACTACAATCACTACAATCCATGTCCAGTTTGATGAGCAGGACAAAGCTTCACACACTCACAAGTTATATATCTGAAAAAGCCAGACAGCAGAAAATATGAATTTTTGCTCACCTGGACACACAACAAGACGACTATTCGCGATGTTCCCGTCCTCAAACGGCCTCAAAAATCATGGCGGCTCTGAGCACATTATCTGTGCAACAAACAGAGGAACTTAGAAGCCATTTGACTGCGAATAACCAAATAGGAAACCAGTCATCAAGCGGCTTGGCCAGTTTTACATTAATGTTCAAAATACTTTACGGCAGCGTTGCAGGACGTGGTGGGTATTCGCCTGGCATGCGTTCTCCCCATAAAAGCCACAAATGTCTGTTTAACAACACTGCGACGTGGTTTAGGTGACCCGCCACTGAATAAATTCACCGCCCACAACTACATCCTGGCAAGTCGGCTAGACTCAAATTTAAACTTTTTCCCGACACATGCAAGAATTTGATACTCTTCATCTACATGCACCGGTTCAATCCACTTATAGTGCCTTGAGCCTTTCTAATATAAATGATTGAACCCGAAGTATCGTTGTGATACACAACTGCGTATAGACCTTGATCATGCTTGATTTGTTGTGTCTCTACATATTTGAGAATAAACTATTTATTTATTTATTGTTGCCAATAGTGACAGCCACTGACAGGCACTAAGCATATCGAGTCAATAGAGGAAGATTGGAGAGCAAAATTTCTGATACTTGGGCCCATCACCTTTAAAGTGCTCGCTTTTTTCTAAAAGATGGAAGCTATATATTCACCGTTTTGCGGTACGCACACCGATTGCAATTGAAAACGGCGGTGTAAACAGGCGAGTACTCAGGCTTAATGAAAAAGCTACAATTAATGCCCAGCAGAAAGTTTTCTTTACGAAGGTACATAGAGGTACATCTGACCTTGATACTTGGACGAGCTTTTGGACAAGTCCTTGCTAACCTTAGGTGTATTGACAGCAACAATAGCTTTTAACACCTTGTACAAGGCTTAGGGTTAGTAGGATGCCTTTACTAGGAGTACCTCAAAATTCATGAGCCTAATATTTTTCACGGACCCAGTGGTCCAAGAATTTAGGAAGTGATAAAAGGTAGAGCTTAAGACTAAAGAATGAAGGAGTAGATACGTTATAAGGATTAAAGTTTGCCTGCACGAAAGGATTCCTTATAACCCTGCACTACGCTAAATGAAGCAGGCCTAGATATTTGCGAGCCTGTAAATCAGCAAGCTAGGCTGCGCTGTAAGTTGAACCTTTTATACATTGACAAAGTAGCCGCTGAAGTAGGAAAAACCAGAGGTGTGTAGATACCGGCTGATCCATGCAGCCTTTGGACCGACGTGTCAGTGAGGGAACCGTAACATGCCACGAATTAAACACAAATGGCTAAATAACTTTTGCATTCAGAATTCTAACCTTAGCACCTGTAAGCAGCAGGCGACTGATCCGAATGAGACCTCCTGTGTGCTGTGCTTCCGATACTGGATACGATAAAACGGGGGTCATTGATAGAGACAATTCATTTGGTTAGGCTACTGATTGTCCCTTACAGGATGCCTTTGTGGTGGTGTGTACTATTTCCATGGTGTAGTCAGGGCGGAATTGTCCATAGGAGAAGGCAAGCAGGCCAAAGGTAGGTCGTTGAAGACTAACGTCATCTTGTATTTTGCTTTCTATTCTAAAAACCTAGAAAACGAATACGACGGATACCTCTTAAGTCTCAAGTGTTAAGGAGGTAATGACAACAAATGTGGATGAGTTGTGAGCTCAAGGTGCTTAGACGTCTTGCACCATATCGTGGACGACCTCAAGCTACACCAGGCCAGTTTAGATGAAGTGGTCCTGCGAACGGCAGATACTGAGGTTACATTGTATATTGTCAACGCATATAAATCGTTGTATCGCCTTCCTGATGGCCTACAAATTTCGGATTTTTCTTAGTCTGGAAGGCAACCGGTTCCATATGTTTACTACAACACTAAAAGAAAATGAGGTTGCAGTCTCTGCTTCGCCCTTAGTGGGGTAATGCAGTGGCTTTTGTTTCGGTGTTTCGGTTCCTATGCGCTCTTTACCTTAAGTCAGGTGATATTATGGTGCAGCTTTTTATGAATTAGCGTATGTAAGAAGCACGCCTTAAGGATACTGCGCCCTTGCCAAAGGGGGTGAATTTTACGGTGTTCGCACCTTTGTCGATAACTCAGCGCTTGCTGCAGTGGAGTCGAGCTCTCCGTAAAGCTCCGCTGAGCATTTTAAACAGCACACGGTCCAACTTCCGTAGGTTGCTGTATGTAAAAGAGCAATATTCCAGGTGTGGTCGGCCGTGGATCTTATAAAGTTCTACCCTCGCATCTGCGTTTTTATGTAACAGTGTATGCGAAAAGATAATCACCTTACCTCATGCCTGATTTGGTGTTTATAAATTTAAAAAGAAACTTGTTTTTATTTATTTATTTACTTGATAGCGAACTTGCTGCTGCTTCGCCTGGCAAGCGTTCTCCCTTTAAAACGTCATAAAAGTCCGTTTATAAACACTGTGACTTGGCGGATGTGTCTCGACAATGAAACAAGTCACTGGAACAGCGGCTAGTTCATCTTTCGATATTCTACTGACGCGTACAACAGCGTTACTCTCTCTTCACAAACTGTCCCCGCTCTAACTACGGCCTTGCAATTCAAATGAAAGACAGTTAAGATGAAATGGGAATGGGTCACAGGCTTGATCGCTCTTCAGCTTGAGCACCTATACTTGAGTGTTATGTTGCAATTAGGGAAGAGCAACCAGTCAAGACCAGAATCTGTATGTAGATGATACTTGGAATGTAAGACGACAGCGATCTCAAGCATGAGACGGAGGAAGAAAAAAGTTGGCAAGTCTGGTAGTTGTGAGCGGTGCTGCATCACAAGCCAAATGGAGGACTATATTATGGAATGGGAGTTAGGTAGGAGGTAGGAGGCCATCTAAAGCTTGGCAGACTTATTAGAGAGAAACAGATGGAGCTAAGAGGCGGCAAAGGATGACTATCAGGATCCGAAAGGAGATGTTGCTAAGAATGTAAGGCCGAAGAATCAGCAGACATGAGGCGAAGGGATGAAAATCTTCGCAAGTCGGATGGTTGTGAGTGACGCGCCAACCCAGTTGTAGAGAAAGTCTGTTAAGATGCATTGGAAGGGGGCCACATGCTAGGTGGTTCGTTAAGGCCCGGAAGTCGTACTAGAGATAAAAGACGGAGCTAGCGTTCGGGGACCTAGCAATTGTAAGTAGGAGTGAGAACGAACACTTAGGGTCTAGTAGCTTCACGGACGACGAAATGAAGCTGTTACTAGCTACTTCGCTACCTGCAGTAGTTGTAGGAAGTGGGCGAGAAGACATTGCAGTGGGTAGTTGGGTGAGGAGTGGTTATTGCTGGGATGAACCTGTCGCGGCTCATCCGCACCTGTTCTAAAAACTGCGCAGGTTGCGGCGTAGGAAGCAGTGGACTTCTTGGCCTATGTATCTGGACCGGCGGTATAAGTCTAAAGAATGTAGCAGGTGCGTAACAACCTGGATGCGCATGAAGTTGAGCGGAACTGTGTAGGTTGCCATATGTAGTGTTCCCCGTAGGTGAATTATTTGCGGTGGTGGTATGTGGTGCCGTCTTACTAGCGTGTGGGGTATGGTTTGGTAGAGTCCGTCTTGGTGGGCCGAAATACCATTGCCTTAACTTGGTATCCTCGCGGAGTGGTACACAATTAAAAATTATAATGCGCAACATTCTGTTATCGTCTGTTCTCAGTTTGATTGGGGCTGGGAAGCTGCTTATCGTTTTAGTCATGCTCTCACCTTTTACCGAGCTTTCAGCAATAAGGTTAAAGTTAACCATCTTGCTTTTAAACTTGCCCGTCGATATGCCTTCGGGAACAATAAAAGCCAGTGCGCTGAACTTCACAATATCCCATCAGGTTGTAGAGACGGCTTGTCTACGTAGCTTGATTTATTTAAGCGTATATAAGCGGCCTAACCAACATAGTTGAGTGTCTAGGTGTGTTCCATCCGCAAGCCCATTTAGCCCTAGGAGCCTTCGTAGTTTTAGACACGGTGCTGCCTAAAAGGTTATATGTCGCTCGTCGCTTTTTGATGGATGCGCTGGGCTCTCGTTGACTAAAGCCTGTTTTGTTGTTAGCATTTGTCGCAGTCCAACTTATGCTTCTTATCGGCGGCCCAAAAATAAGCTGGTTCAGCATTGTTGCATTGCGAAGCTGGTCACGGTCAGCTATGAGAGTACACAATACTGCCTCTTCCTACACATACAGTTTGATGGGAGCCGCAACTTTGGTTACACACTTGGACAGTCTTTGAACCTGCAGTCCATTCTCTGCAATGCCATTAACCGCAATAATTGCACTCCTAAATGCGTCCACCGTTACGTAGCCTGAAACATTGAAACTAGAGCGCTACACAACCCATTCCCACCGAGAGCATTATATGCTGCTAGGGCCGCTGCTTCACTTATTTTTTAAAAGTTGGTTTCGTTGACCCCAGCGGCTCGGATGACCCCGGTAGTGTAGTCCGCACACGGGATCTTCTGGCTCAAAGCGCTGGCGTCTCTGTACTCTGTGTGTAGGTTATGCTGGGCTCGCTCCGATTGTCGTAGAACTTTGATAAAGTGTGTGCGTTAACTGGGCTATTTAAAGATCGTCTTAGAGGTTCGTCAACCATTATCGCTTCCGGTATAGCGGGTTGAGTTGTAACAGCAGCTGAACACTTGGTACTAACCGAGGCGTTTCCTATGTTGTTCTCAGGTTCGCTGATTTAATCTGTGTATGCTGCTGCTTTATGGAGAGTACTGGTCCCAGGTTTTGCAGGTTCTTTCTAGGAAGCAAGCAATCAAGTATCCATTTCAGACGATTTGTCAAAATACGCAGTAGATGAGGTACTTAGGTTCACTTGCACCGGACAGCTGTCAAAATGCGCCTAAACACATCTGGTCTGTACGAAGCTCCCTCTTAGATTATCGTAAAGGCGGTACAAAGCCGTTATTGTTGGTACTAACTTTAAGTCAACGAATGTCGTGCGGGTTTTAGATTCTCTTTGATAGGAGGGAAACTTGAGCCGAGCTCTCATTATCGATGAACCAAAAAAGGGCTTTGGTTTTCCTAACACTTTTTCTCAGCATTGTACAACGCAGACGGTTGTGTTCCAAGCTACGCATTTTCAACGGTATACGGTAAATGGTGTGCAGGTTCAGGCGGTCTGTAGCATTATACACCATTACCTCATTAAGATATTTTAGCCGCTTCAGCACTTAAGTACAAATCGTCTTGAGGGACCTACTAGCCAGCTGCGCCTGCTCAACCGCCATACAGTCCTTGCGGCGAAACCTAGTCGCAATGGCTACCAGTCTAGCAGTACATGATCTTATTGTGTAGAAGATCATGTTGATCATCACCAGGTCATTTTGAAGGTTAGCATTTGGACCCTTAGAGCAAAGATGTTCGTTAGGTTGACGGTGCATGGCATAGTTGTGCAAGATGCGTTCTTGCTGCTAGTTTTAGATTTAGCAGGAGTACTTTTAACTAAATAACTAAATAAATAGTTTATTCTAGAATTTATCGAGGCACACTAAACCGGGCATGATCAACCTTTGCATGCAAGTATGTTTCGCTACAAACACGTTGCTATGTATGTAATCGGCAGTAAAACGAAAGTTGTACAGGCTGTGGAAATTGTAAAAGTGATCACGAGGAGCAAAGTCGACAACAAATGCCGATAATTTGGGTTCAAGCGTGCGTAGTGCAAACAGTCAGAGCACTATGGGTGTAGTGAAAGCTATAAGTGTAAACAGAGATTATCTTATCCTTTTATGTTTCAAGCAAACATTAAATTAGGTTTCACGTCGACTTTCCAGTAGGTAGTTGTAGACAGTGAGTTTATTCAGTAGCGGGTCACCTTCGCCACATCGCAGTGTTGTTAAACGGACCTTTGTGGCTTTTCATAGGGAGAACACTTGCCACGGGAGAGCTCCTCCACGTCCTAGCACTCTGTCGTAAACCCGTTTTACCCTAATTGACAACTGGCAGAGCAACTTGCCGACTGATTTCTCACTTGGTTATCCGCAGGCAAAGGACTTTCACTTCCTCTGTTAGTTGATCAGATATTTCGGTCAGGTCCGCCACAATCGCTGAAGCAAATCGAGGAGGGGAGATTTAAAAAGAGTCGTCTTTGTGAGCGACCAGGTGAGCAGAACGTTAGTTGCTTGTGTCCGGATGTTTCAGGCTGTGTATACTTTTCAGGAGTGTGACGCCATCGTGTACAGCCATCCTTACTGGACAACGTCGTGGTAGTGAGTTCACTTGTAGACATTTGGTGTACAGCCATGTCCTTTTAGGTTCTTGTGGGTTATTATGTCCTGTCCCTGGCGAAAACTCTGTTTCTCAGGCCAACGCCAGGTCCCCAAGAAGTTTCGGACCTCGGGGTAAAAGGGAAGGTGAGGGGCAACAAAGATCGCAAAGAACCGGCGTGAAAAAGCATTGTTTTAGTCCTATGTTATAACATTTACCGTGGGGACAAAGTGATGTAGAAGGTTGGAAAATGTTTGCGCTGTAGGTGTCTTAAGAACGTTTTACGAAAAACCCTGGCCGTGTAGGTAGCTTGCTACCATCTACGTGGAATTCGGAGCATTGCGCCATTAGGCAAACCATGTAGTACTGGTTTACTATGATGCAACGATTGCGTGGGAAGGCAGAAAGCAGAGTTCGAAGACCTGCGGCGATTGCATGGCAGATGAACAGCTAATAGCCAGCCTACTTCGCTTGGGAGAGCAGAATAATTAAGTAGAGATATACCTAGCTTTTGCCGAGAGAAATTCAAAGGTCCATTGGTGGTAAAGCAGCGGAAGGATAAGACTCACGCACGGAGTAAAAACGTTCGGGGGATCTAGACAGAAAGACGACATGAGTGTACTAAGAGAATAGTAATATGACCGACTTAGCTAAGAAAAACCAGTGGGAGAGCTAACTTCCTACCTAAGCAAGTGTCGATACCTTTGCTGCCGGAGGAAAACAGAACATTTACAAAGGGGTGGTTAAGGTGCGGATCTACTGACTAGATGAGAAAGGATTCATCGATAAATTGGAGTAATAAATATCAATTAAAGGATAGAATACTTGCGGCCCAAATGTATATGCAGCTTCACGCAGAGAAACGAGTCACCTTAGGGTGCTAAGGGACTGGTACTATCGTAGGTTGATTCAGGAAAAGCCAATGAGTACGTTGAACTCATACACGAGTAACTGTCGCAGACATAGCAGCGAGTAAGTGATAACTGCACACCTAGAAATGAAAAGCTAACGGACGGTTGTGTGCTGACCAGATGAGCGAATTGATGAACTGAAAAGCCAATAAAGTTTAGTTGGCGAAAGGGCAGGAAATAGCCGGAATACAAGCATAAAGTAAGGTTGCTAAAGAAATCAGTGCATAAGGCCTAACTGCAGCAGCGCGCAGAAAATCAAGCCATGCTAGGATGCTAAGGTAAAAGTACCAAGCTGGATAGGGGCAGGGAATGCTGGCATGAGAGCTGGAGGATTGTAGGTAAAAATGTCTACGGCACTACAGCGAATGTGGGATAAATGAACAGGTAGAAATGTGAAGCAAAATATCGGATTGCCCTGAATACGTGGGTTATGCTTGCACGACAGAAGAAAGCTAAGCAAAGTTTCAGGATGGAAGGACAGTAAACAGAAGAAGCGCAAGCTTACAGTATGATGGTTAAATAGTTCAGATCATAAGGGGCTAAGACGCGGCGACGCGCAGTTAATCAACTCATGCTGGAATGCTAACGGAATATAGCTAGGGTAGCCTTAGTCAGGAGAAGCCAGTGAGAGAGCTGAACTACAAGCAATTAGGTGTCGCAGACGCGTAAGCAACAGCTAGGCAACTAGCAAAGAGCAGCTGTGCGCTGACATGATGAGCTAAGAAAGTCGCCAGCTGACAGCTAAAAAGGGTTGAATGTAGAAAGGATAGCATACAGGAAGAATGCAAGCATACATTAAGTTTACTTTGGAAGTCACATCATATAAGGCAGAAGTGCGGCGGCCCGTAAGCACGCAATTCATGCCAGTGTGCTGGGATAATATTACTTTGGATGGAGCCAGGGAAAGCTTGTCCGAGAGCTGGACGCTTGCAAGTGAAAAAGATAATGAGGTTACAACGGGTAAGGGATAGGAGAACATCTTGAATACAGCCGCGAAGTTGCGGCTGTGCGCTGCTCTTATGAGGTAGGAAGCAGAGCTAGACGAAATTTAAAAATTTAAAAATTTAAAAATTTAAAATTTAAAAATTTAAAATTTAAAAAAATTAAAAAATTTAAAAAAAAGGAAGGAAGGACATCAAACAGGCAGAATGCCTGCATACATGACGTTTACTGAGGACGTCGCAGCTTATGAGGTAGAGGTGTGCACGTACGGAAGTCCGGTTAGTGTGCTAAAGAGAATATTGCTAAGGTAGACTGAGCAGGAAATGCCAGTGAAAGGTCTGGACTCCTGCACGAGCAGTTGTCCCAGACATTGTAACGAGCAACGGATAAACGAACGTTTAGAATGGATAGGCCAAGCAGCGGCCGTACGCAGACCACATGAGTTTTGTTGCTCCACGGAAGAGAGCTAAGAAACGTTTCATGAAGAAAGGACAGCGAACGGATTAAGAGCAAGTATACAATACGGCTGTTATATAGTTCAAAGCATAAGACGCTAAGAGGCGGCGACGCGCAGCTAACGAAATAATGCTATGATGTTAACGGCATATAACTAAGGAAGCCTGAGCCGGGAGCAGCCAGCAAGAACGCAGAACTACAATTAATTAGGTGTCATAGACGAGTAAGAGACAGCTGAGCATTTAGCAAGGAGCGCGTAATGGATAAATGAACCTTTAGAAGGGGGAGGTTAGGAGCGGATTTGCACAGACCACATGAGTTATGTTTAATCCATGATGGTGACGTTAAGCCGACGTGCATAGATCATGTCCAAAGGTAGAAGTGCTAAAGCAGAAAAGCTAAGAGCAGCAAAATTGTAAATTTAACAGGGAAGAAAAGCGAAAATCATGCTAAAATATACTATAGACAACAACTGCCTTTAAAAGCCTGAACAAATTGAGGGCAAAACTGGAACAGGCAGCTGCCAACTATATAAGTGTGAGTGATCAGTTTGAGTGAACTTGTTACTGATATTCTAAATCTGCGGCTTTGTTCGGGGCATTCGCCAACATAAAGTGTTTAAATAAACTCTTCGAGGTAGGTGACATCCGTGAATGAGGTACATTCTTCCGTAAGGCTGGAGGTAGTGAAGCTATTTAGTGACGAATCATATCCACCAAGTCAGAGTGTCGGTAACCGGATATTTTTGGATTTTTATAGATGAAACGCTTGCCAGGCGAAAACCAATCCAGTCCTGGAGCAGTGCCACCGAACTATTTTCTGGGAAGCATTCACCAGGCCCACCCAGCTGGCACCAAGTAGAGGTTGTTTGGCTAGTCAGTTAGGTGAAACTGACTTAATTATGTGACGCTGCATTCCTACCCTTGTGTGCTGGACTAGCCAATGTCAGGGGAAGATCAAAGGAAGGCTTCGAATTGGTTAAACTTCGTGAATTGCAGTGGATTCAGTGGGTTTGCTCGTCCGTTAAGATACAAATACCAGTTAGCTTAGCCGTAACGTAAAATGACATTTTTACTGAGTAAAATATCAGGATCATGACGTCACCTGATAAGGCTGGTGAGAGGTTTGGTTCCAGTGCCATTAGCTTCTCAAACTGCACCTCCATTTTATTGTCCGTCACTGCTTTACACGCAGAACATTTTTAGCCTACTGCTATAACTTCATCCATGTTGCAGAGAGCCCGACGATTGGTATGTGTAACACGTTTCGCTTGGAGCTAATAGGAAGGTTTAGTCGCGGCAACAATATAACTAAAAATTAAACGTTTTATTTCCGCAAGCCTGCGAAGGCAGAGCAGGATAATACAAACAGATATGTTCAGTAATTGTATATTAATATAGCATGTTAACCAGTTGCATATTGGATTTGTGTGTCTGTATATACGTAAATGTAGTGTCAGTCGTTAGGTTGAGTGAACTTGTGAAATGTGACTGAATTGGTGCGCTTGTTTGCTGTGTTCGTCATCATTTGAAGGGATCAATTGCACGCTTTGAATTGGATGATGTTTGTGAAGTTAGGATCCGCCGGATGGTGAAGAGGCAGTGACTTTAGAGGGTTTCGCTGTGGATCTCTCCCAACCCTGCACTCCACGACCGACGGTTTCGTTTTTGTTTACACTCACCAGGTAGAGATAGCCGAGCTGGGCTTGGAACTCGGCGCATAGTGCTTGACGGCTATCGCCATGATCACTAGACCGTTGCGCCTCGCCAGCAGTGTTTGTTCCAGCGGTTAGAAGTAGATTTTCGGGTTTTGGAGCACTTGCCGTGTATCTTGGCTTGCGGCGCGCAATCTCACTCGTAGCATCGGTTGACTTGGAAGTCAGTCTCTGCCAAAACGGTCACTGGGACCTTCACCGAAGTGGAGGGTTTTGGTGGGGCACTCTTTCATCCCTGCACCCCTCGACCTACGGTTTCGTCAATGTTTATACTCATCAGGTAGAGATAGCCGAGCGGTGTGGTTATTTAGTAGTGAGTCACATCTTCCACCTCGCAGCGTTTTTAAACTGGCCTTTGTTGCTTTTTATAGAGGGAACGCTCACCAGGCAAACTCCACCACGTTCTGGAACACCGCCGCCGAACTATTCTCTGGAAGGAGATTAACCCGAACCACTCAGCTGGTATCAGGTGGATGTAGTTCGGTTAGCTAGCGAAGCAAACTTCGTTTCTACTTGCGTTTCTTTGCCACTAAACGTAACACACATATCGTGAAAATGTATGTTTACCACACCCGACAGTACTAACGCCGCAGGAATTTGTTGTAAAAGGTATACTTGTAGCTTTGATGGCTGCTTGCGAAGACCATCTACAGGGCGAAGTTGCCTACGCTTGCGTACGGCCTAACTACTCATTTTAGTTATCGGAAGTGTTCTGGTTCCTCCCATGAATGCAAAATTGTGCGTAAGAATCTCAATGCCCATTTTACCAATGTTCAAAAAGCACCACAAATAGTTCAGATTAGCCTACTGACGGCCTGGTTCGCAAATCCGTAGGCATACCTCATATAGGATATCGCATTGCCATAACGAACCCATCCAAGCAGACAAACTTCAGTGCTTCTATCTTATCTGCACCTTTATTCCTTAGTCTTTAGCTTTACTTTCATCAGTTTCCAAATTCTTAGACCAATGTGTCGTGAAAAATAATAAGCTTATGATCTTTGAAGTAGGCTAGTAAAGCTTTCTACCTGACCTAAGCTAAGATGTTGGTAACTATTGTTGCTGTCAGTACTCATAATGCACTTAAGATAGCATTAGCATTGTCCAAAATATCGTCTACATACCAGCTTTAGATGTACTTCTATGAATCTTCGTAGGTGCCAGTTTCTAGTTGGTTGTAATTGATGGGTTTTCATTACTCCTGCACACTAGATGCTTTACTCCGCCGTCTCCAATTATAATCGGCATGCATGCCGCAAAATAATACATTTCTATATTCCTACTGGTCAATAAAGTGACCATTATAAACGCCATAAGCCAAAGAATCCAGACAACTTCCTCTCCAACTATCCTCTCCTGGCCCCATATATTTAGCTGTATATATTACGTTTTTAGCTACCGAGCATTATTGGAAACACTAGTAGCCAGGCAATATAAAAATTCGAGCCTCTTCTTCAACCGCTTTTTGTAGCAAAATCTGCATTTCCAGATTACATTGCACTGGCAATTAAGCTATCCAGAGACAGCTGGCTGGACATCCAGCAAACTTTTACTACCACTGCCTTATCTCGGCCGTTTGCGTGTACTTTTATCTGTTAGCTAGCACCTAAGCCTACCATGTGTTAAACCTAATAGTGGGTGAACGACCAGCTCCCACTTTTTATTACTTACTATCCGACGCTTGATGTACCTTCTCACAATTTGCTAAGGGCGCTAGAACAGCTATCCTTAGAAAAGCATCAAAGTGCTTGATAGTGCGACGTTAACATATTAGTTATCCATGCCGCCTGGATGAACAACGCTGGCAATGGTTTCAGACTTTAATATTGGAGATAATTTGCTCAACCTTAACCGGTGATGCACAATAGTGTGTATCAAAACATAATACCAACTAACCCGTTAGGCTGGAGCTACTTTAGCACCCGAAGCAGAGTTGTTAATGCCCCACCAAAGCAGACCTAAATGGATTTCATGCCCCGAAGAATTTGGCTAAGCTTTCCGGCACTCATTGCTTTATTATTAGCGACAGGCTTCTCTAGCTTACTAATGCTGATAACATGCCTTATGAATATAGAAAATAGGACCTAAGAGGTACTGCTTGCGAAATTTGTCTAACTAATATATGCGTTTTTCAGGCAAAACGTGTCAAATGATCCTAACATTCTCCTGTATTATCTCGTAGAGCTGGCTTATGCAGTCTTGTTAGAACACTACAACCATTAAGGGGCTTCAATTATACGAAACTCTGTATTCCTAGTGGTCTATGTGGTTCAATATCATCTGAAAACTGTACACTGATGCCCTCAGACAGTGGGATAATCTTAGGTTGTCCTGAGGTCTCTTGAATATATAAGCAGACTAGCACTCGGAGTGCACTAACCGACCCCAATATCAAGTAAGGATTTTCCTTTCTACTGACCTAGCCATGGCTTGACCTCCCCTCCTTCTCTTCCATTCATACTCTAGCGGGCAAACAACGCACGTCGATGGGAGTCCATGGGCTGTCATGCGCAACACGTGACCCAGCCATCTACGCCTGGTGCGCCATATAATGGTGCAGAGCGATTCACTCGCTCTTACAGTATCAAAACCACAAAGTCGAACACATTCATTACTCACGCGGTGCTCCTACCAGACGTGAGCGTATACGCGAAGACGGCAATGAGCAAGCGTAAAAAGCCTTCTTATGTCCGTCGATCGGATGGGTCAGGTTTTGCAGCCATACGGGCGGGATGAAAGGAAGGCAGCCGTGTAAACACTGCCTTTCATTGGGAGAGTGACGTCCCATCGGCGCCGAAAGTAGCGGTGATTAGCAAAATCACCTCCAGCTTTCGCTACAAGGTACGTGATCTCATTTTCAATCGAACGGGCCCTAATATAGCTGCTCAGATACTTGAATTCCTAAGCGCCTTCTAGCTGGTCGCCACCGAGTGTAGGCGCGGAAGTAGGTCCCTGGCAAGTTTGGAAATTGACTTTGCTTTTGTAGGGAACAAATCATAGCCCAAAACAATTAACAGATAGTGCTAATCTGTCAAGCACTGCTTGAAACGTTTGGACGCTGTCACATATGAGGGCAATGTCGTGAGGGTTCTCCAAGTCGGGGAAACACTCACAAGCAAGCAGCACCACACCTTGTACGTCGTGTGCAGCAAACGCTGTTTCCATGTATCCGTCAATAGCGGAGTTAAAGAGGAAAGGTGACGGTGGGCAACAGTGTCTTACACAAGAACGAGAGCCAACTCTTGCCTTGACTGGGCACTCCGTTTTATCGTCCCACGCGACTTCGCGGCTTGGCTAACGCGACCAGGAGGCGCAAATCCAGTAGAGTGGCAATGGTAGAGCCCTCAAGCTATGACGGAGGAGTAGTCCGACTTGAAACTTATGCCACAGCAGCAACTCAAATAGATCCCCACGCTAACCGACAAACCTTAAAATCCTTTCATTTACCCAGGTCTGAATTGGCAATTCTCAATCAGTGGACCATGTCGTTAGCAGCATCAGTGAATTACTGTACGATGCCAAGGCTGGAGTAACGTTCGCTTCTTGGTATAAGCGGTACGAGGACCTGCTCACCGTTGACCTGGCCTGCCAACATGATGCGTAGTAGGTCTGGCTGGTTCAGTTCAAACTGGGTGCGGTCGAGCATCAACGCTGTATAATTTCCTCCTGCCAATTAATCCACAAGATCTTACGTTCAAGGAGACTAGCAGAATGCAATTGCAGAACTTTTTCGAGCAGCCCACCCTGTTCAACGTCCGTTTTCAATGCCTACCTTTAACAGAGAGCCATGCCGCTGCACCAAGTACACGGACAAGGTAAAGCGCGAATGCAAGCGTTTCTAACTCGATTCGTTCACCATGGACCAACGCAAATGCTTGATCTTTGTAGCTAGTCTCCAGTGTTACAGGCCCGCCGATATCCGGATGCCCTTTATATCCAAGCTAAAACGGAATACCAGTGCAACACTCCAGAACCTGGCTGAAAACTGTCAAACGCTGTTGCTCCCAAAGCATGATTATGCCATGATCCATAACGCCGCCGCATCTGGTATGGTATAGGTAGTCGCAGCACCTAGGACACAATGGAACAATGAAACAATGGATTTTTGCGGTATAAAAGCTAAAGCTTGACAAATCCCGTAGGGTGATCAGTGTGAAAATCATAGAAGTGTGAAAAATTCAATGGAAACCAATTCAGTAAAATCGTTTAACAACGAGTTACTACAAGCTTGTGGACTCACCGAGTTTGAAGTGTCAAAATAATAATCCACTATAACTCCGGAGGGGATCATGAGGTATGGAGTATTTGGTTAAAAGAGTCACCGCCCCTTGAAATTCGCATGGGGCAAAGTGTTTGAGTTTAAAGCGTCAAAATATAAATCCACTGTTGAAATTTGTGTGGGGGAAAATTATTATCTCGCGCGCCCCCATTAACTCAACCGAGCGACGACCTCACCGTATCCATGGTGCTAGGCATTTCCGCCGGGGTTGGAACTTCCTCCAGCACCGATGCCAAAGTTGTGGCAGGGTAAGTCACCGTGAGGTTTACTGTCACCCTACACCTCCCATGTCGAACACCGGCACCAACCTCGATCAAAAAGCAGTCTTGAGCTAGACGCAAACCCAAATCTGAGCCGGTTAGAATCTACCTGAGCCTGTGGCCACCTCCCAAGGCGACTCTGCGGATCGCAGAAAATTCGTCTACAACTTGGTCGACGGTCAGTCCGTCCGATTGCACTTGGACACCGCCTCCAACATTAGGACCGTCCATGAGGACCGCTGGTTATCCCTTGCAAGCCTTCATTACAACCGTCCACCCAATCTGCCACCAGCGGCTGTGGTGGTAGCATGCATCTAACTGGGTAGGTGCAGTGCCCTGTCTCCTTCCTAGGCGCCGTCCTCTACGAGGTCTGCTACATAACGAAGGCGATGCTTAACCTACTTAGTATTTACAGCCTGGGAACCATTGGCTCGCCCGGCCTTCCTCTTTTGGCCATCTGCAACGTGGCACATTAGCCGGCAGTACCAAAAGACCAAACCGACGACCTCATCAGACAGTTTAACCTTGGGTTCCGTGATGGTATGGGCGGCTGTGCACACACGCGCGCAGTTTTATAGCTCTTACCGGGGGCTAAGCCAGTATTCCGTCCTAAAAGGCCTGACCCATACGCTGCCCTAATCTTAGTCAATGCTAAACTCAAACGATTGGAGACAAGGGTGCTCCAGTGCCTTTGTCATATACCACCTGAGCAGCGCCGCTCGCCGTGGTCAAGAAACCGAATGGGTCCTTCCGCATCTGCACCGATTTTTCACCGTTCTCAACGCTGCGCTAGAGCCAATTGCTACCTACTACCGATCCCAGAAGACTTCTTCACAATACTCAAAGGCGGCAAGTGCGTTGCCAAAATGGGACTGGCAGACTCCCCCTGCAGATAAAATTTGCCCCCGATACACAAACCCTGTGAACGAACAACACACAACATGGGCTTCTTCATCACCTTATACACCAGTTGGGTGTTAAAACAGCTCCGACCCTTTTCCAATTGACGATGAACACCATGATCTCTGGCATTCTCGGTAGTGCCGCGTACCTGGACTATCGACTCAGTTCCGGGCGCACCCCAGAACGGCTGCCAGAGCGCCTGGTTGCGGTCCTTCAGCGTGTCCAGGAGTATGAATTCCGCTTTAGAACAGAAGACTACCAACTACTTCTACAGCCAGCACACTGCGCCTGCTTCTTTGCAACTTGCATCCGTCGTCCGCATCACCCTGATGTTACTAGCATGCATGTGCTCCCCATCCACCAAGTCTGATACCTCGCCGTGGATACTGCTGCCAGTTTTCTGTGGTCGTGAAATTCTTGGTGAACCGGATTTGGCCTGAGGAACTAGGTTTTCTTCTGAGACGGAACAATATAACCGACAAGGACCTACCTGCACCCTCGCTGTGCACAAAACGACTCAACTACACTCACTACCATGACCGATGTCTAGTATGGATAGCTGGACACGGCCACTTTATACTCCAACAAAGTATAAAAATCAGAAAATGTTATACCTTAGATACTTTGAAAATTTTTACTGGCCTGAACACTCAGCAAGCCGACTCGTCGAGATTCTCCCATCTTCGACTGACCACAAGGAACTTGGCGGCCCTGTCTAAGCTATTTCATTAGCCAACTGGGGCACTTGAACAACATTCGCCCACGGCTAGTCGAGAGAGAAATCGGTCGACAAGGTGCTTTGCCAGTTGTACATCACCGTTCAAAAGGATTTATAGCAGCGTTTCAGGACAAGGTGAGATTTTGCCTGGCCAGTCTCCTCCCTATAAAAGCCTCAAAAGTCCGTCTAACTACACTGCGATATGGCGGAGGCGATTCGCCAGTGAATAAAGCTACGGACCACAACTACGTAGTGGCAAGTTAACTAGAGACATATTTCAATCGTTCCTCGATACGTGCAAGAAAATGATGCTCTCTGTCTACACCTGCCGTCTCTACTACCTTTATATGGCCATTACGGTGTACACTGTGCACACATGAACCCAAATTATTGTCATCCACTGGCGACTGCTTTCTACCTGTTTAGTTCCATTTCTGCAGCCTGTACAACCTTTGGTCACTGCAGCTTATATACCTAGCATGGTATCTTTTACGAAATATAACTCGTAAATTTTGATCATGCTTGATTTAGTGTGCCTCGACGAAATCGAGAATAAATAAATAAATAAATGGTATATTCTCGGTAAAACGAGACACACCTGTAAAGGCGTGATCAAATATGCATACAAGCATAGCTTCTGTGGAATGTTAAAACATTTCGTTTTAATGAGGTATAAAAGAATAGATGTTGTCCTTATGAGTGAGTGTACTGTCAAGTATTAGTCAGACCCATGGACATTATGGCGCTGTGGCTCGCAAAAATCAGTCAAAACACAAGTTGGGGGTAATTTCGTCAGGTAGTGGTCCGTGAGCACAGGAGCCTAAACAAGGTTTTGTTGCAACCAATAACCATTACGAGATAGGGATTATCTGTTCTCCAACAAAGCATTCCTCATAGCAGAATTAGTTGCACAGGTTTGATGTAGAAGGCTGATGACTGCGTCAGTGTGAAATGCTTAGCTGTGACTTTATTTTGTGGCGAGTCACATCCGCTACCTTGCAGTGTTGTTAAGCGGACATTTGTGACTTTTTATAGGGAGATCGCTTGCCAGGCGAAAACCCACCACGTCCTGGAACACTGCCGAAGCTTTCGTTGAACAGTAGTGCAAGTCGGTTATGCATCGTATAGACCGATTTTGCATTCTATGATTCTGTGAATGCTACGCGGTAACTCGACATTTTGGCGTGCCATACTGATTGAGATTTTTAGTTGAAATTACATGGAAAACAGTGTTTGAATAAACACTTGAAACGAAATTTGGCTATTGTCAAATTTCCTCTGATCCATGATACCTTGGATCGATTAAAGTGGTTCTGGTCAAAGCGTCTTTGGCGCTTATTGGTAATTTTTCCAGTTTTTCCCAGTTTTAACCCCGCTTTGCACCCAGTTTTTTGCCTTTTTTTATTGTGGTCGTTTAACTATTACATACGTGTTATAATCACTCTGTTTTCCACTATGTCGGTCTTGCAATGCACCGAGGCTGTTGTTTCTGATGGCTCAGATGCTGAGGTTATCGCACTTTGTGGCGGTCCAAGCTGCAATATACCAGTAACTGACGATTCAGGCGGCATGCAATGCGATCTCTGCAACCGATGGTACCATCAGCTTTGTACGGAGCTAAATACCGAGCAGTACGCAGCGCTGGCCTCTAGCGAAAAGTTGCTGTTCAGTTGTGCCAATTGCTGCAGCCGCCGGCAAGGCCGCACAGCCTTTCGTACGAGAGATGAATCTCTTGATACCCGGCTGCGAAATGTAGAGCGTTCGTTCTCGATGCTCTCTGATCTTCGCTTTAAGATTGATCTGCTTATGACGACGCTACCGGTCTCCAACAAAGCAGATTTGATCGCTTACACTGATGATCAACTTGTGGCACCTATCATTATGTCACCGGTCCAGATGGCTACCGACCACCAAAATGAAGCAGCTTCGGACGTCGTATCTAAACCTACGCTGATCGACGCCGAGTTGCTGGTTCAAGGGTCACTTCGAGTTAAGCGAAGAAGAGCCAGGAAACCTCGTAAGCTCTCTGCTAAACAAGAAGTTGTTGTCTCGGCACCGGAAACAAGCCAAGTGTCGTTACTTGGCAAACCGTCTGACGGTTGTGCGAAGGCGAAGATCCCAACACGCACTACTTGTCAGCCGAAGTTGCCGGAAATCTTGGTTCTCACCGAGAAGACATATTCTGAAGGTGTGCTTGATTCTGCTCAAAGTAAAAAAGCCTCACGGGACCCTGCTCCTGTTATCAAGAAGAAAAAGCAGACAAAATCTGCCATAAAGCCTTCCGGTGAAATCGATGACTCTAACAAAAGTGCGACATCGACAGTGGTGCGAGAAACATACGCTGCCGTTGCTACATCATCGGACGGGCTAAAGACAGTTCCATCACCAGTAGTAACACCACCCGCTCCGAGTGCCGAATCAAAGACCCGTGGGGTTAATACACCCCGTCGTGGCGATTCTTTCACGGATAGTAGCGTTATATTCCGTAACGCGGCTGAATCCACTGCTGTCCTTCCTGCTGATCGCATGTTGGACGACCTTCAATGGTTTAAAATGTGCGTAACGAAGCTCCTTCCGCCTGGTTTTCCAGGCGTTACTGTCAGGAAGCTGATTAGACTGGGGAACGTCCCAGTTAACGTACCAAACCCGCGACCGCGGCTACTTCGTGTGGTACTATCTACCCCGGAGGAACGCAATGCTCTCATGCGGTTTGCGTTTAAGCTGAAAGGTACGAATATTAGCGTTCAGCCGGACTTCGGCTAGCCGATAGGCTGAAGCTAAGGGAGGCCATCAAGGACCTCAAAAGCAGGCGAGCGGCCGGTGAACAAGGTCTCCGGTTAGTGGGTTTTCGGGTGGTCAGCCGGCGGTCCTTTTCCGCCCTACCACTGCCCATTCTGGTAGCGCACGACCCAGGTCTGGATCTAACGAAAACCTTCAGATAGTGCTAAGTAATGTGCGCAGCCTAAGGAATAAGGTGTACGAGTTAGGTCTGCTTGTAGATGGGTCTCATCCCGATATACTCGCATTCACTGAAACGTGGCTGTCTCAGGACATCACGGATGGTGAAGTACATCTATCTGGCTACGCACTATTTAGATGCGATCGCTCTGCTGGCCGACAGGGAGGGGGCGTCGCTCTTTATGTGAGCTGTAAACTTGACGTTTTGAAGACTTGCTTATTTCAGTCGGCGGACAAAACTGTTGAAGCTCTATCGGCTGTTATTAGCACATCCTCGACTCAGGTTACAGTTGTAATTGTGTATAGAAGCCCTGGGAGCGTATCCAAAGAGGTACTTGAATTCATTTGCTCCCAGTCCGCAAATAAGTGTTTGGTGATGGGCGACTTCAACCTCCCAGAGATTTGCTGGGCAGATCTTTCTTGCGACTCAGCGTCAGGCACATTCGGCGCTGATCTGCTTGAACTTACGCTCCAAGTATCTTTGCACCAGTTCATTGACCTCCCCACTAGGTACATGGACGCCCAAGTACCGTCTATCTTAGACCTTGTATTCGCTAAGTCACTCGATTTTGTTGGTGACATTACTTACGGACATCCACTGGGTTCCAGTGATCAGGTTTGTTTGCTCTTCAGTTGTACTCTGTCTAGACGCTACCAGAGTACTGTTGAGTCTCGCCCGAACATATGGCAAGCAGATTATCAATCAATGAGAGCCAAGGCTTCTGGTTTCCATTGTGAGATCTCAGACGACGATACTGTCCAGGCTGCCTGGGATAAATTTAAGTCCTACCTCACAGAGGTCTCTACTCCCTTCATCCCAGTCAGAAGGAGAAAGGAGGCCCGAGCACAGCCGTCCTGGATAGATCCCACTGGCAGGCATCTGCTCACAAAGAGGTCTAGATGTTGGAGGACTTACCGCGATGCTCCGTCCACCGATACTTATGATAGGTACCGTAAGGCCAGAAATAGGTGTAAGCAACACCTAAGGAATGCTCGGCTCAATTTTGAAAAGGGTTAGCGGACGAAGCTTCAGAGAATCCAAAAAGATTCTTCGCTTATGTCAAAAGGCGCTGCGGTTCGAACATGTCAATTCCAGTATTGATGCGTGATGACGGTACTCATGCGCATACGGACTATGACAAGGCCTGCGTACTCAGTGGGCAATATGCGGCAGCGTTTGCAAGGGAAACCTCGTTGACAGGCGTTGAGCTGGTTTGCAGGACCCCAGAGGGTTCAGAACTCTCCGAATTTATTGTAGCGGAGACTGCAGTTCGTAGGCTGTTACGAGGGCTGAACCCTTCTAAGGCCTCTGGGCCTGATTTAATTCACCCGAAACTGTTACATGACTTGGCTGCGGAACTAAGTGGACCGCACGCTATTGTGTTTCAGAAATCGCTTGGCAGCTGTGCATTGCCTTCCGAATGGAAGGAAGCTGTCATCTGTCCCATCTTCAAAACTGGCGACAGGGGTCTGCCTGCAAATTACAAACCAGTTAGTCTGACGAGTGTAGTAGTAAACCTCCTCGAGAAACTGGTGAGAGCTTCATTGGGGAGTCATCTGAGTAGATTTAATCTACTTAGCAATGTGCAACACGGATTCCGGGAAGGATATTCGTGTCTGACGAGACTACTGGTGGCTCGCGAAAGTTGGGCGGATGCAGTGGATAACGGCCACGGCCTGGACGTGCTTTTCGTCGACTTATCGAAGGCATTTGACAAGGTACCCCATTTGAGGCTCGCGCAAAAGCTGTCCTCCTACGGGGTATCTGGCCGCACCCTACATTGGGTGACTGCATTCTTAGAGGATAGAGAACAGTGTGTACGGGTAGGCCGGGACCTATCATTTAGGCAGTCTGTCCTCAGCGGCGTGCCGCAGGGCTCGGTCCTTGGACCGCTGTTGTTCTCTATCTATGTGAATGACCTACCCGCGAAGCTTGAGGTACCATCGCTGCTATTTGCTGATGACCTGAAGCTGTGGAACATTGTTGATGTTCCTGGGGGTTCCGAAGCTATTCAGCGAGCATTGGATAAGCTTTGGGACTGGTCTACTTTATGGTTACTGCTCATAAATCAGGCAAAATGGTCCGTTCTTCGAATTGGAAGAGGGTGTCCTCTTGCAAAGTACACTTAGTCGGGGGAGGTCGAACTCCCCCGTATGTCTAGCCGGGTTGATCTAGGCGTCGTACACTCTCCGGCTCTACACTCCGGCGACAACTGGAAGAAGGCCGCAAGCAGAGGTTTCCGCATGTTGTGGTTAATCCGACGTTCTTTCGGAGTCCTGACGGGCGTTATTTTACGAGGCTATTCTCGGCTTTCGTTCGGCCTCATCTGGAATACTGCGTCCAGGCTTGTCCGCCCTGCCTCGTCCGGGACAAAATGGAGCTAGAGCGGGTTTTACGAGTGGGTACTAGGTTAGTCGAGGGATTACGGGGATGGACGTACCCCGAGCGTCTACTTAGTTTGGGAATGCATTCAATGCACTACCGAAGGCTTAGAGGAGACATAATCCTAACCTACCGTATCTTGACTGGGAAGGTTGGTCCAGATTTATCTTGGCTATTCAGTCCCGCTAGATTGTCTGTTCTACGCGGTCATTCGTTGAAGCTGGACAAACCGCGGTCCGATCGCATTAAGGGCGGAAATCCGGTTGTCACGCAGAGTCATCGACCGCTGGAACATGCTTCCGGAAAGTGTTATAAGGGAATCTACAGTTAAGGGGTTTGAGCGGCAACTTGACGCTCTTGGGTGGCAACACGAAACCTTTCCCTTTCCATGACTAACTCGCGTCTTCGTACTTAGATTTCCTTTTCTCTACTTTTCTTCACGTATTGGTATTATTTTCTTATTGAATTGCACTTCCTTATTCTATACCATCAATTTCTCTTCCTATCCTTTGCTTACTTCACGTGACTGC
>OX104063.1:109867474-109897140 GCA_944474145.2 Dicrocoelium dendriticum | reverse complement strand
CCGGGATTCGCAGCTGTGCATTGGGAGTGTTAGCATCATGCCACGTTTCTGTGATGAGCATTACCTAAGGGCCGGATAGGATAATGCCGGGGTTAATAAGGTGCATCTTATGTTTGATGGACCTTGCGTGAATGAGAAGGAGAGTGAGTGCCTCGTGTCAGAAGTGAGCATCTGCTGCATTATCAGAGACAGAAGTAATCCGAGTGGTTTGCGTGGGTATAGTTGTTGTTGTCTCAGAGGTAGTGATGAGAGTTATAAGGTTACGGAGGTCAGACAAAATCTTACTGTCCGCGTCATCATAGAGCAGGTCGGGTTGTAGGAGTGGGACTGCTTGGTTACCATGCTGGAACGATACAGAGTAGATAGGTTGGTGGGTGTGGGGAAGGTTATTTGCGACGACTACGGTATTGGCTGGGATGCGTTGTATGAAATCAATAGAAGGTGGCGTAGAGTGAGTGTGCATTCCTGTGGGGCATATTTCCGCAAAATGTGGGTTGGTTACTGCCGTGTCTCTATCGCATTCCAAGACTCGGAGAGGATGGATGGCATGTTTGCATGCAATGGTGAGTCTCCAGGTAAGGTCGTCGGTTGGATGCGTGGAAGACAAGCTGGTAGGTGCTGCAGATGTTTCACGTGCAGGTAATACACCGTTTGCGGTTATTACCTCACAACGATCTGGGGAGATATACTGAGGTGTCTGGCCGTGAACGGTATTGTGAGCCGACAGGTTGTCCGCTAACGAGTTGTTAGATGACCGCACGATAAAGGGTTGGTAAGGTAACGGGTCTAGCGGCCCATACATTTGCGCAGAAAATTTTATAATGCCACTTAGGTAGGCTGTTGTTGTGAGAGCAGTACCATAGTCGTACTCAAATGGGACATGCAGTAGATTATTGTCAGCTCCAGTGCAGAGTAGTGTTGGTGGCGATAAAAGGTTGATGGGGCTACTGGGTTCCCTAGGATGGACCGAGTGTGGATGGATGGAACGTCGCAATGGGGATAGAACGGATCGTCAATGTAATGTAGTTTGGAAGTGCTTGTGATAGGTGAGTTAAGTGCGGCAGATATGTGTGCCCGGGGGCGGCGGATTATTACACTAGTGGCAGACGGCCACTGACGGGTCACTTGTTGGTTTTAGGACCAATGGGGTCACGCGTTTGGCTGGAAACAACCATTTTTGGTTGTCTGCAGTGTGTAAATGAGCCTCTGTAGCTGATACAGAGCAGGCGCGAGAACTTGGAGAACTGGGCGTGGTGGGCCATGCCCTGTTGTACTCCATGAAAAAGGGGCAGCAGTAGGTGTGGCACTTCTCGGCGACCGGACATTCCGCAGAAGTTCTGATGTGTGCGAGCGGTTAGTAGAGGTAAACGGAACAGTGCTATCCATGTTGGATGTCGTGTTGTCAATAGCAGCACACTGTCGTCTTCGACTGGGCGCCGTATATCCGTGTGTTTTGAACTGATATTGATAAGTTGAAGTTTGAGCAGTTGGATTTGTTTGTTCGAGTAGATATGGTTTTCTGAATGGCTGGCTAGATCTGGTCGGATCAACAATCCCGGGTAACGCCTGATAAACCGGAGCAGAAGTTGTAATAGTCACCGGTTGTAGTTGCATGGGTATTGGTTTGACAAGTGGAATAGTGTAACGGGTTTTGTTGCAAATTTGAGTAGGTAGTTCCGACGATGAGACTGTGTTTGGTTGACAATAGACTTCGGCCCAAAATTTGGGAATTAGAGGTCATGTTGTATGCTGGCGAGCCATCTGATGGCGTGGTATTTCTGGTACTGGCAAGGAGTAAAATTTTGCCATATCGGGACGTATGGGTATAGTCCTTTTGTTGTACAGGTATGGATCCGATGGGAGGCGATGGGGGAGAGCTGCGGACTACCCTTGCTTTGAGCTGCTGGTTGCTGGTGGTGTGTTGATAGGGACTTGCGTGGGGTCATCGGCAACGCTGGCTACTGGAGTATATACTGCTGGCTAGATTTTGTCGGAGCAGCAAACAAGGGTAACGCTTGGTAAACCAGAGCAGAAGGCGTAATAGTCACCGGTTGTAGTTGCTAGGGTATTGTTTTGACACGGTGGGCAGTGTAACGAAATTTTGTTACGAATTTGGAAGTGCTTTATTGGGTTTGGGGTGTTAATTAGGTAGTTCCGACGATGAGACTGTGCTTGGTTGACAATGGACTTCGGTCCAGAATGGGTAATTGGAGATTCTGTTGTACGCTGGCGAGCCAACTGGTGGCGTGGCATTACTGGTACTGGCAGTGAGTATCCTTTAGCCATATCGCGACGTTTGTGTATAGTGCTTTGGTTGTACTGATAGGGATTCGATTGGAGACGATGAGGGAGAGCTGTGGAACACCGTTGTTCTGAGCTGTTTGTCGCTGGCGTCGTGTCAATAGAGAGTTGCGTGGGGTCATCGGCAACGCTGGCTAATGGAGTTTATACTGATAGAAAGCGCACACTCTCTAGTTCATATTCCATGTCTCACAAGCCAGACATATCTACAGCCTGAATACTGTATTCAGTCGTGTCTACAGCAACGGTCAAGTTTGCAGCTGATGTTACGGACTTCGCAACGGTACCTTTTGGCTGATTTTTTCCTCTGAGGGCATTTTTGCATCGCGGTAAGTTAGTCGCTGTGAGGAATCAAGGTCAACTTCACAAAGGGTCGAGGAGGAGGCCGTATAGATTGGATGTTTTGCGCATTTGTGAGTTGGGGTTCTGTGAATGATGTCGCTCGAGTTTCTTTCTTCTGAGAAACTGAACTAGTAGGCAAATTTGATCTTTGCAGCGGGGTTCTGTCCGGTATACTCAGAATACGCCCGAGATTCGAGTGCTGATTCAAAACATATCGGACGTCAATGAATCGTTTAGCCAGCACGGCGCTGCTAAATTTCAGGACTATTGGGCAAGATCGGCCAGGGATCTTACAAGGCGGGTAGCTGAACAGTATTAGTGTGGTAGTGTACAGTCATTGAGAAGAGTACGCAACACCTTGTTAAGCAGTATCTTGTCTGGTACGTTGAATACAACCGCGTTATTAGCAGGACGAATGCGTTCACTGACCTCGTACGTAACGCTATTCAATATTTCACCTGCAGCTAGCATATCAGGTTGGCTAGCCAAAGTTTGGAGGTTGCCTAGGTTGACCAAAGGCATGACCTTATTTAGTAGCGTCGCAAGAGATGTAAACTCATCTTCCAGTGAGTTTACCTGACTTTCGAGAACACGGACTTTGTGCAGAGCTTCTGCTAGCGGAACTACGAGCACTACTTTGCGATTTCGTATTTGAGATGGGCCTGCCACACTGACGTCACGGGCGGCTTGTTCCAGTGTTTTCTTTTTGTCAGGTTTGGGTGACATACGTTTCTTCACCATGATAAGAATAATCAGTAAAAACTGGAGTAAAACGGTGGAGTAAAACGGTGAACACGCGACGTGAAAAAACCGACTTTTGGAAAACGGCTTGGACGGAGGTCCAAACACAGCAAGACACAGGTAACAGTTAATATGTGTTACTTTGGAGTAACCAGACCGAACTAGAACGTAGCCATATACAGTTCAAAGAACAGCGGGACAATACGTAGTAGAAACGAACCGTTTCAAGGTCACCAAGGATTGAATACCTTGGTTGCTTTTTTACGCCATTGACCGTCATCCCGTGTCTGAGAAAGTCAGGTTGTATAGCAGTTGCCAACTCTAGAGGAAGTGTCATAAATGCCGTCCTTCTTGTACTTTATCTGCTACTACAGTGAATTCTTGCCACGTTATGCGATGTTCGAGCAGGACACAATCGTTTGTTGTATAACTACACTGCTTGGCACTGTCCCTATGCAAGAAGGCTTCGATCGTCGTAACCCCACGCTGAATCTGACCTACTACTAACCCGTCACAACCCAACCTTGCCGCTTTTCTTCGCTTCCAACGCCTCTGCCTACGGAATCGGAGCAATTCGCTCCCATCGCTTCCTAAATGGCAACGAAAACGCGGTTTTGCAAAACTCACATACCTCGGCGCTAGCAAGGAACTGTGCTCAGGTAAGGAGAGGCCATTTCACTAATGTTTGCCGTCACCAACTTTCGCAAGCTGCCGTACGGCCGGCGAACTACGCGGTTGATCGATCACAAGTCCCTATCTGCAATTTTCGGCTCAAAGAAAACGCTGCCCCATACAAAGCTAGATGAATTTAGTTTTGCCCTGTCATCCGCTACTGCCGCACCCAGGATTTTGGTCGGGCTGACAGACTCTCCCGCTTCGTTTCTAAACTTGCTACAGGAGAAGGCACGGTGATCGTCAATGTTCTTTTTGATGACGACGTGCGACCTCATTTCCTGAACTTTAGCCGAAGACTGCCCATTACTGCCGCCGACATACGTCGTGCAACTGCAACACACCCTATCCTGCAGTAAACTGTTACTTACATTTCAGACGCACTGGCCAAATACTGGCTTATCTGCAGCACTCAAGTAATTGTATCAACAACGCGCCAATTTCTCATTGGTCGATTCCTGTGTCAGAACAGTGGATTAATTCGTCGCTCCTTTCTGCCCCTTGCAAGCCGTTTTCGGCCAACTACATTCTGCTCAGCCGGGTTTGTACAGGGTGGAGGCAATGGTCCTCGGTTATGGGTACTGCTTAACCTTCACAACGATATAGAAAGTTGTGTTTGCCGTAAAGCAATATGTCAACAAGCATCCAAGTTGCTCCCACACCAACCAATAGTTCCTTTGCAACCGAGAAAAAAGCCGTGGTCTCTTGTGCGACTCGACTAAGCCAGTCCTATCGATGAATATCTTACTTGGTCGTAGTTAACGCGTACTATAAATGGCGTTAAGTGGTCGAGGTCAACACACCAGTAGCCTCGTCCAGGCTGGCTTTTATACAACGAACCTACAGTCAACATGGCCTTGCTTAAATAGTTGTGTCCTGCAATGGCTCTACGCTTACTTCTTCCATATTCGCAGACTTCTGTCGCCAACCTTGCTTTCAACATCTATGCTCACCGTACAACCATCCCAAATCCAATGGTCAAGCTGATAGGTTTGTCCATACCTTCCAGATAGCACTCGTGCTATCGCTCGGAAAGGAGGCCGTAGATGAAAGCCTTCAAGCAAGCACAGGCTCCTTAACGTTTAACGCAACTATGACTTCCCCGTAGTACCAGCTTGATGGTAGGGCCTACCCCATTCCAGGAAATAGTTGACGAAAGTGCTTGCCTAGCTAGCTTTCTCTCCGTAAATAGCCACTAATGTCTGCCTGACAGCACTGCGGCTAGGCGGATATGGCCCGTCTCCAACTAAATTCATGGCATCATGGTTACCCAGCAAACCACAACCCCAACACAAACGTCATCCAACTCTTCGCATACGAATCACGCCAACAAACAAAATGCATCGACACATATTTAAACTTGAAGTGTGGCTGCGCACCTGAACTCCCACATTCATATATGAGTTCACAGTGCCAATGATGCTGTCAAACACGCCCCATTTTTATATGTTTCCCGACTTTCAGTTGTACCTTTAGCATGCTCGTGCCTATATAGATGTGTTTTGCATTGTCCAGTAATGAGGAATATATGTATTTTGTTAGGCGATACGACCTTCAACTTTGTCCACGTACTAAGGGCGAATAAGATGGCGAGTGCGTTTTCTGTTAGACCTACTCAGGAGCCAACCAGCCAAAAAGGAGCTGCACTGTAATGTGCGAACAACACTAAGATACTTAGTTGTCTGCTGCTTGCTTGGACTCTAAACAATGGACGATAGTGCTTCACACCAAACGATAGCCCTAACCATAGTTCTATTGCCACAAGAAGTAGAGGTGAATATTTCGCGCACACTTTAAAGGATCGCAATGCCTTGAAGAAGGTTCAACCTGTCAGGTGCCACCGCCGCTCACTAGCCAGTCTCCCTGTTGTAGTATAACGTAAATAGTTTTCGCTACCAAGCCATCCTTAAACACTTGTCCAGACGGAGTGCCGCCAATTGTTATAAAGAATGGTGGCAAAGGCCTCCCCATACTACACTTGAAAATTTTCACCATATCCATACAGAAGGGCAACTATCCATTCCAGCATTATGCCGTGGCACTAGGGTTAATGAAGTAAGTTGGTAAGTATCGCCCGATTAACCATACATCTATTATTTACTAGTGACAGGGAAGTTGAGTAAAAGCGCGCTCATGTGTTGCCATTGTGCGGGCAAGCACGTAAACGAATCACAACATGAATTCCTAAGCCTTCGGTCTCGCTCAAGTTATCAGCTTGACTTCCTCAATCAAATAGCCGAGGCCAATGACTTTAATATATTGGTGGTTATATTTTCCTATAAGGTGCAAAAAGCGTAGGAAAGGGTGATATACACGAGCCTGAAGCATAGGGTGAAAGTAAACGATGTAGCTAATCCTTTATCAGCCCGGCTGAGATCCTAGGCAGTGGGACGCACGCTGTGTGTGAGGGTCGCACAAGTCAAATCAATTCTGACGTCAGTCGCCAGTGGCGCTGTAAAAGGGAGCGCGATCGACACAACCGTACTTTTCATTTAGGTTTATGATCTCCGCAGCCGTTTGCAACATGGTTGTCACTTTATCATCGCTGATGACGTGACCACTTATACGTCTTTTTACAAATATTGAAGTATCAACAGTCGGTGGAATAATTGTACTTCCTAAAGGTCTACAATGGTGTGCTCTTTGGCAAACGTCATTCACCCGTCCAACATACATCAGGTCACAAACATTCGCTATAGATACTAAGGCCCTGAGATTAAATGGCATCCATTATTAATAGAATGAAAGGGCCACAGGCCTACGCTTGCTCTGCTACATCCACCAAAACTTTGCACAGCACGTTCGCTTTCAAGTGACAAAATTAAGGAAATTAGCTTTATGTAGACACCGTTACATAAACACTGCATGTTTAAGGCTATAACTTTAAGGGTTACGTATGCCCACATCAAGAATCGTGTTCTCTTATACAGAGAACCTACGGTAGTCTGGCCTTATTTCGTTAGTCATAGCTCACCTTAGCTATACGGTGATACTGACTCCACCACAGCAAGCTCTGATTTATCGACAAAGGTGTGAACACCCTAAACTTTAACCACTGGCAGAAGTCTTATTTTTGACGTGTACTTCATATATAAAGTAAATCATATTTGGTTGCGCAGCACTAACTCCTACCCTAATATGAGATGAGCAGCTAAATTTCAGCTCCCAAAGAAGAAGCAGACCGTTACACTGCTGAGGGTGAAGAAGTAACTAAGGGCTAGTTTTCCCCTTAATGTTATCCGTTACCATCTGCCACAATCGCGTTCAAGGCTAAGGGAGATCCATAAGTTACTTGCATTCAGGAAGGATATAAAAGGTTTATTTTATTATGGAAACCTATAGTGCATTTTCTGCATATGTGATGCACAGAACCACTTCAAGAGTGGAACAACGATGTAACTTGGGAGCCGCTTAAGCTGCGTAGTAAAGGAATAAATGGTTTGTTCACGAATTCATTGTGGCACACAAAATCAATTATGATCATAACTAACAAGCCATCATGTTGCACAACAAACACGCTGCTATTCAACTAATCGGCAGTGACTGAAAGTTGTACAACTTACACTAAATGAAAGCATACCAGTGAAGAGCAATATGGTCAGTGTGATGACGATGATTTTTGTTTGTTTGTGCGAAAAGGATTAAGAGTATTTTGATTACGGAATATCCCCAAAAGCCCCACTCTAAGTCAAGTTTTGCGGCACCAACGTTGCTCTTTGAAATCCAGCTAACATACTGGCCGTGCGTTGAATATAGGTCCTTGTCATTAACTTCTTAATGACCGGCTTTCCCTTCTCCTGCAGACATTTGGGTTTATAGGCCACAGCGTGTCACTAAGGTTACTAACGGTACTATACCAGTGGTTATCATTCACCGTATTATAAAAATGGCGCTTGATATTGTACTACCAATGCGTTCGAATCAAAAAATAACGGCCTACTTAGTACATATAATTTATTACTTTAGAACAGCCTTACACATACGCCGTTATATTATCCTCGCAGATGCGAGGCTAGAACTTTATAGGAGTCAAGTCCGCTCACGTATGGAATAATGCTACTTTATTGCAGCGTCCTTTGGTAGCCGGACCGTATTCTGCTAAAAGTATCTCAGCTAGGCATTTCGATGCTGACAACACTACAGCAAGCACTGCGTTATTGACAAAGGCGTCAAAACGATACAATTCAACAGAAGGCCAAGGCGCATTATCTTTAACGCGCTTCATATACAAGCCAATTCATAAATAGCTGAACGGTAACAGTGCCCTTCTGGAACTAATCAGCGCATTTAAACACAACTACAGAAACAAGAGGCACTCCAATTACTATGCCTGCAAAGATAAAGTTTCGCTCTAGTTTCTACTTACTTGGGTATCTTAACCTATGGAACAGTTTGACTTCTGTTAAGATAGTTCCATAGCTTATATTAAGGAATGATGTATGAAACTTCAAACCTAATGGCTGTGCAGCGCAATTTACTAATTGCGTTTCACAACACCAATTGTTCCGGTCTGGCTCCGACGAACTTGGGAGACAGTTATGTGTATGGCATGTATTAACGTTAGGAGAAATACCTAAAAAGCGCTCCTCAGGCCAGTTTCTGACTCGCCCAACTAGTCGCTGAAATCTACTAGTTAAACTGATCATAAGTTATAAGTAAGGTTCAAAGCTAATATTTTCCTGACCTGCTGCATTTTCTCTTGCAGTTATTTATGTCCAAGTGCAGCCGTGTGAGCATCTACTTTCTTAATGTGAACAAATGTCAAGGGCCAACACGTTTTTGAGTAACCCGCAGCCGCCATACTTAAATGGTTAATCTATATATAACGGCTAAACCGGTTCAACAAATCGTTTAGTCTTGGTCAATTGTCTGGCAGCTTGGCAAAGCTGATAGATATGCCCATTTACGTTAGCAGTCCACAATAGCAAATCCCTACTTGGATACAGAACATCTTTTTTATATTCCTCGTCTTTATCCTAAAAGCTACTAGCATTTTCAAATGGCAGTGTTCCGGAATGTGGTGGACTTCCGATTGGCAAACGTAATATTTATAAACCTCCACAAATGTCTGCTTAACAACACTGCGACGACGGATGTGACTGGCCACAGAATACATTCACTGCCCTATGCATTACACTGACAGATTTCCCTAGTTCACATACCACTACTTCAGATGAAACGCTCACAACTGCCTACCACTCCTCGGTTACCTTAAGCTATCACTTATTACTAACACAGCACTAACTATGTTGATGCTTCCAAGAATACTTTACATTTTCACGTTCCTGAGTGTAAACTCTTCAAAGTTTGCTAAACGTCATTACTTGTCTAATTTTGCTTATGAGAATTAAAACTTTGCTTTTTATTTAAGACTTTTTCACTTCTAGCTTTGCGAACATAGCAGCAAAGAACACCCTTCGCTAATTGCATTCCGCAATGACTATGCCTTGTATCCGACATAAACTTTGCATGGAAATTTCTGCTGGAGTTATACGCCGCTCAAATAGTAGGTGCCATTTGTAGTGCCTAAACCCTTTTGACAAGAACCTCATATTTAGCCGTACTTCCTTAGGTATTCTTTACATACAGGTGCCAGTTATCTTTAACTGATGATTGCATTATGCCTACGCACCAGCTTCTTAAATTCTGCCATTTTATGTTCAAAAACCTGCTCATAACGGTCGATAAGGCGACCACTGCTTAGCCCCATTTCTCAAAAACAGGAATATTGCATTCCACTTTGAACTCACTTGGCCTCCATATATCTTAGCTTGTAGTTCAGTAATACCTTGAATTATAGTAGCATTAAAATCCTTCATGAGGAAGATCCTTTATGCAAATCTACTTATTACATAGTTCCCAATAAGCCTTCGATACTACCGTATTAACCTATCACCATTTGCTTAGAAAACTGTTCGACCTTGCTAAGCAGGGACTTGTTGATTTTCAACCAACTGGTAAGCCATAAACAGCGGTCTCCTCTGGTTAAGAATGCCGGCCGCTCGCATAGCACCCTTACTTCATAAATACAGGGCATTTGGCTTCCGCAACTCAGCGCTTTGTTGGTTGCCACAGCAATCATACATACACTTATGGGTGATAGCTAATACAAAACCATAACTAAGTAAATATTTTTCTCCACCATCAAAGCATTCCATAGCAGGCATTGTCGGAAGTTTGCAGGTGATTATGTTTCCTAACAAGCAGGTTGCTTTACATGAACTGTATCAGTCATTAAAAGGTGTAGACATTACGGAAAGTGGAATTGTATGGGGAGGTACAAAATCATTAGTGATGGGATGACAGACTGGCCTCAGCAGTGTGTAGATTGGCGATCAACAGTAGACGCGTAATTAATGATGTGGAGACGAAATGTGCAGACAAGGAAACGTCCGTGGTGTACGTCTTAATTATTGTGAAAGGTGGCTCTGGTCAGCTTACCAGTGCAAAACACTGTGCCGTGACTATATTCATTAACGAATAACACTCGCTACGTAGCAGTGTTCTTGAAAGACGTATGTGTCTTTTATAGGGCGAACGCTTGCTAATTGAACGACCACCACTTCTTTTAAAACTGCCGGCGTTTATTGTGAACACTAATGTAAGCTAGCAATGCTTCCTAAGCACAGCGTTCAACCCGATTATTTGCAGTAGAATGACGCCCAAAATATCTGTTTGGTGACCGAATAACAGTCTGATTTCGCCAGTAATAGTTGAAATCGGTAGAAGATAAGAAGGCATCGTGTAGCTGCTTAGAAAGTGTACACGTAAAATTTTTCAAGCTGAGGGAGCTTGACCTTTCTTTGTCTAGTAAACATCTCCGAATTTGCAGGTTTGGTGTCCAGCTTTCCACACTGGACTTGCCACGCAACTGGTGAGTGCAGTGAGTCCTGTGGCCGAAGTTGTTCCTTTCTGACGAATATGCTATTCTCAGTCAAAGCTGGATTCTTACGAAGCTCCCATTAAATTGCTCAAATCATGGGTATAACTTAAACAGTAATAAGGCTGAAGCAAAGCCGGGTAAACTCGTAGCTTGTCCGCAAAAATGCATCCGCATGCCTTCAGAGGTACTTTATCATGAGGTTTAATTTCTCCATGAGCATTTGTAAACTGCAGGAAATGCTATCAAAAAAGCTTCAGATAAATGGGGAATTAGGATGTTCTTGGGGGATGGAGCAGCACGGGACAAAATTTTCCTAACTCCATTGAAATTCAGCAAAACTGTCCGCGACAGTGTAAGCTGATCGCGTTAGTTGAGTCGGACATACATGGTGGAGCAAAGGTTTCGGTTTTGTTAGACCCTATGTCTGCATACTGCAATGTCCCAGACGACTAAGACCTTCGCGTAGTATAGACTTCTCTACTTCATATCTACCTACTACCGTCTGCGGTAGGATTCTTTGCATTCATCTACCTACCGTTTCATGTCAGTACTAGTTTAATACCGTCTTAATTACCTTTCCCGTTTTACATGGACAACTATTCAACATAACCTCACCGGATACCAGTCGAATAGCACGTAAATCCCGATTTTTGTAAGCTCAAACTTTATAGACACCAGTGCTTCAAAGTTTCCAATTGCTTCTTTTAAGCCTCGTTATCACTAACGTTTTCCAAATTCGGATAACTAGTAAACTTGCATAACTAATCGGTGCTAATTTTCCCTAGTTGCTGTTCCAGATATGCCACAGCACCAACTGAGTACGGCCTGCTCTAAGTCAGCCCTTCAGCTTTTCACAGTTGTTACTCAACTTGTCGCTGACGTGATACAAAGCCATTGTATTTAGGCCCAGTCAAACCGCATCTTACTTAAGCCATCGTTGACCTCATATATCTACGATTTTATCTGAGCTATGCATATGCCAACCACAAATGGATACAATGGTAGATAATCAACACGAAAACCAGAGCCAGTTCTTTTACCATCTTGTAGTATAGCTTTATGTTATTTGCTGTTCTATTACACAGGTACGAAAGATATCAACATTTCAGTAAGACCCCTAGCATCTCAAGTAGCTGGAGATACAAAAAATTCTGACCTTCACTTTGCCCTTCCATGCCCAGATGCTAGAAATTTGTCTCGTAGCTGGCTCGTAGGCGCAGTTGCGGGTAGACGCCAAGCTCTTACATTTTTATGTAATTTACTGCTACTAACTTTAATACAATTCTTTCTTCATTCGACGCTTGCTTACATCTGTTTGTCCTCCCTGACTTCTTGCATTCCTACCAATTTAGGATTAAGGAAACACGCCTCTGTCGCTTCTTCTGAGTGATATTCCTTTCCTTTATCTGCACACCTCGTTCTCCTCTCTCTGATTCCCACCGATTGAGCAGGTGTCTATTTTAGGACTCCCCAAACACTCCTGCTTCATCTGCAATCTTTCATCCTTTATTGCTCCATGTTCTGCTCGATTCTCCGTCGTATTTCGCCACTTATGATATACGTGTATATACGATATTTGAATAACAATAACATGCACAGGGGTACAATAGTTCAGGCATCGCCGCAATTGATTGACTGCATTCCATATGCATTCCTTTCTTCTGTTTGCGTGGCTGTCTCTGTTCGTTTCCTTTTTCTCCCGTGTCTGACACAGGTACGGCGACACGCACCCAAGGAATTGTTCTCCGTTTCGACAACAATACACGGCACATAGTTCCTTTACCTGGACATGAGCGGAAAATTATCAACCTTTTTACAACTTACTAATTGGACAATTCATTCAATATCTTGCACTGATACAATTCTTCCGCGGCATGAACTACTGCGTTCAATTTACCTAACAATACCTCTTCCACATATCTTTTGACTGGAGGACTTTCGACTACGGAAGGCACATTCTCCTGCCAATAAAAAGCTTTAACAGTCGGTCATTCTAAGCTCTTCAATCCGCTTTGACCGCTCAAATGGCCGTGGTTTCCCCTATTTCTAATCAATTTCACTACATACCCCGGAGGATCTGCGATTCTTTCTTCGGAACCTATCCTATCCTACAAGACTTCAACATATTTCAACGTATATTCTTTGAGACTTCATGTGGTTCTGCAGATGATCAACACATCATATCCAGAAAGTATGTTTAGTTTCTGACCTACCGATCTGGCACAGGGGAGGACCTAGGCATGCAATGGCCACTCGCATAGCGCATCAGTCAGCAGAAAATTGGGACCCAACTTGACTGCGAATAATGGAGCAAAAATCGTTCAACAAGAAACATAGCCAGTTACAACTTGCCATTCAATGGATTGGCGGCAGTGTTTCAGGACGTGGTGGGTTTTCCCCTGGCAAGCGCTCTCCCTATAAAAAGTTACAAATGTCTGTTTAACAACACTGCAACGTGGCGAATGTGACTCGCCACCGAATAAAGTCACAGCCCGTAACTTCGCACTGGCAGATCAATTAGAATCATCATACTGGATAGCTTGCTCTTCAATTATCTTCCAATGGATCACTCAGGATTCTCAATCTATTATTAGTCGAGGTATGACTGCGATACATGGCAGAGCGATTTTGTCCAAACATATGAACCCCGATCCCACTACAAACAAATCGTTGTTTCGCATGTTCACTATTACACAGTTCCAAGCATGGACATATGAACAATTTTCTACTGTCACTACAGTTCACATAAAATGTCTGTACTGCTGTATATACCTGATCATGCCTTAATGGGCGTGCCTCGCATAGTCGAGAATAAAATATTTATTTATTTATTTATGCTGCCTGTAGTGCTAAACCAGCCTTTGCCAGAAAAAGCAACAACGTGACTGCTGACCGACAACCAAACCGCCTGTTACATCGCTACACTTATGTACATCGCCAACATCTGAATCACGCATCCAAAATAGGGGAGAGCATGTTTTAAAATTCCAATGAACTGCACGATATTACGTTCAAAAGCAGCAGGACAAATTCCCAAACTTTTCTGAAATCCTAAACCAACAAATCCAGTTTTAATGTTAGAAGTTTATGAGTAGGGTAAAGTTTGTAGAAAGTAGAAGTCACGATTAAAATTCACGCACAATAATATGCCTCGACGGGGAGTCGAACCCCGGTCCGCGAATTTCCGGTCCGCTGCTCTACCACCTTGGTAGCTCAGGTGATAGAGCAGCGGACAGAAAATTCGTGGACCGGGGTTCGACTCCCCGTCGAGGCATATTATTGTGCGTGAATTTTAATCGTGACTTCTACTTTCTACAAATCCAGGTTTACCGGGATATTAAGCTGGCACCAGTGAACCACACGTCCTGAACCAATTTGCTGCGTACTTCTGACGCTCATTTTTATAATGGTATATATGCCTACGTTACTTATTAGCAGTAAATAAATAAATAAATAAATAGGTATATTTCTAGACCTGCTAGAGGCTGCACCCTAAAGGGTTCAGATCAATGCTTACATAAATCCGATGCTCTTGCACGCAAGTAGGTAAAATATAAGTATATGTTCATCGTCAGCAGTTACAAATGCATTGGCATTGTTTGTTATACAGCTACTGGGTCGCAGGCGCCCACCTTGACATGTTTCTGGTTCCTGCGGGTGATATTGAACTCCTTGTTCTTTTGTGAAAACTTCGCGGAGGTGTAGTTGTGCCTTTTCTCCTTGGAACAGAATCCAATTCGCCGAAGTGCACTTTAAATTGATCGCACATTAATTGGCCACTCAGTTGCCCCAATTGTGCGCACATGGAAGAAACGAGTGAAGGGATTATAAGGCATACGAAAAGTTGAAAACAATTCCGATAAATGCGGACAAAAATAGAAACAATTTGTTAAGAGAGAAAATAAAGCTGCGTGTTTCAGTCGAAAAATACCAATTAACAAAAAAATGCAGCCCTACTTTTCATACGCTGATATTGCTCTCCGGCGCAAAATTTCAACCTGAGTTATTCTCAGATAAAAGAAAAAGCCTTTCTACAGTTAGAATACCGCTTAAAGTGGCACAAAATTACACTAGTCTGGACCAGCTTTAGCGCCTGAATACGTTGAACGTAAAAGCAACACAATACGTGCAATAGTTTGCGAGTTATTCGCAATTAAATGATGGTCTACGGATAAGGCCATTTTTATTTTTCGCTAAAATTGGCTTTCTGCTTTGCAAGCAGATAGCAGAAAAAAGAAAAGAAAATATAAAAAGTAGGGAAGCGGCGTATGTTCTAGATAGGCATAGCTATCCAGTAATGCTTTAATTAGGCCGTAATACGCTGCGACAACTACGGACTGCGCAGGTGGCCGAAAAGTAAACTTTGCAGGCATACATGACAAATATATGCAGATAAGGGATGATCTTGCGCGAAAACGCTAGAAATCCAGCAAGGAATATTATATCTACATGGGAATTCAGGGGAGCTTGTAATTAACTCACGGCTAGAGGGCCACAGCATACCATTTTCAGTGGATACTGAGCCACATAAACAACCAGTAAAATAGAGTTTAGCATTTTTTAAGCCTCTAAGCTTTTCTAAGGCTTACAACAAGCCCGCATGAGCCAGGTCTACCTGAGTAACCCAGGGGATCTTTCAGATCCGTTGACAGATTTCGGCCTACAAAAGACACACATTACTTAGCTAAACATCACAAGATTTATCCCTTAGAGCCGATTTTCTATATTCATGAGGCTCTGTCTCTAACGTCAGTGAGCTATAGGAGCCTGCCACCAATAATAAAGAAATAAGGATGGGAAATTTTAGTAAAATTTAGCTAATTGCATTTGGGCGTGAAATCCGCTTTGGTCTACATTGGTTGGGCTTTAACAACTCTACTTCTGGTGGTCGAGCTTGCTCATACTTGAGGTATTGTTGTGCCTCATGTGCAGATGCACACTATTGTGCAGCTCTTTGATGAATTTCGCTTTATTTCTCTCCATTTCTAAGTTCCGAAGATAGTGCCGGCGGTGTTCATCCAGTTGGCAATGTTAACTGGTACTCTAATGTCACACCGACTATTTCTTTTGTGATTTTCCTGGCAAGAGCTGTTCTAGCACCCTAAGCAAAGAGCGATAAGGTAAAGCAGGAGTAGAATAGTAACAAAAACCAGTGGGAGCTGGTCGTTCACCCGCCATTACGCATAGCGCATGGTAGGCTTTGGAGCCAGCTAAAAGAGAAATGACACACGGACGGCCAAGATAAGAAAAGTGGTGATGGAAAGTTTCTGGTGCTCCAGCCAGCCAGTGTGACAGGGGCCTCTCTGTCATTGGTTAGCTTTCGTGCCAGTGAAATGAAATCTGGAAATGCGAGTGTTTTACGAGCAAAAGCAGTTAAAGAAGAGGATCTGGTTTTCTTTATGCCTGTCTGCTAGTGTTGACAATAGCGAAAGGCACATGTATACCAGATAAAGCTAAGTATATGGGGCCAAGAGAGTATAAGTGGAGAGCAAAATGTCTGATTATTGGGTCTAGAACTTTTAAAGTGCGCTCATTGTCAACAATAAGAAAGATTTATTTTTTATTTTGTGGCTTACCTACTGATAGTGTTTGGAAACTGCTGACTATAGTAACTAGTGCTCAGACTTAATGAAAAAGCTTCAATCAGGGCAACAACGCTAGAACCTGGCATTTCACATGAGGCTTAATGTTGTTAAACTGTTTTTAGTAGACGTGACTCATGGGTCACAAGTATAAGTATTCGCAAGAGACCTAGTGGACTAGGTATTTGGAAAATACTAAGGGGTAAAGATGGAGACGAAGGAACCAAATTGTAGAAGAGAAGGGAGAAGTGAAGTAAAGTTTGTCCGTTCGGATTGCATCCCCATTGCTATGCAATATCCTACCTGATCAGTGCTTACAGGCTTACGATGCTCCCATTCAATAGTACTAGGCTGCTTTACGTGCTGATCTGTTGAGCAGTAAGAACTGGGCGTCGAGAAGGAGCTTTCAAAGGGTTTGAGCTACAGATTAGCGTTTCCAGGTTGCCTTTGCGGCAGCGCCTACTATTTCAAGACTTCCCATTTAACTAATTGTCGGTGGGAGCCAGTAAAGCGCTCAGCTACTACTGGGGTAGGCTGAATACCTTTTGTGGTCGGAGTAGCAGTCCTAACATCTGTAAGATGAGTGCAACTGATCGGGCCAAGATCTCTCACGTGGTGTGACAGGGACCGCAAAGTATGGGGAGGACCTGTGAGCCCAAGATGCTCCTGTCATGGAGCGTGGTTGAGCGCAATACAAAGTTGCGCTAGAGCTGACCAAAATGTGATCTATGCCCCATCGGGGCCGGTCTCAAAAAGGTTGTCATCTGAATCACAGATGTTGAAAAGGCGTCTTATGTTATCCAGGCACATAAACTTTCGTACCTCCTGCTTGAAAGTCTGTGGATTGTGAATCTCCCGCAGCTGTGAAGGTAATTTGTTCCAGATATTTACATAAGTGACAAGGAAGAAACGTGAACGTAGTGAACGTAGTGAATGAACTCCGTGGAATCATAAGCTGCGGTAAAACTGATAAGCTTTGCGGCGGTTCATTGAGAAATAAGTATGTAACAGTCTGTGATTCCTCCGGATTGCCTGAGTATGTTGTGAAAATATTAAATAAAATTGCCTTTTTATTGTACATAGAGGTCTTTTGCAGAAGGCTGGTTTGTTTGTTGCCTTTGTTCGTTTGAATTAACTCACACGCGATAAACACACGCGCTGCCACGGTTGGATTCAGCACGCTGCTCCATAGCGCCATCTCTCACCCCTCCCCACCCAGCCGTGTAGTTGAGTGTCATATTTGTAGCTAATACACGGGAACCGCGTGTACCACAATACACCTTCGTCCCGGCACTTCATGCCTTCTCTTGTCCATTACGGGGAATGGTACCCGTCAGTAGTCTGTAAGTGTGAGCTAGCCAATCGCGCTACAAGTGTTTTTAACCACTTATGGGAAAACAGACCTTTACTTGTTATGTCGTATCCATGTAGACCTAGATCTTATTGTCCCAGGGAATATTTGCACCTACTCAGTGTAATAAAATTTAAAGTGTTCATCTTGGTAATATTTTATTTTTGTAACCCATGAAAAGAGCACACAGAGGTCTTTTGACCATGACCAAAATGCAAAGATTTGTTAAGCCTTCACATACAAATAAAGTTGAGTAATGACATGTAAGCATTCCTGCGTAACTATCTTGTATATATGTGTAATTTTAGCCCACACACTAAGAAACCTGTTTTCGGCTCCTACGTCGTATTTAGTACCTGCTAATACTCAAAGGCAATGCAGGGCATATCTAGGTACATCGCACTAGTTAGCATTTGTATAGTTCATTAGTTATCCTATACTTTTATAATTATGTGATGTAAGTTTGTGCAATTTTGAGCTACATAAAAGTGGGTGCTATCCATAAACAGCTAGAGTTTAGCAGGTAACTTGCGGACTACTGTCTTTTCCCAATCATTTTGCACTTAACTTGTTCAGCAACAAAAGCTTATTGTAACTATGTTATTTGCCTTTAAATTTTAGCAACTTCAATATAAAACGTGTTTCCTGTTTATTGGTTATGCGTTGTCAGCGCTTTGTAAGTGGCACTAGAGGCAATACTTGGTGCAAAAGCAACGACACCATTAAGCTTGTTTATAACAGTTTAACTAAATACGCTGCTTTATAACCTCAGCATTTAAGCTGTGTTTACTATTTATTTATTTTACTAAGGAACACTTTAACTTCATACTTACACTTGTTTAGCACAATGTGTTTTTTCGCATGAATCCATAATCCTTCATGGCCGACGAATGAACTTCAATGGTCTGCATGCTTAGGCTTCAAGTTCTGCTGGAGGTTGACTCTATGGCTCATTAAGAATCCCCCTTAACACCGTTATGGGAGGCAGAGACTTTACTGTTAACCTCGTACACCAAAACCTGTGCACAAAAGTTGGCCGAAGTAGTCCAACTGCAAGATTCCTTGGATGTGAAACCATGGGCTTAACGTAGCTTTACCACAACCTATATATTTCACATGTCGCAAAGTAGAAAATATAAAGTTGCGCTCGGGTTTGACGAATGTTACGGAAGTTGTGCCTAGAGAGTATTGGTTAGGTAGGTGGTAAACGGTAGCAAGTTCGGGTAGGTAAAGCAGCATCTAAGTTCATTTCTTTTTTGATGTTGCATAAGCTTGGAGTAGAACATCCTGTTGCGCACCAAAGTTTTGTCGCGATGGGGTGAGGAGTGCAGGTAACTCTCGAACTGTGCAGCCGTAATGTCATGGTCCATATTGATTATGCTTTTAGGTGTAGATGCTTCGAATAAGTGGACGTATCAGTTAATCCTTTTTGGTTGAGTTCGTCCTACTCAGTCGTAGAGGAAAGAGAGTGGTAGGGAGGGCCATTGATAAACGTAGTTGCCGGCCTGCGTCTATACGGCTGTGACACGCAGGGTATGTGTTATGTCCTTGTAATCCAGGAGGTGAAGGCTACAAACAGAGTTTGTTTTGGAACGGCGGTGGATGGGCAGCAATCCATTCGCGATTGTTTGCCTAATACGGCTTTAAAAATAAAGGGCAATAAAGCGCCCTGGCACACAAAGCTAATATGCTGCGGCTCGTGAATTAGGTATGTAGCTCTAGCTTGTTAAGCTAAAGTGACACAACCAGGTTGGCTTATGCTACACTACTAACAGAGCAGCAGGCAGCACAGCCAAGCCTGCGCAAAAGCAATGTGCGGCCGGAGGGCAGTCAAATTACTGGTCGACGGCGATCACTTTTACCCTATCGTACTTGCATTTACGACCAATGGCAACCATAAACTTACTAGGAAATTATCTTGACTAAACGAGCCACAAAGATCGGGTCTACTCCTTATTTACAACTGCAGCTACTTGCACAAACGTTCACGCAGCTACTGCATTCCAACATTACAGTTCGTACGCACACTAGTTTTTGCGCGCCATGCAGCGGTGCAGAAGGTTTGATTTTAATCGGCTTTAAGGACACCGTACAAAAATGTTTGCACGTTTGCTAACGAATGTTGGGTTTTACTTTGCAATTTAATACTGGTTATAACGTTATAATCAAGCCTAGAGATCTATGCTCGGAAAATAACCTTTGTAATTGCTATCGTTACCTAGCCTTACGTTGCTGTATCCCAGTCTGGTTGAACTGAAAAATAAAAGTTTAAGTGTACTTGTCTAATATATGTAAACTTACGAGGATGGCGGTTATACAATCATTTTGTTGCTATATGGTCTGTACAGGTATTACGGTCGTTCCTTTTACCGACATAAAAGATTATAAATTGCACAAATGTCTATTTACCAACCTTTCGAGTTCACGGGTTTGACTAGGCACAGCATGAATCCACAGCCGACGGCTTCATACTGGCAAATTGATCAGCGTTACATTGCACTGTTTTGCTACTTGCACTGCATAGATACCACTCAATATGCACATGCCGTCGGCACTTCTCGTTTTGTGCTTTTATGGCTTATCTGCAGCTAACACACACATGAACCAAGATTATCGTCGCAACATTAGCGTTCGTGTTCTTTAGCAGTACGCTTCCCATTTTTGCAACATAAAAACTTGTAGCCCTCAGCCAATTGCATGCGACGCATCGTGCCAATTATCAGACATTATTGCCGATAAAATTCTGAGCGTGCCTAATATGGTGTGCGACAACGCATTCGAGCAAAAGCTATGTATATATTTACTTTTCACTTATAAGTTACCAAATGTATGGCAATCCGTGTCTAGAGCTAACTTGCACAATATAATAAATTGTTCCCTAGTTTGTTGTCGGTGCTTGCAAACGCCACTGTAGTTGGGATTGCAATCGTCTAAATTAAAAGGGCAAATCTTTTTGGATCATAGTAATGCAAGGGATGTGGACAACGGTAAATGTGTATGGCTCTGTCAAGATTGTTGCTCATATGTCGTTACACATTAATAGTCCGACTTCGGGCAGCTGCCGTTACAAAGAGTTAGTTGGCTGTTGTTGTGCAACAAGACAATAAGCCAGCGGCTTTTCAGTTTTAATACTAGCAGTAGCATTTCATGCAGATCACGTTAACTCAGAAGTCTTGGCAAGGTTACTACTTACCTAGCCAGTTTCAAACTGGGGTCGAGAGACTTGTATGTGGCTGCCCCACTAGATATATTAAATGTAATGATAACTCTAAATTCAATAACGCCTTTCCTCTTGACCAGAGGATCAGCCCCTTAACTCAGCCGTTCTTAACTCTTATACAGAATTTAACTATTAGGCAAGGTATGTTATATCTGTTTCAAATTTGACTACAATATCTGCCGAAATTATGCAGCAATAAAATTTGTGCCGAAGGCATAGCAACTGGCACTTTTCCATTATGATTTCCAGCAATGTTTTTTGCAAAAATCTCTGCTGAGATATTATTTGACAGCTAGATACGCATATTTGCAATATATTATGATGTTTTACTTGGCTCCACTAAGCATTCAATGTTGATAGACAGACATTGTGTCTGTTTAAAAAGGGAACGCTTGCCGGGCGAATGAGCACAGCGTCTTAAAGTACTGCCGCCGAACTAGTTGCTAGAACGGGTTAAAACCCAACCACCCAGCTGCCATTGTGAGGAGTTTGTTTGGCTAACGTAAATGGGGGCCACTAGAGAACGCCTTTTGCAGTTGGAGGAAGAGTGTAATTATTCTCAAGTCCAAATCAATCGCGCTGGTGCCAACATTGAGGAAAACAAGTTTTCAGGTTGCGCAGCTTTGAGCGCCTAGAAATCTAGGTAGCAACGTGCTAACCTTTTCTTTTGCGTACAGGAAATCTATGAACGCATGCTTAACCGATGTTTCCAACACCCGGAATATAATGCTTGCACAGTATATGGCTCGGTAATTGTTGACTTGCTGTATGCCATCACATTTGTGACGTGGTTTGATAACATTTTCCAAGCCGAGGGGTATTGGCTTTTCTAGTTGGAGAGTGTTAACAGTTTTAGGCGACCTATGGAAAGGTCATCGTGCCCATTCTTAATCAAAATAGTTGGAATTTCGTCAGGATCTAGGTTTGAGGTAGACTCAGCGATAGAAAGCACAGAAGGGATATATTTTAGGTAAATGTACTCTGTGAAAATCGACTGGTTCGTGGACACGTGTAGCTGAGCATTGACTAAGAACGTTTTACGCCGTGTGACTGTTCGAAGTAGGCCTTGATTGCCTTGCACAAAACGCGTGGGTCCTCAAATGCGCCGTTGGGGCCTACACGTCTGGAGGCGATTTCCGCCCTATTTCGAAGGGTGCTTGAAGGCAGCTTCTAGCTGAGCTCTCTGGCTACGTTTACACTTGCCAGTGCAGCTCTAGCTTTTGTAGTTTTGTTCAGTATAGATCAGGCTGAGAGTTGTTTAACAAACTCGGTGGCTATCAGGGCGTGTGCGAACTTGTATATCTTGTTGTAAGAACGTTGTAGCTTTTGCACTCTGACATGCATGTTAGTTCGCCACATGCTTTTCGATGAGCTCCTGTTTTAACAACGAAGGAGCCAAGAGAGTCAGACATTAGTGGTGCTCTCTGTAAATTATTGTAGGCGGTCTCTATAATGAGTCGCACAGAAGGAGCTCAACTTAGACCCTTGACCTAACAACCATGGAAAAGCTGGGCCAATTTGTAGCATTTAGCGGGCGGCAAGTCTCGTTAGCATCTGTTTTAGCAAGACCGATGACCAGGCCTTATAAGCACAAGGAGCACTATACCACTTTATGGACGCTCCTTGAAAAAGCGGTATGCAGATGCCTGTAACTTGCTTATAGCTAAAGCAACCATCGAGTTTAAAAATGAGTAGACCCAGTCGGCGCCGAAACTTGTTGCGCTTATCCTCTTAAGTTTATGTAGGCTAACAAGGATTTATACTTGATTCGGGCGTTAGGTGGGAACAATTGCAGATCATGCAAGTTGAAATTAACGCCACACCTTTGCATGCGCATGAATGGCTCAGCGCTGTCCCTAAAGATGCTACTAAATAAATACATAAATAAATTCTTTATTCTCGTGCAGTGCGAGACACGCCTACGTAGGCATGATCATGTTAAACTTACAACTAAGTGTCGGGGAATGTATAAAACATGGTGCAAGTTAGCCATGAACATTAGAGCTGAGAGTTCATACATATTTGTAGAGTGCGTGTGTCTTGCAGTTATTCCAGTTTGTATAGGTGCCAATACAATCGTGATTGATCGCGTAGATAGTATGAGAAGTGTTGAGAGACGTCCTTTGTGTGTGTGTGGTTAGTTGGTTGGGTAATCATGGGGCCGTGACTTCAGGTAGAGGCGCCTAACATCCCTGGTACTCAAAGGTGAGGTAAGAGGAGACTTACATGCATCTAAGTGGTAATGTGGATCCGGGACAATCGCTTATTATCCATATACAGTCTATTGTTTCAACGTTGTTAATGCGTTCGGAACTCGCAGGTTAATGTTGCTGTAGGTAAATGCCCTCTCCCATCTGTCCCTGCGTACGAGGTTGTGCTACAGCTGACAGCCAAAAAGGCAGCAGGAATCTTCTAAATTAAATGCTCCACACATGTTTTATTTACTTCAATTGCGTCATGCACGGGGAGGATAACCAAGTAGCGCGGAATATTCAGCATATTTTTCAGGCATGTGGCGTTTATAAGAATGTGCGGACTTGTGGCCTTGCCACATTGCTTTTATTTAACGCAAAGGTGTCTAAAGTAGCTACTGAGCGAGCTGTAGAAGTTGTAGGTACTGGGTCATTAAAAGTAAAATTGTGCTGTTCGTTGGTGAAATAGGTTTTTGAGAAGCTAGTCGCTGATTATGCTTGCCTTATATATAATGGTGCTCGTCGTGGTACAAAAAGAAGTGAATCAGCCAGCTCAGCTTTGTTGAGAAAGTATTCATCGATGGGGTAATGTAGGTGCTTGTTTGACTGGAACGTTGCTACCCTGGTGAGAAGTATTTTGGGTAATAATTATTGATGGGTTAGCCTCAGGCATCTTGTCTGTAGGTGGTAAGATGTTGGTTGTTCCGGTTTTATCTCGGGCTACTTTTAATAACGCGAGCTTTTGTAGTTTGAGATAGGGTTGTTTAACCACGATATCGTTGTGTAGTTTTTCGCCGTTTATCACAATGAGGTGCAAGCCTGTTTTATCTCTAAAGTTTAATTTGATCGGGGCAGCAAAGCTGCGGTTTGGTTTGTGAAGTTTCCTTACCCTACGGAGTTTGTTGCTCCATCATTGACTGTAATGGTCGCTTGCTTAACGGTTTCCAGCAAAATATCGTCTGGAACATAAAACTAGTAAGCTGCACGGACTATTGCACTATCCAGAAGACGATTGAAGCGAGGCCCCAGCCTTTGCCGCTTCCTGGGCGAGTGAGGACTGTATTGCTGTCTCAGGTGCGTTTATTGGCATTGTTTCTACGTGGGAGTTTCTGGCCCTATTGGCCACTAAACTTTTGTGTTTGAGCTTACGTGCCTGTTTCCATGGGAGGGATAAGCCTGGCGATGGCTGCTTCCTATTGGTTTTAACCAGTTGCTTCCTGCATCCTAAAGCTTGATAAGCCCCCATTTCGGTTTATCCTCAGTGGTTCAAAATACAGCTGTTTCAGCTCGGTTCTGTTCTGCAGCCCTTTAACTCTTGTCGTAATACGGCGTAGAGTTGACTTTTTATTAATATTTAACTCGATTAGTGTCGCAAATTTACTGAATCATTTGGTCAGCCTCACGATCTCTAACAAAGGCTCTACGGTTAGCTTGACACGGGTGATTGTTCTGTTAAACTTAAGCAAGGTGGTGGCAACAAATATATTAAAAACAATGATACAAGTCGTCCCAGTGCTACCCACGGAATCCGAATCGATTGACTCATCCACCTTGACTATTTCCAGCATGGGCATGAAGTGCTTGTCTCTAACAAGCAAACAAAGTGTAGGTATCTAACCGCTAGGTTGTTTAGGCAAAGTTACTGATGTGTTGACGTCGGAAGAGGGGATAAGTTAGTCTCTTGCTGTTTGGGGTTGGGTACCACGGCTGTCCTTTTACAGCTGGCTACGTTTTCTAACCATACAAATAGTGGCTGCGGCGCCAAGCTGGTAAATAAATAAATCTATTTTCTCTCATTCATCAAGACACGCTATATTGGGTATAATCAAATTTTACAAGCGATTGTTTGCAACAGGCAATTTGCTATACACTCCATTGGAATATAGCTAAAATATATAGATGTTGCAGAAATAGGGAAGGTATTGCTTAGGAGCATTTTCGTTTGATTGGACGGTCGTCTGTGTTAAAGTGTGTGCAGTGTACTGCTAAATAGTGCTAACGTACGGAGTGAAGTGCTGATGTGGTATGCAGATAGGAAAGTATTGTCTAGAGCATGCATCAATAATGATAAATTGTAGTGCTTAGTAAATTGACAGTGTGAAACCTTGGGCTGTGACGCTATTCAGTAGCTATGTATATCCGCCACGCCACAGGGTTTTTGATGGTCAGCAGTGGCGTTTTATAGGCACAAGGCTTGCTTGGAAAAGCCTACCACGCCAGGAAAACCGGGCATCAATTCACTGAATGGAGGTACGCCACCGATTTGATGCCCGGGATGGGCGATAGTGTACTGGTTTTCTCATCAAATAAGCTACTTAGCTCCGACAAAAGTTTGGTGTACTGGGTTTCATAGTCACCGAGTTTAGCATTTCAGCTACCGAGCAACGGGTTCACACAATTTGCTGAATCTCCTCTAGAAGGCGTCATCTGAAATGTTCAATCCAGCATTGTAGGAAGCAGTTGGAATGATAACAGCCTGCAGAGGGACAAAGGATTTTCAGGTATCCCCTTATTAGTGGCGCTAGAGGCATGTAACCTTTTGAGGCGGCCTTGGGTGGCAGTCCTTGCAGGCGCTAACTTTGATTCCACAAACGTGCACAACCGGATGGCTTTTTGTAATAGTGGCATTTGCTTGCCGAACTCTGTGTAAAAGTTACATAGCAGAGGACATTGGATTTTATGACCATTTTCTTCAATCTAACTTAACTGATTTGCTTTTGTTCTAGGCCACAAGCGTGCATCATCAACTTTGTCATCGTGTAAACTTTTGCGCAATCTGAAGCGTTATATGCGAACACCTCAGTTAGGCAGGTTGTCCGGCTCAGGTACTCGGTACTAATGAGTTGAGGAATCTCCTCTCTGTCGTTACGCACTTCTGTCCTATTACGTCTTCTGGCTGAACCAGACGTTTAATTACTAGTAAACTCTCGGAGACTGGATGTAAGATGTCACAGGTCAATTATATCTGCACTAAATTATCTTGCGGTTCTTTAACGTCATGACTCATGGAAGAACATTTGTCTGTCAACTTAACGGCGTATGGCACATTCGTGCCATTGGGAGTTTTGCTCGCTCTTGTAGCCGTGTTATTTGAATGACGTTAAGTAGATCTTACCTCCTTTACCAGGACCATAGACAAAGATCCCAAGCCAAGCCTTAAGGAAGGGAGGAACGAAAAAACTGATGACAAAGCTGGAGTCAAGTTTAATTTTGCATGGTCTGCAAGCTGAAGCATACTATGGTAGAATTAAGCATTCTGTACTAAACAGAGGTAGGTTATACGAGGTCTATCAGACCTATCAGCGAGGTGGGGAAGGTGTACCTTATGGCAAGGCACAGTGCTAATGACTTTCTGAGCTCTCATGAGCGGTCTGGCCCCTGTTTACCTTGGTCAGCTTCAGCTTTCAAGGATTCCAGAAATTTGGCTACTTAGTCGCACAGATATTATATACCTAAGAACGTAACTGCACTATACTTAGACACCCTAACTGATTAAGTTAACCTGTTCCGTTCAAGGCTTATCTGTACGAGACTTATCCTGTAGGTGATTGCAAGCGGTAGGCTGTAAAACGGCAAGGTGCCTAATAAAGAAAGGATACCGAGAACTCCTAAACAGTTAACACACTGGTGTTACATTGGCTTCCGGATTACTAAGCGTCTGCTAAATGGACACCAAGCTGCTTCTAAGTATGCGCAACAACATTGGCTTAAGACCAAGCTGGTTGCAAATACCGCGGTGGTTGATGGCTGCAGGGCCAAGAATACGTACAATGAAGGAACGCTATACATTCTTAACCGCAAGGGTTGCACTGCTAAGTGTCAATAAATTATGTTTAGGAATAAACCGGGGATGATTTGGCACATAATTTGTACCAATTGGGTCGGCTTCGATGAAAGCAACTGTAGCAGACTATTCATTTCTTGGATTGCCTGAGTAAAAATCTAAGCAATCTGAATATTTCATTATGCACTTAACCAAGCGATGCACGTTTATGACTTGCACGTTGAGTTCAATTGTCTGAGTCAACCAAGGCTTTTGCTAAGCCTTCTTTTCTTGTAGCGCAAGAAAAAACGCGCTGTGCTGTTTAGTTCTTTCTGGTTAGCAGTTTAGGTCAGTGTCATGTATCACGTAAGTATCAAACGAGGAACTGTTTACTCCAACATGCTACTAAAACATGCTGACCACTAGATCTGTGTGCTATAACCGTCTTGTGGACTCCCACCGGAAACCGTTTTTTAAAAGTGACTGATAATCCAGCGGGTTTCAGCAGCACTAACTATTTGCGCAGCCAAGTTAAGTGCTGCTGAGTATCGTAGTTCTAAGTCTCGTATCTTATGACTATTAACTAATAAGGCATCATTTAATAAATAAATAAATACAGATCAATTGTCAACACTGTGGGGTACGCCTGTGTGGTTCAGGGTCTTGGTATTGCGGTTATGTACAAGACGGTGATCATATGCTAATCTAAAAGCAGGCAGTTTTTTGTATGTAGTAAGGTTGGTCTCCCTTGAGGTTGAAGAAATTGGAATGGAAATATTCTGATGGAAATGGGCACGTGCGTGTACATAAGAAATATTTGCTTTAGAGCTCATCGACAAATGCTTTACTCTGCGACGGAAAAATCAAATAGGGAACTGCGAACCACTTATTGAAACCAGTGGAATGTTCTATGCATATTATGCAGAAAACGAAATGCAAAGTATTCACATCTTAACTCATTATAAGGAATATTTCTGCAACCACTGTCCGTTTTGCAAAAAGTGGTGTTCAGTCTTGGCATGCCGACGCTATATACCTCGGTTTCTTTCACCTCCTACAGGTGATGTTTCCCAACAGCGTTTAATATATTGTTCAAGTGCGCCCCAAGGTACCTTGCAAGCGGGCCGATTCCCGGCATACCCGCTAACTTGAGAGCAAAGCTACATTTGCAATACAGACGTACTCTCATTTTTGGGATTTACCGAGAGAAAATGATGAGAGTGTGTTAAAGGTGTAAGGTTGAACTTTCACAGCTGCTGAGCATCAGGGTTCGAGAAAGCCGTATGCTACACCAATCGATCAGGCAGCTTAAAAGTACAAAGTCGTCCCACACGCCTTCCCATGAACTTTACTCTCACTCAATGTTCCACTGTGGTTCATATGCCTTAAGCTGCCGCCTGTCCAACACACACTCACTTCTTAGGCTATATGGTCGGATATCTTACCTGATCTACCCCCTACATTTTTCGGTGTGGTGAATGTCTCTGTACTGACGTCTCTAAGCCCTCATTAACTGAAAGTATACCACTAGCCATAGCGTTGGCTGGTATTTCACAGCTAACCCAATTACTACGATAACAGCATGAGTACATCTAGCAGCAACAGCGGCTGTCTCAAAAAGAACAAAGACAAACAATTTTATCACATGCACTCACTGCGAAACGGTCCTACCTGAGGCTACTTTTCACTAAAGTGAAACCCGAGTCCACTTCGACTCCAGTGTCGGCAAGCGGAACGAGTGTTCCAACGTGACGCAGAGAACGGCAATACAAACCCACTGTGGTACAGTTGAGATGAAGACAGCTTTTTGGTTGACGCGATTACGTTTGGTATTAAAGCCTAGGTACGATGCTGGCTACGGAAGCTGGGCGCAAATGTACCCGACCAGTACTATAGTTCCATGCTACCGAAACTTCCCCACGAGTGCAATTTCCAGGAGACTTTAGAGGTCCACACTTCCATTTTTGTTGAGTCATAAATTTTTAACACCCGGTTGCTGTGTTTGAAGCTTGGCAGGAACCGATTCGAAGATTACGTCTCATATTCGGGCCGGATGCAACGTGCACGCGAAAGATTCAAGATCAAACCGCCCACGGATGAAGAGTTCAAGTCACTGTGTTTATTTGGCTTGAAAACTGCAGCTGTCTCAGAAATGATACCAAGCCTGTTATCCAAATTGGACTCCTCACCAGAGCTCACCATGCAGGACATCACAGCAGTGTCAGCATTTGGTCAACTTGAAAGCAGACTCACACATGTGGTTGACACAATTTCTACCCGAACCCCAAAATCTCCATAACACTGCACAACGGAAGCTGCCACGTGTTTATTAGAATCATGGTGATTGGCAAGGTTCCTCAAACTCGCTGTTCAGCAATCACCAGTGCACCGCCTACCACAAGAAAAGCCATATGGATACGCTTTGCCGATCAACCGCGCGACATCCTAATCATGCGGAACCTGCAAACCCGTTTTATCGACGCGGAATCAAATAGGAGTCTAATGTGTTTTATGCAACTGCACAGGAACGATTACATACACTTCGTACTTTTAGCTGTCACTATTAATAGGCAGTCAAAGTGCATACGACTAGGCACTTTACCATTACCATTACCATCA
>OX104063.1:109817589-109866974 GCA_944474145.2 Dicrocoelium dendriticum | reverse complement strand
TGCTTTCACACAGACGCCCGCATCTGCGGGGACATCCCGATCACTGAATGAACCGAAATCCTCTGTTCCGCTTAACCTTCCGCCTACCCAGCCTCAACCCGAGGTAACCGACCGACGCGTTAGATATGTAAAACTTCCGGTCAAATTTACAGCTTTTGTGGTTTGTTAATTTTTATGACACGCATGTTTTTCATCTTTTGTGCTAATCGCACGTTTCACATACCAATGTTTTGCAAACCTATGAGAAAGTCAAAAACTTTTTGATAAATCTAATAAGTGCAATTGCTTTCATTCTGCATGCTATGTTCCCTTTCTGGCGTCAAGCCACATCCACACCCACGTCCCCCCCGTCTGAGTTCTATCTACAAGAACCTCGACCACAGGAACAGCCAACTGACTCAAGACCCCACGAAGACTAAATCGACAAACTGTCGCACTTGACCGCTGACGGTTACAACCGGACTGGTTCCAAAACTTTAAGCTACGTGATGCCGACGAGAACGCTCAGATCTTTTCGTCGGACAAGTCAAGTTTTGTCCGTGAACCGGGGTGCGGTGAGTGGGTCAGCAGTGAAGTGCCTTACCAGCCTATTTTCTGGACAAACCAGTTTTCTGCAGTTCGATGGCCCACCGATGATGTACTCCAGTCCACACCTAAATAATAAATAACAAATAGTCCTGGACTTGGCGAACGTTGCAATACAACATGTCATTGAATCCCGTGTTCAAGGCCATCTGTTACCCTTCGAATCCACCCTCATTTCCCCTATCTGCACTGACAGCTCTATCAAAGGTTTTGATCATACAGCCTTCTAAGAGAAAGACCTTCTAGTGCGAATGAAACATACGCATTCAGCATTTAACAACGTTGGGTTTTATTGTTCTTTGAAAAGTCTGACTGTTCATTTGTCTCACTGGTTGTACATCCCATACACCTTTTATCGCCGGTGAGCCGCGCGCTGCGTACTTGCACGCTCTTGCTGCTTCGCTCTCCATTCCTCGTAGCCTGTCCAGTGTACGTTGGGTCCAGAAATCTTTCTCATCACTACTGTTCCGTAGTTGGCACGTCTCATGGCTACCGAGAAGCACCCAACACCTTCCGATGGTTGCACCATATATCATGACTGAGAGTGTGCCGACGCTTGCTACTTGCGTTGTTCGTGTGACTGGGGTGTGCATGGGAGAAAAGTAATTGGGCTAACAGAGAAATTGGCCGAAAGGGATAAAAAGTCACACAAGGAAATTGGTCCCGTTCGACTCCCTCGACACTCTTGTTGGTGCCACAAAGATGATAAACGCGTGTGATCGCGGATAGAGCTCGCCGGTCGGCTTTTTTCGCTCTGTTGCCTGGCCAATTCACTCCGTTCATTACTTTGTGCATAAGAGCTTTTCGGTTTCAACACTTGACTAATTCAGGCTCTTGCTATTCGGAAGTTTTTATTGTGCATCCGTGTCGCAGCCACATATTTTATTGTGATTTAAGTTTGTTCTGATCGTTCCATAGATTCACTTGGCCGTCATATCTGCTAAGCTGTTCGCAATGACGAAGCACATCGGCTGTAGTAGATTTTGCAAAACTAATGGACATAATGCTATCACATGCATAGCGAGGAGCTACGTGGGTTCATCCCAACAGTCGCAACCCAGCCACCCATATTTTCGACGGAGACCGCCTCACCGCCCGCCACTATATCTCCGGAACAATTGCCATCCGTTACTAAAGGCTCAGCTAGTGTGTCTATGTTCGTGTTGCGTTTGAGGAGTACAAACGGCCCGCTGTACGATAGCACAAACGCTGAAGGTCAATGAAAAACGTAACGAAGGGAGAAGGGGATGGTAACTGCCAGCGGCCAATGGAGTTGCAACCTCATATGTCATGCGTCCAAGTCAACCGATGCAAATGCTCAGGTTTGCTATGACAACAACGAGATGCTGCAGTGATTGACAAACCATTCAAAACAAGTGAACAGGTGTTGAGGATGAAGCAAGTCGTCCGTCTGGGAAAGAGAGATGAGAGGAGGACTTAGCCTCTGCGATTCACTTTCTCTAGTGTATCAAGCATGAGACTGATACAGTCCTGTTTCGACAAATTAAGATGCCGGAAGATCAATACACGCCGAGATATGGATTCTTCAGACCAGAGCAAGCAAAATCTGCTATCGTTGGGCTAAATTGGTTTATCGTTAGGGGGAAACTAATCATGACATCGCAAGTTTTCGGGTAGTTTGCTGGGTTCACCGAACTCGGATCAACTGATCGATGACGCTACCTACGCCGCAACCGGTTCCTACAGTAAACTGCGCGTAGCTTACACTAACTTTTGCAGCTTAACGAACAAATGTGACAATTTGTGCTACATTGCTGCCTCTCCTCTGCCGGATGTACTAGGACTCGCTGGAACTTAGTGAATCCTGCGGTAACTGCCCAGGAAGTCTAAAGCGAGGGCCACTTTGCATCCGGTGGGATAAAGTATCAAACAACCGCGGTTGTGGGCTGTTACACGTTCAGCCCTCATTGTTTGGGAGACTGGTATGCATATACCTAACTAAAGCTGACTCCTGAGAGCACTTGTGATGCTCGCTCCACCAACAGCGGGACGCACTATTCGTGCCATATTTGCGGACGACCTGAAGACTTACAGAGTAATTGACGCTTCCTACGACTGTGACATACTTCAGTATGACCTAGACCGATTGTCGCTGTGGTTTACGGTTATTGATCTGTAGGTCAACCCAGTCAAATAGTTATCTATGAATCTACGGGAGTGTGGTGACTTGTGTAAGTACACCTTAGCTGGCCAACTGCTACATCCCACACCTTAGGGAGCAGACAACACTCGCCCGAAAGCACTTCAGCCTGCGGCCACCAAGCTAGCTAAACTATTTTCACAGCTCTTCCAGATGCTCCGACCAAAAACAGGTTCCCTATGTGAAACCATGGCATGATTTTCAATTTTTAAAGACAGCAGCCGTTCAGATCCTGCAAACTATCACACAGTGACTCTCCTCCCTGTGCTCGCGAAAGTGATGGAAGCAGTCGTCGCTGAGGACATAGTGGACTACTCAGAAAATTGCAACGTCTTGGCACCGGAGAAGCATGACTTCCATCCACACAGGTTATGCATCACCAACCTGCTGATGGCACGGGGTAGTTAAACGGAAGTGGCCGATAATGCGCCGAACTCGACGTCCTTTACAGGGACTTCTGAATAGCTTTTGACCGTCTGGATCCCCGCATCTTACTTCACAGGCTACAGAGCTACAGAATCGGAGATTCTGTTCTTGGTTGAATTGGCAACTTTATTCACCAAAAGAAGCTTCAAGTGTGTGTTAGGGAATAACTCTCTAATCCGATTGAGGTGGAATGTGGTGTCCTTGAGGGCTCGGCTCTGGGACCGCGTCTATTCCTGGTGTCTATCAATGAGCAGGCAAGAGTTACCGCTTTAACTTTCCTGCTTTTCGCCGATAATGTCAAGATATGACAAGATATGAAGATCACGACCTTCGCCAACATGACCACGATTGCATTCATGAATGGTCAACTTGGAAACTGCTTCAGTTGAACATAGCTAAGTGCAAGATGATCCAGCCATGTCACCAGCCAGTGAGCGGTTACGAGCTTAGATACCGCCCCATGCAAAGCATTCCTCAGGAGCGTGGCTTGGATGTACTGGTACAGGAAGATCTCGGATGCTCAAAACTGGCAGAGAAGGCGTTGAGAATCGGCACTCAATTCTTCAGCCCTCTTCACAGAGCATTCGATAGGTTTGAACCCTTAACCTTCCCCCAAATTCTACACTCCTACGTTTGACCGTAGGTGGAATATGCTATCCAGGCATAGCATTCGGGACAGAAACAAGATCACATTACTCTCGAGGCTTATCAAAGAAGGGTAGTCAAAAACATCAGGGCCGTCGTTCATCTGCCCTAACAGTTTGACTGAAATCTCTAAGAATGTACAGCAGTCGATACCGGCGTTTGCAGGGGGATCTCACAATGGTTTACCAGATTCGGAAGAACCCTAACCACCTTTGCCGCCCGCTACTATAATTGAACCACAAATCAAACATAAGAGGTCATCCTCTGAAACCGACAATACGGTATAGCCGGATTGAATGTCGTAGAAATTTCTTTTCCCTCCACATGAGCAAGCCTTGGAACGTCCTGCTTAATTATGTCTTCCCTGCTTCCAATCTGGCGATATTTAAAAACGAGTTCACCATGCGTTGTCCAATTTGCATTTGATTCTATAACTTGTTAGCCAGGGGGCTACAAAACGCAATCAAACGGTGTCTTACCAAACTCCCAACCAATGGAGTTACAATTTCTATCCGCAAACATCGCTATTCGAATTAAGTCTATGGTGAATCCACCAAAGCACTTTTCAGTTTGCCGTGCAATTTTCTTTTCGCAATCATTTCCGTCCCACGGGACTTGTTAGGCCTTGCTTTTTACCGTAATCTACCATTGTTCCATCGCGGCGAACTCTGACGCTGCGATTTGAAGCCCATGGACAACGCTAACAAGCTATTTGGAAACGGACTGTGGATGCTTTGGGCGCTCAAACGTAGCTTTACACTCCCCTCTTCTCGTGTACGGCTCACCCGCCTATCATCCTGTCACCGGTGGTGGTGTGCAAAACCTAGAACCTTGTCTGTTTTTCGCTATCAGGCTCATACCCAGTTAACGGGCTATGTCATACGAAGACCCATGCAGACGAGTGGCGCCTTAGACTCTATCGTTTCATCTGGTTAAAATGGAACTCATTATGATGCAAAAGGTATTACATTTGGGTCAGTTCCCCGTGTTGAGTCTGATGGTGAAGGTACGCGTATCAAGGAGCACCCACGGGCACCAATACAAACTTGTGGTACCGAACAAAAAGCGCATAGCTCGCTCACTATGTATTGAGTGTAGAGTGGTGAAACACTAGAACAGTTTGTTAGAGAAAATAGTCGAGGCGAAATTGGAGTTGTAGTACAAGACGTTCCTAAATATCCACTTTATGGAGTACTACACTCGAGAACGCATCCTACCTGACGGTTTTTGTCTCACAGCCGAACTGCGTTGATACTGTGAGGGAACAAGTGCAGTTTTTCCCCTTGCGTGGTTGATAATATATCGATGAAACAACACAGACTTATATCTTCTCACTTTCTACTTTGTATTCACCATTCTGTTTGCATCGTCATTCACTCATGTAGGATAAAAAAACAAGACCTCAGTGATGTTGTGGAGCTCTGATCTGGTGACCAAGACGAAAGCGGTCAACCACTAGGTTGGGCCCCCCCCTCTCAGCTCAAGCTCTCTCTACCTGAGTAGTCCAACCCAGGACGAAACTGGTCGGTCGTGGAGTGTAATGTTGGGAGAGAGGCGCTCCAAAACTCTCCAAGGCATAATATCCTTATTTGCTTGGTTTTTATTTCTTACTGCAGCCATCCAACTGCTTTCGATGAGATGCTCCTCACTTCTATCACACTTATAGTGTGAAAGAATGATGAGCGAAAACGATGGCGAAAGGCCCTTTTTGACACCTCTTTGCTTGCGTCCGCAAATTTAGTGACAACATTCAGATTGTTCGATATGTAATGCTACTTACTGGTCAGTTGTTTATCGCTTCCCTATGCACCCCTAGTGAACAGTAAAAATACAATCCAGCTAATAGTTCGAATGCAGTGTTCCACGATGTGGTGGGTTTTCGCCTGGTGAGCGTTCTCCCCATAATAGACCACAAATGTCTGCAGAATAACACTGTGACGTGAAGGATATGACTCGCCATTAAATAAAGTCACTGCCTTGCCATACCGGATGATCTTACAGGTTACGCGAACGTCAAGCACCTCAAAGATTTCATCTGATCTCTTCCTATATTGGTGCATTAACCAAAAAGAAACTCACAAATGCACAGTAATACTAACAAATTCATAAAACACAATTACATACACATGCACGCACTTACATACTACAGATTCATAAGTACATATATCCATTATATACTGGGTAAATAGTAACATTACGGATGTTAAGCGTTCGTATTACCATGATTGTGTCTTGAAGGCGTGTCTCGCTCCGTCGAGAAATAATCGCTCACTTATTAATTTACTTAAAATTTGTTATGCGCTGATTTCGCAGTAGCAGCTGCAGTAACATCTATTACTCATTCTGTGTATTACACCTCCATAGTTATAAGTTTAATGTATTTGTCCCAGCTGTTCGTAAGCTTCCTAGCTCAACCGCATTCCAGAAAAGCATTGGACGTGCTGGAGTCAGCCTCTAGCGATCATGCATTAGATCCCCAGTATGGGGACCGAGGAATACGCAACACTGACGAGCCCCAATAGGGCGAAATGCGTCTGGTGCTTTCCCGGATTGTGGTTGAGTTTGTGAACTTCTGTGACGTTTAGCTTAAAAGCAAATGTTCATTGATAAAAGCGAACGGTTTGGGTTATAAAAAAACCGTTTTGCTTTTAGCAAACACGTGGTCATTTGCTTCTCCTACGCGCTTATGTTTGAGTCCTATGTTTTGCTTTGTTTCCAGGAGTAGCCGAAAATGCAAACATTTTCAACTGCTTTATTGCTATCCTAGTTTCCGGACACTTCGCTTGCGTCCACACAGAGTGATCCTACATCTATGAATACCTGTTTCACTGCATCCGATGTTCGGATATGCATGCGCCGTTTGGTCGGCTGTTGTCTCCTACTCATCCGTATGTCCAATTCTGCTTGCATGTATAATTAATTTGTCGGCATGAAAAGTAATCCGATGGATTTTGCGCTCCACTTGCTATACTTTTGAACCAAGTATGTGCAACTGGGTCAAGCGTTCTTCCTCTCTCAATTCGAGTTTATTCGGTCCCGTGTAAATGAACTTAGTTTTCATGGTACACCCACTGGAAGGCTAGATGAGACCAATTGCTTGTGTTAAACATGTGAGCACAACTAAATATGGTGACGGTTTTAGTTTTACCGTTGACGAAGCATACGTTGTCTTTACCGAGACAGAGTTGAAGATTCGTAGGCAACGGTACTGAGTGTTTTCAGAAAAGATTTCCAGATTTTTACGTTTACCACTATACACTGGTTGCGCCAAACTACCATTTCTACCTTATCTCCGTCGCATCGAAACTCAGGAAAGACAGCATTATTAATCGTATGCGCATATAATCCGACGCTCACACTGTTGATATATCGGCATACTCAGTTTCAGTAAGATTATGGAGAAAATGTAATTTGACCGCATGCTATTCCATTGTCTTATTTTTCATGTTATGTGAGCTGTATCCATACCAGAAGGTGGATCATGGTCTAATTACTTATCAGTAGCTACCGCTGAAATTACTTGCCACTGTACCTTTTGCGTGTCACCTTGACCAGTGAAGATAAGTGGACAGTTCAACTGCCCAACACGTCAGACAGCTTTACATCTCGAGGTGTAAGCCGGTATTTCGGGACTTTGCGGTACTGTCACAGACCATAAATCCGGAAGTCTTGTTAAGTACTAACATTGGGCCTGGTCCTTAGCCCTGATAATACGTTTCTGTGACATGTGCCAACTCGGTCCGCTACGTGCGTGGTTGCACTAGATCCCACATGCCGACCGCGTTACTGAGACCCGTAACTCCGAGAGTCTGGGTCAAACTCGAAAACTTGACATCATGTCCGATTCCCTTTACGCATCACAATGACTCAGCCGCACATGTGTAAACCACTAAACTCCGCACAAGAACGCGTGACATTTGGGTGCCTCCGTGTTCGCTGGCTTACCGCGTTCCGAATAGTAACACATTCCAAATGTCCCCAAACTAGGTTATCCCGTCTCAGGCTCTAATTTCGCACTAGTTGTAAGCTGAGCTATGCTAAATCGTTATTCCGAGTATACAGTGGACGCTCATCAGCCTTTTGTGCTTATGCGAGTTTTGGGACCGGTTCATGCAGCATCCTGTGTTATGTTTAGTTCAGTGGATTCCGAAACGGACCATACTCGTAGCGTCGGAATCATGAACGCCGTTATTGTAATCAATCATGGTGGTAGTACTTATCGCGTCGAGTACAATTGGTCACGATGCATCGCAGACGCAAGAATTCATCCTCTACAAGTGCCTACTCAGGGCACTAGCCGCGAAGCCAGCAACCAGTGTGGAGAGGTGGGAAAGTATGGTGTTATTTATTCGCGTTTTTCTGTCTATATTACAGCTCCCACTTAATGGAAAAATGAAATATAGAATAGTATGGGTAAAAGGACAATATTTAATACTTCTGGAGAGATAGAAATTAGTGCGAATAAACTCGTAGGAAAATGAAAAGTATCTTGGTGGACCCATCATGGCGTTCACATCAGAGATACGCCAAACAGCCGAGATGTTTACATGATACAAGTACAAGTCTAGTGATTGAGGTTGGGGACTTACACCGTCTGGTTGGGCTATGTAGCCTGCTGGCTAACATAATTTATAGTGAAATGCTTCCTCAGACCGTTATCTAAACTTTTTTAAGTTGGGGCAGCGGCAACTTAAATTGGGACAACATTCCAAGACCGGCACAGTCGAAGCGAGGAGAAATGTTAGCAACATTCCAGCCGCCTATACAGTGTTGGCAGCTTCAAATGATGACTTCTTAGATTGGTGTTGTGATCCAAGTTCAGCAGCAGGAGGAAGATGTGTTTTTGGGTTCTTCAACATCTGGAGGAACACTAGGAGATCTCCTCGCAAATGCCGATATCAACTGCTATACAGTTTAAGAGACTTTAGTAGAAGCTTGGGTGACAGATGGAAGAGGTCCTTAACGTTATTGGTTGCCATTCGTTGGGGGTGTCTTGAGAGCGGCGAAATCTTGTCTCAGCCACGGGTGCCACGCCTGAATGGCGTATTTCATTTGCGGTCGCGTGTAGGCATTAAGCACTTGTGGGAACTTTGAGGGGTTAGACTGACCGAACTCTCTGCGAAGAAGGCCATAGTGCTGATTACCAGTTCTCGATGCCTTCTCCGTTTATTTCGAGTAGTGGGGATTACCCTGTACCAGTATCCCCTCGTCATGCTCCCGAGAGGCCGTTTGTAAGGAGTGGCCCCAAGATTGCAAATACGCACCGGCTGATGATACAGGTGCATCTGTTTTTACTTGGCTGTGTTGGTTGGGACTGGTGCCCCATGCTAAGGTGGATGTTACATTCATGCTGCTTCTTCACCGCAGTTGGGCTAAACCAACTTACACTTAAACTAGGTTCTTTTAATGTGGATTCAATTCCTTCCACTCTCTTTTGTTTGTTTTGCGTACTTGATAACCTTCTCTTAACTTGCACGCGTCTCTCATGCTAATTGTGGTAACTTTGCGTAACTTTATCATGTGGTAATTTTCAAATAACTTTCGGACATTTTGTAGTTATTGCGGATTCACTTATCACCAATTTACTCCATATGCTCCTTTAGCGAGTATTTATGTCATCATATACGTTTACTTTATTCGATATCTTTTATTTGATATCGGCATTTTGAATGATTGACTGTTGTTTGACATCCCCAGTGTGGCCGCGCTTTATGTTCATGTTGACAAGGTGCCTACCTGTCTATTACCCACTACCTCATCCATACTGGCTCCAAGAGACAGTTGGTCGTTGCTGGAGGGGATGGGGTGCACGGTCCTTGTGGTCGTGCTAAGCTCGAAGAGTGGTTCCATGCACTCAGTGTGGAGCGGACTACGGTCCAGCCACCGCCTTGTGTGCGGTTGATTCCCCAAATATAGCTTGCTTGCGTTTACTTGTGAAGGAGTGTGGGCCGGCTCCGTTGATGAAACGTGAATCTCATCCACATGCATCCCGGTGTTATTCCTTCGAGTTTACACTGTATATATGGTGTGTAGATGGAGCTGTGGGTGGTGCAGCGCAAGCTACCTGTGGTCCCTCTGTAGGCGTAGGCGTCCTATGGCTGTCCACAGTGATAGACAAATCCGAAACCGGATGTCGCCAATCATGTATGGGAGTAGGTTTCTTTTCGACCATCCATGAACACATTCCAGGTCACCTTGGAGAAAATGGTAATCTTCCTTGCTAATAATCGCTCTCCATAACTTGTCATAAGAGGAAACTAGGAGCTTAGATGAGATAACTATTGCGAGGTTTTTGATAAACTCAAGGAATAAGCGCGATCCCCGCACTGACTCCCTGTGCAATACCGCGTTCCACCTCCATCAGCTTGGAGAGGGATCTTATAACAGGCACTTAAAGCCGCCGTAATTAAGGAACGTTGGCAATCCAAGTAAGTACAGAATCTCCAATTGCAGAGCTCTGTAGCCTGTGAAGTAAGATGCGGTGATCCAGGCGGTCAAGAGCTTTACAGAAGTCCATGCAGATGACGTCGATTTCGGCGCATTATCAGCCACATCCGTTTAACTACCCCGTGTCATCAACAGGTTGGTGATGCATAACCTGTGTGGATGGAAGTCCTGCTCCTCCGGTGCAAAGACCTTGCAATTTTCTAGGTAGTCCACTAGGTCCTCAGCGACGACTGCTTCCATCACCTTCGCGAACACAGGGAGGAGAGTCACTGTGTGATAGTTTGCAGGATCTGAACGGCTGCTGTCTTTAAAAATTGGAATAATCATGTCATGGCTTCACATAGGGAACCTGCTTTTGGTCGGAGCATCTGGAAGATCTGTGAAAGTAGTTCAGGTAGCTTGGTGGCCGCAGGCTGCAAAGCTTTCGGGCGTATGTTGTCCTCTCCCTGAGAGCTAAGATCGCGCAACGAAAGCAGCTTATTTGGTCGTGTTGCTGATTTGAAAATTATCTGTGTAAATCCTGGAGTCGGTAAAGTGGATGAGGGTATGAGACAAGGACGGGCTATAAGTTCTAAAATCGGGACGTGTTGTTGTCTCAGGGCATTGGACACTTGGTGGACGCTTTGTACACGACCGTCTGTTGTGAAAAGCTCTGCCATACATTACTTTACGAAAACTCTTGACATGCGTGCACAGTGGCTTGTTGTTTGCCATAAACAGTTTGGCTAAGCACTGTTGTTGTTACTTTGTCCTCATGTAGAAGTGTGGTACATTGGTTGCTGTAGGTAAGGAACTTTCCCCAAGTCTCTGAGTCTGGATTAGATGTCTAGGCATGTTGTGCTGCATCCTTATTGCCATGCGTTTTGGAGTCCTACTTCTGAAAAATGAGGAGACTTCGTAAAACGATGTGGCATCGTTTCCGACGCGCTTTTGGCCATATCACAGAATCTCTGTCCAGTCGTTGTCAACAAAACTGCTGTTTGAGAACTCCCAAATTGATGCCTCGAGAAGTTCTTCCAGAACTTGATAGCGTGTGATTGTATGAGTTAATGCTGATTGTTCAGATGAATACTCAAAATAGTACAGTTAAATGCTATGGCCACATGGTCACTGAGACCTAATGGACTGTTCCCCAATATGTAGTCGACCAAGAGCTCTTCATGTGTGAGCAAAATGTCTAATACGGACGGTCTGTTTACTGTTCTAAATCCAGTGGACGAGGTAACATGGTGGCATAATGGGATCTAAGTGATAAATTTATGTAAGTCTGTTTTGAACGGCTGGCTGGAATATGTCCCTTACACCAGATGGTGTAGACTAAAGCCACCGGCGATGATAATGTGGCTGCACCTAAGGAGTGTTATCCTGTTCAAGGCACGTATTAAGTGGAATCCATCTCCGGCGTGTCTGTTGAAGGATGACAAGCGGTAGCTACGAGATATGATCCCTTTTGTCTCAGTCAGAGAAGGCACCAGAGTGAGTCGGTATTAATAACTATTGAAGCACCAACTACTGTACACTACAAGACACTGCGGTGGTACAGAAGGACTCCAGCTACTCTGCTGAGACGATTGTTTCGGATCGGTGCTATTCGTGGTATCTCAAACTTAACATCAGTAACTTCTTGTTGCAACTAGGTCTTTATAATGTAAATGCTAGCCCAAGCATTCGTAACTTGACATATTCGAAGTTCGGTAATTTTACTGAGGATGCCTTGGATTTTAGCGTAAATACATACATGCTTCTTGGAGTTCAGCAGTCTGTCTGAGATTGTGCAAATTATAAGTGAGATTTCCCGACCAGTGAGTGGCCGGCGATAAAATCGTTTTTAGTTACCTACTTGGCGACTGGTTCGTTGGCAGATTAATCAACTTCGTAAGTAATCCCAACTCTAACCTTTTACGTACAGTGTAAAGTGTCTGATCACTCATCTCATTGACAGGTTGCATGGGCTCATCAGACCAACTGCCAGTGTACTGTTATGTCATATTTCCCATTGCGTCTGGTTCTTTGGGTGACAAGACATCTCTGCGGGGCATATCCCTCGTTCCCTTCAGCCGAAGCTCAGACAGTAGACTGCAACGGAACGTGAGCCAACTTTCCACTAATCACGCCGCCTTTTGTTTTGACTGTGGGACTCCCTGCAAGGCTCGTGGGTCACATTCTTTAAGGTTGCCGATGTATGTAACCGTGATGATGATTTCGCTACCAAGTCATTCAAGAAGGGTGGTTCATGAATTTAACACCATTGTTATTGGCATGTGTTGTTATTTCATGCTCATCGAGTGCGTTAGTTTCAGGAACGCCGTAGACAGGATGGTTCTTGCCAACGTTTTATATCGGTGGTTTTCTGCACTGCGGTTACTATGTCAGCGCTCTCCATATAGGATGTCTGGAAAGACACGGATCGAGGAGTCTCCATTTATTAGTCGACCCGTCGACAGCCGAACTGATCTTACTTTGGTGATGGAGTTCAACAAAACGCGCAGCAGTCTCAGCTCGCTGTAATGCTTAGGGTTTGGATTCCGCGATATTCGCACTACATGTACAGATCTAACCACAGCAACGAGCAGGTTAATAACGACATCTTCCTGCTTGATGTTGCCCAACTGCAGAACTCGGATTGATATCAACTTGGATTCTGGGACATTGGTGCACCACACACTCAGTACAAGTTAATGTTCCTTAGTATCTTCCGAAATGTCACGAGTAGTGAGTGACACACTGGTGGTGTGCAGCAGAAGACCGGTGGTGCTTGCACCCGTAGAACTCCGATTTGCTTCTCACTTTCTGAGCCAGTTAGGAGTGCAGCTGTTTTTACATCGCGGCCCTTCTTGGAAGCGAAATAACCCCACTTTCACTTATACCGCTTTGATTGGTTTCTTTGCGCTCACATAGAGACTGGACATAGATTTGCTTATAGTTACTCCGATCGAACTGAGAACCGCATTAGTAGAATGTGAGCCGCTTATGGTATTGGAACAGCAGTTGGTTTTCCAGGCTATTTTTATCTTCTTACATACATTGTTGCCAGCCGTTCTCAGTAGATACTGACTTGCGCTTACTGAGGGGCCTGGGCTGCACAGTCCGCTATGCTTACCTTAACTGCGGTGAATTCGGCTGTCAAAAACTTTCACAGAGTCTGCTAGTAGTTCGTTATACTTCTGAGGTAATAGGAGCATAGGTTATCAGTGAATCTGGTTTGCTGTTTAATAATTTGTCCTGGCTAGATTCACTCTTACCCATTTCGTAGGGAAAAACTTACAATAGTTGGAACTCGGAATATCCACCTTGACATATTTGGTAGTTGGTCCACATGTGTCTTAAGTCTGAGGCGCGCTAGGTGTCGCACTGGCTGGGCGAATGTTACGTCCCATTACAATGACACACCATTGATGATCAGCGGTAGTTTTCGGGTTCCTGACGCTAATGTCTAGGTCATACAGTTCACAGCGGTCATGTTTGACAGGAAGCTGTCTTGTCTGTACACTTTCGTGTGGCGTGCCGGTCGAATGTGTTAGTGTGCACATGTTGTAGATCACACGAACGTTGGATAGAGGTGTTTCTTGACCGGACCTATGAATCGCCACGAAGTAGACTTTTCCAGGCTGAGAGGGCTTCACTACGAAGAAAACTAAATTACTCTGTAGCTGCTTCACCCAAAATTGGAATTGGAGGAGTGACAGCCAGTTGAAATGCTATATTGAATGTGTAGACGATTTGCTCTGGCCTGGTAGCGTTAGCTTAGACGAGAGTCACGAGCAACTTGAGCACGGTCCCTCTCCACGCACGTATTCGGATGGCACGCTGAGTCCTCGTAATCAGACAACGATACGCATACTATCGGGACACTAGACACGAGAGACTTAGGCGCACACGCAGCAGCCAGCTAAACGACGTACACGAGCACTTGACCACACGATTCCTAAGCAGCCGCGGGAGGAGACAAGAGCAGACGAAACGGATCCCTGAGAGTTCGTTTACTATCCACAAAGACCGAATCACAGTTGGAATGATGCTTCAGTTTGTGGGTGAAATGAATCGTTACGTATGGCTGATGGTTTGCGAAAGAACGTGGTCCACCTTAGCTGAGTGATTCTCCGTCTCTGAGTGGCTACGTTGTGGGCATGAATTAAACTCCGGGTCTCACGGCCCCACGCACTGGAGTTTGTGGCGCAGTTTTGCGGGGTTTATTTACGTGCTCGAAACAGAATATGATGAATAATTTTCTCAGGCTGTTTGAATCACATAACCTTTGGTGCATGGAGATCGGTGAATTGCTGCACTGGATTACCGATTCAGGGTGATTTTACGATATACTGTGGTTGTTTACATGAAAAGGATACCACCAAAATGTAGTACAAGTATAGGTTTAATGATGTGTGACCGAATGCGGCTGAGTACCAGCGCGCAATCCAGGAGTTCACGAATGTTTACTTCGTTTGGTGTGTGGATTAAGGTAACAAACTGTTTTCGCAGCAGCTCCCCTAGGTGTGAGCTCGATTTTGACACAACAACAGGTTGTGGCTTAACAGATAACGTGAACAAAATATGGGCTGAATTATTACCTCTATTATTTACTTGTAAGCTTTAGCCATCGTTATCAGTGTTAATAGGGTATAAAGCATAAGTCATGGATGTAACTCTGGACTATATTATTGTAACAAATCCGGCCAATTTTTGATGGGTATCATCAGGATAACATCCGTCAGCGTATACATTCGCATAATGCTGCCCGGAGCCTGCGCATCTAAAAGCAAGCACGCCACTCTCAGCAGAAACAGTCAGTCCGCTTGGAGCAGTTATTTCTTACTTGGGGTGCTCTATGGAGAGTTATCATTCCGCTCAGTCGGTAAACTACTGTTTTCTTTTCACCCACTCTTACCCGCATTCGGTAATCTAACAGTATTAAGCTGTTGGCGGATGTTGGCTGAGGAGAAAGATGAATTGCTTGAATGTTGAATATACTTGCATGCAATGCAGCTTGAAAAAGACTCGGAAATTTGGACACGGAGTAGACTGAATCGTGAGAATTGCCTCTACGTGGTAAGCAATCCAGTATGTAAAAGCAAAGGAGTCGAAGTATTTCATGCCGGCTGAGAGCCATAGCATAAGATTAGGATTTTCACTATACCAATGGAAATAGTTTCTGTGACCAGCAGGATAATTTTGGAAGTCAACTGGATTCCGAACCTCAAATGGAGATGTTTTAAAATAGACAAGTGAACCCCTTAGAGGCTAGAAGACTGACCCATTGTTTTTATCATTCCGTATTGCAACGCAAACAGTTCGCACTATCACTAATCTATCGTTGGTCAGCAGAGATCACGGGGTTGAGGGGATCCCCACACCCAGACCCTAGTAGATCCGAGAAAAGCTGAAGCTGCTAAAGTAGCACAAGCCACTTATTTAGCCTACCCACGTCAGTCGGTATTGAAAGAAGGTGTTGAGCTAATCACTATTAATATGGCTGTCCGTTTTGACGTATAAGTGGTCATTGAAAAGGGTCACCAGCACGCACCTTTCACGTGTCGATTGTTTTCGATGTGTTTCGTAATTGGTGTCCTGAAAGCACACGGATGTACAAGTTCAGACAGTGTGAGTTAGAATAAGAGTTCAATAACTCGGAGTAAGCTTAGAAGGGACTGGGAATCCATACTTTTGTAAAGGTTGACACACAAATTATTTTGATAGGCTTGTATTGTGACTTCGTTTGTCCTTGCTGCGAGAGTCTTGCTCAGATTAGGACTCATCGTTCGACAGCCAGTGAATGGTTTCGTTAATTCATGATCTAGGAAGTGAAGCACATTTACAATGAAAGCTTAGCTAAGGCCAATATTGTCCTCTAAACATTCCAACTTTGTACAAGTTTATTGCACTTGTAACGACACCAAACTGAACGACAGAAAGGCGAAACTGAAGAGACTCCCATCGAAAGGCACTTGCGGGTTAGGAGAATGTCATCGAGTAGTAAAAATCGGTCTGGCTTGTTTGCACTGTTTGGAATGGTACCATACGAAAGGTGCACATGTGTCCCAACAACAGTTACGGGAGCGAAATAGCTCCCAAGCTGGATTTTGCTTCTGTACTGCGTGTTCCACCATCCCCATCGTTAAGTGCTTGCTTGTCCTAGCTGAGAAATGCGACCGGTTAATCGCAGAAGCAGAGCAGAGGATAAACAATAAGATTACTTCAATGAAAGCAAATATGGACCACAGAAGCCTAGCGGCTGCTAAGTGACCGAATGCTGAACAATCCGCTTCTCCTGAACTGCAGTCAGCCACCTCCCCATCTCCGTTGTCTTCTCCAACTTTGGTAGAACGCCGGACAAAAACAGACTGTACCTACGAGAAACAAACAGTACTCACAGCACCGAAAATCAGGCACCATTCAAAACGTCTGGTTAAGCAAATTCCACTAGACCTGACATCTAGTATTAACAAGGATGGAGCAGCCAAACACCAACCCTTGGTACCTGTAGCTCAAATATCTCTTGTCGAGACTAAGCCTCCCAGAACATCGGTCACATGTGCAGAGATTGCTGCAAGGGTCCACCGAGAGGTCGCCGAGAGGCCGCCGTTACGTCCTCTGCCATTGTAAACACCGTTAACGCAAATGGAGAGAAAAAGTGCAAATAATCACTTGTCAACAAGTCAGGACAAATGAGTACCATTCCATTTATATCGTTGAAAAAGGGATCCAACAACAGTGCCCGGACTGTTGTATGCTCAAATGTCCCTGAATCTACCACCATCACATTGCGGGATAAGTTATCTGACGACCAAGACCAGTGTGTATGCAGATGAGGATCAAAGCCAAGCCCATAAACTTGTTACGAATTACTCGTCATCCGAACTCGCCACACTATGGTGAACCCAGACTTATTCGAATAACACTAGAATCCTCCACCGACGTAGAAAACGTTTCGCTCTCCGCAAGCGCGCTAAAATAAGAATCCTGTGGCATCCGTATCTATCCTGATGTCCCTTGGAGCGCGCGACAACCAAAACGAAACACCGAAGAGGGGCACAGCAAGCAAGACCGCCTAAACACAATCTTCATACACGGCGTGCCAGAGCATCCTTCTAACGATGTTGAGGAGGCCGGAAGGCACGATTTAGAATAGTGGCGGTTCATTCGCGAAACACTTTCTTTGGATAATGTTGTGGCACTATCGCTCACCAGGATACCTCTCTCACCAAATTATAGAGGATGCGGCCCTAGAATCCTAAAACTTGTGGTTCAGTCAGAGCAACAAGCAAAGGATGTTTTGGATCGATGGCGGAGAAATCGGAAACATCTTCCTTCCGAAATTCGGTTAAGGGTCGCAAACACTGCACTGCTCAAATATTAGAGCAACTGAAGCAGCAAGCATACCGACGAATGTATAAAAGCATAACATGACTGCTGCTTTACTTGACTCTGACGTAGGTCTAAACGAAGGTTGGGATGCATCTTGGCCGAATCAAGTTGCAAACGAGGTATCATTGACCCATCAAAAAAAACGAATAACTGCCGACCTCCCATCGGTCGGCATTCTCCCACACTTGACAGCTTCACCTCTCTGCGGGCTCCTAGAGACCGAGAAACTGGCCTGCTTGTATACAAATGCTCAGGGTCTTTCTAACAAACTGGCTGAACTGAAAGATCGCCAAACTTCCGGCTCGTATGATGTCATTGGTATCACCGAGACATGGTTGCACACGGGAATGGCGGATGCTGAAGCATCGCTACCCGACATGTCGCTGATCCGGAAAGATAGGCTCACAAAAGGAGGAGGGGTAATCCTGTATTACTGAAACGACTTACAGTGCTTAGCCGTGGATGATTCAGACTCGCAGTTCCCCGACTCTCTTTGATGCCGGTTGCAGTTAAAAGGCAGGGACACTTGCCTTATTGTCTTGGCGTATCGCGCCCCTAACTCAACACCCGAAACCGACTACCACCTAGCAACTGCTTTAAGACGCAGTTTACAACAAAAGTGCACTCACATTCTTATCATGGGTGATTTTAACGTACATTGTTTAGAAGCCCCTGCCACTATCGGAGAACAATTCAAAACCGATTTAGAAGATCTAGTAACTACTGTTCCTCTTTACAACCACATCACTTTGCCCACTCGGTTCAGAACTGGTAACAGGCCATCTGTGCTGGATCTTGTGCTTACCAACGCGAAGCATATGATTGATGCGTTGGTTTTTGACTGCCCGTTAGGTCGCAGTGATCATGCAGAATATCTGAATGATAACGATTATACTGTGCGAACCATCACAAGGTACGACCGGCTCGCCCAGCTAGTCAACGCCACAACATGGTCTTTCCTCGAAGAAGAACCCCCGGAAGTCGTCTGGCTCGAGTTCGTCAACAAATGCAGTCAGCTGATTGCACAGGCTACAGAGATAAAAGCTTGCAATAAGTGCAAATCAGTTCCTTTCGTTAGGAGCGGAACTCGAAAATGGATGACAGTAGGCAACGCAGCATATACAGAGAAGCTCCAGCACAAGAAAATTGGGACAAGTACGTAGCTCAACTGTTAAGAGAAGACAAAGCCGCCTATCAGCAGAACATCGCAAAAACCTTCAGTGCTAACCACAAACTGCTGTACAAGCACGTTAATATCCTACGAATGGTGAGGCAAGGATTTCCTCCACTCAAGACGGCTGATGGCCCAACAAGAACGGCGGTGGAAACAGCAAACGCGCTGCAGATGCGATACGCCCCCACGTTTCAAAGAGTCTTGCCACCAAGCGATCTACCAAGCTTTGTCTTCTGCTCGCCAGGACTAACCCACATCACTTTCACCGCTGAGGTTGTATTGCAAAAGTTGATTTCTCTACGCAAACACAGCACGCCGGGTGTCGACACCATTCGTCCAGAGGCATTGGGAGTAGCAGCAAACCAACTGGCAGGACATTTAGCTCAGTTTTTCCAGCGCTCCTTAGACCAGAACTAAGTTCCCGCCATGTGGAAGCTTGGAATAATAACCCCGATTCATAAAGGTGGAAGCAGAACCGGTCCCTCCAACTACCGCCCAGTAACCCTTCTTCCTATACTCTCCAAGGTCATGGAATCCATAGTTGCCGATGCACTGGTGTGCTATCTGGAAAACTGCAACCTCATCACTCCTGAACAGCACGGTTTCCGTCGACAGCGGTCATGTACAACTAAGTTACTAATTGCACGCAGTAGTTGGACTGAGGCAGCTGAAGCTGGAGAAGGTGTTGATATGGTCTACCTGGAATTTTCCAAGGCTTTCGATTGTCTAGACCATCGGACACTACTATCCAAGGTGTAGCATTGCGGTATCGGAGACCCTCTATTAAGCTGGATCGCCAACTTTCTATTTCAAAGGCAATTAGTGGTCAGAGTTCGGAGCTCTTTATCGGACCCCATACAAGGGGGTGTGGTGTGCAGTTCTAGGTCCACGTTTGTTTTTGGTGTTTATTAATGATCTTGCACAAGGAATCGCTTCAAACTTCCTAATGTTTGCCGATGATATCATGATCTGGCGCAGGATCCAGGCAGACGCCGACCATCATCTGCTTCAGAGTGACTTAGATACAGTGTATCAATGGTCGACCCAAACCTTATTGCATTTCAACGTCAGTAAATGCAAGGTGCTTTCCATCCGACATCAGAGCAGCTACTCATACCGACACGGAACGGATGTACTGCAACAATCAACTCTCGAACGTGACTTGGGTGTCCTGGTTCAAGATGACTTGGGTTGCTCCAGACAATCCGAAAAGGCCTCGAAGACCGGGAACCAACACGTCGGGCTGTTGAGGCGGGCGTTTGGACAAATAAACAGCTCCATATTTCGACAAATGCTCAGTGCGTATGTACGCCCCCATGTCGAATATGCAATTCAAGCCTGGCATCCATGGCTGAAACACGACCTTAATGCACTGGAGCAGCCTCAACGCCGGGCATCTAAGAACGTAACTGGAATGCGCAATCTTTCCTACCAGGAGAGGCTGCAAAGACTGGGATTGTTCAGTGGAGGCTATCGCAGACTACGAGGCGACCTGATTATGGCATACTTGATTCTGCGAGACCCACCTCATGTGTACCGCCCTTTACTGCAACCCAGCAGCAATACAAATCTGAGGGGCCACTCATTAAAACTCGCAGAACAATACAGTCGTCTGGAGTGCCGCAGAAATTTCTTTTCCATCCGTGTCTGTCACTCGTGGAATGCACTCCCAGAATCGGTCGTTTCCGCACCGACACTAACAGTATTTAAAAGACGGTTGGACGATGCACTCATCCACTTACACTTTGTTACTTAACACTATGTCTCCATCCTACACAAACATGTGAATGGACTTCACAAGGTGCAATGGGGAATCCCACTACTTAATACGACCAATGGGTATACACATACTGCGAAGGAGGCGGCCAACGCATTACGGGCCCAGTACTCCCCAATCTTCCAAGGTGTACAATCCTCGACGTATATTCCGCCACTAGTTACCCCACCGTCCATTTTAGCCAACGTCACGTCCACTGCAGAAATGGTGCTGCAAAAGCTGCTATCCTTGCGTCCACACAGCTCTCCCTGGACCGATAACATTCACCTGAAAACATTACAAGTAGCTGCCATCCACTTAGCCGAACCACTAGCTGCATTTTTTTCAGCGCTGTTTCGATGAGAACCTCGTACCTTCGAGGTGGAAACAAGGTGTAATAACGCCCATATACAAAGCAGGAAGTCGATCGGATCCTGTCAATTACCGCCCCGTAACGCTTCTGCCTGTGATCGCCAAAGTCATGGAAGCGGTGATAGCAGATGCGTTAATGGGATACTTGGAAAACTACGGCATAATTGCGCCAGAACAGCATGGGTTTCGTCAACATCGTTCATGTACGACGAATCTGCTGATAGCTCGTGACAACTGGACCGAGACTGTCGATGAGGGAACAGGAGTCGACGTTGCATTCTTGGACTTCTCGAAAGCCTTCGATCGCCTGGATCATCGAATCCTGCTCATTAAACTCCAACAGTACGGTATCAGAGACCCGTTGTTAGGATGGATCGGTAACTTACTCTCTGAACGGCAGTTAGAAGTTAGAGTTCGATCATCCTTTTCCGATCCGATTTGAGTGGGATGCGGCGTACCGCAGGGTTCGGTACTTGGGCTTCGTTTGTTCCTGCTTTTCATTAACGATCTAGTAAGAGTTATTACCTCGAAATTCTTACTCTTCGCGGACGACCTCAAGGTTTGGCGGGCGATAAAACGATCGGACGACCATGAAGTCCTACAGCGTGACTTGAATGAGGCCTGGAATTGGTCGGTGAGAAACGCCCTGCCATTTACTGTGAACAAATGTCGCGTTGTTCATATCCGCCATCGACAAGTCCACGTCTACAAGCTTGGGGCACACGATCTGAAAACCACCACTCAGGAACGCGACTTGGGTGTGCTGGTACAGGAAGACCTCGGGTGTTCCAAACAGTCAGATTCCGCTTCTAAAAGGGGCAACCAGCACGTTGGACTCCTGCGAAGAGCATTCGGAATTTTGGATCCATCCATCTTCTCTTTGATGCTGAATGCGTACGTGCGTTCTCACGTCGAATATGCAATCCGGGCCTGGCAACCCTGGCTAAAACGTGACCTTGCAGCGCTTGAGACCCCACAGCGTCGAGCAACGAAAATCGTCAACGGCTTGCGCCACACTCCTTACCAGGAACGACTGGAGATACTCGGCGTGTTCAGCGGACGGTACCGGCGACTTCGTGGAGACCTCATACTAGTGTACCAGATATTGAGCGATCCCAGTCACGTATGCCGCCACCTCTTGAAGCTCAGCCCGAACACTAACCTTCGCGGTAACAGTTTAAAGCTGAGCCAACAGTACAGTCGTCTAGACTGTCGGAGAACCTATTTCTCCCTCCGGGTCTGCGGGCCCTGGAACGCCCTTCCAAACTCAGTTGTTTATGCCCCCACATTAGATACGTTTAAAAAACGATTGGACGTCGCACTAAGCGTCCTGCGCTTTGTTTTATGAACGAAAACGCTTGTATATATTTAGGCTGACCAGCCTCTTTGGATTTATACCCCAAATTCACGGTCGTAAGTCTGTGCGAACCGGTGAGTACTCCATTTTTATTTGCTACCATCACCAACGATAACAATTTCTTAGCCAATTTTGCGTCGTACCACTTTATCCCCCTAAAACGGTTATATTTCTACCTTTTATCTCACTGACACTCCTTACTTCAACCACTTATGTGGTTTGCCAATTTGTTAGTATTTCTATTGCCAACCTGCGGGACTCGTTAAGTGTATGCTTTTTTACCCGTCATATACCATTGTTCCATTGTTTCATTAGAGTTCGCCATGGAATTATTTGTTGTTAACTGTGGATGCTGTGAATCTAAGAGGATCGCGGGACTACAGCGAAGCAAACGATAAGTCCTTATTTTCAAATTGAAATATTAACTATGTCACTATCCTTATTATCATTATTGTTATGCTGATATCCGCATCAACTGTCCAACGGGACTTGTAAAGCAACGCTTCTTAACCCGTATAAATTCATTGTTCATTTTTCATTGTGCTGACACAATAAAGTTATTGTTAGGCCCAGCGATCTGGTGCCTTATTTAGCGAGTGCCCCGATAGCGGTTATAGAAGGCAGGTGGAAGGCATAAAAGCATTTATGTCGTACGGTAAAGATTCTCTTTTGGACTTGCTATAGAAATCGACACCGATGAACGCTGCTAGCTGGCGGCCGACATAGAGTCACACGAAGCTGTCGCACGGTGCGACACTATCCGAATGGCAAAAGCAAGATAGCGATGCATGACTCAGATCATCGAACTCAACATGCACTTCAGCGATCCGTACCGATCACCTAAGTGTACAAGGAGATAGTAATTTTTGTTAGAGTTTTGCATAACAACCTCCGGCAAACCGGTGAAATCACCGGGCCGTTACACTCAAAAGTAGTACAACAACGTCGGGCTGCTCAGGTCATGAACATCACTCACAACAACTGCTCTATTTTGGTTCATATGTTTTTGGTGGTTGATTATATAAGGCGTCCAGGCTGACAAAAACACTCTTATCTTATCCTATATTGTAGGTTGTCTTGCTTGCATTGTGTAACTTGACTGTTAGTTAATTATCTGAGATGATGAAGTCGTTGTTCTGAAGGATCTGCGCCCACCGACCGCCGTTATCACAGACAATCGGACAAATAACTCTCTAGCGTTCATGCACAACCTTTTACAGCCTTGTGTTATAGGGTGAAGTTGCACACAAGCTCGTGTGGGCCACCCCTATGATCATGTTGCCATTCGGAGGAGAGCATTCTGCTACCAAACATAGCGTATCAGTCCTGTTGATGGAGCCAACTTAAAAGGTAGTGCTGTTGAGAATGCAACGACATGTGAACCGGTTGCGTATTAGAAAACCCACGCATAACTGATAGGATAGTTCGAAAAGAATACCGGGTCCATTTGAGCACTTCCTTCGTGGTAGTGTTATGATTCTACGTTCAGCTGTGCGACTTCATACACAACCTATCGGTCATAGTTGCTTTGTACAGTACGCGTGCTTCATCAGTAGCGATCCATGAGCTTCCTGATTTTTCACCTTTAGTCGTTTTAACACATACTCCTCATTAGAACTTCATCAAATGGGACTGTTAGTAGAATAGTGGAATCTTCGGAACCTAAAGCTGGTTTAAGGGCCGCTAGAACGATATTTGCGAATAAATTCAGTACACAAAACATAACACTCAGTTAGTGATAATCTGTGGATCGAACATATTCACCGCACATTTTGCTCACTGCTTTCCTCGAATAAGTTCTTATATCTAGAACTATCAGAACATTGTAACCGATGGCTTTCATTTTGTGTTTGGTGAATAATCCGGTGGTGCACCACACTGGCTGTTAAACTTGACCCTACTTAGCTGGATATGCCACGTTCTTTGCATGCCTGTGGACTTTCTAGACATGTGCTGCCTTACGACAGTGCACCCGATATTCTTCTGTTGGAAGAGTGGCCATTCGATGGCACAGCGATATGGTATGAAGATAAATACTTGAATGTTTGCTCGTGTGTTAGTGAAATTCGTCTTCGTTAATCGGTGGTAAGTACATGATAAGCCGGTACGATGGGTGGTGATTTAAAGTTATGATGCGTATATCAGACCCTGATCCCTTCCCTCGCGTCAGAGGCATTAACCTCTGGTATGGCCATCAAGCTCGCGTTGTTTTGCACTGATAAGTTGTTTTGTACGCAGCCGACCCTATTAGCTGATCATGAAGGTGAAGCTTCGGTGAACAGTTTGGTGGTCGCATATTGCATAACGATTACACGAGGCAGACTACTATGATTGCCTTCAGGGCCATTAGTCGTTGCACTATGCGCATTCTTGTTGCGCCAGTTTCTAATTGCTTGTCTCACTTATTACCAGGGGCTCTGGACTTTAACGGGCTAGGCCGTTGAAGTGATTTGAGGCTGCCATGCTTCGTCCAAATCGCAAATGTACGATACTACTTATTACTGCTTAGTACTATTTCATTTGATGTACCGTGAAAGCATTTCTGATTTATCTCAACTGAAGTGGATGGGTCCGCAACCTTCGACATCATCCCCAACCACAGATCTACAGCGTAAGCTATGGGCTACATGTTTAACGAATAAGGTCAGGCGTTATTTTGCCTAAACGGCACCTACAGCTTTTGTCACTAATCGACCTATCAACTCATGGCTGCGTAAAAGCGCCATAACCGGTCTCACGTTCCTGTAGAACGGTTGCGCTTAGACAGCGCATGAGTTGCAGAAATTCAGGAAGATAGTAGGAATGGGGTGATAAGTAACCCATCTAAGTCAACCGAAAACCATAGCCTTTAGTTCTTCTTACTGAACTCAAGACCGCTGTGCAAGCCGAATCCAACGAGCACGTACGCGGTTTTAGTGCGTATGCAATCCCCGAAATTGTCGGTACGACTATGGCTACCGTAAGCAGAACCTAACAACAAAATTAACTCTGAGTACAGTGATCTCTAATCCTCGTTAACAAAACGAATATTCATCAATCAGAACGGGATTAAATGATCTGAACCATTGGAATTCGTTCCGATCTCAGAGTTTTGGTTAAACTCCATGGCGTTGGGCAATTCAAACGTCACCGGAAGTTCAAGCTGTACAGTAAGGCAGACTTCACTGATGATGCGCTTAACCTGGGCCACAATGCAATGTGAGTCCTACTTTCGATCGTTCGCCTCCTAAAAGGATCACATGAGGTCAAAACCATTGCGGGCATTTCGTGCACCGATGACGAATAGCTATGGAAGCATTTAACAGGCAAGCGAAGTTGCAACATGCCACAGGTTGGTTCAGAGTGTCCCGAAGACAATCCTTAAGATAATGCTAAGCCTTAAATCATTGCTGAGTGAACAGGACTAGGGACCAGCGTCTTTGACCCTAGCTTTCTGTGACCATGCAGGGGCTGTAGTAGCCGATAAGTCCGTATACTTTCAGCACTCTCACGTTGTAACTCAGTCATACTCTTTTGTTATATAAACAGCCAAGCGAAACATAAGGTTCATCAATGCAACCTTTAGATGCTAATTTGTTGGAGTACATGCTGCTGAGTTACCTCATAAAAGGCTGATAAACGCAACTTATTTCGTAGGAAGCAGCCAATCCGTAATGGTCTAGCAGAGGTCGACTGATGTAAGTCCAAACTCTTTACAAAGGTTAGTATGGGTAGGCAGAGTAGGGAAACGTGCTGCGGAACGTGACTTATCCCTGGGCCACCACCTGACCCCTAGATCTACATACGTCACGGCAGTTAGTATTTAAACCAGTGACGGAAAAATTCGCCTTCCAGCACCAGGAGACGCAAAAGCCGACACTCTGACATTTGGTAAGTATTCTACCTGCAGTCTCAACGGATCAAGAATTATTATATACCATAAAATTGCTCCTTTTGTGCTCTTTCCCTCAGCGGAATAGCCAGGAAGTATATCCAAGGTTTTCTCAGTAAACTGCGCCAAACCTTCACTCACTCTGAGTTCCGCCTTTTAGTGGATTTTCCCCACCCATCTTATCACACAGCAACCAAGCGGCACTAACACTACTCAGTGGGTCGCAAAGTGTAGGACTTATTTCGTCGCTTCATTACCTAAATCGTCTTGCCCATTGCTAACATCCCGCTTGGTGGTCGTAACCCATTTTGTGATTGCCATCTGAGCTTTTGTGTCTACATCGTCAACCCTCGCGTCCATCTGCTGACCGCATCGGTTGACCAATTCTCTCGGTCGGCAACGATGGATATATCTTGCCTTTGTCTCAACTGCGTTGCCCGGCCGCGATCAGATTCCTGGCCAATCGAGAAGATTACACTTCATGCCGGCAGTCACCGGACCGTGTGGCGTTTCGTCGGTCGTATGAACTGAAAGCAGAGCAGTGCATTGAATCAAGAAGAGGTTGGTTTTGTCGCTTTCCCTCTATCCCATTGATCCTGAATCTGACTGTCGGCTGAAACAATACGTGATATGGGTCGCCTCAACCATATTTATGTCCAAGCTATACTTGGAAAGACTAATTGCTGGGAAATATGGAAAATGATGAAGGACCTGAGTGGAGTTGTCAGAAGTGTCACACACTGCTCTCGATGTGAAGGAATTAATCCGCAACTTATGTGGTCATATAACTGATTCAGCATTGCACTTACCATCTCTAGTGTTACAAGTCTACCCACAGCCTTCATCACCCATAAATAGTGTAACAGTTCACAAGGATTTAACACGCGCACGGGCGTACAAAGCGCCTGGTCCAAACGCACTATCTCCTATAGTCCTCAAACAACGTGCTAATGTCTTCGCACAGCCTTTTTCTGAACTCTACACCATGTGCCCACATCGGCACAAGATAGCCGACTGCTGGCGAAGCCCCAGCATTAAACATGCCAGAAAACGAACCTGTAAGTACCGGCCGAATGATTGTACGTCTGTGGCTTTGAAAACATTAGAACGAATCAAAGTTGATAGAATGCTTGTCCGAACCCACTCGAATGTTACTTTTCAGTTCGCCAATCGCAGTTCAAGTTCTACTTTGGATGCATTAGCCTGTCTTGTACAATCCGTGCTTTCATCACTCGATAGAAAAAACCAACCCAAGCGGATCTACTTCCTAGATTACAACAATGCTTTCGGTTGTGTAAATCGCGAGCTGCTGTAACACGGTCTACTAGTTTCCGGAGTTCAACCTTCATTAGTATCTTTTCTTACAGACAACTTCGCCAATCGTATGCGGCTTACCAAGACTGATGGGGAAAAGCTCTACCTCATTCACCACAAATGCAGGTGTTCTACAGGGATCTATTTTGTCCCCATTCCGATTTTCCACCTACATTAAGTCCATTCCAGCTCCTAAGGAAACCACCCTACTAAAGTATGCTGATGAGGTGATCCTTGGTGTACACAATCACACCATAGATTCATCGGCCAGCTTGCAATGGTTATTGGATAAGCTCACTACCTTGTCCAAATCTCGCTGTTTTTCACTCAACGCATCAAGGTGTACTGATGTTTTCTTCTCGTTAGCCAAGGAAAAATGTTATCAACAGCTTCCGACCCACTAAGTGGTTGGCTGACATCGAACTTAAATAGGCGTTAGCAGATAGTCACTCTGGGTATTCATAACTCTTCCTCAGGTCCAATCACTAGTAATGTCATCCAAGAGAACGTACTTGGTCCTTTCCTTTTCCCACTATATTAATGATATCACGGTGTCCATACAACATGGTAGACCATTTTTGTTCGCCAATGACATAAAGATTGTTAATAAACTTTGACGAGATGAACTCCATAGTGTAACGCTACTCGTTCAAGAAGATCGTGGTTCCCTTGAGAAATGGTGCAACATATAGATGTTAAATTTCTCAGCTAGTAAATCAGCCATTATGTCACACGGATGTTTGATTCCTGAAGACTCAGTTAACCAAAACAATGAACGTATTTGTGTGAAACTATTTAACTGTTGTCTAAGCATACGGTACACTTTAAGTTTAATTTCTCATGACCAGCTGAGTATCAAACAGCACGTGCCAAACCATCTGTGGCAAACCTATGCCATAAAATCTATACAACCCCTACCAGACTCGAGCTTTTCAAAATACTTACAATTCCTATCCTTGAATACTGTAGCATCGTCTATGAGAACATGCGAATGGGTGAGAGGAAAGCTTTGAACAACCTGCAAAAATCATTCACTAATCGCTTGTTCAGTAAATCAACCATCTTGAGTTAGCAGGAGCTTTGCCAATGGCTTAAGCTCGGGCCCCTATGGTTGCAACGGCTGAAACATTACCAGATGTTGAGAAACAATCTCATAAACCAAAAGTCACTCCAACCTGTGTGCACTAAAATTGCAACATAAGTTTACTTGGAATATACACAACAAGACCTGTAAATTAACTGTGTAAAGAACCAGAACAGCTATCCGATCCAACTTCTTCCTCGTCAGATACGCTGTCGTGTGAAATAGCCTAACGGCCAAAATCAGGTCTTAAACAAATGCAAGAACATTCGGCATTCCGAATAGTAACTTCCTGAATCAGTACTCGATAATCAGCGTGTTTCCATTGGGTAAATCCCCATACGTGATCTTCCACAATGGACCAAGTAATATATAACTAATGAGAAAATTTCGTACACACAGCTCAGCAACAACAAAGTTATATGATTCCAAGTTATTTTGATATCACGCACTCCAGAATACATATATAACTCATGCATGAGCACAATCATTATTGTACCCATGATCTGTCCACAATCCAGGGACAGCTGCATTCACAGTCAGGAAATCTACGGATTATTATTATTATTATTATTATTATTGGTGTGTTAGATTAGGTTAGGTCAGGTTAGGTTAAAAGGACGATACAGACTTCCGCCTGATGAGCATCCTGCTTCCTCACCGCTAAGGGAATCAGAGCCCCCGATACGTCGACGTCTTATTAACTTCCGCGGCTTCAGTAAAAGATTGAAACGAAATCAAATGCACTCTCTATACTGTCGTAAACTATGAGATAACTGCGACATGTTGCAATACAATTATGATAATTCTGGAAAAGATTCTGGCTAACAGCTATAAAGACCCATTTTTTAGGCCTCTATAGTGTTGAGTGCTACTACTGCTGGAGATCGCTTATTCCAGCTACCAAAGAATTTCACCCTGATATCTAATTTAGTTCTCTGGTGCTTGAGTTTTAGTTGATATCCTCACAGATGATCTGATCCGGCTAGCGCAAACAGTTTATGATGTTGGACACCATTGTAATCCTTCATGATTTTTAAACGTCTCTACCAGGTCCCCTATGAGTCTGCGCCTTTCCATTGAATAAATAGTTAAGGTCCTTGGGCGTCCAGGGTATTGTTTTTTTCAACTTGGCCCTCAAACATCCTAGATGCCAGTTGCTGTACTTTTCTATACGGGCGACGTCTTTCCGAAGATACCGTGCCAAAGCTTGTATGCTAATTATAAATGAAATATTTCACCGCCTTGTATATGGGAAGGAAAACATCAGCTCTAGTGCTTAAACAACTTCTGAGGCGAAATAGCTCATTTCGAGCTTTATTGGCAGCACGCCCATACTGCGCTGCAGGTTTGAAATCGTTCGCAACAATAATGTCTAAGTCTCACGCTTCATCCGCTAGTCGAAGGTCTAGAGACCCGAGAGACGTTAGCACCGTAATCGCCTTATTTCGAGAAGTCAGCAACTGGCATTTACTGGAGTTTGAAGGCAGATCCCATTGAACTAACCAATTCACTGCCTTGCGTAGGTCCTTAGACAACATGTCTCAACTAACCCTACTAACGATATTCAGATCATCAGCAAAAATAACAGGGGTAAATAAATAAATCGGCAGCTGTATGCCGTAACGGCGTTTCGCTGCTGTGCGATTACCACCAGTCACGCATGGGTTGAGTATACCACGAGGACGCATGCCCCTAAGCGGATTCGTACCGGTGACCTTATGATTGCGAGCCAAGCGTGCAGACCTCTCGGCCACCGGCCCACATATCACATGGGTAATGCATAAGAGCAGCCAAAGCGTTAATAAACAGCTGAAACAATAATGGTGTTAAAACAGTAGCTTGGGAAACACTGCTATGAGCAGTGCCGGTAATTGATCTAGCTTCTCCGACCCTAACACGAATGGTTCTACCATAAAGAAACTCTGCAATCCAAGTCCATGGTAGGGGAGGCAGCCCAAAACATTCCGATTTCACAAGTAAGAATAGGTGGTTAACCGAGTCGAAAACCTTGCTAAACTTGAGGTAAGATATTTTAACTAAGATTACGTCATTAAGAAAACTATGTAATACATCTAAGAGACGCAAAAGATTAAGAAAGCACGATTGCTTCTTAATAAAACTATGCTGCTCGGCTGCAATTAAGTTGCGGTTACCTAAGTGCGCACAAATTCGTTTTCGAATAAGCTTTTCCAAACGTTTGGGTAAAACTCCAGTTAGATTTGCAAACCTGTAGCTCAAGGGCACATTCTAGAATCTCCTTTATGAATGGCTAAAACAGTTGCCACTTTCCAGTCCTGTGTTAACCTACCTTCAGGTAGTGAGATATTGAACATTTCCATGACAGGGTATTGAAGTATGTCAGCCAGCAGTTTGACAATGGCAGGATGCACATTAGCAACTTCAGCCGACTTATATAGGCCTAAGCAGCCAGTGCCCCGAGGACCTCCGCTGCAGTAAACGGAGTGTAAATTATTATACTATTATTATGAGAAAATGAAATTATGGGTATAGGAAGCTCATCGTCAGTATGATGCACGTTTTGAACAACACGCAGAAGCGGCTTTGCTTGCGCTACGTCCTCTGTAACGTGACTACCGTCCTTGGCCAATAAATTGCACAATCCCTGCCTTAAAGAAGCGTTGAGTAAACCTAACTATAGTACATCTTAGGTTTCGCTTTTACACTGAGCCAGTTTGACTTCGTAACAATACTTCGCTTGTCGACGCACCTTGATTGCTGCATTGCGACATTTCTCGTACTACAACCAAAGTGTAAGTCCTTCAGATGCTTAACACTTCTTCCGAGAAAAATTACGCTTCTTTATCGCATGAGCAATTCTGTGGTTCCACCATCTTTCTTCTGGGTCGTAGCGGGACAAACTCGTCAGCTAACTGAACAAGTCCACCCTTAACTAATCTCCAGCTTTCTTCTAATGTGGCTTGTGCCAATTGTGGAACCCAACTGGGCTGCGGTGTTCAAGTCTGTAATCGATTTAGTTCAATGCAACCAAAGTTCCTCACAAATCGTTGCTTTGCTGGGAGCCTTTTATTATTTAAAGAAAAGGTGATGACATAGTAGTCACTTTTACCTATGGGAGCCTATGTTTGCACATTTGACAAGTGGCCATAATTGGATAGTACATCTAGTGTTAAAGGAATGCAACAAAGAAGCTTTCTTGTCAGAAAGTCAAGATGCTGGAGGAAGATATTTGCTTGCACCCATTTTATATTCTTTTCTCCAACGTTTCCCTAATTTTAGAAGCATGCTCCTTATCTCATTGTGAAAGGTTTAAAACCCCAGTGATTACGAAACTCGGTACAGCGACTGCTGCTCGTTTGAACAAAGTAAGAATCTCCACATTCTCAACTCACGTAGAGGAACGGATACGTTACACACAGAATATTATCTCTAACCGGCCACCCACCCTCGGAAAGCAAGAGAGCATTTTGATACCTCTTGTTTTCATAAAGAAGAGAGCTTCCAGATTTCCATATTGGCAGTTAATAAGCAGAAGTACACAACCACCTGCCTGATGTCCACGTCTATTTTGTACTCTGAATAGCCAAACAGTAAGTCACCGATTGTATCACCCTGAGACAACCAGGTTGCAGTAATCGACTGTTCTTCTCTTTTATTCCCTATTCTACAACTGTTGGTGCACCACGTAATTAGTCCCTACACATTCACTCTTTCAACCGCATTTATTTTGCCGTTCCCCTAGGGCGGAGTACCCGAGGGGATAGTCCGCTTTTAAAACAGTTGTTAGCCGACAGATTGCTTCAATAACCGGTTTCTCAGGTGTACTGACTGATTCCTGTAGAAGTCCACAGTATGAGTTCGGTTCTTTGGATCTAGACTTACTTGTATTTACAGTACGATCCACAATCGACTTTTCAATTGGTGTTTGTGTAGACGCAATTAACTTGCTCTTTCTCTCGCCAGTTTATTTATCCTTATACACCTTTGTAGGGCCGTCTTTTTGTACCGCCCAAAGTATTATTACTGTGGGTCGCCGAGGTGTATTTCACCCCCGCATATAGCGACACCACCTATGTTGGAACTACAGCTTCAGATTACTTGGGCTGTCTGAATTTTGGCAAAGTGGATAGCACGCCCACTTCTTGATTTCATTTGTCTACCGTCAATAACCGACTTAAATCTTGTGATTGCACCGCAGGTTCAACAGTCACATGCGGGCCGTGATCTTTCTTCGCAGTCATACATTTTGTAACCACGTTAGCATTAACACCTCCAGTTAGGCTTACTTGCGGGCGTTTAAGCTTCTGGTTAAGCGTGTCTGGTGCTACCTGATACCTGCCATTGGTACGACTCATCACTAATCCAGCCTTGTTTAGTAGTGTGTCACGGTTTACAGGATTTTTGAAGTTTATCAGGCTAGACCTAACAACTCTCTGTTGCCGCAATGCTCCTGTTTCCTTCCCAGGATCAACACGATGTATCCTTCTGAAGTCGGCATGCAAGGAAAGACCGGCTATTGGATAGATATCGTATATTCGTCGTTTGTCTAAAGCACCTTGAGGCTTAGCTTCACGTCTCACCGGCTCCCCTCTGTTGTGTGTAAGACCATTTCTTTTCCGGCCTATAGTAAGTTCGGTGTTGTATACGCAACAATCCAAAGGCAATTTCGATTCATCAGCTTCCGCATGTAAAGAATAAATGAGTAACCTCTGGTTATGCATCATTTATCCCGCAAAGGTGAGTCTACCTTAATACTGTTTGTCATCTTTTTCTTGCTCCTTACATGTCTTGGAAGTGGGATCGAGGAACCTACCAGGTACAACGTGAGCACAAGTATCTGCTAAAGATTCATAGTGAAAGCAAATCCACTGCAAATGGGGATACCGAGCATTCAGATCAATGGACTTCTGGTCTAGCCAAGCACTGTTATTGTAGTACCATGACTGACATCTGCAGCATTGAATTCCGTCTTTGACTTCCATGCCGTAACTGTTCTCGCCACTTTTATAGATGACATGCATGATTATGGTTTATAAATCTCAACATGGTCAACAGAACAAATAATGTTTATAATAGACCAATTAAAATGTAGTTATCCAACCACGGGTGTAACGAAGAAGGTGCGACACAAAGGTACGATGGCGAAAGGGAAACAGTGACATTAAATTACTACAAGATATTACAATAGGGATGGAAAATTTAGCAAAACATATAGTAAACACAGTGAATCAGTCAGCTAACTAAAGGGACTAATTACTGGCATGAACTCACGCGATGCTAATGGCGAAAACTGCAGATACCCAAGGTAACCCAGTCAGGAGTTCACCGCGTGGTAACACTGTCTTGACGACAGCGATCCAATAACTGATGGAACAGAGTAAAGTTTTCACACTTTACCCCTATGGAATATGCTTCCAAGTCAGTTTTAAAGGCAACGACACCAAGAAACAGCTTTTTAGCAAATTACCGTAACACGCTCATAGAGTTGTGCAGAGACACGAAATATGAGGTTCGGCGACGATGAACCGTGACCTGTCCTGTATCTTGGACACTGCTTAAGAATGCACACCAAGATGTGCGGAAATCTATTGGATGGTGCTATAGCCTACTGTAATTAAATCCTGGCGTATACACGAGGAATAGCCAAATAGTTATTTAACAAAACAATGGATATAGATTTTTGGATTGGAAGACACCATTTGTTATTCGGAAATGATCAGATGCGTTAAATACTATCAAAGAGTTGATAATCATCATCTGATTCGCAAGGGTGGCATACACAGACCTTAGAAATTCCTGAGATGCAATCCTTATGGGCCCACATTTGACAAGCAACGCAGGCCACCTACTTTTCATCAGGTAGACCAAACAGGGTCATTCATCGGACTCCTATTGTAGGGGCGCGGATCTCAGTTCACACCGAAATGCCCCGGAAGCGGCAGGAGATCGGGACTAACGCGGAGACTGGGAACGGGAATCGTCAACCCAGCTCGTGGCCTACGATGCAAGCCGGGAATGGGTCGTCAGCGACAAACGATACCGCGGCCACGCCGAGAAGAACAAGAGGCGACATGAAAGGGAGCCCGAGTTTCCCAAGAGATATGCCTTTATCTACGGCCCCAGGAATCGGCCCGACCAGAGCAACACAGCCCTGAGCAAGCAAGTCGAGAGCTTTGGTACGAATCCAGTCTGGATAGGCTGCGACGCAAGGGAGCAGAAATGTGGGCGGAAAACGGCACAATTAATGTCCACGTCGGATCAGCCTAATGGCGCTTAGTGGACACCACTTCACTCGGCGGAACGTGGTGCGTCGTAAGTGGGAAACGCGGCTATATTTGTGTGTGTGCGTGGGACATGTGTGTGAACCTCTCAGCGTGCAATAAACAGCGTTCTCCCTTACCGTGTCGTTTTCGCTACAGTATGATATAGTGGACAGCTTTGTCTACTTCAATTTACTGGCCTCCTTGCCGCTGCGGCTTTGTTTTTGTTGTAATGAACTTATGCATGGTGAGGCTATTTTTACTTTGGCATCTTCAGCTTTGCGGTTTCTTTTCTGCTTGCTTGGGATGACTGCTTTCGGATTGGTATACAAGTATTCAACGACATGACTTTCAGTCAACATTGATCTCGTGGTATTACCAGAAAACTGGAGTTATTGAACTTCAAATGACGTTGAAGTAGCAAAACTACCGTAAGCAGATGAGATCATAGCTGAAGAGGAAGGCGCGTGGTCGTGATCTATGGATACTGAGGTTGGAGTAATATTACTACATTCATCAGAAGCAGCTGCTGACGCGGAGTTCACTTGAGGTGTAGTTGAAGGTAAGCGGACAAGGATGACTTGATCGGCACAAATATCCTGTGGCTCGTTAAATTAGACAGCAACATGTTTGTTAAAAAAGGGATTAAACAGTGATATTGAGTAACCGAAAGATTTCTAATTCAGGTTGAAGAAAATCCTGCTAACTGGATTCAACAATAGGGTGGGCAACCAGGTGCAGTGTTCCGCGTTCAAGTTAGCTACTTCCATCATTCACAGAATTGTAACATTCGCTGCGAAACACCGCAGTATCTCATTTTGGTATGCTGTATCTTGAGCAGACATCAGAGCTCAAACGGTGACTTTACCAAGTGGTCTCCGCGAGTCGGAGTAGATTTGTTCTGTGTGTCTACAAGAGATAACTTGACAGCTCTTAGGTTCCGTAGTCCTGTGGGGGCTGTTGCTGACCACTATACCTAATTCACCTCGTAACGCCATGTAACCTATTTAATGAGCTATCACTCCTTATGTATTGATACTAGCGGAATAGTGCAAAATCTATGGATCCGCGGGTGCTCGTAGTCCACCTAAACCATTGCAAGTTTTAACTGCTTAACTTACATTATGCTACTGGGGTAGCCTCTCACTTTAAACCATACGGAATCAATGGACCAAAGTTGTGGCATAGTAGCAAACAGTGGTATGCTTCACCGATGTGCCCCAGAAGTTTATGTAAAGGGAACAGTCCATTAGTATAGCAAAGGTCGTATTCTTGAAAGAGTGAGATATGTATTTAGTGACGTCCGTAGTAGTAAAATACGGAGATACAGGGCTTAGCATTGCGCTTGGCTTTGTGTAACAGTTAGTTCCCACTAACCATATATTTTGAGACTCATCTTGAAGGACAACGTTCACTGTGTTCCTGATGAGAATATGAAAATACCCGAGTTTTGGTAAGTAAACTTGCCAGCTTAATTCTGCACTTACTTGATGTTGGCTGGTGAGCGATCCCAAATGATAACGTGTCTGACTAGGCGGAAATATACAGCGAATAGTTGTTCTGGTTCGCTTTACAATTAGTTCGCAGCAATCGTTGCGAAGCGTCCAAGTGAAGTTATGTTGCGAATCAAATGTGGACAGGTTGGTGTGCGTATTCTAATTTGAAAGTTTGTGAATGAGAAGCAAAATGTGTTTCAGGTAACGTAACCTAATTGGGTCAAAGTGATGTTGTCGACAAGTCTCCTGATAGCTCCATGTGAATGCCTAACATAACAAAATTTATTGTATGATCTATGCAGGTTTCCAAGGCGTTTCTGCCAGCCACACATATGCTTCCATAAATGATGCTGCAGCACTTATGAATCTAAAAGGTATACAGTATTGTACTGTCTGATTTTCCGCTAAATATTCCTCACAGACTGCCTTGCCTGTGTTAATGGATATTCAGCTGAAGCTGAGTAATGGAAGTCGGAAGTACATCACTTTCCCAGATCCCACTGACATCGTTTAACCCAGATACCTTCGTTACTGAGATTGCTTGGCTTCTTAAGGCTCGAACATCAATACAAGACAAGTAAGTGTTTTATGCACCCAGCATTATCAAATATTCAGCAGTAATACACATAACTGTAAGACAGCTTGCCTGGTATGTTGGTTGATAACTTTGGCAGCCATTTGTCACATCATTTGTCAGGTGAAGTCTTCCTGAATGAACAACGTCGTGTTATAGGCAAATAAAACCCATCTGTCTTGTTTGATGGACAAGCTGATGTCGTCAAGTTGGAGTGGAATAATACAGTCAAACCTGTCTAAGGCGACCACTCAAGGAAACGACAAAAATTGTTAACCTTACACGGGTCAATGCATAGGGACATTACTCATGGGTGAAAAAGCTGGGGATGTTTTTGGCTGATCGCCACTGACAGATTGTCGTCATAGGGAGGTGGCCGCTATAGCAGATTGGGCTGTAGTAATAATATTAAGCATATTTCTCATGAATTGTGAAGTTACATTGATATTTGAAATGCATCACATATAGTTACAGGCAATACTATGCCTTTGCATATGTAGTACGAAGTAGAGTTCGTATATTTGTCGGCGTTGCTGGCAACGTTTATGACTTACCTGTTTGCTTTTTAAGCGAAAATGGAACAATGTAGTACCTTGAGGATATTGTAAACACTGTTGGTTACATACACAGCGTAAATTTTTGGTAGTTCAACAATTAGACCAGATTTGGGCCTTCCTCAAATCGATCGGTAAGTGAACTCACCCACGAACAAAATGTCCTAATCGTTTCCAGTGTGAGGTATCTTCCCAGTCCACTACGAAATGATGGTACACTTTAACACAACCAGATTGTGCTTTTGAGCAGATTTTACAGAGCAGCATATGTGATTGGAAATAAGCTGGACTTACATTTTTCATGCATGTTAATATAATCAGGGCAAAGTCTGTTAAGAAATCCCATGTGGAACTCATTTGCAATGTTAATGCGGTAGATTGCACAGAACTATCAAGTTAATCCTTAGTGGTCGAAACCAAAACGGATCGAGATTGAGTTGGTTGCATCAGTCCAGATAGCTCAAGGTAGCATATTTTACCTAGCCTGTGTAAAGTAAGTGACCTATGTATGCTTTCTATAACTGTTCAGTCAGATTTCCTCATGTAGTTGCGGATTATGATGCAACACATCAATTTGGGAAGTGTGAGAATTTTAAAAAGCTTAACTCTGGCAGAGATTTTTTGCACCTCGCGAGATATAGTGGAGACAACGTAAGACCTACTCCTTAACTGTGTACGCAGATAACTTTGGGTTTATTTGCACGTGTTGCAAAATTCCTACGTTGCTCTGTCTGGCACACCGTTAGGTTGCCATACGTATTCACTTTGGGCAATATCTGTAACCGTTGCAACTAGTTATATAAAAATACTTTTTCTCTGGGGTGAGCATCTGGGGGTGAGTATCATACCCTATACTTTGGGTAAACGGCCTACACAATGTGGGACAAGATGCCCACTCCGTTTCTAACTACATAAGAATGCACAAACAGACATGCAGATAACTATTAAAAGTTGTGCTATAGCACATTGTAATACAATCATGACATATGCACAAGGGGCTAGCCAGATCCTCACTTAACAATAAAATGTAGAGCGACTTTAAAATTGGAAGGCACAAAGTTTTTAGTTCGGGAGTGCCCAGATGCGTTAAATGAAATCAAAGCTAAATTAATCATCGTCCGCTTCACAATTGTGGCACACAAACTCTAGAAATTATTAGAATGCATTCCTTGTGTGCCCACATTTGACACAGAGTTCAAGCGGCTCACTGTTCCCAGGTCATCCGCGAACGAATTCTTTCCCGCAGACCAAGCAGGACGGCCTTGAATTCTTCGCAGTAACGGCCTTCTTCTTGCCTCTTCCTGCTGCTGCATTGCTTTAAGTTGTAGTGAACTTATAAACTGCGAGACTGATAATGCCTAACCATCTTAACCATTGTGGCGTCCTTTCTGCCCTTGTACGTCTTAACTGAATTTTATTGCCTGCTATTTGCTATTAGAACATGGCACAATGACTCATTCGTTCCATAAGTGCATGCAAATTTGTAAAATACGATTTTAAAATATAACTGTTATACACTTGATTCATATACGCTTAAAAGATGTCAAAGTTAGGTGAAAAATATTGTAAAGTATGCCATTGGGTCAAATTATGTTATGCGGAAACGAAATTAGGAAACAGAGCTGTGTATTAAGACCGTTATTCATGTAAATGACAAGTACCACTCTGGACCAAAATGGGATCGCAAGGCATTCTTTGTTATGTGAGTCAATCGGACGGTGCAACAAATCACCAATCAGTGCCTATGGCAGACAGTCAGTAGCCGGAGTACACATATACGTACGCGTACATGCGGCGAGAGGTTTGCACAGCGTTTTACCCCTTCCACTTGGGGCTTGAGCTGTCTGGCCTGGAATCGACCCACTGGTCGGTATTGGTGCGTAGACCAAAATAGAGGCAGTTGCTTCGGTGATTCAGGATCGGTGATTTGTGAAGCAACCAGCTCTGGTGTCTGGACTTCCGACTCACCGGTTGCTTCTGAGGTCGACGGTCTCGGTAGTAAGTAATGTACTTGGCGTCTGGCCATCCTGCCATCCTCAGTTTTGCTTCAAAAATTTGCCGGTTGACTGTTTTAAAAAAATGGCCGCTTGCCATGCGGAACCTGTAGGTAAACGGACATAGATGGAATCAGACACTTCTACGAGTCTGTCTCTGTTGCCGATGTCCGAGCGTTTCTGTACGCCTTTTTCTTTTCCGCAAACCTCACAACCAACTGTACCGTGCAATAAAGGTAACTGTGAACGCAACGGAGAGCCGAACCATAATTCCACGGAGCATTTACCCGTGGTTTGTTGGCCTTGTTTCGAAATATAAAAAGGTGCATGCTCTAAACGCACATGCAAGGGGGCTGCTGGTTGCGTCAGTAACCTATTCATCACTGTCTGCACAACTGTCTCAGCCAAAACGTTTGCTAATGGATCATAAGGCGCAACAGTTACGAGTCGACTGCCATTAGAGGTAAGGAAGACAAAAATTTCGGCACTAGTGAATGCCGTCCCATTATGTAACACTAGTGTTTCCGGAAGCGCAAAGGTTGCGAACGTCGTACGCTTTTTCACTATTGTGTTAGCTGAATTTGCTGTAGTCTGGACTTGGGCATCGATCTAGTTGGAATGGTTATCAATGCTCAATATGATTATCTGATCTTCGAAAAGGCCAAGCAATTCTACGTGAATACGTTTCCAAAATGCTTCTGGCCACTTCCATGACTGCATTGACACATGGAGCAGCGCTCCGATTCTTCTGACAAAGCACGCAACCCCAACTTTCGACGTAATGTCCCTGTCTAATTCAGGACACGATACATAAAAGTGTTCCAGTGACCATTTTAGCGACTCCAGGGTGTGTAAGACTGCATTTCCTTCAGGAGAACTGATCACAGACTTTTGGGAACTCTAAAGTGGGCCCCCACATTACACGTTTTTTATGGGGACTAAGTTCTGTCAATCGGTTACGAAAAGGCATGAGTTCCTTGGTCGGATTTTCCGGCGACCCGACCAGAACGTAGCTTTTCATGAGCGCTAACGTTGGGTCTCTATCGGTTTCTCGGGGTATGTCTGTTGTGGTAAGGGGAAACTTGTTAAGGTGATGGAGCAGATTCGCGAATTCCTGTAAATTCTTCCGAAGCTAATTCCAGTAAAGGAAGTCGACTGAGAGCAACAGCAGGGGTATTTTGCCGGCCAAGCACTATTGAATTTGATAAGTATATGCAGAGTGAATCAAGGTCCAAGGTGCCACGCTGGGTGAGGCCGTTTGCTGAATCTTTTTTTCATGGTCCAAATGTGATACAAGAAGTTTTTGATCCGTCTAAACCACAAAAGGTCCACCTAGTAGGTTTTGGTGAAACTGTATTTTACCGATAGCAACCGCGACTACCTCTAGATGAAACTGAGAGTAATTAGGTTCTGCTGCCGTCAAGGTTCTTGCAGCATAAGCACGAGATCGATGAGAGCCGTCCGGTAGTTTGCGCAATAATCCAACTTCAAGACCGTAGGCTGAAGCATTGCAAGCAAGAATAATGAGCTTCTGTGAGTAGCAATGCACAAAATACCGTTAAAAGCACTTTCCTGAAGCACATTCAAATTCCAAGGTTGGTTTTGCATAAGAGTTGGTGAAGCGGGTGCGAATGGATTGCCGCTGATGAAATGATTAGGTAAAACTGCTTGACCGCGCCCAGCAACGACAGCAACTTGTTCACGTTTTCGGGCGCCAGTGGATTGAGTAATGCACTAGTGTTTTCTTCTAAATGGGCGTAGACCATCTCGTGAGAACGGATATCCAAGGTAACGTACACCTGGGACAAAGAATGCACACGCTTCTTTTTCCATACAGATCCCGAATCTGACAATCTTTGCAAAAATACATCAAAGGTGTGTGGATGTTCATCCGCCGTGAGACCGTTGATCAACGTGACGTCTAAGTAAGCACATGTATTTGGTATGGCTTTCACCAACGAGTGAATAATACGTTGGAAGACAGCTGGCGCAGAGCTTAATCCCAAGAGCATGCCTATGTATCGAAATAACCCAAAATGTATATTGATGATGGTGCAGGCAAGCTAGTTCTCGGCGAGTTCGATCTGCTGCTAAGCGTGGATCAGTTTAGTTTTATAAAAAGTTCTCCACATCAGAGTGAAGTGCAGATGTCTTCAATCTTTGGCAATCGGTATCGGTACAGATATACAGCCTGGTTGACCGTAACCTTGTAGTCCCCCCAGATCCTTAGGGTAGGTACCACTGCTCTTCACTACAGGTATTATAGAAGCTACAAAATCGGAATACTGAATGGGTTCTATCTTTCCCTCTTGCTATAGTTGGCGGAGCTCACTCTTAACATTGGTCCAAAGAGTATAATGTAAAGTACCCACCTTCCAGAGTCGTGATGCTGCCTGTGATTTCAGTGGCAAATGTGCCACGTAATTATTCCATAACTCTGGCTTAGTTTGGTCAAACAAGGCTGCATAATTTTTGCAAAATTCCGATGATTTGCGGACGAACTTTCACAAGGTTGACGTTTACAATTATGTTAGGGAAAAGTTTAATCCTATAATAACTAAGCAAATTGGGCCGCGTCCACTAGAAACGTACGCCCGGATGTGACCAGTTGAGTTGCCCTAGTATATGTGTGCCACAAAAGTACCCAATATATGCACCAATTGTCCAGTGTAAGAGCTGAGTTGTATTGTTGGATGGTCTGATTTTGGCAGTTGCGACAGGATATCTGATCGTATCAACTTAACTGCGGAGTCGATTACAAATTTGAATCCACAGCCTGCTCGTTAACTTGGTTAGCCACGACAAATGGTTTCTCCGCAGCAATATTGTGCTTAAAAACTATTGTGGTGTTTGGAGAATGCTGGTTTAATCCCACGATGATCTGATGTTTAGTTGTAAGATTTTCATGTCTTAAAAATCTTAAAATTAAACATCAGATCACCGTGGGGTTAAACCAGCACTATCTAAACACCACAATAGTTTTTAAGCACAATATTGCTACGGAGATTTCCATGTTTACGTTCGACCACCGGTGTCTTCGTAATTTAGCTCACATCTGGTGGGAACACCGCGTGAGCAACGAGTGTGTTCGAAGCCTTGTTTATGGCACAGGAAAAGGAACTGAACCGCTCAGCACCGTTATTTCACGCATCAGGCTCCGATGGCTCGGCCACGTGTTACGCATGCCAGCCCACCGACTTCCGCGACGTGAGTTGTTTGCGCGCCGGGGGTGTGGATGGAAGAAGAGGAGGGGTGGCCAAGCGATGACTTGGTCGAGAGGAATGAAGGCCCTCACTTTTGAGCTGGCCTCAGTTGGAGCGTCTCGGCTCGCTGGTTGGGGTCCGAAAGACGATGAACACGTTTGGTTGGACACACTTGCTGATATGGCTAGGAGCCGACCTCAGTGGCGTTCATGCTGTGAGTTTCTTCGTCCCACCCAATCCCTCTTAGCCTGATGATGATGATTTAAGGTTTCCATGTGCAACGGAATTTTGTTTAGCAATATATTTTCCGAATGTGTCGTCTCTTCCCACAAAGACTGCAAATGGAATGAAACTGCTGATAAGCAGCCAGGTGGAATGCTATTCACCACAGCGAAAACTACGGAATTTGGTTCATTTTACCGTTACCTGGTTAATCCTAAGAGATTTTATGTATACCTAGCGAGATAGCCAGATAAGGCGAAAAGAATGCCGTTAGTTAATGAACGAAAATGGCACGTTCGCGAACAACGTCGCAGGCTCTTTCCAAAGTCAGGGTCGTTTCGTCTTCTGACAGCATGCGCTGTCGTGCCTTCTGGTCAAGAACAGCAATAAATAATGCCTGTAGTAGCATTTCTAATTCGGATTGTGGTGGCTTAATCTGTTTATAGATACCGTCAGGAGGAATAGTTAGGAGTAGGGAAATAAACTCATTTGCTGTTACATTCTGTTGCCGCCACATGGTGTTACCGTTGTAACATGATGTGAACACATGTGGCTTTTCACCCCATAGGCGGTCAAGAGAGTGGAAAGCAGCTTGTAAGTTATGTTTCATGTGTAGCTGCAGGCTATCGAAGTGTTTCTGCCTCCTCGTTGCCTAGGAGATGACGCTGTAACGCTTTTTGAAGCGCCATCCAGCGTTTCGTTACCACTAAGGCGAACAAGTAGATCTCCGTAATTAGTGCAGGTAGTTTTCCACTGGAGCTATTGTTGCGTAGTAGACCTTTCCGTGGAAGAATTCCAAAACGGCTGAGATGAGGTAATTGAACTCGTCACTAGTGCTTGTAACAACGCTGTCGCTCATTTTTTACGCCGAGACAAACTCCGAAACTGGAGCACTGTAAGAAGACGGTTATTCACATAAAAGACGAGAACCACTGTACACCAAAATGGAGTCGCAAGGCATTCGTATGTTACGTGATTCACATGGACGGTGTATCAAATCACCAATCAATAACTATAGCAAACAGACAGTAGCCGGCGTAAACACACCTGTACGCATGCACGCAGCGTGCGCTTAGCAGTGTGTGAATTTGCCAATAAGAAGGGCATTCGGTGGCTGATTTTTATGCATGAAGCAAGGGAGGCAAATTTGAAACCGTCCAGGCTAGGATCTGGAGTGGAATATGGAGCTCAAAGAAAAACTAGATGGATGGGCTCCATGCCCGCACTGGGTAGCTTACCGCACTTTACCCTACAGAACATCAGCCAACTCACTGCTTTAGGTAACGACATCACGCTGCATGACAGAAATAACTAACTGCCAATCAAGAAGGGTTCAAGGCAAACAATGTCATTGGACCAGGAGAAGTTAATTGGTTAATCAATTTGGAGTTGGCCAGCTGGTAAGGTTCCAATCTATCATCGAAAGTGTGACTATTCATCCTAACAACATATGCGTAGCTCGAAAGATCTTCTTTGGTTTTATTCTGCATGTTCCACTATTTAACTGGACAACTCCAGAAACAAGACCGGTTAGTAGCTGAAGCCGAGTAACGGATGAACAGTAAGCTTAATCAATGGAAGCGATTTTGCTACAGGAAATGGTAGTGACCCCTAAGCAAAGGGATGTGCCCAAGTTGTTGCCGCTGAATCCAATTCGACAAGATTTCGTCGCTGTCAGCTCCACCGATTTTGGAACAACGCCAGTTAAAAGTAGAAAGCAGTTCTGATAGTCAAGCGGTTCTCATGACAATGAAGGTCAGGTACCATCTGAAACGTGTGATCGATCAGATTCCGCCGATCACAACAACTACTACCCCTAACAAGGATGAGGTAACCGGATCCCAACTCTCTTCAGCTGCAGCACAAGGTCGTTTATCGAACCCCAATCCCCTGGGACATCAGTCACTCTGTATAGTTTGCTTCAAATATCGCCCGGGATGTCATGCTCGTGGTCTCTACTTTTACAAACACCACTAACGTATAAAAAGAGATAAAGGGTAGACAATCAGCATTTGGCAGCAAGTCAGGACAAACAATCACTCGACCTTACTACTCGACGAAAATGGGACCTAATAAGATTGCCTTTTGGATCTACCACCAACGCATTGCGGAGTAGATCGTCTGAAAACCATAACTTATGGAAGTTTTAATGCGTTTAAAGCCGAAACACCAATCTAATAAAAGTTACTAGTCACACGAATCTGCACAATATAGTGAACTCAGACTTATTGGTGTAACACGCTAATCCTCCACTGATGTAGGGAAAGTTTAAGTCCCAGCAAGTAGGCTAAACATGTATACTATGCGATCCGCTTCCATCCGGATTTCCCGTGGTGTGTGTGACAATTGAAGGTAAGCACTGAAGAACGACACAGCAAAGGAGTTGGCCTAAACACAAGCTTCATTTGCAGCGTGCCAGATGTACCTCCCAACAATCACGATTAAGTACAGTGGTGCTCCATTCGTGAAACCTTATCTTTAGATAATGTTATGGCACGATCGCTCAGGACTATACCCCACTCAACGAATTATACGAGCTGCAGCCAAAGAATCCGAAAACAGCAAGATGTGTTCTTGATTGATGACGAAAAAATCGGAAAAGCTTTCCATCAGAAATAACTTTAAAGGCCGAAAAGACCATGTTCAGAGATGGAATCATCTGAAATTACAAAGTTACTGGCGTGAACACGGAAGCTTCACGTGAATCCTCATCTACCGTATTCTGTCATAGGTCTAGACGAGGATTGGGACTCGCCTTGGCCAAATCAAGTTACAGACGCGGTATCCATATTCCATATGAAATCGAATTGCTGCCGCCTTCATACTGATCAGCATTCTCCCGCACATGCCTCGTTTTACCCTGTGTGGGATGCTGCAGACTGAGAAACTAGTCTGCCTTTATACCTATTCTCAGATCCTTTTGAATAAGCTAGCCGAGCTGTAAGATTGCTGAGTTTCCGAGCTATGTGGTATCATCTGCATCACTGAGCCTTGGGTACACATTGACAAACTTTAAATTTCCCTTGCTTGGTGTGGTGGTTGTTCCCCAACGATATGTTAATGCACTCTTTTACTGTACTTACCTCCTTAACGCAATTTCGAGTTGATCAATCTGATTTCCTCGTGCCCTCACGGAACGTTAGGACGTTAGAGTTGTTGCTAGTCATGGGTCCGAGTCAAGTATGTTACGATCCCGATTATTCCGAAATAACTGTATTCCGATTTCTACTATTTCTTATACTACTACAACTGGCGAAGTGAACAAAGCTTTTATCATGAACCTGCGCAATCTGAGTAATCTAAATGTTCATTCCAGCTCTCTCTATATCGAGGATCACATAGCACTTTTGGAGATCTGGCGCATTACCAAAAAGGATGAGAAGGATGAGAAAGAGACGGCTCCTTTCCTTACTGCTTGTAAAGATGTTGGATTTCTGACCCGGCGATTTCATTACAACATCATGTCCCGAAACCTTTACGCCTTAAACATGTTAAACCAGTGAATTTCGAAGCAGCAGAATGGACAAAATTTCACCTCCTATCGGGCAAATCAAACAAGATATTTCCATGTATTCACGAGACACACCAACGAGGGTGGGGTCAGTTTATAGTGTTCATAGATTATACAGTTTCTGCACTTTATCTCACTTAGTTTTTCAATGGGTCTTGTAGAGTTATTTTAGTTGACCAATTTTTCCGATACACTTTTCTAAAGCTCCAACGGCGCGTTCTGCTTTCCTGCAGTAGCGTGTTGAGCTTGTTTTATCTGTGTGCTTGGGAGGTCTGAGCTTCGCGGAACCACTACTGAAATGTTATCTCGACTATTCCGTCAGGGCGTGTGAAATATCTGTACAGTTTATCCAGCCGGTTACACCTGATGGTCAGCGTATTCCTATCTTTTACCAGACATTGATTCTTTCCTCGCAGTGCGGTAGTTTAGGACCAATTTTCACTCCACTACAAGTTGTTACCAGTCAAAAATACGTCGAGCACAGTTTGATCGTTGCTTACTTCTGACATTGACTGAGAAAATTCAGTTTCAAGCAATAATGACGATGGCCTGTTATGTTGTTTTGAAAGCATAATTTTTCCAGTGCTGGAACTGCATAGAAGTGGGAAGTATAAAAGTGTAGGGGTTATACTATAAGAGGATAGTATACATCTACAGTTCATGTTCCAGTAGTTTCGGTCAGTCAAAATATGCTGTCGTCAAACCAATTGTTGACGCTGCTATTCGCAGATATCTGTTACTGTTTTCATTTGCCTGCTCGATGGCTTCGTCAGATTACCGTAAATCGAAACTGGGAGCGTTCGTGGAAATGTAGGTGGTCGTGTTAGGAGTAATGAAAAAATTAAGCTATACTTGCTTTTGTCCTCCAACTACGAACCTAGCTTGCACGCTGCAGTTTTGGTGTTCAGTTACAGGCCAAACGTCGTGGCCATTTGATCACTGGTGCTAGCTTGCCAAAATTGCAGCAAACGTTACTAATTCTGCTTGAGCCTACTTTTCAGTCGATTAGAGCCACCTGTGCACAGTACCAAAATATATAAAAGCAGCAATGAGGGAAGAACCTCCAGGTTATACAACACAGACCGCGGAATTTCGAAATGCCGGCTAAATATAAACGTAAGTTTGGATCGAAATGAACTGCAACATTAACTATTTCTGGTGTTGCGCTGTACCTTCAGTGCGCATGTATAATATGTGGTCCAATTGTAGTATGCGTCCGGTTGAACGTTCCGAGGATTATTTTTCCAGGGTGTACATGGGTCGTATTAGACCGAGACGTTGAAAGGCATAACCTACTTCGTCGGCGGCGAACAGTTACATCACAACCATCTGGTAACCATCAAAGCTGAATGGAGGGTGTGCCCGCTTTCACCTCCTGGCGAGTTGGACGACCATCACATAGCTGCAAATGGAAGACCGAGCGCAAGACTGGATGAATGGCGCGGAAACAAGCAGGCAGATGGCTGAGCTAATGGTACAGGGGATGAAATGGAAAGGCAAAAGGAAGAAGAAACGGCAATCACAATCGGGGCTATGCTGGACGACAGCTAATCTATTGAATTAGTACAGCGACACTGACTCGTTACACACGTACTGGTGACGCAGTTATAAACAACTAGATTAGGACAGGCGTATTGGAAATATTTGTGTTATGTGTATCCTTTCTAGTAAGACCGTATGTAAGTACACGCGAAAAGGGATAAAGCGAATATCCGGTTAAACACATCAAAACAAATTGTTTTACTCATTGTATAATTAAGCCCAATTTTGCGCTGGGTAAAGCATTCTTTTCGAGTGAACTCTCATTGGACCCAAAGATGTACAGAGCATAGGTGTTGTTACTATCAGACCGGGCTAAGAAATGGAAGACTGGTTTGTTTGAAAAGTCAGGTCGACAGCTTAAGGATAGGATGTAGATGGTGGGTAAAGTAAAAAGAGAAAAGCGTTACATAGTTGGACACTCCGATGTAGTCAGCGCAAGTGATAACCATTGGCCATTGGCCATGGTAATAATAATGGACTGTGCACTGCTTTTGCACAGTTAACTGGGATTTCAAATTGCGGCTATACATTGACTTAGCAAAGGACAGTAACTGCTAGTGAAAACCTTACGCGAAGCTTTTCTTAACTTAGAACCCTGACCGATGGATGGCTAGCAACTCATCCAGTTTGGGCATGTTTTTGCTCACTCGCAGAGGCAAAAAGTTAATTTGATAACGACTGGCGTGCTCTGTCTAGATATGCTGTTAAATAAAATTGTACTGCTCTAGCACCTTCGTCCCTACCATAAAAGGGGTCACTCCTTAAGAAAAGCACAGTTTAAGTCAGCGCCAGTGACCGTTTGAGCGCTATGGGTAACCAATCTTTGTGTCGCTGTAATTGGCGACCGATTTATTATTCGAATTGTCATAACAGCTGTATCCGCTTCCGTTTCGGAGCCGCATTGCTGTGCTGTTGCAGGTGAAAAACAAGAAGACGGAGAAAATGGTTAACCTGGCTACGTGTTATTTGATACAAGTTCCTGTCTGATCTTTGGATTTCTTCCCGCATTGCATACTACAATTTGGCGACCCTGGCTGGGAACAGAACTATACAAAGTCGAAACCAGTAATACATACCGGCGATGTGAATGACTCCGAGGCTAATGACTCTAACCTCAAACTTTCCTTATCTTTAGATACACTGTACCGGAGTTTTGAAATAGTGTTAATCATGTCGACATCTGCAACCAACGTACAACTCATACCTTTACCGGAACGTTTGGTTACTGGAACGCCGTGTGACCGCTGGAAGAAACAATTGCCAGTGTACATGCGTCATTACCCGACAAACAAACAGAGAAATGTAATTGCGGGATTGCTATTTGGCGAAGCGTTCGAGATTGCCATAGATAGTAACATCCTGGAGAAGGAAATTACCACAGCAACTTTTTCAGCCCTTCGTCAACTATTGAGTCGTCCAAGTCTTCCGACGGAGGTTTGCTGGAAATTCCATGCTGGTTATCAGGACCAGTGGGAAAAGATCGACGTCTTCGTCAG
>OX104063.1:109777970-109817356 GCA_944474145.2 Dicrocoelium dendriticum | reverse complement strand
CCCAAGGAATACTTCGATTCCTTGAAGGCGATATCTGGAACGAAATTTGAGCCGTTTGGGGCGCTGCTCGATGCTACTTCAAGCGTTGCCTGCACACAGACTGCAGACATAATGGGACTCTGGTTAAACACTGTTGGTTTTTGCACAACCGGTCCAACGTGGCCTGGTTTACTTGGAAGGGCCTGAAGCAGCACCAGGTTTAGGTGGGTCAGGAGGACACAAAAACACTAGGCGATACGCACAGAGCACTTGCTAAGGTGATAAATGGCAGGTACGCCGGTGCCCACGAAATCCCGTTTGCGTTTTTGAAAATCGGCGGGACCGCGTTAGTGATTGTAAGGCACTACTTGGTGCAACGCGTGTGGTTTGAAGAGGATGTGCCCGCCTTGCTGTAAGATGCCCTTGTGGTACCACTGTAAAAGGACAAAGGAAGAAAGAGCTGTGCCACATATAACCGTGACATCTACTTTCTGGGTTGTGTGGGAAAAGTGATTCCCCGAACCCAACTCAGCTCGTCCGACGGGTTATGGAACGGAACGGAATGGCAACGTGGATTCCGTTCGGGTCCCAGCATTATAGCTAGGGTTGTTGCTGCGCTGCAATAGCCGGAGAAGTGCCGAGAGTGACACCAGCCGTTGTACGCTCTGGTTGTTGATTTCACCAGCGCATTTGCTCTAGTGAACCGCGAGGCATTACGGCTGATTTTGGGTAAGTTTGGCTGTCCACGTAAGTTTGTACCTTTACTGGAATGTCTGCACAGTGGTAGGCGGACAATGGAACAGCTGAGTGAACAGACCTCGGATGACTTTGCATTTGCATCTGCAGTGAAGTAAACCTGTGACTTATCTACCGCCTGGCTTAAGGGTTAGCTTCATGCTATGGTGTCACGTGCGTTTACTGCTGCTGTGCAGGCAATGTTCGTCTAAAGCACCGTATTGGTGGTGCTGAACACCCGCCGTTTCTGTGTTTGTATTGCGTATGATGACACCCGTTATTCCGCTGTTGGTTGTCGAATGCTCCTTGGTTTCACAAAGCGCGGATGGGTTACAGCACATGGCTATTACTATTGCCTTGACAGCGGACCAATACGGGCTCGCCATGTACACATGCAACACTGTCTATCTCTTTCAGCCTTCACTAGAAGTACAATCAGCATTGCCGTCCGCAATCGGATTTGGTGCTTAAGTGTTCAAATCGCCTGCTTCTGCTACCTTGGTAGTGTGGTTTCGACTGCCCAGCAGATACACAGTGAGCTGCATCTCCGAGAATCGAAGACAGCGGCGGCATTCGGGAAGCTGGAGTACTGAGTGTGGAACCACAACCAGCTTACCATTGGCACGAAGCTGTTGTTGTGCAAATCCATAGTGCTGTCACTTCTTCCATATCGCAGCGAAACCCAGACGATATACCGGTGAGAGGTGAGTTATCTCGAGTGGTCTCATCAATGGTGTTTGCGATGGATTCTGCAAGTCGGTCGGTGCGACAGATTTCAAGACAAGGTGTTGCATTGAAGCGCAATGTAGGCAGTGCACTGCATACTTTGGTTCAGACACTTGTGTTGGCTTAGTCGTGTGTGCCGTATGGATTTGTCGCTGATACCGACGCAGTTTTTATGTAGGCAGCTGGGCTTGAGAAGTACTCATGTCGAAAAAGCGAAGCTTGGTTAGCAGCACATTATCAAGGTGAGTCTAGGGTTAATGGTTATTTTAGAGGTTGGGCATCGTAGGGCGGTTAGCTAGCGTGAATGACGCGATATGATCAGGAAGACAGTGCCCGTGTTGCAGGAAAAACCCTCCTGCATGCGGAGAAGAAACGGCAGGTGCGGTAACGACGGGCTCCGATTGGGTTTGTTCCATCGACCAGGAACGCATGGTGCTGTAGCCCATGCGCTCGTGAGTGCCTGGGTCCCGGCTGTTCTGCTGAGCCACAAACGGTTTCACACGGGATCGATAGTTAAATGATGGCGGGTATTGCTGAGAACACACAATACGGGCCCAGCACTAGTAGGTAGACTGCATGCTTTTCTATTCAGTTAACTAACCTCGCGCTCACGTACTAGGACTGTTCTTTTAAGGTGGTTGACTTACTGTCTTGTCTCAATTCTCAGTTTTCTACCTCCTTTTTACGTCAACTTGAATAATGTAATAAATTGCTCCCGCGCTTAAGTTAATCGGCTGGCTGGTCCAGCAACGTCTACTAGGGGCCAGCTTGGCGGTTTGGGTTAATTTCGGTCTAGGTAATAGTTTGGCGGCAGTGTTTCAGGACGTGGTATGTTTTGGCCTGACAAGCGTTCTGTTGGTACAAAGCCAAAATGTCTGCTTAACCACACTGGGACGTGGCTGATATTACCTACCACTAAATAAGTCTCCGCCTTACCATACCGGAGGAGCACGTGCTTTCCGCAAACGTCAACCGTCACAAAGACTTCATCTGATTTCTTACTATATTAGCGCATTCACCGAACAAACTCGTAATTTCACAGTAATATTAACCAATTCACATAACACGCTTAAATACACGTGCACGCACATACACGTTACAAAAATATTTATTAGGAGCTGGTTAAATCGTAACATTTCTGTGCCATTCCTGATGTGACGCGTTTGTATTACCATGACCGTGCCTTTGAAAGCGGGTCTCGCACCGTCGAGAATAAATCGCATAATTATTTCTTTATTTTTTCGCATTGTGCAATTCCTTAATATCCTTTTCTTGCACCTTTAACCTACCGCTGCTTTCTTGCTAACTAATTTACTTGCTTTGCTCGTTTAGCAAAAGATGTTGTCGGAATTCACGTATGCATTAAATGATATGTTTTATTTGCTGTGGTCATTGCGACTGGTTAGTTGCTACTTACATATCTGGTGTGGCTGCGCTTGATGCGCAAGTGGACAAGTGGTCTACCTTTCTATTACTCAATACCTCGTCTATACTGGCCCCAGGAGACGGTTGGTCGTTGCTGGAGGGGACCGGTGCAAAGTCCACTTGGCCGTGCTAGGGTCAAAGGACGATTCTGTCCATCGTGGAGCGGACTACTGCCCAGCCACCGCCTTGTGTGCGCTTGATACCCAGCTACACCGTGCTTGTGGTTGGTTGTGATGGAGTGTGGGCCGGCTGTGTTGCTGAAACCTGACCAGGATCCACAAGCCTTACGATCTTATTCCTCTGGGTTCACACTGGATGTTACGTGGTGGATAGAGCTATGGTTGTTGTAGCGCAATCCGCCCCTTGTACCGTCTTAGGCGCAGGCATCCCGTGGCTGTCCTATGGAGGTCACGGCAACAGGCGAACCCGGAAGCGGAAGTCACCAAACGCACAAATATATATATATATATAGGGGCTATCGTAAATCTGCAATACTTGCTCTTCTGCGTTCCATCCGACATTAAGTGTTCGAAAGCCGAATTTCGGAACCTGGGGATCCAACTTTCAGTGGTGCAGTTAAGTTTTTCTTGACTCAGTGGTTGGTCATGAACTTTAATCAGCGTTCTTCCTTCTTAACGTTCATTTTTGATACACATTTCTTTATGGTCTCTGGTAACAAGCGTGACGTGCGGTGCTATAGCGAAGTACTTGAGCAAACTTTGTTTGTACTTACTGTGAGTCAGGTTGCTTTAACCTACATTGCGTGAACAGGATAATTTCTTAATTTATCTCTCAACGAACAAACAGGAAGCAAGAAATTCGGGCTTTCCTTGCCAAGCTTAAGGCTATGGGGCTGATTAATTGCGGTAGATAATGAAGCCAAGCACAAAATAGCATAACTCATCTACATTAATCTTGCGACACTTCGAGCGTAAAGGGTTAAAAACGACTGAGTTAATCTTTTCTTTCCTCAGCAGAATTCTGGCTTTTATGGAGCGGCATTTAAGAGCTATGTTATTGAACATTTAAGATCGATCCTTTCCTTGGACTTGAAAAATAGCTTGTGGCCGCTGTTAGTTTAAGGATAATTTCGTAATTTATTTAGCTTTGTTAACTTTACCGTACGTTGCTGCTTGCGCTATGTGGACCAGAAGTCAGTCATATGCGCTTACATTCCCAAGCACCGTTTAGTTGCGTGACGCTACAACCCAGTCTAATTTGCGTTTGTCTAGTATTAAGGGGATCGGGCGATGGGACAGGAGATTAAGAGATAACGCGTTTCCGAAAAGTAGCACAGCAGTACGCCATCCAACACACCAGATGGAGCTTAGTATGCACGCAGCCTGTGCACATGCCAAATCAAATCGGTCTACCATGACGCGTTAAGATAGGACCTAACAGAAACGTAAGGTAGTAGCAAAGCAGTCTTGCGTTTTAATTAAATATATGTAGTATCTGGTGGCAACGGCCTGCTTTTCGGTTAAATGCCATCGTTGTGGCTCAAAACACCAATTAGGATCGTGTTTCATGATCTGCCACACATGCCTTGCTTGTCGACTTAGCACACACATTGCTAACACTGTAAATACATAAAGCTAATGAACGCGTCTAGGCTCAACTTATAGGTATATCCATCCACTTCTAGATTTGATAGAAAATGTCAATGAACTATTTACATTAATGTACACTTGAGTAATATACAGATATTTTGACTAATGCCCTAGGAAGTTTGTCCTGTTTGACCTGTGAGTGCCACGCGGTAACTCGACTTTTTGGCGTGCCATACTGATCGAGAATTTAGTTGAAATAAGGTGCAAAACAGCGTTTGAATAGACACTTGAAACAAAATTTGACTATTGTCAAATTTCCTCTGATCCAAGATATCTTAGAGCGACTAAAGTGGTACTGGCCACAGCGTCTTCCTGAATCTTCCTGGTAATTTTGCGGTTGTTCCCTTTTTAAACCCTTTTTACACCCTGTTTTGCCTTTTTATTGTGGTAGTTTTACGGTTGTATACGTGTATTTAAATTCTGCTCTGTTTTCCACTTCAACCTGGTCGTGTCGCGAAAAACCGAGGCGGATGAGCCCCTTGCATCTTCGTTTGATGAGTCAAATATAGCTTGCAGCAATTCTGCCTGTTCAAGGCCAATCACGGATTCAACTGGTGGAGGCAATCCTTACACAGCTATCAGTGTGCTTTTCAGAAAGGTCAATGAATCCACTGCCGCTCTTCCCACCGAGCACATGCTTGATGATCTTGGTTACCTTAAAGTTTGCATGGCCAGGCTTTTACCACCAGGCTTCCCTGGCGTTACTGTCAGGAAAGTCATCAGATTGAGGAACGTTCCGGTTGGTCAACCAAATCCTCGATTCCATCGGCTTAAGGTGGTCCTCTCCATCCCAGAAGAGCGCAGGGCCTAACTGGGGTTTGACTTCCTGCTAAAAGGTCCCAACGTTAACTTGCAACCAGACCTTCCGTTAGCGGATATTTTAAAGGGAGCCATCAGCGACCTAAAAGCCCGGCGTGCAGCTGGCGAGCAAGGTCTCTGATTGGTGGGTTTTCAGGTGGTCAGCCGGCGGTCCTTTTCCGCCCTGCCAGAACCTATAGTACTTGCGCACGACCCAGGGCTGGTCGTGCCGAGGCCCTCCAAGTAGTACTTAGTAACGTGCGCAGCCTGAGGAACAAGATGTGCGAGGTGGGTCTGCTCGTAGACAAATCTCGTTCAGATATACTTGCCTTGCACTGAAACGTGGCTGTATGAGGAAATCGCAGATGGCGAAGTATGTCTGCCTGGCTACGCACTCTTCCGCGCTGACCGCTCAACTGGCCATCAAGGGAGTGGTGTAGCATTTATGTGAGGTATCACATCGAAGTATTGAGGACCAGCGTTTTTCAGTCTTTTGACAAATCCGTTGAGGCGCTCGCAGGCTGGATTTGCACTTCCTCGGTTCAGGTTACGGTTGTGTTAGTGTATAGAAGCTCTATGAGCACGTCCAATAGAATCATTGCGTTTATACTCACTCACTCTGCGAACAAGTGTCTGGTGTTGGGATGTTTCAACCTCCCGGAAGTTTGTTGGGAGGATCTATATTGCAGTTCAGCTATGGAATCGTTCGGTACCGAACTGATGGACTTGATGCTGCAGGTACCACTATACCAGTTCGTGGACCTCCCCACTAGGTACATGAGCAATCAGCAGCCGTCCATACTAGATCTTGTGTTTGCGAAGTCACTTGGCTGTGTAAATGACATTAAATGCGACTCGCCTCATGGCGCTAGCGATCACGATTGCATGTCTTTCCAGTGTGCTCTTATCAGGTCTTGCCAAGCTACTACCAGTTGGTATCCGAACAGTTGGGCCGCGGACTTCCAAGGGATGCGGTATAAAGCTAGGTCATCGTCTTGTGTGATATCTGAGACCAATACTGTTCACATGGCATGGGAAAAACTTAAGGCTCACCTCGTCGACATTTATGCACCTCACATCCCACTGGTGAAAAGTAGGGAATCGAGAGCGCAGACTCCGTGGATAGATGCCACGGGTAAGCGGTCTAGATGCTGGCGAACATACCGAACAGCTCCGTCGAACAGCACGTTTGACAAGTATCGGTTGGATCGAAATGAGTGCAAGCTGCATATGAGGTTGGCCCGGCTTCAGTATGAAAAGGGCTTGGCTAGTACTGCCTCGAAAAATCCCAAGAAATTCTTCGCTTACCTTAACCGACGCTGTGCTGCAAACTCATCCATACCACCATTGCTTCGAGGAGATGGGACCAATGCCTATAGCGACTATGACAAGGCTTGCGTGCTTGGTAAGCAGTACTCACGCGTCTTTGTCCGCGAAACAGATACGCCATGCAAAAATTAGCTTCAAGTGTCTCTGAGGACTGTTTTCTGGATGACATTCCTGTAACTGAGTCTCAAGTTCTCCGGTTGCTAGGAGAGGAAACGAAACTAAGGCTTCTGGACCAGCTTCTGTTCATCCAAATTTGTTGCACTAACTGACAATGGAACACAGTGGACCTCTGACTTGTGTGTTGTAGAAATCACTCAACAGCTGTATCTTGCTTACCGATTGAAAGGAGGCTGTTGTCTGCCCGATTTTCAAGTGCGGTGACAAAGACCTACTGGCTAACTACAGGCCTGTCAGCTTGACTAGCGTGGTCGTTAACTTACTTGAAAAATTAGAACTAAATACAGTGGCGAACCATTTAAATAGGTTTAGCCTGTTTGCTTTGAGTAACATAGTTTTTGCAAAGGATTTTCTTGTCAGAAGAACTTGCCGGTAGCTCGTGAGAGCTGCGCTGAAGCCGGAAACAGTGGACATGCGGTAGATGTGGTGTTCATTGACTTCGCCAAGACCTTTGACACTGTCCCCCATTCGCTACTCTCACTGAAGTTGAGGTCGTTTGGAATAGCTGGTCGCGCTCTCCATTGGGTGTCAGCTTTTCTGGATGGACGTGAAAAGTGCATTCGTGCAGGAACCTGTCTTTCGTTACGACAACCTGTACTTAGCGGCGTTCCGCAAGGCTCTGTCCTAGGTCCGCTGCATTTCTCAGTCTACGTGAATGACTTGCCGGAGGAGCGAGAAGTACCATCGCTCTTATTTGCTGCTGACCTAAAACTCTGGAATATTGTTGATATCCTTGGAGGTCCGGTGGCTCTTCGAGGGGCTCTGGATAGACTCTGGGAATGGTCTGTCTTGTGGTTGCTGCCCATAAACCGGGCAAAGGGTTCAGTGCTGCGTTCGGAGCGTCTGTTTCCTGCACAAGTTATGTGCTCTATGGGAGTGAACTTCTCACGTGGCCCCTCAGGTTGATCCAGGTGTCGTCCATTGTTCCACACTACACTCTGGCGACAACTGGAAGAAGGCAGCTAGTAAAGGGTTCCGGATGTTGTGGTTTATCCGTCGTTCTTTTGAGACCCTAACCGCCGATATGTTTGTGAAGCTTTTCACAGCGTTTGTGCGACCCCACCTAGAATATTGCGTCTAGGCCTGTCCATCATATCTTGTTCGGGACAAAATGGCAGTAAAAAGAGTGTTGTTTGTCGGTACTAGGTTGGTCAAGGGATTACGAGTGCAAACGTACCGGGAACGCCAACTTAGTTTTGGGATGCAGTCAATGCACTATCGAAGGATTAGAGGGGGCATAATCCTAATCTACCGCATTTTGATTGGGAAGGTTGGCCCTGATTTGTCCATGCTATTTAGTCCTGCTAGATTATCTAGTCTTCGCGGGCATTATATGAACCTGGACAAACCGCGGTCCGATCGAGTTAGAGCGGAGACGCGGTTATCGCGTCGAGTCATGGAGCGCTAGAACCCGCTTCCAGAAAAGGTTGTCAAGGAAGCTACGGTTAAGGGGTTCGAGCGTCAACTAGACGCTCTTGGGTAACAACACGATACCTTTCCTTTTTCTGACTAATTTCCATCTTCTTGTTTCGTTTCTATTTTCGTTACTTTTCCTCGCCATTGGTATTATTCTCCTCTTTTAACTGATTTCCCCTACTCTTTACCTTCGACTTTTAGTCCTCTCTTACTTACTTCACGTAACTGACAGCTGGGACAGCTGATGTAAGGAATCTGGGCATTAAATTGGTGGACCAGGGTGCTTTGCGGGTGTTTCCCTTTTAGACCATTAGGAAGTCGGAGCACCTCCATCAACTCCTGGATCGACGACCCGCACAAGAAGGAACACTTACGGGTTGCATCCTATCGTTCCAGTCCTACTTGAACTTGAAATTTAACCTGTCTTTCTTAGCTTTTTCAGGTGTGTAGAAAGGAATCGAAAGGTATATGCAAATATGAACGCATGAACATAGCTGGCTCACCTTTACTTTTCCGTTCTTTTTTTAATGACTCAACTATCTTGGTATTCCACTCGCTTAGCTCTTTCTACTTTCTCATTTGCCTTCTACGTTTACTTTTTTCTTTCTTACTTCACGTCACCGACCCAGCAGGGACTGCTAGGGCAGGATACGTGGGCATTAATTGGTTGGACAGGGTGTGATGCAGTCTTTGTTGTAGGTCCATTAGTACTTCAAAGTTCGCCAACACCTGGTTCAATGCCCCGCCGAAGAAAGGAACACTCACGCGATAATCCTATCATTCCAGTCCCGCTTGAACTTGAACTTGAACGCAGCTTGGAGTATCTTATAAATTTCACATTAGATGATGAGAAACAGACCGACAATTTTAGTGCATTGTATTTCAACGAAAGACAGTTTTTAAGGCACACTAGGCTCTATTTCTTCTAATTCTGCGGATGTCCGAAAGTGGGACGCCTTTTGCTTATTTCGTGCTACTCGCAGTCCTCCCAGCGCCGCTTTCCTTGCCGTGCACCGACCATCGTCGCTCTACGGTTTCTTTTTGTCTCCGTTGCCTTTCTGATTGCCTTATTCTCCTTAAGTGCACATACATACTAATACTACCGCGATCGGATTTCATAGGAGCGTTTTGGTGAGCATTTAAACGCTATTTAACTTCATTCGATGCGAGTAAAACGTTACACGCCATCGTCAGCGTGGTATGGTTGTCTTTCTTGTTTATGTGGATGCCACTATGCACTGGCTTCTTGGTTTCTTTATGAATAACTTTACCTACTGTTTCTCTTTATATCCCTTCACGCAACTGGCACAGCAGGAAACAAAGCGGTACTGAGCAGCAGCTCGTTGTAGTGGTGGAGAGCAGGAAGGAAATCCTGTGTCAGCTCCATCACAACTCGTTTAGGACAAGGATTGTGAGCAACGTTACGAGTCAGTTGCATAGGCGATCATTACGGTCGCAGCGAAAACAGCAAGATTTTGGTGAACCCAGCAGATATGAGTCCAACAACCGTTCGAAACTTCCTTTACTTTGTGCGCTAACTACCAGCTCAGGCACTGTTCCAGTTCTTTATCACAGGAGTATATAGGGTGAGGAGGGAATGGATCCGACCCCTGCTCGGTTTAATCAGTTTCCAAGAGTGACCCCGTGTCGAGCTATCAGCGCCGAACTGAAAGAACTGCAGTTCACTTCCCATCTCGCCTCGCAGTGTCCGTCTAGTGTAAATCAGATCCCCACGACTTCGATGGTAGTCCAAGGAAAACATGTTCATCTATTCAAGGTGTTGAGTGTGAGGTAGGTTCCGGAGCGCTGAGATAGATATCCATCCGTCACTGGACTTTCAATCCATTGAATTGCAGAAAGCAGAAGGGATCCCTTGTCAGCTTCCTCACATTCCGGTTAGGTCAGGTCAGATTTTCGTGGTCGTAACAGGCTTTCACCTAACGAGCGTCCCGTTTCGTGTGCCAATAACCAAGCCAATACCCTCGACATTTCGACGTTCGAGCTTTACTTCTGCAGAGAAAAAAGTACAAGGAACGTCTCCTAACTGTGTGAAATCATACGTGACATCCTGTTAGTACTAATTGAAATCCACTAATCTCAGTGCAGTTCCGGAAACAGAGTGGACCAATTCATATCTAGGCCTCTTTTAAAGACTTCTATAGTATTACCTTCCCCTAGTGCAGGGGGATAGGGAATTTCAGCGACGTACTACGCGGTTATTGAAAAATTGCCCAGATATCCAGTTTGGATCTATGCGTCATGAGCTTCAGATGGTCCGACGTAGCCAGTCCAAAGAGTCGGTAGGCTTAACGCCACTGAGACCCTACATAATCTCCGTTTCTATCAGGTCTCCCCTTCATCTACTTCGTTCCAATGAGAACAAGCCTAAACAATCCAGGCGGTCAACATACGACTACTCACGCTGGACCTCAGTCACCATTGTGGCCAGTATTTGTACCTTCTCTAGGTAAGTGACATCTTTTCGAAAGTGAGGTGCCCAAGCCTGGGCACAACACTCTAAGTGCGGCCGAATCTCCGCTTTGTACAATGGGAGAAAGACCAGGTTTAGTATTACAGAATGCTCTCTTGAGGCAGTATAGTTCCTTCCGCGCTCTGTTAGCAGCATATTCGCACTGCTCCCAAGGTCTGAAGCTATCTACCATAACGATGCTCAAATCCCTTATCTACACACTACCATGTCAGACCCAGTGGATGTCTGCACCGTAATCCCAACATTACTGGATGATAACAGCTGACATTTGTTCTTGTTAATGGCAAGTCCCATGATTCAAACCACTTTGTCACAGTGCCAAGATCTTTAGATAACGTATCCCTATCTCCCCTACTGACAAGCTTTACGTCATCCGCCAAAGCATAACAGGGTTTCTTGAGCTGTCGAGCTAGATCATTTTAAACACAGGAAACAACAAGGGTCCTAGCACTGAACCTTGGGTGACTCCGCTGTGGGAAGTGTCCATGCTAGATCTGACCTCACTAATTATGACACTGAACTTTCTGCTACAGAGCAAATCCAACAACCAAGTTATCAGCTTAGAATACAGCCCAAACCAAATCAGCTTATCCAATAAAAAGCGATGATTAACCGAGTCAAATGTTTACTAAAGTCCAGGTAGCAGACCTTCACTGGAATCCCGACATCGAGACATTGAGTTATCTCGTCCAAGAAACACGAAACAAGACTTCTTTCTAACGAAGCCATGCTGTTCCGCTCCAATCAAGTTGTTAACAACTAAGTGCTCACAAATTCGATGCCTAATGAGCTTCTCCAGGCACTTAAGCATAATACTTGTCATACTGACGGACCTATAGTTGTGTGGCGCAGACTTGGAGTCCCTCCTATGAATTGCCACAACAGTCGCTTCTTTCCAGTCATGTAGTAGTCTACCTTCCCGAAGAGAGCAGTTGTATAAGTCCAAAACAGAACACTGGGGAATATCAGCGAGCGGTCTAACAATAGCTGAATGTCAGAGCCTGCCGATTTATAGAGGTTTAAGCCAGCCAACATGTCGAGGACCGCTGATGCGGTCATTACAATTTGCATTTCTACGTCACACAAGAAGTGTGACTGCGAGGGGATTGCATATCCACGGTCCACGGCGCAATAGCATCTCCGCCTTATCTGCATCTTCCACAACCTCACTACCATTTTCCGTATTAAAGTTACCTATGCATGACGTTGAGAAACGGCATTCACTATTGACCGTTATAGCTGCAACGAAAGCAAGATGATTCCGGCATACGCAGCAAATGGAGGTCCAACAGCCTCTTAAAACTCCACTGAACACGTTAATGACGGGCTCCGGCAAAGTTCCAGTTCACCCCCCGAGTGGATAGAGCAACCACCGGAAGGACACAGAGATTCCTCGGCTTAAACAACTTCCAATTTTGTCCTCGCATCAGGCTTTCAGTGCTCACCTGTAAGAATTATTACAACTCGGTTCCCGGTTCTCCTCTAAGAATACGCCTGGTGTAAATCAGGTCGTACCGGCGACGACGATAATCCAAAGCGAACGGATTCATCTGTTGTAGGCGATCAGGGTAGGGCGTATCACCTAGAGCCGAGACCGATTTGGAACCACGCCTCTGTATTCTTTCAAGTATGTTGCATCCAAACTTCGGGAGCAGATAAACAGCCGGTAAGCCATACTCAAGAATAAGCCTCACTAGACAAACAGGAGTTTTAAGATCTCCAGGGACAATCGAGAACAAGATCTTATGGCGCTGAACATCCTATTAGCTGCACTGACTTTCCTCAAAGTATCCTGCGTTGTCTTAAGATCGGGAGACAATAGTGCCTAGGTCCTTCGCTACAGGTATTCGTAGGCAGACAACCGCCAACACAGTATGTGCTGAAGGGTTCAGGTTCACTAATTGGGAGATAATACTTGTCACCGTTAATGGGCAAATCCCATATAATCGACCAGTCGTCAAGTGTCAAATGTTGACTGTATTCTGTCGGCATCATCGAGGCCAGAAACCTCTAACCATAGTTTCAGATCATCAGCATAGATTAGACACTCCACCTGAAGTACCGAGGGAGGGTCATTGATGAAGATTTTGAACAATTTCGGACCAAGGACCGAACCCTGTGGCACATCACTGGTCATCAGTAAAAGCTGGGAAATTGCTGCATTCACTGACTCTCATTGCACGACTGTGCGAGAAATCCGCGATCCAAGTGAAAATATCCCCCGTGACACCAATAGCCCGAAGCTTAAGGGGGAGTGGTTCACGTGGTACCATATCAAACGCCTTACTGAATTCGACGCAAATAACCCCCAAACGTCCACCAACGTCCGAAGCTTTTGCCCATCTTTCTCTAGCGATATGCGGGTTGGAAACGCGAGAACGAGCCCTCTGGAACCCACACTGAGTAGTGCAAATCAGATTCAGGACATCCAAGTGACGCTGTAGAGAACGTTTCGCAAGCCTCTCCATGACTTTACAAATAATCGACGTCAGCCAAATCGGGCGGTAGTTAGAAGGCTCTTGTCCGTTCCCACCTTTGTAAATTGGCTTGATGACACCAACTTTCCAGTCAGATGGAAGGCGACCAGTTACCAAGGAGAGCCGAAAAGTATGACTTACACGGCTTGCAGTATGCCCGGATGCAAAACATCTGGACCAGGAGACGAGTTGGTATCTACTTCATGGAGGAGCCTCAGTACCCTGTCCACGTTTATCTCACCAAATCCGAAAGGAGACAGATGCGAATGGACAATAGAACAGGACAGCGGGGGTCTCCATCGTATAGACGGAGGAGTACTGTTTGGCAAGAAGATCAGCTTTCGCATCATCATCGTCAAGTACATCTGCCATCCGGGAGAAGAACAAGGCGGGGACACAATTGCCAGCTTTGGTAGTCCGTTTCAGATACGAAAGAGTTTATTGGGACATGCTAAAGATTGTGCACCCAAACCGCACTCATGCTTCTGGCTCTTCTCACCTTTTTTGCGGTACAAAGGTTCATGGCGGCTTTGTAATCAGAATAAGCAGAAGTCGATTGTTCAATCTTGAGTTTATCACATAACCGTCTTTTTTCAACGAAGATCGTAGTTCAACATCGATCCTACGGGGACCTCTAGAAATTTGTCTTCGCAAGACTGGGACAAGCTTATCAATGGGCATGGTTGCCTTGGTGCGGTAGTAAATCCAGGCATCCTCCAGCCCTAAGTGTTCAGGGACGCTCCAATCGACTGCACTCGCAGCAGCTTTTATGCGGCCTGGATCGGCACGACAGAAATTTCGGGAGTACACTTCTTGGCTATGAACGGTGAGACGTCGTGCCTACAAGAAAGTGACTACGCAGTGGTTGCTTTTGCCCAGCGGCTGTAGAACAGATAATCCATTGACATCAGAGGACGCCGGTGTAAGCACTAGGTCAAGGATATGAGGAGACTGTCTTGGGAGAATTCGCGTAGGATCTGTAACAAACTGAGTCAGGTTTATTTCCAGGACGGATTCGAGGAAAGCGTAGTCAAAAGATTCGACAGAGAGCCCACAGTGAAGGTGTTCTTCATCGATACTGGGGGCATTGAAGTCACCCATAATAAGACAGTCACTTCCGCTTCCATACTTGCTGAGTCCTGTATGTGCTACCGATTATATGCGATCTACAAAGATCGTGGACGCGGCAGCAAAGGAGCTCCCATTCCCCGTCGCTGTCACATAAAGCTTCAAGATATGAACTCGAAAATCCACCTTCCAGTAAAGAACACCCCCAACGCGCCCCCAGAACGATCAGCTCGGGAAGTATGGTGGCGTGGAATGGAGATCTCAGAGTCCAGAATGTCTGAGTCAGTCAAGTTTGAGTGAACGCCATCAGATCAAGGCAGTGTTCTGCTGAGAAAAGATGAAGCTCGCCCATTTTATTTCTCAGACTACGCACATTCGGACACAACACGTAATCTCTCCTTTAACCTCAATGTCCGGCATTACAAATATTGGCTTCCACCGGGCTCTCGGAGCTCTCTGGACTACTCGAAAGTCCATAATATGGAGATATCTTTCTCCATTAGCTCGACGAGGTCGCATTTTTCATTTTCACCCGATCCTCTGGGTAGAGATCTCTGAGGACAAAAACGTCTCCCCTTTTAGCCGAAAAGTTCGTCTGAGAATGCGGCGAACTTCGTCCTCATTTTGACAGACGACTTTTAGGGGACGGGATTTGGATGGTTCATCCTGCTTTCTGCCGAGGCGAAAAGCGGAAACCATATTAATTTTTTGCTCGCCATCGTCAAACATAAGAGAAGGCATACGCTTAAGGAAAGTCTGATCATCCAGAATCTTTCAGCTGGAGATTCCTTGTTGGACTCAGGAACATTCATAACATCTAGACATCTGTCACGAGGATGTCTGCGTCCGTCAGTGAGGTGCAGCCCGTGAGGGCGCGGGTTTTCACTGATCATTTTCTCAAGCTGGTTAACCCGATCAAGAATGAACTTCGACTTAATGTTCGTCGAATTAGTCTTAGACTTTGACTTCGCCGCTGTCGGTGATGCCTCAGCAGGTACGACCTTAGTAATAGTGGTAGACGTTTGGGAAGCCGAATGCACTCACTACGGAAGCATTGGACCTCCATCTTTGTGTATTGCACAGTGTATCAGACCTAATCACTTCTGGCGAGGGAACAGTGGAAATTCGGCTCTGGACTGAACCGTCTTCATGGGCGAACGTAGCAATAGATGTCGATCGGCATTCCGCGGTTACAACTGCAGATGTCCTCGATTTTGTCGGGCGGCTGCGTCCATCAGTCGTTAGATATTGCGGATGAACCAGAGTGGAGTCGACCCCGCCGTCTCAATGTATTAACCTCCGAGGGAGAGCGAGAAGAGTGACGTTCATCATTCTTGGGGGACATAGCCAATGATGGAAAAGAACATGGGGACAGTGGTCGTAGATTGATAGACAGGCGATTGTTGCTTCCTGCAGTTCTGCACGAGTCACAATAGAAGATAATGACCTGTGAGGTACAAAGATGAATGTGAGGGTAAAGCTCAGCGCTGATGCCACAGCAGACTATATGCAGCCATCCACCACATAAAGAGCATTGCACAGCTTTCAACTAAGATGTGACACTGGCAGTTGGTCAGTGTCTTTGCGTGTTGTTACCTCCAACCATATCTTCAGGTCATCGGCATAAAGCAGGCAATCAGTTTGAAGTTCCGAAAGATTTTAAACAACTCGGGACCATGGATCAAGTCCTGTGAAACCCCAATGATCATGGGAACGGACTTGGAGTAGGTCTCACTCACCTTCAGTTGCATACTACGGCCATACAGAAAATCAGTGATGCACAAGAGAATCCGGAAACGCCAATTCTCTGGAGGAAGCCGTTCGTACGGGGCTGTATCAAATGCCTTCTTGAAGTCAACGAAGACAACGTCCAAGCGATTCCCGGCATCTAATGATCTAACCCACCTTTCCCTGGCAACAAGCGGGCTGGATACACATGAACGTGCCTGCTGGAAGCCATGTCGCGTGGGGGGAATGATCTTTGAGTTGTCAGGGTGACGAAGAAGAATTCTTTCCATGCCTATAAACTATGCATGTTAAGAAAATCGGTCGACACTTTCTGGGGTCCTGATTATCTCCACCTTTATATAAGGGCTTGACGATACCCACTTTCCAAGCAAGCGGAACGCGTCCTGCATCGAGATCGCAGAAAAACCCGGCAACCACGTACAACGAGGAATTCGGATTTAGCTCAAGGAGAAGCTTGGTAACTGAATTGGGACTGATTTCTATGTTCTCTAAAGTGAAAGGGACTGTAGGCACAGTGTAACTAAGTAAACAGTGGTTCCGTCGAAGACTGAAGAATACTCATCATCATCATCAACAGCAGTACATCAGCCATTTGAACTGATGCTTCGCTGCCATACAACCATGAGGACCTAAGAAATAAAGAATAAGAAGAGGGAGAGAAGGGGAACTTACCTGAAAACCTTAATGCCCTAAGCAAACATTCAGGGTCAAGGTGCCTACACCTTGTGTTAACAACATACCGTCACAAACAGCTGGCTATCGTGCAAAGATAAGGCGGCATCGGCGAGACAGCTTCTTTGCGGCTTTCACTGCCACGCGTCATAATCAGCCATTACCCCGCAGATAACTCAGCACCAAACACACTTTAAACAGACAATCCGATTAGGAGACGGCAGCAGACGCGCCACTAGTGTCTACTGCGAGCCATGTCCTGTAAAGTCTCGAGCCAAGCACAAGGCGAGTCACGTGGACATCCGTCAGGAAGACGTGACGGACCAACGGCACCCAGTTTGGTCGTCAGTGACTTCATTTCCCGCTACCAAATCAACTTCTGTCCACCTCGAACATTGTGCCACCCTACACTTGGCAGACTAAACAAGGCCCTCCTAGGTAAGCGGTGACTAGACATACGTAGCACGTGCCCCAGCCAACGCAACTTATTCAGTGCTATCTGTTGTTCTAGGGAGCTAGCATGATTATCACTACCTAGTACTCACCTACGCACATCACTGTTGCGGACACGCTGGTGCCATCCGACACCAGTAATGCTTCGCAGACAACGATGATCAAAGACTTGAATGTGCCTCAGATCTTCAGACCGAAGGGGCCAAGTTTCACTACCATAGAGCAGAACAGCCCTCACTGTGGCCTTGTATATACGGCCTTTCAGACGGAGAGAAACTCCCTTCTGTCGCCAAAGATGCCGCAGGTTCAAGAAGGCAGCTCTGGCCTTTGCAATGCGTGAGCTAACGTCAGTTTCTATGCGCCCATCATTGCTGATGCAGCTGCCAAGATAAGTGAATTGATCAACCACCTCGAGTTCCTCGTTAGCAAGCGTCAAGGGGTCATCGAGTGGCTGGTGGTCCTGCAGCAACACTTTGAAGGTGCCAAGTGCATACCAAATAATGGGACCACTCTGGATAGGCTATTCAGGGTTGATTGTGCTGCCTCAACATTGTCGAAAAGCAAGGCAATATCGTCCGCATAATCAAGATCAACTAACCTTTCACCAGGCAGCACTTCAACGCCTACATCATGAGATTCCGCAAGGGAACACTCCATGATAGAATCCACGACGAAATTGAACAAAAAACGGGAAAATCAGACAGCCCTGACGAACGCCATTTGTAGCCGAAAAGCTATCCGATAGGACACCATAGACCCTGACGCGGCCTGTAGTGTTCGAGTATAGAGCACGAAGGATGTTCACATATTTCGTGGGAACACCTTATCGCGCAAGTAATTCGAACAGAATCGATCGATCAACTGAATCGAACGCACTCTTAAAATCGAGGAACACAGTTATTGTCGGTCTGCGGTATGCGTGGCGCTGCTCTAGCACCTGCCGCAAAGTAAATATATGGTCTATACAGCCACGTCCTGGGCGAAAACCGGCCTGCTCTTCCCTAATCCGAGATTCCCGTTCTGCAGTGAGGCGACGAACGATAATCGAGGCCAGTAATTTTGTCACAACTGGCGTCAGGCTAATACCCCTGTGGTTCGCACAGTCTGTGCGACTGCCCTTCTTGTATATTGCCACTATAATCGATTCGCTCCAATTTGCTGGCACACTCTCTTCGTTCCAGATACGTTCGAATAGGGAGGTCAGTGCTTTGCAGAGGACCTCACCTCCATCCTTAAATAGTGCAGGTGGTAGGGAATCCGGGCCAGCGGCACGCAAACGATTAAGGGCTGTGATCGTGTTTCGGACCTCGGCCTCCAACGGATGCTCTAAACTAACTGTTCATGGTACGTCCTGCATCACCTGAGTAGGAAGAGGTCCGGGAGCAAGGGGCGAACTGAACTGATGTTCAAAGTGTTCAGCCCAACGAGCCATATGGCGCTCCTTATTGTGTATCAGCGCACCCGCGCTGTCCCTGATTGTCTCACTGACGCCTGGTTTTCTCGGACCAGTGGTGCGGATTATCTGGAAGAGCTTGCGGTAATTGCCTACTGCTCCTGCATCCTCCATTTCTTGTGCCCGACTGGTGCACCAGGCTTCCTTGTCAGCACGTAGGCTCCGCTTTAGTTCACGCCTAATAGCCCGTCTGGTCACATTGTGTTCAGAACCAGCCGGGAGGTGTCTTCTAGATTCCAACAGGTTCATGGACCTCTCGGATATCCAGTGACTGGTGCGGTGACGACTGATAGTGCCACAAGCAGATGCTCCTGCGTCGTGCATAGCGGCCGAGATCCTTTTCCACTGAAGTTCAGTGTCATTAGGACAAGACAGCGAGAGTTCGCTATGCAGTGCTTCTTGATAGGCTTGCCTGACAGAGGGCTGGGACAATTTCTCCGTTGCCAATCGGGGGAGACGCTTTGTGCGCCTTCCGGTAAAGTTCATGGAGAAACGACAGCGCACCAAGGCATGGTCAGAGTCGACACAGGTACTCCAGTACGAGCGGCAATCCAGAATGGAACCGCGCCACCTGTAACTTATGGCTATGTGGTCAATTTGGGTCCATCGCTGACCAGCTACAGGTGGACGCCAAGTGGCACTTCGGCACCCACTGTGTCTAAAAGCAGTGCTAGTAAGAAACAACTGGTGCTCCGCACACAGTTGCAGCCGACGCTCGCCGTTGTCAGACCGTTCGGCGTTAAGTCCATACTTACCACCCAGCTGAGCTTCTGAAGAGCTCAGACGCCCTACTTGTGCGTTCATATCCCCTGCAAGTACTATACTATCTGAACTAGTAGCACTGCGTAGCAGCGTGTTCAGTTCGTGATAGAAAGTGTCCTTGACTGCATTAGAACTGCAGTCGGTGGGAGCATAAGCAGAAATCACAAACAAACAGCGTTTTGTTTTACTTCGCGAATTCACCTTAGCTGATGTCGTCAAACGGGCTGCACATAAACGGCTGTTCACCGGAATCCAATCAACCAACGATGACTCAGCCTTGGAGCTGAGAATGATACCTACACCAGCTTGACCCGTGAGTGCCGCATCGGCGTCTCCGGATGCGTGCAACCAATAACGAGAGGATAAGCCGGGTGCAGTCAATTCAATAACCCCGTTAGGGTCATTAATCCTAGTTTCGGACACACAACACACATCAACACCCAGTGTGTCCAAGGTGCGTGCGAGTGCAGCCTGCTGACCTGTTTGTCTTAGAGTGCGGACGTTGAATGTCGCCATGGAAACGAGACAGCGTGGCCTTACAAGGGACTTTTGCCGATAGGCGTCCGATAGGTGCTGTGGGACGGTGGCTGCAGACGGTACTACTCCAGTAGCACTTCGGTTGTTGTCAATTAAGCTGGGAATTATAGAAGGAAGGTTAGTAATAGGGGCCGGGATGGGAGTAAGAGAAAAAGGTGGAAAAGAATGAAGGGAGGAGCCAGCAGTAACATGTTTTCGCTTATCCGCCCTGCTGTATGCAGCAGATAAGGCGACCCTTGATAATCTGCGCGACGGCTGATGCAGGATGAAGTTTATGTTTGAAGAAAACGTCATGGTTGTATGTGGGCTGGGATACTGCCAGGGCGCCCAGACCTAGACAGGAGAACGATTAGGGTCCTCATCCAAGGCCTTTGGCCCAAAAGCCTGTCCGCAAGGCAGCGGGGTGGCAGTGATTTAGTTTTACAGAAATGGACGCCATCCCATTTCAAACCCCCAACCTGGAGGATCAGGAGACTGAGTTTGTCTGACCTCTCACCATTGACCAACCTGGTAGGAGTAGCTCTCAAGATGCTCGGAGGCATCACCCAGTATAGCTCAATGGGTCAATGAGGTACGCAAACCGTCGCACCACGTTAAGGTCCAGTCTCGTATTGTATCATCTTCTTTGGAATACAAAGTGGGCATTCCATTACCAGCTTTCGTACGTCTCCTCCGATAGGAGAAAATAGCTTGAGAGCGATTGAGGATTCCTCAGCTGTGTTAGAAGGGGCACCTAACGAATCGACCGGTGGTGTCTGTTTTCGACAAGAACCAACGGATTCTGCCAAGATTTCTTACAACAGTCTCATTTATCAATGCAAAGAATTTTCCTAAATATTCTGCTGCTGTTATTAGCAAGTAAGGAAGGAAAAGCAAAGAAGATCGTCCAATACTTATAAATGTAATCCGCATGCTCCACAAGGGTCCGAGGACGAGGTCGAACAGCCCATCGGAGTGAAGCCGTAACTATCGCAACACAGAGGTCGGCGGTTCGCACAGCCAATTGGAGTGAAGCGGTGAACATAACGACTGGTGATTGAGGTCTTTTAATTGAAGAACCCAATGTCGATACCAATGGAAAAATTGACCTCCATTCTCCAGTATCGGCAAAAGCAATTTGCAAAAAGAACCAATCAAGGTTGATCGAAAATCTACTTCAGCACTTGGTTATGCAGCAGGCAAGCTCGACCACTGAAAAGCAGCCCATTTCATTGGATGCCGTGTCGAACAATATTTACATATTTCGATATGCCCAGATGCCGGCGTTACCTTCTAGTATTGGTTCAGGAGATACGAAGAGATTTTCCCGTCTGGATTTTCCAGTGTTGATGGATGGAAATGCAGGCTACTTCTGCGGAAGTTGTGAGCGAAGGCGCACAATAGCTTTATCAATTTCATTCTTCTAGAGTGCTCCAAAGATTATATATATATATATTTTTTTTTTGCAACAGTCTATGAATAGACATTGCACCATCGGAAACCATGGAACTCAAAACAAGGTACAGAAATAGTAAAGGAAAACACAACACAACACAACAATGTACACGGTTTCGTCAGAGGGCGAAATACTACCCGGTTGCCCAAGCCGAAGTAGGGTGTTGACTTAGGGGACACCACCCCGAGCCTTTGGCTGAATAGCCTGTCCGCAAGGCAGCGGAGCGAATTCAGGGAATCGCGCCCATTGGGAGCCGGTGACTGATTATCAGTTCAATCAACTTGTACTTTTGTTAAAAGACAAATTGGTAAGCAGTCTTCACAATTTAGTGTCCGTTAAAATTGTATGAAGCTCGTTAAGTCTGCGGCGAACAATTTCGTTACTTATGCTAGCCATCTCAATCGTCACTGTGAGCGCTTCAAACTTAGGGAGATGATGAACGACCAGTTTAAGGCACTGCTTTTTGTTTGCGGTCTTCAAGCACTCGAGGATATCGAAATACATAAGTCTGCTCAACACGATTGGGCAGGATCCGACCATCAACCTTATGTCCATAACTTCCGAGTGCCAAAGACTGCTAAATTTAAAGCACGATGCCAGTCTTATTGCCGAAGGTTCCAGACCAGGTCGCGCAGATGTGCTGACGGTGTCAAACCAGCATGAAAGTTCAAAGCAGGGTCCGAGCCTGATGAAGCCAAGCAAGCCACCATCCGCATGCTGGCAATGTGGGGAATGGCACTACGTCAGATTCTGTCCGTTCAAAACGCATCGTTGTCAAAAATGTAACAAGCTTGGTCATAAAGAACACTCGCACCATCAAAAACCACTTTACCGTCATGAATCCCAGAGTCACTGCCAAAATCCTTCACAAAACTTGCGTCTCAGTATACGTTAATCGAGTTCCTGTGCGTCAAACTTGATACTACCTCGGATATCACGGTTGTCAAAGGCAACTTGGAAGAACATCGGAGAGCCATGTATCCAGAGCACATCTCGTGTTGCAACCAACGCATCAGGAGGAGTGTTGAAACTAGTTGATTAGGTTACTTGTTCCGTGTCCTTCAGACTCCTTTTGAAAGCATCTGTTCCGTGACAGAACATCCCAATCACGACTGGACGGAAAAGGTGAAGTTCCTGAATGTTTTCTTGAATTATGTATGTAACAAACTACACAGTCCGGCTGTGAACTGGAAGGAAACTGCAAAAGAAGTATCCACTGGTGTTCAAGGATGGTTTGGGATTGTGTCCGAATACCAAGTTCAGTTTATCACTGCGCCCGGGTGCAATGACAGTTTTTCGACCGAGGCGCTTAGTCCCATACGTAGTTGTGTCAACCGTTGACTAAGGACTTGAAAGGCTACAATCCGTCGGAGTCATTAAGCCATTCAATTACTCATACGGGCGACAATAATTGTAATGAAGCCAAATGGCAAGAGTCGGCTCTGTGCAGGCTATCTTACTGGTTTAAATGCGGTGCTCGTAAACCACCAATACTCCGTGCTACTTCCCGAAGACTTCTTTGCACGCTTGAGCAGCGGCAACTGCTTTGCCAAACTAGTCTTGTCTGACGCATACTTCCAGATTGCAATGTCGGAGGCATCTCGAGAGATGCTGACAATAAATACCCACGGTGGACTGTTTCAGTACACGCGCCTACCATTCGGTGTTAACTCATCCCCGACTCTCTTCCAGCAGCTCATGGATACAATGCTTCAAGGAATATCATACGCCGCAGCATCTCTACAATCTCATCATTATTACGTCTAACCAGGAAGAACTGCGTCAACGGACGGAGCATGTACTCAATAGTGTAAGCGAATACAGATTGCCTTTGAAAATGGACAAGTGTGAGCTTTTCATGAAGTCCATTAAATACCTTGGGTTTATCATTGACGAGACTGGATGACGACTGGACCCGTCGAGCGTCAACGCGACCAAATGCATGCCGCCACCAAAGGATGTAAACAAAACAATAACAGCAGCACATCAGCCGTTTGAACTGATGCTTCGCTGCCATACAACCATGAGGACCTAAGAAATAATGAATAAGAAGACGGTGAGAAGGGGAACTTACCTGAAGATCTTAATGCCCTAAGCAGACATTCAGGGCCAAGGAGCCTACATCTTTTGTAGACGACATACCTTCGCGAACGGCTGGCTATTGTGCAAACATAAGGCGGCATCGGCGAGATAGCTTCCTTGCGGCTTTCACTGCCACGCGTCATAATCAGCCATTACCCCGCAGATAACTCAGCACCAAACACACTTTACACAGGCAATCCGATTAGGAGACTGCAGCAGGCGCGCCACTAGTGTCTACTGCGAGCCATGTCTTGTAAAGTCTCGAGCCAAGCACAAGGCGAGTCACGTGGACATCCGTCAGGAAGACGTGACGGACCAACGGCACCCAGTTTGGTCGTCAGTGACTTCATTTCCCGCTACCAAATCAACTTCTGTCCTCCTCGAACATTGTGCCACCCTACACTTGGCAGACTAAACAAGGCCGTCCTAGGTAAGCGGTGACTAGACATACGTAGCACGTGCCAGAGCCAACGCAACTTATTCAGTGCTATCTGTTGTTCTAGGGAGCTAGCATGATTATCACTACCTAGTACTCACCTACGCACATCACTGTTGCGGACACGCTGGTGCCATCCGACACCAGTAATGCTTCGCAGACAACGATGATCAAAGACTTGAATGTGCCTCAGTTCTTCAGACCGAAGGGGCCAAGTTTCACTACCGTAGAGCAGAACAGCCCTCACTGTGGCCTTGTATATACGGCCTTTCAGTCGGAGAGAAACTCCCTTCTGTCGCCAAAGATGCCGCAGGTTCAAGAAGGCAGCTCTGGTCTTTCAATGCGTGAGCTAACCTCAGTTTCCATGCGTCCATCGTTGCTGATGCAGCTGCCAAGATAAGTGAAATGATCAACCACCTCGAGTTCCTCGTTATCAAGGATCAGGGTATAATCACGTGGCTGGTGATCCTGCAGCAGCACATTGAAGGTGCGAATCGCATACGAAATAATGGGACCACTCTGGATAGGCTATTCAGGGTTGATTGTGCCGCGCCAGTTGTTTCTTACTAGCACTGCTTTTAGACACAGTGGGCGCCGAAATGCCACTTGGCGTCCACCTGTAGCTGGTCAGCGATGGACCCAAATTGGCCACATAGCCATAAGTTACAGGTGGCGCGGTTCCATTCTGGATTGCCGCTCGTACTGGAGTACCTGTGTCGACTCTGACCATGCCTTGGTGCGCTGTCGTTTCTCCATGAACTTTACCGGAAGGCGCACAAAGCGTCTCCCCCGATTGGCAACGGAGAAATTGTCCCAGCCCTCTGTCAGGCAAGCCTATCAAGAAGCACTGCATAGCGAACTCTCGCTGTCTTGTCCTAATGACACTGAACTTCAGTGGAAAGGATCTCGGCCGCTATGCACGACGCAGGAGCATCTGCTTGTGGCACTACCAGTCGTCACCGCACCAGTCACTGGATATCCGAGAGGTCCATGAACCTGTTGGAAGCTAGAAGACACCTCCCGGCTGGTTCTGAACACAATGTGACCAGACGGGCTATTAGGCGTGAACTAAAACGGAGCCTACGTGCTGACAAGGAAGCCTGGTGCACCAGTCGGGCACAAGAAATGGAGGATGCAGGAGCAGTAGGCAATTACCGCAAGCTCTTCCAGATAATCCGCACCACTGGTCCGAGAAAACCAGGCGTCAGTGAGACAATCAGGGACAGCGCGGGTGCGCTGATGCACAATAAGGAGCGCCATATGGCTCGTTGGGCTGAACACTTTGAACATCAGTTCAGCTGGCCCCCTGCTCCCGGACCTCTTCCTACTCAGGTGATGCGGGACCAGCCATGGACAGTTAATTTAGAGCCTCCGTCGGAGGCCGAAGTCCGAAACACGATCACAGCCCTCAATCGTTTGCGTGCCGCTGGCCCGGATTCCCTACCACCTGCACTATTTAAGGATGGAGGTGAGGTCCTCTGCAAAGCACTGACCTCCCTATTCGAACGTATCTGGAACGAAGAGAGTGTGCCAGCAAATTGGAGCGAATCGATTATAGTGGCAATATACAAGAAGGGCAGTCGCACAGACTGTGCGAACCACAGGGGTATTAGCCTGACGCCAGTTGTGACAAAATTACTGGCCTCGATTATCGTTCGTCGCTTCACTGCAGAACAGGAACCTCGGATTAGAGAAGAGCAGGCCGGTTTTCGCCCAGGACGTGGCTGTATAGACCATATATTTACTTTGCGGCAGGTGCTAGAGCAGCGCCACGCATACCGCAGACCGACAATAACTGTGTTCCTCGATTTTAAGAGTGCGTTCGATTCAGTTGATCGATCGATTCTGTTCGAATTACTTGCGCGATAAGGTGTTCCCACGAAATATGTGAACATCCTTCGTGCTCTATACTCGAACACTACAGGCCGCGTCAGGGTCTATGGTGCCCTATCGGATAGCTTTTCGGCTACAAGTGGCGTTCGACAGGGTTGCCCGATTTCCTCATTTTTGTTCAATTTCGTCGTGGATTCTATCATGGAGTGTTGCCTTGCGGAATCTCACGATGTAGGTGTTGAAGTGCTGCCTGGTGAACGGTTAGTTGATCTAGATTATGCAGACGATATTGCCTTGCTTTTCGACAATGTTGAGGCAGCACAATCAGCCCTGAATAGCCTATCCAGAGTGGTCCCATTATTTGGTATGCACTTGGCACCTTCAAAGTGCAAAGTGCTGCTACAGGACCACCAGCCACTCGATGACCCCTTGACGTTTGCTAACGAGGAACTCGATGTGGTTGATCAATTCACTTATCTTGGCAGCTGCATCAGCAATGATGGGCGCATAGAAACTGACGTTAGCTCACGCATTGCAAAGGCCAGAGCTGCCTTCTTGAACCTGCGGCATCTTTGGCGACAGAAGGGAGTTTCCCTCCGTCTGAAAGGCCGTATATACAAGGCCACAGTGAGGGCCGTTCTGCTCTATGGTAGTGAAACTTGGCCCCTTCGGTCTGAAGATCTGAGGCACATTCAAGTCTTTGATCATCGTTGTTTGCGAAGCATTACTGGTGTCGGATGGCACCAGCGTGTCCGCAACGATGATGTGCGTAGGCGAGTACTGAAAAAATGAAATGAAATGCGTCCGCTTATACGCCGTAACGGCGCTTCGCTGCCGCGCGACCACCACCAGTCGCGCGCGGGCTGAGTATGCCGCGAGGACGCCCACCCCTGCGCGGATTCGAACCGGTGACCTTATGGTTGGAAAGCAAACGTGCCAACCACTCGGCCACCGGCCGAGTACTAGGTGGTGATGATCATGCTAGCTCCCTAGAACAACAGATAGCACTGAATAAGTTACGTTGGCTCGGGCACGTGCTACGCATGCCTGGTCACCGCTTACCTAGGAGGGCCTTGTTCAGTCTACCAGGTGTCGGATGGCGCAAGTCTCGAGGTGGACAGAAGTTAACTTGGCAGCGGGAAATGAAGTCACTGACGACCAAACTGGGTGCGTTGTTCCGTCTCGCCTTCCGGATTGGAGTCCACGTGACTCACCTTGTGCTTGGCTCGAGACTTTACAGGACATGGCTCGCAGTAGACACTAGTGGCGCGTCTGCTGCCGTCTCCTAATCGGATTGCCTGTGTAAAGTGTGTTTGGTGCTGAGTTATCTGCGGGGTAATGGCTGATTATGACGCGTGGCAGTGAAAGCCGCAAGGAAGCTGTCTCGCCGATGCCGCCTTATCTTTGCACGATAGCCAGCTGTTTGTGACGGTATGTTGTTAACACGAGGTGTAGGCGCCTTGTCCCTGAATGTTTGCTTAGGGCATTAAGGTTTTCAGGTAAGTTCCCCTTCTCTCCCTCTTCTTATTCTTTATTTCTTAGGTCCTCATGGTTGTATGGCAGCGAAGCATCAGTTCAAATGGCTGATGTACTGCTGTTGATGATGATGATGATTGTGCCGCCGCAATATCGTCGAAAAGCAAGTCGATATCATCCGCATAATCAAGATCAACTAACCTTTCACCAGGCAGTACTTCAACGCCTACATTGTGAGATTCCGCAAGGGAACACTCAATGATAGAATCCACGACGAAATTGAACAAAAATGGGAAAATCGGAAAACCCTGACGACCTCCACTTGTTGTCGGAAAGCTATCCGATAGGGCACCATATACCCTGACGCGGCCTGTAGTGTTCGAGTATAGAGCACGAAGGATGTTCACATATTTCGTGGGAACACCTTATCGCGCAAGTAATTCGAACAGAATCGATCGATCAACTGAATCGAACGCACTCTTAAAATCGAGGAACACAGTTATTGTCGGTCTGCGGTATGCGTGGCGCTGCTCTAGCACCTGCCGCAAAGTAAATATATGGTCTATACAGCCACGTCCTGGGCGAAAACCGGCCTGCTCTTCCTAATCCGAGATTCCCGTTCTGCAGTGAGGCGACGAACGATAATCGAGGCCAGTAATTTTGTCACAACTGGCGTCAGGCTAATACCCCTGTGGTTCGCACAGTCTGTGCGACTGCCCTTCTTGTATATTGCCACTATAATCGATTCGCTCCAATTTGCTGGCACACTCTCTTCGTTCCAGATACGTTCGAATAGGGAGGTCAGTGCTTTGCAGAGGACCTCACCTCCATCCTTAAATAGTGCAGGTGGTAGGGAATCCGGGCCAGCGGCACGAAAACGATTGAGGGCTGTGATCGCGTTTCGGACCTCGGCCTCCGACGGAGGCTCTAAATTAACTGTCCATGGCTGGTCCCGCATCACCTGAGTAGGAAGAGGTCCGGGAGCAGGGGGCCAGCTGAACTGATGTTCAAAGTGTTCAGCCCAACGAGCCATATGGCGCTCCTTATTGTGTATCAGTGCACCCGCGCTGTCTCCGATTGTCTCACTGACGCCTGATCTTCTGGGACTAGTGTTTCGGATTAGCTGGAAGAGCTTGCGGTAATTGCCTACTGCTCCTGCCTCCTCCATTTCTTGAGCCCTACTGATCATCAGGTTTCCTTGTCAGCACGTAGGCTCCGTTTTAGTTCACGCCTAATAGCCCGTCTGGTCACATTGTGCTCAGTGACAGTCGGGAGGTTTCTTCTAGATTCCAACAGGTTCATGGACCTCTCGGATATCCAGTGACTGGTGCGGTGACGACTGATAGTGCCACAAGCAGATGCTCTTGCGTCGTACATGGCGGCCGAGATTCTATTCCACTGAAGTTCAATGTCATTAGAACAAGACAGCGAAAGTTCGGTATGCAGTGCGTCTTGATAAGCTTGCCTGGCCGAGGGCTGAGACAATTTCTCAGTTGCCATTCGGAGGGGACGCTTGGTGCGCTTCCCGGCAAACTTCATGGAGAAACCACAGCGTACCAAGGCATGATCAGAGTCGACGGAGGTATTCACGTACGAACGGCAATGCGGGATTGAACCACGCCACCTGTAACTTATGGCTATGTGGTCAATTTGGGTCCATCGCTGACCAGCTACAGGAGGACGCCAAGTGGCACTTCGGCACCCACTGTGTCTAAATGCAGCGCTATTAAGAAATAACTGGTGCTCCGCACACAGTTGTAGCAGACGCCCACCGATGTCAGCCCATTCGAAGTTAAGCCCATAATTACCACCCAGCTGAGCTTCTGAAGAGCTCAGACGCCCTACTTGTGCGTTCATATCCCCAGCAAGTACTATACTATCTGAACTAGTAGCACTGCGTAGTAGCGCGTTCAGTTCGTCATAGAATGTGTCCTTGACAGCATTTAAACTGCAGTCGGTAGGGTATAATCGAAAATCACAAACAAACTTTTTGTACAACTTCCTGGATCAACCTTGGCTGATGTCGTCAGACGGGCTGCACATAAACGGCTGTTCACCGGAATCCAATCGACCAATGATGGCTCAGCCTTGGAGCTTAGAATGATACCTACACCAGCTTGACCCGTGAGTGCTGCATCGGCGTCTCCGGATGCGTGCAACTAATAACGAGAAGAAGATAAGCCGAGTGCAGTCAATTCAATAACCTCATTAGGGTCATTGATCGTAGTTTCGGACACACAGCACACATCAATACCCAGTGTGTCCAAGGTGCGTGCGAGTGCAGCCTGTTGACCTGTTTGTGTTAGAGTGCGAACGTTGAACGTCGCCATTGAAACGAGACAGCGTGGCTTTATAAAGGACTTTTGCCGATAGGCGTCCAGTGCATATCGCGAGAAGGTGGCTTCAAGTGGTTCTACTCCGTTGGCACTTCGGTTGCTGTCAATTAAGCTGGGAATTATAGAAGGAAGGTTAATAATGGGGATCGGGTTGGGAGGAATAATTACAGGTGGAAAAGAAACAAGGAAGGCGCCAGCAGTAGCATTTTTTCGCTTATTTGCCCTGCTGTATGCAGCAGATAATCTGCGCGACGGCCGATGCAGGATGAAGTTTATGTTCGAAGAAAAAGTCATGGTTGTATGTGGGCTGGGATACTGCCAGGGCGCCGAGATCTAGACAGGAGGACGATTAGGGTCCTCATCCAAAGCCTTTGGCTCAAAATCCTGTCCGCAAGGCAGCGGGGAGGTGGTAATCATTTAGTTTTACAGGAATGGACACCATCCCATTACAAACCCCAACCTGGAGGACCAGGAGACTGAGTTTGTCTGACCTCTCACCATTGACCAACCTGGTAGGAGTAGCTCTCAAGATGCTCGGAGGCATCACCCAGTATAGCTCAATGGGTCAATGAGGTACGCGAACCGTCGCACCACGTTGAGGTCCAGTCTCGTTGCGACGGACCAAAGGATGTAGCTTTCCTAAGATCATTCCTTGGCATGGTGAGTTCCTACAGTGCCTACTCACCCGCATGCATGATTTACGTGAGCCGTTAACTCAACTTTTGAAGAAGAATACCCCATGGGAATGGACGCCCAGATGTCAAGAAATGTTCGACAAGATCAAGTCAACGCTGAGCTCTGAGCTGACACCCACGCATTATGATCCGAAGTTGGCAATTGTTGTGACCTCAGATGCTTCAAGCTATGGAGTTGGCGCAGTTATCTCACACGTTTTCCGTGACGGAGCCTAGAAACCACTCGCTATGCCGCTCTTTCGTTGATCCCAGCGGAAAGACACCACAGTCAAATCAAAAAAGAGGCTCTAGCCATCGTGTTTGCGGTAAGGCATTTTCACAAGATGCTGTATAATCGTCAGTTACTCGGATATGATTTCACTATTAAGTACCGCTCAACAAATGACATTTGTCAGGCGGATGCGCTATTACGATTAATGGGCGAACAGTATCAGTCAAAAGACACTGTTGTTGCCAACGTTCCGTTAGAAATTAAAGTTAATCAGGTGCTTTCAGACACGGTGAGCCGACTACCAATATCTTTCAGTCTGATTCGACAAGCAACCTTACATTACCCCTTGCTATCACAATTGGCCACGAAAAATTTCGGATGCACAGCTAAAGCAGTTTGCCCAGTGGTGGAATACTTTATCTATCGTCCAAGATTTTGCGAAGCGCGTCGTCATACCAGCGAAGCTCCAATCCAGTCTTGGAGCACTTTCACGCCGGACATCCTGGCTCCAGCAAAATGAAGGCTTTGGCGCGAAGTTACGTTTATTGGCCGTTCATGGATACACATATATGATTAACCCGATCGTGTTCCAAATGTTCATTTGCGGCGAAATCACCCAGAAACTGTGTACTGTTTTTTGGCCAACACCCACAAAACCAATTTCAGGCGTGCACCTTGACTTTGCAGGACCAATCAAGGGACATAACGTCTTACTTGTCATTGATGCATGCAGTAAGTGGCCTGAAATCTTACCAATGTCGAACACCACTTCATCAGTCATTATAGCTGCCCTCAGAGAAGTTTTCAGCCGTTTTGGATTCCCGGAAACAGTTGTGTCTGACAACAAGCCTCAGTTCACCGCGCAATTCGCTGATTTTTGTGCGATGTACCGGATGGAACATCTCTTCGTCTCGTTATCATCCCAAGTCAAATAGACAGGCAGAGAAAATCATCGACGCATTCCAGAGAGCTGTGCTTAAACCAGGGGGATGGACGTGTTCACTAGATTCTGCAGACCTTTTTATTGATGTACAGGATCACACCTAATCCCCAGGCACCGAAGGGGAAACCCCCGGCCGTATCGTTTCTGCTGAGAAGGCCCCGAACAACCTTTGTCCAAATAAGACCGCAGGAGAATCACAGCGCGGCGATAAACCAGAAAATGGAACGCTAATACCATCGGAGGTACAAAGCAATAGCGAGTAGTTTCGATGTTGGATAGATGCTTCTGGCAAAGGACTATCGGAGGGGAAATATCGCATGGACACGTAGCCTAATTACAAAAGGTACGGTCATGTCTGCTATGAGGTGACCATGGGCAAAGCAAGGTAAGTCCGCCACATCAACCAGCTCAGGAGATGTGTTTCACCAAATTCAACTGAAGATATCCGGACGACTCCTATGGAAATACTCTTGGAAAAATTCAAGTTATCGAAGACTGATACAACTCCATAAGATGAATATACTACACCCTGTGTTACCCATGAATGTCGGCCCAGAAGATGGACAGACCGATGCATGGTCCACGTCACACCGCTCCAAGTCAATCCCAGACTAAAATCTTACACCAGTGCACTTCGAACGGGGAGTGTTAGGACGGACACCTAACGACCGGTGGCACCTGCTTTCGACAAGAACCAACCGATTCTAGCAAGATTTCTTCAGTTTTGTTTATCAATGCAAGATTCTAATCCTATTATTGGCAAGTAGGAAAGGAAAAAGATAACAGAATATTCACTTAGATAGCCAAAGGTTATTCGCATGCTCCACGTTTCGTCTTGTCGTTCGGCGAATGCGTGGTACAAGGGTCCGCGATTTTTGTTTTTGTCATCCACTCCGAGGCCGAGGTCGAACAGCTAATCGGAGTGCAGCCGTAACTATAGCAACGCAGATGCAAGCGCCTCGCACAGCCAATTAGAGTGAAGCGGTGGTCATTAACATAGCGACGCTCGTACTTTTGTCGCTTCTCATGCTTCTTAAAGGTGCAGATATTATTGACCTCTTTGTAATCAAAGTCGTCCAAAAGTGCTTGCGTAATTTTGAACCTATCTCACAGTTTGCTTCGTCGGCTCATAAGACCTTTTAATTCACGATCAATCCACAGAGGGCCTTTGGAGAAACGTTTCACTTTGCAGAGTGGAACGACCTGAGTTATGAGCGACGTGACTTTGGAGTACAGGCATCATCAACGCCTAAGTGCTGCTGCATACTCCAGTCCATAGCACCGGCAGCACTTTCAACGGAGTGGATCAGCACGCCAAAATAATGATAATAATACAATATTGTAAGCTGTACGCTGTAACGGCGCTTCACTGCCGTGCGATCACCAGTCACACGTGGGCTGAGTATACTGCGAGGACACCCAACCCTACGCGGATTCAAACTTGCGCCGCAAGATTACGAGACAAGTTCGTTACCTCTAGGTTACGGGCCGACGCCAGAAGTCCCGCCTGAAGTCGTCTCGTTGTGATGGACACGTTGCGGGAGTCAGTGTCTTGGCATGCGCAACTCGTGGCCCAGCCATCGGAACGTGGTGCGTGAACTAACGGTGCTGAATGCTTCATTACTTCCTGTGCCATAAACAAAACGTCGAGCCCGCTCATTGTTCGCGCGACACTTTCATCAGATATAATCCAAACTGTTAAGGCACCGGTTTTCGGACGTAACTAGCCTTTTTACGTCTGCCGTTCTAATGGGCCAGGTTTCGCAGCTGTAAGTAGGGTCGAACCTGCGGCTGCATCTTAACTTCTGCCCTTGTGGGAGAGAGTGATGTCGCTCCGGCATCACAGGTGGCAAAGATTGACAAAATGCCTTGAGGTTTTGCGGTAGGGTTCATGACCTCGTCTTCGATTCCAACGCGCTGATACAACTGCCTAGGTAGTCAAATTTCTGAACGACTTCTAGCTGATTCCCACTGAGGGTCAGCACAAGAGGCGGTCCCTGCTAATGGAGGATAACTTTGCACTTCGAGGATGCAATAAGAAAGAAGAGGGAGGCATCAGCAGTACACCGTTTCACAGTACCGATGCTTCGCTGCCACACAACCACCACCGGTCGCACCTGAGCTAAGGATATTGCGAGGATCGCCCTGCTCCTACGCAGACACGAACCCGCGCCGTCAGATTACAAAACAAGCTTGTTACCTTTAAATTACGGGTGAAAAGCAAAACTCGAAACGGCTGACAGTCAGTGCTAATCTGTCCAGTGCTGCTTGGCACCTTTGTGAGCTGTCATGGATGAGGGCAATATTATCACCATACTCCATTCGCACCTGATGGCTTTATCCAATCAACCAGAGCAGCTTCAGCCTGGGGACTCAAACCAACACCAACTTAGCCGGATAGAGACGGTCTCACCAGAATGAGATCGCAAAGCGAGCGTAGAGCTCGACCCTTGCAGGTGGGTTCCCGATAAGCAGCAGATATCGATCGATGGGTCTCTCGTGTTTGGCCAAGTGCTGTCTATTGACCGCTGTGTAACAATGTGCGTACATTGAAGCATGCCAGTCTGAGGGGGGGGGATCGAGGGCTCCAAATAGAAGCCGATGCACTGGGCTTGTCCATTTGGGTATAGGCTTCTTGACGGCAAGAATGACGCTCCACGTTTCCATGTGAGTTGGAACTAGGAGAGCAACGCCTATCAAGGCAAAATGGGGGAGGGCCAAGAATTGAGGGGCTGCAAACGGGGGAGGATAAAAGTGAAGTTGGAACGGGAAATAAGGTTGCAAAAGCGTTAACGGGCGAATGAGAAGACGAGAAGGCTTGAGCAGTGGCGCCCAACCCCCTATCTAACCTGCTCTATGCAGCGGACAAAGCGCCATTGCTTATCCTCTGCGACGATCACAGCATCAAACAATTGTTGGAAGAACGAGCAGTGGTTGGATAATCACCTACTGAGCACGTCTGTGTCTCGCTGTTTTGCTGCAGTCATAGCGATCCCTCAGGGAACACAGTTTGCTAACAACACGCATCATCCAGGGAATAAACGGGTGATGGGGCTGACACGGGTTTTCAATTCTGCTTTCTACCACTGAGTACATAAACATTATGTATTGTTGCTTGTGTGTGCACTGGCTTTCCTGCATTTCATGTCCAGTTTCTCGTGATTTTTTTGAGTGCCCAATTGCCATTCTAAGAATATTTATTCGAGACACAGATCGGGTGCTGTTCGGACGGTCTTTAGGCACTCGTTATTCACCCTACGTTCGTTTGCTTGTTCCCCTCGATCTCATTGGCTTCTGTCCCCACCCGTGTGAGTTATGTTGAAATCCTATGTTTCTCCATTTTAACACAACCAAATTAAGCCTTCTCCTGCTCAGGTCAGTGCACGCTGCATTTTGAGAGTGCTGTCTTATATACATATTTTTTCACTTTCTGATTGTCTTCAGACTTTGATCTTATTTCTTAATCCACAACGAACATGAGACGTGGAGAGGGCCCCAAGGTGGAACTAAGGTTTCTTATTTCCACTAAGGTACGTTCAGTTCACTTCTTAGCTCGTACTTAGGCTGCCGGTGTTATAATCGGCAAAGGTGGTGAAAACATACAGCGTATTCGTGAGGAGGTATGTCAAGTTCTCTTTCCCACTTTTTTGTTGGTTTATCATTTGTAAGATCTAACGATTTGGCCTATCTCTGTTCTTTTCCGTCCATTATGGTTTTGTCTCTTGGCCCGCCCGAACTGTCCCGCCATCTGCTGGCTCGTAACCCACCCCCATGCCCCGTCCCGTCCCGCCCTGCCCTGCCCTGCCCTGCCTATGCTCGTTTTCGCGCATCCCTCCTACAATCAACGGGTGTCTCCCCGGTGGGTCCTTATTTCCTTGGGGTTGCTTCTAGTACTCAGTGAAAGTTATGATTCCCGATAGCAATGGCCCTGAAAGGTATATTGCCGTTACCGAGAAAACTTTGTTTTTTATTATCTAATCATTCACTTTCATCCTAAGGGTACTTGTTCTGGATGGCGATTTGGGCTCCATCATTGAGATTTTTATGGAAAACCTGGAGCGAGTATGTCAGCGTTCTTTTAAATTCATTTCTAGATGCAAAACAACAGGGACGAAGGCGTTGACCTTCGGTTGCTGGTTCATCAAAGCCAAGCTGGTTGCATAATAGGAAGAGGAGGCTACAAAATTAAGGAATTGAGGGAGGTGAGTGCTCAGATGATCTTCTAATTTGTCTAGCAATCTGGTCTGCAAACTCTCAAAGTTTACCAGATGCTCTGTCCGGGTTCAACCGACAGAGTTATCCAGTTGGTCGGCGATCTAGAGAAAGTTATCGATTGCTTGCAAGCCATCGCCGAATTGCTCGAGGTAGACTTTTTTCAATGCTTTATTATTTTCTAGGGTGCTCCACCGAAAGGGTCCCGGCAAAATTATGATGCTCGTGACGTTGATGAATCGATCGCTGCCGAGTATGGTGGTTGGGGTGTCGGAAATCAAAATACTACTCTAAACCTGGTTCAGCGTCGTAATAATTTGCAGAATACTGCGTATAATCAGGTGCGTTTTGTCATACCGTTTGGCGGCACTTGACTTCCAGTGTTGTTCCCGTTGCCCATGGGCTGCATCCGACCCATGCTGACTACTCTGGCTTGCGACCCTGTGAGGCATACTGCTTTTTTCCTTTGTTGATTTATCTGGACCCTCACGTCAGCTTGACTTCGTGCCATGTTTTCGAAAAGATGTCGTCAGACCGCTTCGTTCAAACTAAACCGGAAAGCTTAGACCGAGCGTTCCTGTTCCTGTCAAAAACGGTGACTACCCGTTAGTTGTTTGTCTAGCCGCTCGATCAGCAACGTATGAGCACTGAAGCAGGACCTCTGTACTGGTGATTATCAGTCATAATCTTCTTCATCGAGATGGCTCATAAGACAGCATTCCGTCTACTTTTATTGACTTTAAGCTTTTCATGTGATTTGATCTACACCGGCTCACCTGATCCTCGTACACTTGAATCAGGGAAACTGAGGCTGACTTCCACCCTGACAGTCCGCTTGCGTAACATCGTGAGCCACCCTTGGTTGATCGTATTTGTTTGTGGCATCTTTTAATTGAGTGCTGGGGGAATTATTTCCTGCACAAATTCCAACCACCGCTCCGAACAATGTTCTGGTCTTAGCATCGCCGTCATCAACCGCAGTACATCACTATTTCGCCTTGTCAACAACACGAGTACATGTAAATGACTGTCGTGAAATACAACAGCAGTACCAGCGGAGCAAATTCTTCATGATCCTGACTGCCATGCGTCAGACATAACACCACGCTTAACAACGGGTGTACAACTTGTGCCTGCTACCATCCATGTCACTATGCCCGAGACAAATCATAGCGTTTATCACGTGAGTCATCCTCTTTCGGATGTTTCAGAATCACACAGCCAGTGTCGGCGTCATATATATCTCCTTATTCTTGTCACTTACCTGACCTTATTTCTTGTCCGTTATTATTAAGTTCTTATTCTCATTTTTTGCTTGCGTGAGTCATGTCAATAAACCGGGCTAAACTGGACTCCTAACTTAGAGATGAGGCAGGCCAGCAAATGCTACCGGGTGATCGATTACTCCTATAGATCCTGGCGTCATTACCAAATAACTAGACTGTCTTGGCAAACAATGGGCGGACTTATGTGTCATGCACAAAGGCTGATGCAACTCCTTACTTGTTAATAATCCTGTTTTTTTCAGGGGGCACCAAACGAATACTGGCCTCTTGGCCAGTAGCAATGCAACGGGACGACTCCAGGAATTTGCGGTCATCTCCGCTATCCGACTTCCGAGTCTGTACGTCTAGGTTGGCGTGCTGCCAATAAAGAGCCTAATTTTTTTTCCAGTTTTTCGCCGTACCTTTACTGAAGTTCTAGGATTATATCTTTGTATGCTGTACTGCATCCGCACGTTACAGTGTTATTAGTTATTAGTTGCGAATTTTCATGTGGAGAATGCTCGTCGGAGTGACATTTTTCCTGGTGCGCTGCTGCCTAACTGTTCACCGTCCCAATGTGACGCCGGTCCACCTAATTGATAACAGCAGCTATGCTCCTGCAATCTGACTATTAACTCATCCGTGTCGCATTTTATTGCACCTGGGTGTTCTATTCACCCGAGTGCCTTCACCATACATTAGATGTTCATTTGTGAATACCGTCCGATACGCTGGACAGAGCACTGCTTTCCACCTTAACTGCTCAGCACCGCCCACTCTGGCACCTATTTTTCCCTCGGATGGTGATTGGCCTGTCGCCACAGATGCTCCGAAGCGCAATCCAACGTTGGGAGCATCATAGTGCTCCCGAACCTGTCAGCCTACCTGCGGCTCTATACAAAGATGGCGGGAATGCACTTGTCAGCGAAATTCTGTCACTTTAAGCGGATTCTTCCCATGTAATTGGGGAGAATCGGTCATTGTCCCGATTCACAAGAAGTTCCCGCGAAAATTGCACCAATTACCGCTGAATTTTATTTATCTCTGTTGCGTCCAAGATTTTCGTGTCTCATCTACCACAGGCTTTCAGCGACTAAAACGGGCGTTTACATAGAGGAACAAGCGAGTTTCTGTCCAGGCCGAGGTTGCATTGACCATCTCTGCACACTGCCAACTTCTTGAACTCCGTCATGTCCACCGATGGCCAACAATCATAGTGTTCTTGGACATCCGAACGGCATTTGACTCAGTGGATAGATCTGTGTTGTGGAACTGTCTACTAAGGAAAGGTGTACCCGATAAGTTTGTAACAGTCTTGAAGGATCTCTACAATCCCGCATTGGGCAAAGTGAGAGCTTACGGCACGTTTTCCACTTCGTTCGCTGTCACCAGCGGGGTTCGCAAAGGTTGTCCCATTTCACTTTTCCTTTTCACTTTTGGCATTGAAGATGTCGTTCAACGAGCATTTAAAGACCCTCAAAACTGCGGCATTGAGCTTCTCCCAGGTTACAGAGTCGCGGACTTGGATTACGCCGATGATATCGCTTTGCTTGCGAACAATTCACAAGCCGTCCAGAGCGCTTTGAACTGCTTAACGATGGAGGCGTCTATGTATGACCCGTGTTGCACCACAGACAAGTGCAAAATACTACTCTAGGATTGCCAGATGCCCATGCTTGCCCTGACCATTGCTGATGACCTCCTGGAACAAGTCCTCTGCTTCATTTATCTAGGGCGTTGCATCACATCTGGCGGCTGTAATAGACGAGGTCTCACAATGGATCGCAAAGGTCCGCCTTGCATTTTTCAGACTGAGACACTTCTGACGCCGTCGCGACGTCAGTCTCAAACTCAATGGCAGGGTTACATTGCCTCTGTCCGTGCAGTCCTCTTGTACGCCTGCAGCACCTGGCCTATTCGCTCAAAAAACATGCAATAATTGTCGGTTTTAGACACTCGTCTGCGTAAGATTGCTCGCGTGCGGTGTCGGCATCACGTGAGTAACACAGAACTCCGACAGTGAGTGTTTAGAACAAGCAGCCAGTGCCTCCAAACTGTTGTTCTCCAACACCACATGCGTTGGCTCGGCCACGTATTGCGCATGCCAGCCTATCGCCTTCCCCGTCTAGCGTTATTTGCGCTCCCCGGAAGCGATTGGAAAGATTGCCGCGGTGGACAACCAATGATGTAAAGAAGAAGCATGAAGAAGGCAACCTCTACTATCTGTCGGACTGGTCAGCCTTCCAGGATGGGGACCACGCGACTCGGACTGCCAGTGGTGATAGCGCACAACGCATACCTTTGGAGACAGTATTGTTCAACCGCACTATCTATTACTTAGTGTCTCCTGAAACATAAAACTACAAAACAAAATTCCCAAAAAGGCGTATGTAAAACCCGAAAAATCGTTTTCTTATCTTGTATTTCAACACTTATTATCATGCAAAACCCTGTTCCAATAGTGTGTTATGTCTGGAGCGTGTGTTGTTAGTGAACGCGTTCACTCTTCGTGGGTGTGGTAAAGCACGTGTTTAACTGCACCTGACGTCTCCATGCCATATATATATATACATATATATATATATATATATATAATATATATCAT
>OX104063.1:109575271-109777513 GCA_944474145.2 Dicrocoelium dendriticum | reverse complement strand
TCGGTTTTTTCTGACGCGGGTGCGTTCGTCATGTGCTTGTGTTTGTGTGTGTGTGTGTTGTTGTGAACACAGTTTGCATTGACTGTGTGCTCTGATCCTACACATGGCGGTGTTGTTGTCGTCGTGTGTGTTATTTTCGGAGCATAAATGGAAACTTTCTGATTCGCTATACTCTGTCGATGTGTTGATCGTCAGTGTACGAGATTCGAGAAACATGTTGAATGCGTGTTTGTTTGCCCTCCAGCTACGCGTGCGTTATGTGGCGTACGGTGTCGTTAATGTGGCATATAGTGATGTACTTCCGGGACGCTAATTCTAGTTGTGTCGGAAGCACAATCGGAGGTGTTTGTTTGTTGCTGATGCGTTTTAGATGTTTATGATTTTGTTTGCTCGGTACGCATGGGGTGCTGTTATGTTGATCTGTGACTTCAGTGGTTGGTTGCTCTTAGTGTTTTGCATCTTTTGTTTGTGTGGCGTGTTTCTCTGTTTACTTGATGCTACGATGGAGGTTGTCCGCGCCGGATCGGCTGACATGATGATTGGTTGTGGTTACCTGGGCACCTTGTTGGCTTGAGATTGGTTGTGGGTTCGATGGGTTTCCGAGTGATGAAGCTTGGTTGCAGCGTGTTGTTGAAGCGGTTGTGTGATATTGTTGCAGTCCGCGTTCGCATTGTGAAGTGGTGTGTTGCAGTTGTCTTGTTGTGTTGTGTGTGATTTGCCGTTGGTTTGTGTTATTGACTAAGGTTGTTGGTGTTGTGAGGAGAGTGGGTATTGGCAGTTTGCTTAAGGTTGCGTTTTCCCCTTAATGGTTTGTTGTCTAATTCGAACAAGTTTGTATTCGACTGGTTTGTGATCATGGTATGCGTGTGTGGTGCATTGTTATCTGTGTTGTGTTACGGTTTTTCTGACGCGGGTGCGTTTGTCATGTGCTTGTGTGTGTGTGTGTGTTGTGAACACAGTTTGCATTGACTGTGTGCTCTGATCCTACACATGGCGGTGTTGTTGTCGTCGTGTGTGTTATTTTCGGAGCATAAATGGAAACTTTCTGATTCGCTATACTCTGTCGATGTGTTGATCGTCAGTGTACGAGATTCGAGAAACATGTTGAATGCGTGTTTGTTTGCCCTCCAGCTACGCGTGCGTTATGTGGCGTACGGTGTCGTTAATGTGGCATATAGTGATGTACTTCCGGGACGCTAATTCTAGTTGTGTCGGAAGCACAATCGGAGGTGTTTGTTTGTTGCTGATGCGTTTTAGATGTTTATGATTTTGTTTGCTCGGTACGCATGGGGTGCTGTTATGTTGATCTGTGACTTCAGTGGTTGGTTGCTCTTAGTGTTTTGCATCTTTTGTTTGTGTGGCGTGTTTCTCTGTTTACTTGATGCTACGATGGAGGTTGTCCGCGCCGGATCGGCTGACATGGTGATTGGTTGTGGTTACCTGGGCACCTTGTTGGCTTGAGATTGGTTGTGGGTTCGATGGGTTTCCGAGTGATGAAGCTTGATTGCAGCGTGTTGTTGAAGCGGTTGTGTGATATTGTTGCAGTCCGCGTTCGCATTGTGAAGTGGTGTGTTGCAGTTGTCTTGTTGTGTTGTGTGTGATTTGCCGTTGGTTTGTGTTATTGACTAAGGTTGTTGGTGTTGTGAGGAGAGTGGGTATTGGCAGTTTGCTTAAGGTTGTGTTTTCCCCTTAATGGTTTGTTGTCTAATTCGAACAAGTTTGAATTCGACTGGTTTGTGATCATGGTATGCGTGTGTGGTGCATTGTTATCTGTGTTGTGTTACGGTTTTTCTGACGCGGGTGCGTTTGTCTTGTGCTTGTGTGTGTGTGTGTTGTGAACACAGTTTGCATTGACTGTGTGCTCTGATCCTACACATGGCGGTGTTGTTGTCGTCGTGTGTGTTATTTTCGGAGCATAGATGGAAACTTTCTGATTCGCTATACTCTGTCGATGTGTTGATCGTCAGTGTACGAGATTCGAGAAACATGTTGAATGCGTGTTTGTTTGCCCTCCAGCTACGCGTGCGTTATGTGGCGTACGGTGTCGTTAATGTGGCATATAGTGATGTACTTCCGGGACGCTAATTCTAGTTGTGTCGGAAGCACAATCGGAGGTGTTTGTTTGTTGCTGATGCGTTTTAGATGTTTCTGATTTTGTTTGCTCGGTACGCATGTGGTGCTGTTATGTTGATCTGTGACTTCAGTGGTTGGTTGCTCTTAGTGTTTTGCATCTTTTGTTTGTGTGGCGTGTTTCTCTGTTTACTTGATGCTACGATGGAGGTTGTCCGCGCCGGATCGGCTGACATGGTGATTGGTTGTGGTTACCTGGGCACCTTGTTGGCTTGAGATTGGTTGTGGGTTCGATGGGTTTCCGAGTGATGAAGCTTGGTTGCAGCGTGTTGTTGAAGCGGTTGTGTGATATTGTTGCAGTCCGCGTTCGCATTGTGAAGTGGTGTGTTGCAGTTGTCTTGTTGTGTTGTGTGTGATTTGCCGTTGGTTTGTGTTATTGACTAAGGTTGTTGGTGTTGTGAGGAGAGTGGGTATTGGCAGTTTGCTTAAGGTTGCGTTTTCCCCTGATAGATTTGTTGACTAATTCGAACAAGTTTGTATTCGACTGGTTTGTGATCATGGTATGCGTGTGTGGTGCATTGTTATCTGTGTTGTGTTACGGTTTTTCTGACGCGGGTGCGTTTGTCATGTGCTTGTGTTTGTGTGTGTGTTGTTGTGAACACAGTTTGCATTGACTGTGTGCTCTGATCCTACACATGGCGGTGTTGTTGTTGTCGTCGTGTGTGTTATTTTCGGAGCATAAATGGAAACTTTCTGATTCGCTATACTCTGTCGATGTGTTGATCGTCAGTGTACGAGATTCGAGAAACATGTTGAATGCGTGTTTGTTTGCCCTCCAGCTACGCGTGCGTTATGTGGCGTACGGTGTCGTTAATGTGGCATATAGTGATGTACTTCCGGGACGCTAATTCTAGTTGTGTCGGAAGCACAATCGGAGGTGTTTGTTTGTTGCTGATGCGTTTTAGATGTTTATGATTTTGTTTGCTCGGTACGCATGGGGTGCTGTTATGTTGATCTGTGACTTCAGTGGTTGGTTGCTCTTAGTGTTTTGCATCTTTTGTTTGTGTGGCGTGTTTCTCTGTTTACTTGATGCTACGATGGAGGTTGTCCGCGCCGGATCGGCTGACATGGTGATTGGTTGTGGTTACCTGGGCACCTTGTTGGCTTGAGATTGGTTGTGGGTTCGATGGGTTTCCGAGTGATGAAGCTTGATTGCAGCGTGTTGTTGAAGCGGTTGTGTGATATTGTTGCAGTCCGCGTTCGCATTGTGAAGTGGTGTGTTGCAGTTGTCTTGTTGTGTTGTGTGTGATTTGCCGTTGGTTTGTGTTATTGACTAAGGTTGTTGGTGTTGTGAGGAGAGTGGGTATTGGCAGTTTGCTTAAGGTTGCGTTTTCCCCTGATAGATTTGTTGACTAATTCGAACAAGTTTGTATTCGACTGGTTTGTGATCATGGTATGCGTGTGTGGTGCATTGTTATCTGTGTTGTGTTACGGTTTTTCTGACGCGGGTGCGTTTGTCATGTGCTTGTGTTTGTGTGTGTGTGTGTTGTTGTGAACACAGTTTGCATTGACTGTGTGCTCTGATCCTACACATGGCGGTGTTGTTGTCGTCGTGTGTGTTATTTTCGGAGCATAAATGGAAACTTTCTGATTCGCTATACTCTGTCGATGTGTTGATCGTCAGTGTACGAGATTCGAGAAACATGTTGAATGCGTGTTTGTTTGCCCTCCAGCTACGCGTGCGTTATGTGGCGTACGGTGTCGTTAATGTGGCATATAGTGATGTACTTCCGGGACGCTAATTCTAGTTGTGTCGGAAGCACAATCGGAGGTGTTTGTTTGTTGCTGATGCGTTTTAGATGTTTATGATTTTGTTTGCTCGGTACGCATGGGGTGCTGTTATGTTGATCTGTGACTTCAGTGGTTGGTTGCTCTTAGTGTTTTGCATCTTTTGTTTGTGTGGCGTGTTTCTCTGTTTACTTGATGCTACGATGGAGGTTGTCCGCGCCGGATCGGCTGACATGGTGATTGGTTGTGGTTACCTGGGCACCTTGTTGGCTTGAGATTGGTTGTGGGTTCGATGGGTTTCCGAGTGATGAAGCTTGATTGCAGCGTGTTGTTGAAGCGGTTGTGTGATATTGTTGCAGTCCGCGTTCGCATTGTGAAGTGGTGTGTTGCAGTTGTCTTGTTGTGTTGTGTGTGATTTGCCGTTGGTTTGTGTTATTGACTAAGGTTGTTGGTGTTGTGAGGAGAGTGGGTATTGGCAGTTTGCTTAAGGTTGTGTTTTCCCCTAATGGTTTGTTGTCTAATTCGAACAAGTTTGTATTCGACTGGTTTGTGATCATGGTATGCGTGTGTGGTGCATTGTTATCTGTGTTGTGTTACGGTTTTTCTGACGCGGGTGCGTTTGTCATGTGCTTGTGTTTGTGTGTGTGTGTGTGTTGTGAACACAGTTTGCATTGACTGTGTGCTCTGATCCTACACATGGCGGTGTTGTTGTCGTCGTGTGTGTTATTTTCGGAGCATAAGTGGAAACTTTCTGATTCGCTATACTCTGTCGATGTGTTGATCGTCAGTGTACGAGATTCGAGAAACATGTTGAATGCGTGTTTGTTTGCCCTCCAGCTACGCGTGCGTTATGTGGCGTACGGTGTCGTTAATGTGGCATATAGTGATGTACTTCCGGGACGCTAATTCTAGTTGTGTCGGAAGCACAATCGGAGGTGTTTGTTTGTTGCTGATGCGTTTTAGATGTTTCTGATTTTGTTTGCTCGGTACGCATGTGGTGCTGTTATGTTGATCTGTGACTTCAGTGGTTGGTTGCTCTTAGTGTTTTGCATCTTTTGTTTGTGTGGCGTGTTTCTCTGTTTACTTGATGCTACGATGGAGGTTGTCCGCGCCGGATCGGCTGACATGGTGATTGGTTGTGGTTACCTGGGCACCTTGTTGGCTTGAGATTGGTTGTGGGTTCGATGGGTTTCCGAGTGATGAAGCTTGGTTGCAGCGTGTTGTTGAAGCGGTTGTGTGATATTGTTGCAGTCCGCGTTCGCATTGTGAAGTGGTGTGTTGCAGTTGTCTTGTTGTGTTGTGTGTGATTTGCCGTTGGTTTGTGTTATTGACTAAGGTTGTTGGTGTTGTGAGGAGAGTGGGTATTGGCAGTTTGCTTAAGGTTGCGTTTTCCCCTGATAGATTTGTTGACTAATTCGAACAAGTTTGTATTCGACTGGTTTGTGATCATGGTATGCGTGTGTGGTGCATTGTTATCTGTGTTGTGTTACGGTTTTTCTGACGCGGGTGTGTTTGTCATGTGTGTGTGTGTGTGTTGTTGTGAACACAGTTTGCATTGACTGTGTGCTCTGATCCTACACATGGCGGTGTTGTTGTCGTCGTGTGTGTTATTTTCGGAGCATAAATGGAAACTTTCTGATTCGCTATACTCTGTCGATGTGTTGATCGTCAGTGTACGAGATTCGAGAAACATGTTGAATGCGTGTTTGTTTGCCCTCCAGCTACGCGTGCGTTATGTGGCGTACGGTGTCGTTAATGTGGCATATAGTGATGTACTTCCGGGACGCTAATTCTAGTTGTGTCGGAAGCACAATCGGAGGTGTTTGTTTGTTGCTGATGCGTTTTAGATGTTTATGATTTTGTTTGCTCGGTACGCATGGGGTGCTGTTATGTTGATCTGTGACTTCAGTGGTTGGTTGCTCTTAGTGTTTTGCATCTTTTGTTTGTGTGGCGTGTTTCTCTGTTTACTTGATGCTACGATGGAGGTTGTCCGCGCCGGATCGGCTGACATGATGATTGGTTGTGGTTACCTGGGCACCTTGTTGGCTTGAGATTGGTTGTGGGTTCGATGGGTTTCCGAGTGATGAAGCTTGGTTGCAGCGTGTTGTTGAAGCGGTTGTGTGATATTGTTGCAGTCCGCGTTCGCATTGTGAAGTGGTGTGTTGCAGTTGTCTTGTTGTGTTGTGTGTGATTTGCCGTTGGTTTGTGTTATTGACTAAGGTTGTTGGTGTTGTGAGGGGAGTGGGTATTGGCAGTTTGCTTAAGGTTGCGTTTTCCCCTAATAGATTTGTTGACTAATTCGAACAAGTTTGTATTCGACTGATTTGTGATCATGGTATGCATGTGTGGTGCATTGTTATCTGTGTTGTGTTACGAGTTTTCTGACGCGGGTGCGTTCGTCATGTGCTTGTGTTTGTGTGTGTGTGTTGTTGTGAACACAGTTTGCATTGACTGTGTGCTCTGATCCTACACATGGCGGTGTTGTTGTTGTCGTCGTGTGTGTTATTTTCGGAGCATAAATGGAAACTTTCTGATTCGCTATACTCTGTCGATGTGTTGATCGTCAGTGTACGAGATTCGAGAAACATGTTGAATGCGTGTTTGTTTGCCCTCCAGCTACGCGTGCGTTATGTGGCGTACGGTGTCGTTAATGTGGCATATAGTGATGTACTTCCGGGACGCTAATTCTAGTTGTGTCGGAAGCACAATCGGAGGTGTTTGTTTGTTGCTGATGCGTTTTAGATGTTTATGATTTTGTTTGCTCGGTACGCATGGGGTGCTGTTATGTTGATCTGTGACTTCAGTGGTTGGTTGCTCTTAGTGTTTTGCATCTTTTGTTTGTGTGGCGTGTTTCTCTGTTTACTTGATGCTACGATGGAGGTTGTCCGCGCCGGATCGGCTGACATGATGATTGGTTGTGGTTACCTGGGCACCTTGTTGGCTTGAGATTGGTTGTGGGTTCGATGGGTTTCCGAGTGATGAAGCTTGGTTGCAGCGTGTTGTGGAACCGGTTGTGTGATATTGTTGCAGTCCGCGTTCGCATTGTGAAGTGGTGTGTTGCAGTTGTCTTGTTGTGTTGTGTGTGATTTGCCGTTGGTTTGTGTTATTGACTAAGGTTGTTGGTGTTGTGAGGAGAGTGGGTATTGGCAGTTTGCTTAAGGTTGCGTTTTCCCCTAATAGATTTGTTGACTAATTCGAACAAGTTTGTATTCGACTGGTTTGTGATCATGGTATGCGTGTGTGGTGCATTGTTATCTGTGTTGTGTTACGGTTTTTCTGACGCGGGTGTGTTTGTCATGTGTGTGTGTGTGTTGTTGTGAACACAGTTTGCATTGACTGTGTGCTCTGATCCTACACATGGCGGTGTTGTTGTTGTCGTCGTGTGTGTTATTTTCGGAGCATAAATGGAAACTTTCTGATTCGCTATACTCTGTCGATGTGTTGATCGTCAGTGTACGAGATTCGAGAAACATGTTGAATGCGTGTTTGTTTGCCCTCCAGCTACGCGTGCGTTATGTGGCGTACGGTGTCGTTAATGTGGCATATAGTGATGTACTTCCGGGACGCTAATTCTAGTTGTGTCGGAAGCACAATCGGAGGTGTTTGTTTGTTGCTGATGCGTTTTAGATGTTTATGATTTTGTTTGCTCGGTACGCATGGGGTGCTGTTATGTTGATCTGTGACTTCAGTGGTTGGTTGCTCTTAGTGTTTTGCATCTTTTGTTTGTGTGGCGTGTTTCTCTGTTTACTTGATGCTACGATGGAGGTTGTCCGCGCCGGATCGGCTGACATGATGATTGGTTGTGGTTACCTGGGCACCTTGTTGGCTTGAGATTGGTTGTGGGTTCGATGGGTTTCCGAGTGATGAAGCTTGGTTGCAGCGTGTTGTGGAACCGGTTGTGTGATATTGTTGCAGTCCGCGTTCGCATTGTGAAGTGGTGTGTTGCAGTTGTCTTGTTGTGTTGTGTGTGATTTGCCGTTGGTTTGTGTTATTGACTAAGGTTGTTGGTGTTGTGAGGAGAGTGGGTATTGGCAGTTTGCTTAAGGTTGCGTTTTCCCCTGATAGATTTGTTGACTAATTCGAACAAGTTTGTATTCGACTGGTTTGTGATCATGGTATGCGTGTGTGGTGCATTGTTATCTGTGTTGTGTTACGGTTTTTCTGACGCGGGTGTGTTTGTCATGTGTGTGTGTGTTGTTGTGAACACAGTTTGCATTGACTGTGTGCTCTGATCCTACACATGGCGGTGTTGTTGTTGTCGTCGTGTGTGTTATTTTCGGAGCATAAATGGAAACTTTCTGATTCGCTATACTCTGTCGATGTGTTGATCGTCAGTGTACGAGATTCGAGAAACATGTTGAATGCGTGTTTGTTTGCCCTCCAGCTACGCGTGCGTTATGTGGCGTACGGTGTCGTTAATGTGGCATATAGTGATGTACTTCCGGGACGCTAATTCTAGTTGTGTCGGAAGCACAATCGGAGGTGTTTGTTTGTTGCTGATGCGTTTTAGATGTTTATGATTTTGTTTGCTCGGTACGCATGGGGTGCTGTTATGTTGATCTGTGACTTCAGTGGTTGGTTGCTCTTAGTGTTTTGCATCTTTTGTTTGTGTGGCGTGTTTCTCTGTTTACTTGATGCTACGATGGAGGTTGTCCGCGCCGGATCGGCTGACATGATGATTGGTTGTGGTTACCTGGGCACCTTGTTGGCTTGAGATTGGTTGTGGGTTCGATGGGTTTCCGAGTGATGAAGCTTGGTTGCAGCGTGTTGTGGAACCGGTTGTGTGATATTGTTGCAGTCCGCGTTCGCATTGTGAAGTGGTGTGTTGCAGTTGTCTTGTTGTGTTGTGTGTGATTTGCCGTTGGTTTGTGTTATTGACTAAGGTTGTTGGTGTTGTGAGGAGAGTGGGTATTGGCAGTTTGCTTAAGGTTGCGTTTTCCCCTGATAGATTTGTTGACTAATTCGAACAAGTTTGTATTCGACTGGTTTATGATCATGGTATGCGTGTGTGTTGCATTGTTATCTGTGTTGTGTTACGGTTTTTCTGACGCGGGTGTGTTTGTCATGTGTGTGTGTGTGTTGTTGTGAACACAGTTTGCATTGGCTGTGTGCTCTGATCCTACACATGGCGGTGTTGTTGTCGTCGTGTGTGTTATTTTCGGAGCATAAATGGAAACTTTCTGATTCGCTATACTCTGTCGATGTGTTGATCGTCAGTGTACGAGATTCGAGAAACATGTTGAATGCGTGTTTGTTTGCCCTCCAGCTACGCGTGCGTTATGTGGCGTACGGTGTCGTTAATGTGGCATATAGTGATGTACTTCCGGGACGCTAATTCTAGTTGTGTCGGAAGCACAATCGGAGGTGTTTGTTTGTTGCTGATGCGTTTTAGATGTTTATGATTTTGTTTGCTCGGTACGCATGGGGTGCTGTTATGTTGATCTGTGACTTCAGTGGTTGGTTGCTCTTAGTGTTTTGCATCTTTTGTTTGTGTGGCGTGTTTCTCTGTTTACTTGATGCTACGATGGAGGTTGTCCGCGCCGGATCGGCTGACATGGTGATTGGTTGTGGTTACCTGGGCACCTTGTTGGCTTGAGATTGGTTGTGGGTTCGATGGGTTTCCGAGTGATGAAGCTTGGTTGCAGCGTGTTGTGGAACCGGTTGTGTGATATTGTTGCAGTCCGCGTTCGCATTGTGAAGTGGTGTGTTGCAGTTGTCTTGTTGTGTTGTGTGTGATTTGCCGTTGGTTTGTGTTATTGACTAAGGTTGTTGGTGTTGTGAGGGGAGTGGGTATTGGCAGTTTGCTTAAGGTTGCGTTTTCCCCTAATAGATTTGTTGACTAATTCGAACAAGTTTGTATTCGACTGGTTTGTGATCATGGTATGCGTGTGTGGTGCATTGTTATCTGTGTTGTGTTACGGTTTTTCTGACGCGGGTGCGTTTGTCATGTGTGTGTGTGTGTGTTGTGAACACAGTTTGCATTGACTGTGTGCTCTGATCCTACACATGGCGGTGTTGTTGTCGTCGTGTGTGTTATTTTCGGAGCATAAATGGAAACTTTCTGATTCGCTATACTCTGTCGATGTGTTGATCGTCAGTGTACGAGATTCGAGAAACATGTTGAATGCGTGTTTGTTTGCCCTCCAGCTACGCGTGCGTTATGTGGCGTACGGTGTCGTTAATGTGGCATATAGTGATGTACTTCCGGGACGCTAATTCTAGTTGTGTCGGAAGCACAATCGGAGGTGTTTGTTTGTTGCTGATGCGTTTTAGATGTTTATGATTTTGTTTGCTCGGTACGCATGGGGTGCTGTTATGTTGATCTGTGACTTCAGTGGTTGGTTGCTCTTAGTGTTTTGCATCTTTTGTTTGTGTGGCGTGTTTCTCTGTTTACTTGATGCTACGATGGAGGTTGTCCGCGCCGGATCGGCTGACATGGTGATTGGTTGTGGTTACCTGGGCACCTTGTTGGCTTGAGATTGGTTGTGGGTTCGATGGGTTTCCGAGTGATGAAGCTTGGTTGCAGCGTGTTGTGGAACCGGTTGTGTGATATTGTTGCAGTCCGCGTTCGCATTGTGAAGTGGTGTGTTGCAGTTGTCTTGTTGTGTTGTGTGTGATTTGCCGTTGGTTTGTGTTATTGACTAAGGTTGTTGGTGTTGTGAGGAGAGTGGGTATTGGCAGTTTGCTTAAGGTTGCGTTTTCCCCTGATAGATTTGTTGACTAATTCGAACAAGTTTGTATTCGACTGATTTGTGATCATGGTATGCGTGTGTGGTGCATTGTTATCTGTGTTGTGTTACGGTTTTTCTGACGCGGGTGCGTTCGTCATGTGCTTGTGTTTGTGTGTGTGTTGTTATGAACACAGTTTGCATTGACTGTGTGCTCTGATCCTACACATGGCGGTGTTGTTGTCGTCGTGTGTGTTATTTTCGGAGCATAAATGGAAACTTTCTGATTCGCTATACTCTGTCGATGTGTTGATCGTCAGTGTACGAGATTCGAGAAACATGTTGAATGCGTGTTTGTTTGCCCTCCAGCTACGCGTGCGTTATGTGGCGTACGGTGTCGTTAATGTGGCATATAGTGATGTACTTCCGGGACGCTAATTCTAGTTGTGTCGGAAGCACAATCGGAGGTGTTTGTTTGTTGCTGATGCGTTTTAGATGTTTATGATTTTGTTTGCTCGGTACGCATGGGGTGCTGTTATGTTGATCTGTGACTTCAGTGGTTGGTTGCTCTTAGTGTTTTGCATCTTTTGTTTGTGTGGCGTGTTTCTCTGTTTACTTGATGCTACGATGGAGGTTGTCCGCGCCGGATCGGCTGACATGGTGATTGGTTGTGGTTACCTGGGCACCTTGTTGGCTTGAGATTGGTTGTGGGTTCGATGGGTTTCCGAGTGATGACGCTTGATTGCAGCGTGTTGTGGATCCGGTTGTGTGATATTGTTGCAGTCCGCGTTCGCATTGTGAAGTGGTGTGTTGCAGTTGTCTTGTTGTGTTGTGTGTGATTTGCCGTTGGTTTGTGTTATTGACTAAGGTTGTTGGTGTTGTGAGGAGAGTGGGTATTGGCAGTTTGCTTAAGGTTGTGTTTTCCCCTCTAATGGTTTGTTGTCTAATTCGAGCAAGTTTTAATTCGAATGGTTTGTAATCATGGTATGCGTGTGTGGTGCATTGTTATCTGTGTTGTGTTACGGTTTTTCTGACGCGGGTGCGTTTGTCATGTGTTTGTGTGTGTGTTGTTGTGAACACAGTTTGCATTGACTGTGTGCTCTGATCCTACACATGGCGGTGTTGTTGTTGTCGTCGTGTGTGTTATTTTCGGAGCATAAATGGAAACTTTCTGATTCGCTATACTCTGTCGATGTGTTGATCGTCAGTGTACGAGATTCGAGAAACATGTTGAATGCGTGTTTGTTTGCCCTCCTGTTACGCATTCGTTAAATGTCATATTGTGATGTAATTTATGGACGCTACTTTGGGTTATGTAAGTGGCACCGTCTCCTAATTTGTGTGTCTATGATGTGCTGCTCTTAGGGTTTTGTCTTCTTTTGTTTTTGTTGGTTTTTTGTTTCTTTTTTACTTGCCTCTGACTTTTGTTTTTTGCTCATTTTGGGTTTTTTTGTTTTCCTCTTTTTGTCTGTTTTTCTTTTGTTTTTCCCTACCCTTTCCCTTGTCCTTTTTGTAGTGTGTCCTGTGTTTCTATACTTTTGTTTTTGATCTTGTTATTTGCGCTTTACTTTTGCTTTTTGTTCTTTCATATTCCCTTTTTTCTTTTGGCTGCCGTTTTAATCCATATAATTGCGTCCGCATTTTGCTCTCTGGGCTTTGTTATATTTAAACTTGGACGCCTTGCTTCCTTGCTTGACCTTAATGATCAGTGTCCTGTGCTGTGGTTTCTACTCAATCTGTTTGTTGCAGTGATTTTAGTGTTTTTTTCTTGCATCGGCGAAGCACTGCTCTTAATTGTTTGTTTCCCACTGCACTTTATTAGTCAGTCTACCCAGGTCCTATCGATATACGCATACCTTAACTCATTTCCCACGGACTGTATTTTTCGTATGTATGATCCACTGCACTCCAAAAACATCTGATTTAATCTGAGTCTTCCGGTTCTCTGCGTTACGGCCCTCACGCGACCTCAGTGACATTGCGATCTCACTCCCCCGCTACATATGTTCCTGGTTGCCTAGTTTGTGAGACTTCTCCGTCATGGGCTGCTCGTGAATAAGCCAAATGTGAGTCCATTTTATCCTTGTTTCTGAATCGAAAGCATATGTACACGGAAACTCTAACAACCCCCTCTAATTGCGCTGATGGTTAGTGTTAGCCCTGCACTCGGCACCATTCTCTTTAATCTCCCCGCATATTCCGTTTTCTTTTCATAGATCCCCTTCTCGTATTGAGTGGAAGGAGAGCATTGCTGAGTTCATCGCTCATGATAACATGGAAGCCATGTCACCTTTCAAACCTGCAATGACGTCTTATGTTGGGTCTTTCAGCACCTGCACACAATATCAGATCAGTCATCAGGTCACACTCGCTTGATTTTGCGCTCGGGATTGAATTGTGCTGTGTCTCCTAAACACATGCAGGACAAGTGTCCTGATTCATTCGCTGTTCCTAGATTCGGGTCTCGAAAACCTGACATACGCACTACAGATATGCGATAATGCTGCTTACACAGCTCGGAGTATTTGCGGTCTCGAGCTTGCTGTCAACAGGAATGCGACGGTTGCTCCCTCGAAACCATGACTATTTCCTATTTCCAAAATAGGTTCCATTGGACATGCAGTAACGCAAGCTTGAGTGTCTTTACGACTTCTCTTTTCCTTCGACCACTACAACCAGGAGGCTGTCAGCAACTACTCAAATTCGAATGCCCAGCAGTACGTGTATCCTGATCGTAGCAAGTAACATGTATGCCCAAGTTGATCAACTATAGAATCTGAACATCGCTCCAGAACACACTTTGAACTCAATGCGTGTCGCGTTGACAATGACCATGGCCTTGTCAGCCATGTATCAGTCACAACCACTGTAGCAGCAGGACAGCTGCTGGCCTCGCTTTTCATAACGGCCACTACTCTGAACTTAACTCGACCCTATCACCACTACCACCCACAGATGACACATTTTAATACAAGGCTGACGTTTGACCTACAACAGCCGTCTGGATTTTGGCCGCATCATTGTACGTGCACTCATAACGATTTCTCTAACTACGTTGATTGGATGATCAGTTTAAAAGCACTTGCTCCGTAGCTGTAATCGCGAACCGCGAAGTACTGATATCATTCTTAATTACATCGGTTGCCACTGACGAGTTGAGGTAAACGGACAAGTATCTTGGAATAGGGTCTTCTCCAATTCTCAATCCCAAATCACCCGAATGGGCTTTTCTACCAAACCTCATGCATCCGAACTAATTGGCTTTTATTATCCTAATTGATAGAGTCGACCGTTGTCCGAAACAATTGGGCTCATGCCTTGTAATCTGGATGCCACTGGTTCGAATCCGCGTACGTGCGAGCGACATCCCGCTCTACCCAATCCACGCGCGACTGGTGTTGGTCGCTTATTGACAAATTATGCTTCAAGACTATGACGTGCTTAAGAAGGAACATAGGCAGGGTGGGGAAGGATAAAGAGACTCACACCACAAACGCCGTTGAGATTAGCTCTTCGCCATGTCAACTAGTTTATACGGGCAAACGTGTTCATCATCTTTCGGACCCAACCGCGGCACTCGGGATGCACCAACAGACGCCAACTTCGAAGTGAGGGTTTACATTCCTCTTGATAAAGTCATCACTTGGCCCTCACCTTCCAACCAGACACCGGCCGTGCAAAACGCTCGTCGCAGGAGACGATATCCTAGCATGCGCAACACTTGGCCCAACCATCGGAGCGCTTCACTCGCTCTTCCTGCAGCAAATACACCACACTGAACATGCTCATTGTTTGCGCTGGGTTACCACCTGGCATGAGCTAAACTGCGAAGACAGAGATGCTTGAACCTCCTTAGCCTCTGTTTGTCTGTCAACTTGATGGGCCAGGTTTCGTAACCGTACAGAAGGGTCGAACAGGCGGTTGCATTGTAAACTCTGCCATTCAGAGATAAAGTAATGTCGCGCCGGCGCCACAGGTGGCGGAGATTGATAAAAGCACTTCAAACTTTTGATACACGGTTCGTGACCACATCTTCAATTTTACGGGTGCTGATACAGCTTCTCAATTCTCAGCTTTCTGAACGACTTCTAGATGATCACCGCCGAAGGTCAGAGCAGGGGTGGGTCACTGCCAATCTTGGAGAAGGACTTTGTTTTACAAGGGTGCAAAGCGTAGTCCAACGCTGTTTAGCACGCTTGGGAGCTGTCACAGATTAGAACTATGTCGTCAGCATACTCCAAGTCTACAAGTTGCTCACTACGAAACAGCTCCACACCTTGTAGGTCGTGTATACCGAGTGCCGTTTCCATGACTTCGTCAGTGGCAAAGTTAAAGAGGAAAGGTGACGATGGACTGCATTGTCTCACACCGCTGAAGATATTGAAGGGCGGCGACAGTTTGCCATAAACCCTCACTCTGCCCGAATTATGCGCCTAAGCTCCCGAATAATGTTTACGTACTTATCGGGCACACCTGTCCTAAGTAGATAGTCCTAAAGAGCACATCGATCCACCGAATCGGAGGTACCTCTAATGTCGAGAAACACGGCTACGATGTCTCGTCAGTAGATATGGCGGTGCTCCAACAATTGACGCAAAGTAAAGACATGGTCAGTGCATCCTCGAAACCCGACTTACTCCACATTAATCTGACCTTCACGAGTGCTAGTCAATCTGTAGAGAACAACACGCAAGCAGTTTAGTGGCAATTGAAATCGGGTATCATAATTCCCGCATTCCGAACGTGAGCCTCTTTTGGCAATTGTAACTATGACAGAGCTGCTCTAGTCGGTTTGGACATCCTCCTGCTCCCACAACTTCACTAGCAAATCGTGCAAATCATCTACAAGAGTGAGTCCCCTGAATTTGAGGAGATCTGGGGGAATTCTATCTGCTCCTTTGGCTTCAGACAATTTCGACGGTCTTCTCTCACCGACTTCTGCGCGTGAGGTCGAATCCATGGTGACGGCTCAGAGTGAAGAGCATTCAATGCCAGAAAAAGCATGCGATGGCTCAGGCTGATTAAACTGCTTTGCAAAGTGTTCGGCTGAACACTCCAAGCCTTTTGACAACCTGTGGACCAGCTCTAAACTCTTGTCGCATTTAATTTCGTTACTACCGGATTTCCTGCTGCCCGTTTCTCGTATCAGACAAATTAATTTACCAACTGTAGCGACTGTTTCCATCTCCGGCGCACAATGAGTCCACCATGATTCGCGGTCCTTTTTCAGGCTAGCACAAAGTTTTACCCTGGGATGTTTGCGAGTCTCATTGGGTTTCCTTCCAGTCAAAATACGTCGGCGACCATTCCGAATTTCCAGAGATTATGTAGTGACCCATTATCCAGCTTGGCAATTTGATTTGCCACTCGAAGACATGCCTGCTGATAGTAACGTCTGACGAATATGCGACCACTGATCTTCAGCTGTGTTTAGTCCGGATGCCAGCGTACTTTGATACGCATTCAGAATACCTGGCTTCGCCAGTTTGCTGTTGTCAATGCGCTCACAGCGACGTTGACGACATCCGCCGAAACGCACCCGAAGGTCGGCACACACACACAGGAGCGTGATCGGAGTCCACCCTCGTGCTATAAATCAAGCGACAGTTTTGGACGCAGCCTCTCTAACCGTAACAGACCGCCAGGTGATCGAGTTGCCTCCTTGGCTAGTTTGAGGCGGATGGGCGTCAAGTCGCACTTCTGCTGGTGCTGTGTCGAAAGTGTCGAAGGGAAGAGGCGCATCTACACGCAGGTGTAGCAACTGCCGGATTCTACACCATGTTGGCCGCCCAAATAAAGCTCGATTTTCCGAGTTTGGCTTTCAAATCACCAGCAACACAGTATCCGTACTTTTTCTTTACCGTATGAGACCTTTTGTGCGGGCGTAGGCCGCGATGACAAACAGGCCCCGTCTGTCTTCGCGCGACTTCGAAGTCCTGAAAGAGCCAGCCAATCAGATGGCGCACAACCGGCTGTTAACCGGGATCCAATAGATTAAGGCCACTGCAACCCGGGGAATCAGAACATTGCCCACGCCGGCTTGACTGGCATTTAAAGCTGCATCATCTCCAGACAGGTGCAATGGGAAGGTACCGCCAGTATCGCATGTGGGGAATCGACGGTTAAGCATGGAACTCAAGTTTCGCAGACAGCTTTCCCTTAAGCAGCAGATATAGATGGATAAGTTCTTTAGTGTTCGGGTAAGTGCTGTCTGTTAGCCAATCTACAGCCTGTCCGGGAAATGTCTACAGATTTTCATTGATGTACCGTAAATTCCCTCACATTGCGCGCCCTGAGAAAACACCGAGGAATTCTAACGGCAGTCCGAATATCCAATCAGATTTCACGCAATGCACCGACGCACACAATCACGGCTCGGTCTACCACAAATTCCGCGGCGGTGCATGTTTATCCACGACGAGGCGCAGACTATCCTCATGTGAACGATCGATACATCCTGGTCTGTATTTGAGGTCAAATGTTCCTGGGAAAACTGGATGTATGTAGGCTCTGTGCTGACCGATGTTTAGCCGTAGCACTGAAGTAACCGTTACGTACAGGGTCTACTGTGGTAAAAATTGGACATCGCGTTATCGGACGAACGTACACGTGCTGCACAACTGCCGCACACCTGAGCATCATCATCATCATCATTATACACGTCAACTAGAGGTGGGGAACACCTCAGCTACTGTGCCATAATACATTAAGGAAAAGGAAAATAAATACAACAGTTGCATGCCAGCTGAGCTACCAGCAACGGATAGGCATCGTTACGGTAAGCTACTAGCCGGCTACTAGGCAATAAGTTTTCGATGTGCTAGTATTTGTCTCAAAGATAATGTTAGAACACAGTTATGGGGGGCACGCCAGCAGAATGAAAACATGCTTGCAACGAACCACTATAAGGAAAAAGGCACCACTTTCAACTAGGCCTTTCACATTAGGAAGAATAACGACTTGGTAGAGGAGTCTTTTCTCGCTTTTAGTATTTTGCTCTCCTGTTAAGTGAGCCAAGCTCTATCTGAAATTTCTCTTTCCTAAATAACTTACGATACTTAAAAGATTACCCGGTTGTTTCAATTCATTTCAGTGCAGTTAATAAACAATGATCCGGACATCAAAGTGCCGTGGATGCAGTAGCCACGACTCGCGTCGTCAGATTGGCAATAAGTAAATGCGATCAGACTTAAATATTGTATTAGCAGAATGGAAGCATGAACGAGGTGTATGAAGCTAATCGCATCGTATGAACAGTTAAACGCAAGTGAACGAATTCAGGGGCAGCACTGACTCCGACAATGCGCCACATCCGATAGAGTCTCTAACCATTGGTTTGGACTAGCACGAGGTCCTCATCCACGACCAAGTCCCTCGGTCAATTTCTTCAGATCCCTATACCATGCCATCGATTGAACACCTCGTGGTTCCGCCCAACTTGCTACAACGACGGCGTAATAATGCTCGCCGAGGAAGGCAGTTAACAGATGTACGGAGTACATAACCTAAGCAAGGTTATCGATTCAACTTCAACAGACACTGAAGTGAAGCACTAACTGGCGGACCTCAGCATTGCTCCCACTGTGTTTCGACCAGATCGAATCACGAAAATGGTGAACGGACAAAAGAACTATCTCCACCTCGTCTGCAGACAGATGTGCCACTTGAGGTAATCTTGATTTCCCCTAGCGAGCAGAGTTAGCGTGGCAGACAATGCGAACCAGTTTGGCCGGTTTAGGTGGGATTCCCATTTCCTTACATATATATTCCCACTGTTTCATATGGTCTAATAACTTGCCCAAGATTGAGCTTGCCTTCGACTCAGGCACATTAAAACATCATCTTTCGCGAGTCATACTGCTTTTGCATGTTGACAATTATAAAGAGGGGTGTGGTTTCTTTCCTGGCGGTGTGATAATCGGCTTTCTCTGTGTCGCAGTAGCGTTTGAGCTATTTTTAACGTTGTTTGAGGCGGTTACCGACGTGGCCATTTGCTAAGGTTTGCCTTTGCGCGCAGCGACAATAGACGCGTCATTACTCTCACCTTTAAGGGTAGAGTGTACAATGTAGCGGTACGTTCGACCCTACTGTACGGTTGCGAAACGTGGCCCCTAAGATCGGCGGACATAAAGAGGTTAGTTACGTTCGAATATCGGTGCCTTCGCAGTTTGGCTTACATCTGGTTGGAACACCGCGTGAGTAACGAGCGTGTTCGACGCCTTGTTTACAGCACAGGAAAAGGAACTGAACCGCTCAGCACCGTCATTTCATGCACCAGGCTCCGATGACTGGGCCACGTGTTGCGCATGCCATCCCATCGACTTCCGCGACGTGCGTTGTTTGCTCACCGAGGTTGTGGATGGAAGAAGAGGAGAGGTGGCCAAGCGATGACTTGGTTGATAGGAATGAAGGCCCTCACTTCGGAGCTGGCCTCGGTTGGAGCGTAACGGCTCCCTGGTTGGGGTCCAAAAGACGGTGGACACGTTTGGCTGGATACACTTGCTGATATGGCTAGGAGCCGACTTCAGTGGCGTTCGTGTTATGAGTTTCTTTGTGCCTCCCCATCCCTTTTAGCCTCCCCCTCCAACCCCGATTACATTACATAGCGCAATATAATTTTACATAATAATTTTTTCTTTTTGCTTAGTAGCCGACTGGTAGCTTATCGGAACGATGCCTATCCGTTGCTGGTAGCTCAGCTGGCATGCAACTGTTGTATTTATTTTCCTTTTCCTTTATGTATTGCGGCACAGTAGCTGAGGTGTTTCCCACCTCTAGCTAACGTGTATAATGATGATGACTTTCCAAATACTTAAATATTTAATCTTATATTACCTACTTATTGAACTTTTTGCAGTCTTTAACTTACCTTTTTGTATTATGGCACGTTAGCTAAGGTGTGTTTCTCTCCATCGTTTGAAATGTATTTATGATGGTGATGTGGTGGCTCACTGATAGTCGTGGAAGTGGGGACAATGAACATCAAGCTTGCTCTTGCAATTGCAGCGGATTTATTGACCATATTTTGGTTCGGAAGAACATGGTATGTATATGCAGCTTACTAAAGTTGTCTTACACGACTTTATGGCTGCCTTTGTTCCTGTTGTTCACATCCGTATCTGGCGACGTCTGCACTTGCTGGGTACGAACTGTAAACTAGTAGGATCGGTGGTAGCATCAGCAGTACGCCGGTAAATCGTATCGACGCTTCGCCTCCACACAACCTTCGGCGGTCACTTGCGGTCTGGGAATGCTGCTGGGTATACTGTACCCATGCAAGCATGAACCAACTAACTGTGGATTACAAGACAGACGCTTGATTGCCGTCGGAGGCAATCAGAGACATCGTAAGCGCTTCAATTCACCTTGGATGAGACCCCATGGTTCATTGGGTGGGGCGCTTCAACAGCATTTCAGACGATTCTTCACCTCAGAGCTGCGCTGTGCCCAGGTGACGTAGGTGGAACTATGACCACTTGGAGCTTCCAATCAAATGTGTGGTTCGCAATGATATCACACCCCTCAACGGTTTCTGCACTGCGTGTCTTTAAAACATTGATCAGCTTGAGCTTCGCGAGCAGCGCTTGACACAGCGGTTGGATATTCGTTGTTGGGTCTTGGTGGGTGTCTGGATTGTGGCAAGTAATCTCGATTGGTGCCACGGTTTATTTTAAAGTAAATCTCGGCTACTTCGATCACTGGGACCGCATCCGAACCAGAGAAGCGGGACCGTAAAAGCCAGTCGGGTCGAATCGATTATAGTTGCACTGTTCAAGGAAGGTAATCACAAGGTTATCAATTTGACACCTGTAATGACAAAGTCACCGCCGACTTACGTGAATCCGTATGAGCAGCAAAGAGCGCAACAGCAGTACGCTGGTGCACAGTACCGATGGTTCGCTGCTTCGCAACCACCATCAGTCGCACGTGCGCTAAGGATACTGCGACGGTCGCCCTGTCGCTACGCAGACTCGAACTCGCGCCGTCAGAGTACAAAACAAGCTCGTTACCTACGGTCCATCTGTATGAGAGAGATGTGGATAAGCTTCAGATGTAGACTGAGATGCAGGTGCTGGAGCAAAGTCACACGGATGGTTGGCTTTCAATCACAAAACAGCATTGGATGCATTTTTGTAGAGGGGTATTTCCGCAAAATATATAAGGGCATTTTCTATGCATATTCAAGCACTAATTGTGACTACGGCAAATCCTCGTACGCATTTCCAACCAGTATAGTTCACGAGATTTGTTCTTTTCCCTATTAATGTTTGATTTTATGGCCACCCCCACACTTGGGCTTCCTTTTACGATGTCCTAAGCCTTCCTGGTCTTATTCTTCCTTTTTTCGCCTTGTACTCTTAAGAATAAATAAATTTGTTTATTTTCTATCTACAACTTCATTTTTATCCTATTTATTTTCAAGCAAAGAATTCTTAGCTCGCATCCATCTAACTTTTATAGCGTTTATTTTCTTGTCTTTACTCAAGCGCAGTAACAGAGCATCACTCAGGACTTGTTGTGAAATCCATCTCTAACCACGCGGATAACCGCAGTTCATCCGCTTCTTTTTGTGTCCCCGATCCTCATTGAGTCTGGTGTGCACGCTTTATTGCGAAGCGGTTAACAGTCAGCACTTGCCCGAACCTTAGGGACCCTATCTAGCCTAGGGTCCCTAGGCTAAGATCCCTAGATCCCATCTAGCCAGCTGCTTATGAGAAACCAGCCCTTAAGATATGAATTATGTGCTCACTTTACGATCCATTTCATGTGACACTGTTAACACTCTCACTGCATCTTTTGGATGGTAACGCAGTTTGAAATGCAAGTCAACCCGGTGTGGATGTTGCTATGAGCACGCAAGTTGTAGCTGCTTTGGTCGCTGAATTCGATTCAACTGGGAGATGTGCACCGTCAAAGTAAGTTGGACAAAGCTTCGAAGTTGCACAGTGGCACTGGCGATTGTTCAACATTGCCTTCTCCACCCTCACAATCTACAGCGCTAAACCAATAAAAGATGACTTCTGTCGTCAACTGAACAAACCCCTTCGTCGCAGTTAAAGTACGAATACCGTAGTGCTGGCATATGGTCTGAAAGCTCAGGTTGGGCACTTGTCCATGGTGAACTGCATCTTGGCAGGCAACACGGTGCAGACTCCCATAATGATCACAGTGAGTGATTATTACACCTATGTGAAGATGATCACCTGTTTCTCGCGATACGACAGCTGCCTTAGGTGACACGGCGCCCACTAGCCTCGGTCCAGGTATGGATGCAACCTAATCACATTGCGATCATTCACTGTTGGAGAGGTGGCATTCAAAACTGCCACTCTATTTGAAGCACAAGTGTGTATTCATTGCGCTTACTTCGAGATGATGCAGCTTCAAACGCCGCTCAAGCAGCTGTGGGCGTTGCTGTGAGCCCCCTGACGGAAGCTGCCCCAATCGTTTGGATCCCAATCCACAACAGGGTGGTTCCCGTCAGGTGGGCTGATCGTTCGATCCTTAAATTCGTTTGGGGCTAATGGGTGCCTATTTTGCACCACAAACTGTCCTGCTAAGTTCCTTCCACACAGCAGAAGTACGGGCTGGTGATCTGATCTGGTTGGAAAATTGTCTAACAATGAGTTTCACCTGGACAGCCAGTATGGTGTAGGCTCCCGTAATGATAACAGTGAGCAGTTGCTACACCTGTGTGAAAATGCTCGTCCATTTCTCGCGAGCGCTAACTTCCGACACAGCACCCGCAGAAGGGTGAAATGGCGCCCACCAGCTTCGGACCAGTCATGCAACAAATCGATCACATCGCAGTCAGTTACCGCTGGAGAGGATGCGTTCAAAACTGTCGCTTGCTTTGGAGCACGAGTGTGGATTCAGATCACGCACTTGTTTGCACCGACCTGCGGGGGCGTTTCATCCGACGCTCGCAGCAACGCTGTGAATGCCAACTGGAGAAGTCAAGTGTTTCAAATGCGTATCAGATCATGCTGACATCTTTGTTGTGTAACCACACACTGGACAAAGTTGATGGCCACTGATCACGTCTTCAGGGGTTTTGTTAGCAGCAGGCATATCTTCATGTACTAAATCTGATTGTAAACTTGGATATTTGGTCTGTACGCATTCTCTGAAAATTCCCGCTTCTTGCCGACTCATTCCGCTTGGGAGCGATTACAGTAAGGGTCACAAAGAATTGGAAGCAAAATTACGTACTAGCCTGAGAGGAGATCGTTAAACCAGGTGGTCTCGTCATGTATCGAAACTGGAAATGGCTGCTGCTTTTGGTAACCATCAGCAGTTGTTCTATCTGATACGGGAACAAGTGGAAGGAAGCCTGGTGTTGTGAGAGAGAGTGGACAGCCTGTCCACAACCTGTCTGATTGCTTGAAGCATGTAGTTGGACACTTCGGAGAGCAATTGAATTGATCCTTTACCAACTTCCTTGTTAGCCATTGATCATCATGCTCTCTGGGCCGTCTCTTTGCATCCGTCTTCTTGCCCAAAAGTCGGATGTGAAATCTAACGGTTGAATTTGCATAAGGCTGCAGCACCAGTCGGACTTGCTCCAGCCTCTCCAAATTTCAGGAGCCAGCTATTTTACACGATTTGCACGATTTATTAGTGAAACTGTGGGAACAGGAAATCGTCCCCACCTACTTGAGCTACTTTGTTATGGTGCTGATTTTCAAACAGTCTTACATTCGTAATGTGATGATTAAGAGGGATGCTTCTGATTCTCCTACCTCTGTCGTCCTTCACAGACTGATCGGTACCTGTGAATGTTATATGTTTCGTTGAAATAGAAGCTGTGTTTTCCACACCTTCACACTGCGTCAGCTGTTGGAACGCCACCATGTTTATTGGCGACCCAAACCGGCCTTCCGAACGACCTCGTTGTTCGCGCTGGATGAATCGGGGTTATCCCGTTCCAGCGAACGGTTCGGTAGTAGTGTTCCTAAATGTAAGGAGTTTCCGACTGATACACGTTCTCTCCATCAAAATAAAAAATGTATATCCAGCGACACTGATGTGGCAAATGTGACGAATCATTAAACAAGATTTTTGTCATCGATTTGCTTCAGCGGAGCATAGTACTACACCATTTTGCACGCATGTTAGCGCATTGTACCAAGCATTTAGCGTGGCACATTTTCGAAATCACGTGCAGTGCTTTCAAATTAGTGTGGTTTCCTTCAGATAGGCATCAAAATAGAACAGAAGATGGTGCTCGCCCACTTTCATTGGACTGTCTGTCGCCTATGCTGTGGGCTTCCAACCGGTGTCCCATTGGGTAACATCCCATGACCAGTGAGAGTGTCGACGACGCTAAAACAGCGTCCTTAGTCTCGTTAACTTGAAAGCACTGCACGCGATTTCGAAAATGTGCCACGCTAAAAACTTGATACAATGCGCTAACATGCGTGTAAAATGGTATAGTTTACGCAAAAAAAACCGAACTCTTGAAATAGTGCGCCAATCAACAGAGAGGGCGCGCTGCGGCCACTAAGGACACGCCCACTAACTGAGTGAAACACTGCAAATGACAGATTCTTATCGAAACAAGCCTCTACGTGCCCTCGGTAGCCCGCAATGCTCTTCCTCGGCCGGCTGGCGCGCTATTTCAAAAGTTCGGTTTTGTCAGCACTATAGTATTCCAGTACCCTAATGCAATTTTTTTGATGGTTGGTCCCGTGTTTGAGGTATACAATAAAAATCTATTACCGTATCCCAGTGGGTACGACTTCCCTAATTTCACCCCACTGCCTCGCAGATAGTCTGTTAAACTAGAGACTCGTGGTGGTGTACCTTAAGTCAACTCCCTACTTTGAATCATGGCAAAACAATGAACTCTGAAACTACTGATAAGTCATGGTCCCTAGTTCTTACTTCATTCCTCATGAACCTCTATCACGCTAGCATTTCTTTCGTTATTAATTCTCGTCCTTTTGAAACGACTTTCGACGCCAGTTCCGCCGATACACTAATATTCCGGTCATTGTCACTCTCGACCTGGATCTTTGTTCTAGTTACTTACGGAACGATAAATAATAAAAGAGGGAGAGAAAGGGGACCTAGCATGAAACCTAAATACCCTAAACAAACATTAAGCACCAAGGCAACTACGCCTTTTCAACAACATACGGTCACAAACAGCTGGCTATTGTGCAACAATAAGGCGACATTACCGAGACAGCTTTATTTCGGCCTTCACTACCGCGCTTCATAATCAGACACACTTTAAACAGTCAGTCCGGCAAGGAAACGGAAGTTGACACGACATTGATGTAGACTGCGAGCCATGTCCCGTAACGTCTCGAGCCAAGCACACTTCGAGTCGCGCGGACTCCAGTATGCAAAGCGGAATCGATCAACAGCACCCAGCTTGGTCGTCAGTGACTACGTTTTCTGCTGCCAAGTCAACTTTTGCACATCTCGAGACTCGCGTCCCATACATCAAGCAAACAACAGACTCTGTCCTGTAAGCGGTGACGGAATCTACACAATTTTCACCATGTCATCTTTCGTTCTGAGGAACTAGCCTGATTACCACTGTCAATTGCTCCGACACTAACAGTGCCCCGCAGACAGCAATGTTCAGAGGTTAGAAGGCGCTTCACAGCGAAAGGACCGATTTTCCTACATGTGGATGGTCTTCACTGTCGCCTTGCACACGGCCTTTCAGACCGAGATAGACCCCCTTCTGACGCCACAAATGTCGTTGGTTCCAGAAGGATGTTCTAGCTTTCTCCATAGTCAATCGCCTATCGCTGCTGATGCGTCTGTCAAGGTAAGTGAATTGATCAACCAACTCAAGTTCCTCGCCACCAAGTGATCATCAATTAGCTGCTGGTCCTGCTACAACATTTTGTACTTCAAAGGTCCGAACCGCATGTCAAACGATGACACCAGCGTATACTGTGTAGTCCATCGCTATAGATGTCTTCTGTCTTTCCTATTCTCGTATACAAGATTCCAGCACGTTAACATCTGTTGATCACGGAACCAAATATTTACTACTTTTTTCGGTCCATCGCAATGAGGCTGGACCTTACCGTGGTGCGATGGTTTGTGTGCCTCAGCGATCCATTGAGCTATGCTGGATGGTGCTTTTTTTGCACCTTCAGAGCCATTCATACCAGATTGGTCAATGGTTAGAGGCCAGACAAACTCAGCCTCCTGGTCCTCCAGGTTGGGGGTTGGAATGAGGGTGGCTCCTTATTCCTTAAAACGGATTCCTTGTAGCCCAACGCCAAACCCGCTGCCTTGCGTTAAGGTTTTTAAACCATAGGCTTTGATTGAGAACCCTAATCGTTCTCCTGTCTAGGCCTGGGCAACCTGACAGTATCCTGCCCAAACAATACAATGAATCTTTCCTCAAACAATTTCTTGATGCTCTGGCCACCGCAGAGGATAATCAACGGTGCCCTATCTGCTGCATCGAGCAGGGTGGATGGGTTTGGATGCTACTGCTCAAGCCTTCCCGTCTTCTTATTCCCCCTCTTGCGCTTTTTCACTCTTACCATCCCGTTCCAACTTCACTTATATCCCCCCAGTTTTCAACCCCCGATTCTTGGCCCTCCTCCAACATGCTTTGCTAGGCATTTATCTTCTAATTTCAACTCACATGCTAACGCAGAGCGTCGCTCCTCAAGCCCATGTCCAACCAAGCGGTCCATTCCAGTTCATGGGCTTCCATTTGGAACCCTCGATCCTCCTTCAGATTGGCATGCCTCAATGTCCGCACATTACTACAGATCGGTCAACAGGCAGCACTTGCCCGAACATTGGAGACCCTATCGATCGATATCTGCTGCTTATCAGAGACCCGCTTGCAAGACTCGAGCTCTGTACTCACTCTGCGATCCCTTTCAGGTGACGCAAGCAGTATTTTCTCATTGCGCCTATCCGGTGACGATGCCAAGCTGGTGTTGGCATTGCTCTGAGTCCCCGGGCTGAAGCTGCTCTGGTTGATTGGATTCCAATCAGTAGCCGGATGTGTGCCGTCCGATTGGCTGGCTCATTTAAAGCTTCGAAGTCGCGCGGAACTAATAGGTGTCTATTCATCATCGCTGCCTACGCGCCCACAGACTGTAGCGATGATTCGGTAAAGAACGACTTCTACCGACAACTGACCCAGCTCCTTCGCCACAGAAGAAGCACGGACACTGTTGTGCTGGCGCGGGATCTGAACGCACAAGTTGGAAAGTTGTCCACTGATGAAATGCATTTGGGTGGTCAGCACCGTGTAGGCTCACGTAATGATAACGTTGAGCGGTTACTTCATTTGTGTGAAGATGCCCGCTTATTTCTTGCAAGCACTAACTTCCGACACAACACCCGCCTGAGGGTGACTTGGCGCCCACCAGCCTCGAATCAGCCTTGGACACAGATTGATCACATTGCTATCAGTTACCGTTGGAGAGGCTGCATCCAGAACTGTCGCTCGATTTGGAGCGCATGTGTGGACACCGATCATGCACTTGTATGTGCTGTCATGCGGATGCTTTTTGGCGGACGCCCACGACGACGCTGTGAGCACATTGACACCAGCCAACTGACAAAGCCAGCTGTTCTGAATGCGTATCGAAGTGCGCTGTCATGCGAGTTGAGTAAGCGCTCACTGGAGACCATTGATGGCCACTGGTCGCATGTTTATCAGACCTTACTAGCAACAGGCAAATCCTCTTGTGGTATGTCTAATAGCCAACATGGATATTGGGTCTCTTCTCGGTCTCTGGAACTTATCGACGCTCGCCGGCATATCCCGGCTGGAAACGAACACAATGAAACTCTCAAAGAGCTCCGGGCAAAACTACGCGCTAGCCTGAAGAGAGACCGGGAATCTTGGTGGTCTGATCGTGCGTCAGAGATGGAATTGGCCGCTGCCCTTGGCAACCATCGTAAGTTATTCCGTCTTATACGGGAAACGGGCAGCAAGATACCTGGTGTTAGTGAAACTATACGTGATGTGAGTGGACAGCCTATACACAATTTATCAAAACGTTTGGAGCGTTGGGCTGAGCATTTTGAAAAGCAATCTAATCGACATGAATTGTTCGATTCTTCGCCGCCCAGTGATTGCCCTGCTCCGTGGGCTGTCCCTTTGTATCCACCCTCTCGTTCAGAAGTCGAACGTGAGATCGAACTGTTGAAGTTGAACAAAGCCGCGGGACCAGATGATCTTCCTCCAGCCCTCTTCAAATTCGGAGGCTCTGCTTTTGTTGATGATTTACATGAATTACTAGTGAAACTGTGGGAGCAGGAGACTGTCCCAACCGACTGGAGCCGCTCCGTTATTGTTCCCATCTTCAAAGAAGGCTCGCGTTCGGAATGCGGCCACCATAGAGGAATCAGTCTGATCTCCATCGCTTCCAAATTACTTGCCTCCATAATTCTTCACAGACTGTCTGGCGCTCGTGAAAGCCAGATTCGTGAGGAGCAAGCCGGGTTTCGTCGTGGTCGTGGCTGCATCGACCACATCTTCACCTTGCGTCAGTTGTTGGAGCACCGTCACACATATTGGCGGCTCACCGTTGTCGTGTTCCTCGACATCAAAGGTACCTTCGATTCGGTTGATCGATGTGCCCTTTGGAACTGTCTACTCAGGAAAGGTGTGCCCGAGAAATATGTAAATATTATCCAAGCATTATACGCGCGTAGCACAGGCAGAGTGAGGGCTTACGGCAAGCTGTCGCCACCCTTCAATATCTCTAGCGGTGTGACACAAGGATGCCCGCTGTCACCTTTCCTCTTCAACTTCGCTATTGACGAAGTCATGGAGATCGCATTTACAGGACATGACTTGGAAGGTGTGGAGCTACTCCCAGGAGAACGACTTTTTTACTTGGAGTATGCAGACGACATTGCCCTAATCTGTGACAGCTCCCAGACGTGCCAAGCCGCGCTGGACAGATTAACACTGACTGTCAACCGCTTCGGGTTTTGCTTTGCACCATCGAAATGCAAAGCGTTCCTCCAAGATTGGCAGGGATCGCCTCCTTCGCTGACCCTTGGTGGGGATCAGCTAGAAGTCGTTCGGAAATTCAACTACCTGGGAAGTTGTATCAGCGCCCTTGGGATCGAAGATGAGATCACGAACCGTATAGCAAAAGCTCGAAGTGTTTTGCTAGTCTTCGCCACCTATGGCGGCGGCGCGACATTGCTCTTGTCCTGAAGGGTAAAGTGTGCAGTGCAGTGGTACGTTCGACCTTGCTGTACGGTTGCGAAACTTGGCCCCTACAGACCCGTCTGGTTCACCGCACTCTGGTTTGCACAAACATTTGCATGCGCTTTGGGGGATCCTCGAAATCAAAACGCCGTATATTCGATACAATCAGCTTATCTATCTGATCCCTCAAATCAACTGCGTTATCATTTCTGCTTATCAGCTACCAGCGCTTCGCCTCTAGATGTCCGGCACAATTGAAGGTTCTTGCATAAAACGACGCTGTATTCAGCCCAGTCAATTTGTGAAATCACCCATCACTCTCTGTGAGGCCGGATATTTGCTCGCTCACTAGAATTGTCTGGCCATCACCGAGATATTTCAGCTGACCCAAATAGCAGTGAATAGCACCGCAACTTCATTCAGCAACTCCAGCAAATCCTACTTCATGACCGCCAGACCTGGTTGTTTCAGCACGTTTTGAAGGTGAAGATTGCTCTCCGGAAACCTTCGCAAACCGTTCCAGATCATTCAGACAACGCGGCAGTGAGTATTTTTGGGGCTGGTGAATCACCAATCTGCATAGAGGTGCAAAAGCTGCTGAGCTTAACACTCATTCAATTCATTAGGTTTCCTTCCGCTTGTTTATCTAGTGTATTCAATCGCATATCCTGTGAGGTCTTACTGGAGCCACCCACTGAAACGGAAATTTGCCTCGACTTTCGACACAAAGCGATTCAAGACTGCTGGCTTAGACGGACTTCCTACTAAGCTTTCAAGCACAGTGGCTTGGTAATTGTCAACAAGTTAGCAACCCTTTTCTAAAATTTGAAACAAGCGTCAGCGAACAAGCTCGTTTTCGGTGGATCTCGTCAAACTGGTACACCACAACTAATACGAATAAAATGAGTTACAACATTAGACGGGAGTAAAGTTAAAAAGTCCAGGTCATCTAAATGACAAGGTCAAGTGCTTGGTTCACAAACGGTCAATGACATGTCAGTTGCATGTTTCTCAGCAGTGGTTACTGTACTATGACCCCAACTCAGCATCGTAATCTTTAGCATCAGTTTACTATTATCGCCTTTATGGACCTCTGGGCTTAGTTCAATTCGGCCTATCAACCCACTTTGTGGCGTTGCCTGCAAAAATCGGGAAGTTCGAAAAGCACACAATCATCTTTCATGAATTGTTCTTCAACGATTTGAACAGAGTGAAGACTTACGGTGGACTCTCTTCATCTTTTATCACCACTAGCGGTGAGAGACATATGTGCTTTATATCACCGTTTCTGTTCATTTTTGCGGTCGAAAATGTTCTGTTGAGCGCCCAGCAGTACTTCCAAGGTTCTGATATATAGCTTCTTCCAGATAGTCGCATGACTGATGGCATATCCCTCCTCGGTGCCAACCTTCGGCGTATTTTAAACCGTTTGGCAATTAAAGCAACTAAGTATGACATAACCTTTGCCCCCTCGACATGCACTTACCTGTCACAGTGCTCATTTTTCTGTGCACAGAGTTTGAACAAGTGGATAATCTTGTCTGTTTGACTTGCGTCCCTGTTGATGTTATCAGCCGAGAGAAATTTCCTTTCACATTCTCAGAGCCCGATCAGCGTCCGCCAATCTGATGTATCTATGGTGTCGTTGGGACATTTCAATCTTGGTAAAGTGCAGAGTCTAGAATGTGTGTGTTCGCGGTGTGCAGATGTACAGAAGGGAGTCCCGGCCGATTCGTGGGAACGACGTGTTGTTTTTCAGCATTTTCTAGCTGGGGGTTGCGGAAACTAGCTTGTATATGATGTTTCTTCTGAACTAGAGATCCAACAATGAAAAACATCGCTGATTTCAAACCCTTTGAGGACATGGCGCAAAATCGGGAACACTAGATGATTAATCTGGATTTATGCTTTGATTCAACCGTTTAAGGTCACAGCCACTAAACTGGTGAAACAGGATATTTTAATTTTCTATCTGTTTGTCTCTGTGACATTTAGAATTATTACATACGTTTGTTCCATGGTTTTGATGGCTTTAGATTCTTTCCATTATATTTCTGACATGTTGATGCCATATCTACTTTGGAAGAGATTCGGAATGGGCTTTCTTTGTTAAAACGAAACAAATCTCTTGGATTCGACGAACTTATTTCATCTTTACTGAATGATGGCGACTCTGTTGACCGAACTTGCTACTCTATTCAACGTTAGTTGGGACGTTGCAAATGTTCCTTCATACTGACGATTGTCGTGCTCATCTTCGAAAAGCTCAAAGGACTTGGAGCGAAAACCACCAAGGCATTGATCTTATTCTCATTACCTCCAAATTTCTCACGGGTATCATTCTTCGACGACTTACTTGTCTTCCTGAATTCCGCATCGCTGCAAACTATTCAAGCTTTCGTCTCGGTCGTTATTGCATCAATCACATATTTATTTACCCTTCACCAAATGTTAGAACAAACGCTTACCTACAAATCTACTATGGTTGTTTTCTCTGGCTTGAGAGCCGTTTTCGACTGTAACTCTTGTCAGCTTGTGACACTGCCTATCACTGAGGAGCGTAACAGAGAAACCCATTTTCATACTACAACCCACCTCAAGTCCTGAAGCCGAGTAAGGGTTTACAAGAGACCGCATCCTGAGTTTTCCACAGCAGATGTTGTTCACCACCACCTGGTCGAAATGATCAGGACTGACCGTACTTTCGCACTGTTCAGAAGTGGCTGTTGTACCATGTGACTCACCGAAATACCTTGAGTATGCGGACGATACATCATTTTTCTATGGCGCAATGGTTATGCAAACACCACTGAATAGACTTATGCGTAGCTTTGCACACTTCTGTCTAGGCTTTGCACCTTCAGCTTAAAAGATATCGTTGCAGGACTGGACTGATGCGCCACACGTCCTAGCTATTACCGAACGACCACTGGAGATGGTCAACCGGTTCATTTACACTGGTATTTGTCTCACTTCTGGTGGCCGCATCACTGAGGTGATTACTTCGCGTGTCAGCCATTCCACTGTGAACTTTTCAGAGGCTCTGCCATCTATAGAGACGGTGGGATATCAGCCTGTCCGTGAAATGAGTACAAGGCTTCAATGACGCTAGGGTTGCTATATGGATCAGAGACGTGGCCAGTTCACAGTGTTTGATCATCGGCGCTTACTGTGGGAGCACCGACCACGCAACATTGAGGTCTGTCAGTTGTTTATTCTTCCTCAAGAAATGCTCTGGTGCCTCACTGGAGAGTTTGCTAATGTTCCATCGCTTACGTTGCCTTGGTATCTTGTCCTCGGTATCCCCGTTGACCGCCTTCCTCATCGTGTATTATTTGCTATCGTTGCATCAAGTTGAGCGAAACTGCGGGGTGGGCAATGGATGACGTGGCCTAAGGGCATGAAGAAATTGGCTGAGAGACTTGGTCAAACTGGTGTATGTCTTCTTCGTGGATGGTGGTCGCGGGATGGTCCACAAAGTTCTTTAGAGACTTTACCGGATATGGCGCAGTCGCGCATTCAGTGGCACTCCCTAATTCGTTTTCCTGTATATAGCTACTGATTTTCATTTCATCCCGATTCGTTTTTGCTCTTTTTCTCAACTCCAATTCCTTTAGATTCTGATTGCGTACGACTTCGTTTCCTCACATCGGCCGTTGGCCGAAAGGATTAGAGGCTTGCCCTATAAACCAGAGACAACCGGTTGGAATTCGCAAACGTGAGAGCGACCTCCCCTTGTACACAGTTCACGTGCGACCAGTGGTGGTCTCCATTAGTGCCTCTTGAATTCCGGGCTGGGGGTCTCAAAAACGATGAACACGTTTGGTTGTATACACTTGTTAACGTGCCGAATACCCGATCGTACTAAGCCTTGTGGTCCAAAGGTCACTGGTTAGAACACGTGTGGCTACGGGCATCCCGCAGTGTCCCTAACCGACCTCAGCATGATTTTGAGGTATCGGTTTCTTTGCTCCTCCATTTTGTCCCGCTTACCCCTTCTTTCTGACTGACTTCTTTTCTGACTTGTAATAGAAATAAAGTTTAATATTTCCCTTCTGTTCTTGTGTCCATCTGATTAATTTGTGATGCAATGCAATACCTGAGATGTTTCTTACCTATAACTAACATTTAATGGTAATGGGTCGACCAAATCCGCTCTGGCTTCTCACGGCTGGCTTTCGCGTTGCAACTATAATTGGTTCGACTCGGCTATATTTGATGGTTTCGCTCCATTAGATCTGTTAAACAGGCTTATCAATGTTTTACAGAACTCTCAACCAACATCCGTAGAGAGCGAGACCGCGCAAAGACTCAGACATGCAGCGCGGACACGAACTTCATTCCGAACCTCAGATTTGATTGGAGACTCCAGCACCTGTTTGAGAGCCGGCTCGTAGCTTAAAGGTAACAAGGTTGTCTTGTAGTATGACGGCGCGGGTTCGAGCCTGCCTAGGGGTAGCACGACCCTCGCAGTGTCCTTAGCCGACGTGCTTACCGGTGATGGTTGCGCGGCAGCGAAGCGTCGGTACTGCGTACTGCTGATGCCTTTCTTTCTTTACCTGCTTGAGAGTAAAAATACGGTCCATGCATCTCGGTCTAGATCTGAAGCTTATCCACCTCTCTCACACGGATTCCCGTAAGCCGGCGGTGACTCTGTTACTACAAGTGCTGTTGCAACCCGGTACTAATAGAATGGGCACATATCGAGGATCCATGTGTTGAACCAAATTGGGCTACTGGCCTGAAGTTGAACAACCGTACCGCGTTGGCCCATGATGCCGAATGCTGCTCTGGCTATGACGGAGTGTTCAATACAGTGATCGATAGCGGTTGATTTACGATCATGGTGGTTAGGTTAGTTGGGACTGTTCTAACCCTAACACCTTCCCCGCAAAGAAAGTATTAATTACATGACATTCTTGAGGGTCGTCTGACACTTGTATTGTTGCAACTGCAAGGGAAGTGGGACTGTTGCCTTCCCTTATTTGGAGCTCGGAACATTTGCTGTAAGCCATTGTTGATTGCTGCGTCAACTGAAGGCTCTTCGATACTCTACCGACTAAAGAGGCAAATGTCGAGTGACTGTCCCGATCATTTGTAATTACCTGAGGACCGCCGGCTGCAAATATAATTGTCAATTGACGGTCTCGGTCATGCTTGGATGCCGAAGCTCCACTTTACTGAACAGATAAGTGTCGGGTGAAATCCATATCCTGTGTAACCAAGCGGCTCTAAATTGCTCATGTACTTGTGAAAAATGTGCATTCCAAGTGACTGTAGCAACCGTCTTGATCCATCCCATCTCCGTCACCAGAAATATATTGTGATGCCCCCAGCAATATGTTGTGATGCCGCTGAATGTATGGCTAGCATGCAACTGACCGTCGCCAGAAATGTGTTGTGGTTTCCGCTGACTTTACGCATAACCTACCTCCATCTGCTGTGCCGCCCCCAACCAGTTCAATCCCGCTACGAAATGAGCATGCCAAGACCAGTCGGATCGAGGAATTCCGATTCTGATTCTATTGTATGAGAGCATGGCGCAATAAATATGTTGTAGGAAACCACTAACACAACAAAATCGGAGATGCTAATTAGTATTAATAAACTCAACTCAAACGGTTCAAGTTCATGGTCCGACTTGCCGTTGATTCCACATAGATACGCATTTTGATCTTACCTTCGATCTCTAAATGTGGATCGATTCACTGTTGCACTATTGCTCTCGGCCTGAACGCTGACTCCTTAACAAGTGCCAAATTGATACCCCTGTGATTACCTTCCTTAAACAGTGCAACTACAATCGATTCGACCCGGCCGGCTTTGATGGTCTCGCTTCTCTAGATTTGTTAAAATATATAGGATGCATTCCCAGTGGTCGAAATAACAGTGGCCCAAATTGAGTTTGCTTGTCGGAATCCAAACACACAGATGGTGCTCCGAGACCCAACGAATATCTAACCGCCGTGTCAAGCGCTACTCGTCGAGCTTAAGTCGATCAATGTTTCACAGACATGAGGGCTGTGATATTATTACAAACCTCAGATTTGGTTGGAAACTCTGTCTACGTCACCTGGGCACAGCGCAGCTCTGAGGTGGAAAGTCTCCTGAAATGCTGATGAAGCGCCTCACCCAACGAACCATGTGATCTCATCTAATGTGAATTGAAGTGCTGACGATGTCCCTGATTGCGTCGGCCATCAACCGAGCGTGTATCTTGTACTCCAGGGATAGCAGATTCGAGCTTGCTTGGGTGCAGTTTACCCAGAGACACCCCTGGCCTGCTCGTGATCACTGATGGCCATGTGCAGACGAAACGTCGGTAGGATTTACCAGCACACTGCTTATGTCTGTCTCTTCTGGCACTTGTTGGAAAGCCTGCGCTGCCTGCTTTGTGATCCTGTCTATCTCCTTTCCTGAAACTCGTCAATGCGCCAGGTAGCGTTGTCGTTTTAAGAACTCCTGTTTAGCTCAAGTCTAACGGTCTGTGGACCCGCATTGGTCCTGCATTTACGTTATTGCCCTCCGGCTGTTGCGCTGCACCTTTGTTAACGGTTGTCCAATGGGGCCTTTGTTTCGCAACTTTAGTTTTCTTTTTTACATAAAAGCGTTGATTGTAATCCCGTTTGCTTTATTTGTACCCATAAGGTACTGCACCCGTCCGCTGTCTTCAGTTACCTCTCTTTTCTAACTTGTTGCTATTTCCTCTGTCATTTCTATCTTTGCTCTGCTGTAGTCCGTTTGTTCGTCTTGCTTTTCTGCATTCCTTTGCCTTTATGTTTTTTCTCTTGCGAAGAAAACTATGTTGGTCTCTCTTCGATACTTGTATCATAGTTAGGTTGCGCATTGGCACGATAACCTAATTTCAGAAGTTTCGCTGCATAACGCCCACTAATTACTTTCCTTTTGAAGCTAATGAGGTTGAGCAGCTGATATTTGACATCAGGCCCTGTAGGTCTGATCTCCCGCACAACTGGTTCGAGTCCGCGTAGTTGCAGCTACATCGCGGCAGCTAACCGTACTGCTGACGTCATTTTTCTTTTTTCATCAATGTCACATCATTCACACGCCTACTGGCCGCTACGCCTGTTTGATCGCTTGGAAACATGTGATATGACGATGCGTCTCGGATGCTGACGTTGTTGCATGATATCTGTGGACCCGGCCGATGCTTTTTCAATCAGGAATCCCGCAATTAACTGCCTTCCATTCAGAGCACCATGTATTGCTACTGTCCTTTCTTCTGGTCCTTATTCCGGCAATTCTGTTTTTCCTCTTTTACTGACCTGTTTTTTGTGTACGCTTTAGGTTATTGTTCTTTCCGCTATTATCTAACTCTGTTCCGTTAACCCACACGTTCACATATCTTGATCCATTGGACTCACTCTCGACAGAAATTTCATACATATTTTATTGACCCCCGTTTACAGCTTACCTAATCGCGTTGCGATGAACTTTCTCACACCCACTACCACAACTCAAGTTTCGGTTAGCAATAAAATGATCGGTGCTATAATGGGTCGTTCCGGTGTTCGGATCAACCAAGTGCGACAGGAGTCCAACGCTGATATAAAAATCAGCCGACAGGAACCTGGCGTTGAGGACCGCATCATTACTATCACCGGTACACCTGAGCAAATCCAGAACGCCCAATTTCTTCTTCAGATGTGGTAAGTCCGCTAATGCTTAAAGCATTCAGTTCTGTCGATTTATATTTGGTCTTCCCATTTTTTAGATTGATGTGCGCACACAGGCTACAACTTCTACTGACTTTTCCATCGTCGCACATTTCTTCGATAACCGTTATTTTCCACCTCTCTTGCTACCAAGTCGTTTATTCGATTTAGTCACATCATTGGGATTCAGGCCAGCAGAACTTTTGTGATTAACCTTACCTCATTCTCCCGGGTTTGCAGCCATATGTGCGCTGTTCGCTTCCTACCTTTCACAGTAATTAATAAGCACAGTCTTGTCGGGGCATAAGCTCCTACGGGCTACAACATGGATGTTCTCGAAAATAAATTCAACTGTCAACTCCCACTGCTTTCATACGGCCGGGTGCGAAATTATATTATTCGTTGTTGGGTACGTAAACTCCCGAATAAAACGTCTACGACTGACCTTAGGTGTCGTTCCAGTGTTATCGCCTGCTGGCCTAATGATTACGATTGGTTTCTTTAGCTATCTACTTAACACAATCGCTGCAACATCACTTTTTGACACCGACTTTCGAGTCATCTCACTCACCCTCCTTCCAACGAAGCGCCGAATCGGACTTAAGGTGACCACCTCCCTTTCCATCACAGAACATGTGTGTCTGTCTGAAATAGTCTATCAATCTAGTTTACATGTCTAGATTCTAATGTAGTCGCCACAAGGAACTTCTTTCTCAATTCACCCTAACCATGTTGCGGTGGTTTGCGTACCTCTGTGATCCTTTGAGCTACCCTAGGTCGCTTTTTCCAGGTGTCATTGAGTCGATATTGGAATGATCTCCACTACACCCTAGAATATATCCAAATCCACCTATGTTCTCAGCCCACCTCATCCGAGCTGTTAGTGTATTCCCAATCCGTTAGCTGTTTTAAATGAAGCACATAAACCTGCTTTATCTGGTATTCAATTTCAGATCACCTTTAACATTCGGGAAAGGTCTTCGCATGCGATCTGAGGATCCACTTTGACCAACAGAATTTGCAATGTATTTAGTTATTGCGTTTGGAATTAACCGAGTGCTCTTCCAGCTCAATTCAAGCATGGGTGTCGAGAACCTTTGGTTATTGATCCTATAGCTAAGAAAGATTTGCCTGATTGTCTCCTAAAAACTTTATCACGGGCTTTTGGGATAGCACTTCAAGCCTCCGTTTCGCTATCTGAACCATCGTGATATACTGACGTCACAATTGCTTACTCGCAACCTATTTCTGACGTTACTCAGGTATAGTGATAGTCGCTGGTTTTAATCGAACCACTATCCAGCATCGTATGATGCATTCAAGGGATGCTCCTTTGGTGACCACACACGTGCGCATTTCATCCTTTGTCAGTTTGCCAGGTTTCGGTCATTCTATAGCGACGAGGCGATATTAACTTATTGGTCGAGCACAACGCGTACGGTGATGTAGTGAGTTCGGTGCGCTAGCCTGAAGCATGGACACGACGTGCTGAGGACATCAAAAGCAGGTTGCCTTTGACCAATTGTTTGCACGTGGTTCTCTGCTTGGATCATTTAGGGAGTTATCATCTTGGACAGGAAATCTTCTGGCTCCAAACTGCGTCGCTTTTTGAACTTGAATCATTTGTACTAGTTAAGTCGCGTTCTTTGGATACCTGTCGAATGCCTATCTTGCTGGGTATGGTTTGCAGTTGGTGCGCGTGTTACTGTGGAGACCTAAAGTAAATTGCCCAAGGCAGTTTGAAAAGCACAGGACAGTTGATCGAAACACTGATGTACATACTGTGTCAGTCACTGGGTGCGCTCACGAAGTTGATTGCTTTCCGCGTTTGACCCGCTGCTTTTAGGGTTTGCATCCAACTATTGCACGACTACACCTTCGTTCCTTTTTCTTTGGTTTTCTTTACCATTATTATTGCTACCTGTAGGCATCGCCACTCAGCTAGTGTCCTTTTTCTCGTTTATGTTTATCTTTCAACTTTGTTGTAACCTGTCGTTATTTTTGCCACTTTTTCCTCCGTATCTGAATCATAGTTGGTACAAACATATGGATATAACATTTCCCTCTTGCTACTGACAGCTTATGCGCCAGTTCTCACTTTTCTTGTTATGCCACTGGATGTGGCGAATTGATTAGTTTTGCTGGGTAGTTATATCACCTCAACTAGGCCACCGGGGTGACCATGTTTCGCCCCTGCTAGTCTTTTGTATGTTTTGCAGACTCACTCGTGGTGACGTAAAATCATTTGTTTAACCGCCGTAGCCTGGGTGTACAGCGTTAGTTCGTAGCTCTGGGCACTATCACGAAGTCCCTTGAAATCATCAGTATCTTCTTTATATTACACACTTCTGATCGGCTTACGGGACTTCTATTTCTCAGGGCTCGGCTAGTGTTAAGCTATTCAATATCCCCTTTAAGCGCTGCGCTGCGATGGAATTCTATAAACCACACAACGACATGTTAAATGTTATGATCATCATGTTGTGTTGCCTCGTCTTGTTACGATCTGTGACTATATATATATATATATATATATATATATATATATATATATATATATATATATATATATATATATATATATATATATTAGCAATAGCATATGATATAGACGTTGAGCCACCAACAACCATGGAATGAACGCACGCAATAATTACGAAATTAAAAAGAGACAGACGGATAAAAGTTTCTTTGGTTTTTTCATACGCTGTTTTGTCTTTTTTCCAGTTTAATCACTGCGATGTTGATAGTCTAAACTAAAGCATAAATTCATACCTATGTTCTACTGAACCTGATTCCGCGCCGTATTCCAAAAGGCTTCCAGGTAGTGGTGTTCTTTAACTTTGGCTTCCCAACACGGAAAACTACAGCTAAACCAGAAGTGACTGCTTTGACAATTTTGCACCATTTGGTCGACTATCCACTGCGCGATTTCTTCCGGTGTCGTCCCATACGAGCGAATAAAGTGTGTCGGACTAGTCGCTCGCACACCATGCATAGGACGGGATCCATTCATCTCAATCGACGCAGCGGTACTATTCTATCTAGAGGAAAACCAATATTACTTAGGACGCACCGTCCAACACTGTTGTTGCAAATGTTGTGCTCCCGCCACTCACCAGTTGTTCTCTGCAAATGCCTATTGTCCATGGCCGAAATCCGACACCATTCACACTAATTGGCCAAGACTTACCATCCAAACTCCATCAACTGGACTCTTATCTGCATCCGTTACCCTATTAATCGATCGCGTTTCTTCGTGTCTCAAATCATTTGTTGATTTTGGACCGCAGCCGATCGTAGCTCCTCTTCACATCATTGACGGAGGATCTGGTGATATCAGATTGGTTGTTTCCGTCGAATGTCTGTTTTCTCCATCGTTTAATATCCATTGCCATGGACGTGATCTTCCGTACTACAGTAGCTAACGAGGTATCACACTAAGCTTCACAGAGGCTTGGTTACGTCACCTGCTGACGCTGCTTCACAGTGTTGGGCAAAAACTAACTCTGGCTGCAACTTAGCTAACAGAATTCTGGTTCCCTGGGTATCGGTGTTCATCTCAGGCTGCTGACTGGCACGGATTGGCACACAGCACGTTTCCATCTTCTTCAGGCGATATGACTCCACTCTCGACTTCTCATCTTTTGAGCATGTGATCGACTGCCAACCGCAAAATTGGCATGGAAGTGCAGCAACCGATGCCCTTGAGCGAAACCACAGGGTTTTCTCATCCCACACGACTTGCGCAACATGTGTTTGCATCTTTGTTCTGATGACATCGAGTTTCCGGAAAGCAGCGCAGCTATCACCGCACATGGTACATAGATTTCAGTGTGCGACATTATCATTTCTAACAACACCAAGCACTGAATATTTGAAAGCCCAACGACTTGGTCCGATGCCGTTCATAAAACATTCAAAACATGACCCAAATCGACCGGATAAGTCATGCGTTGCGGCTCGAAGCGAAATCGAACTCGATAACGTGAAATGCGTCAACAGTAACTTCATATCGACTAGTTTCAGCTAACCGGATTTCATTTTCGCTGGATCTCACTCACCAGTGAACTAGTCGAAGGCAGTACCAGCACACGCAATCATCAGTCATATTGTCGCCTAAATCGTTGGGTGGAACAATTGATGGGGCACTTACTTGGTTTCTGCGTTGTGATAGCGCTTGTAGAAGCGGGGCATGTTAACGCAGCGGCTTCATTATTGTCCCACTGGTAACACCCCGACCACTTCCGAGCTGCACCGTTCTACTTCTCTGGTGCTTCCATCAGATTAAGATAGTTGTGATTTCTCCATAGTGTTGGACTATTACATCTCGCGAGCGCTGGCCATCCACTGATTCTCCCAGTTTATTCTGGAACCTCTTGTCAAGGAAGCATGTAGGATGAAGCCTTCCCATTCACGGAGTCATGTCCACACCGGTCATCTTAATCATATAAAGATGACAGTCTGCGCTACTCCCCCGTTTTTCTTTCTATAGTGGATCCCATGGGATAGGAGAACAGGTGTGTTTTCGACGGATTCGTTATTGCGCAGGCTACTTATTTACCTTGCACCAGTTACAAGAACAGCGTCAGAGTACTACGGAACCACTGTAGTTATGTTCACCGATTTCTGTGCTTCCTTCTCAGTTTTCTGTATTTGTTCGTAAGCATATTTCTCTGAGGTTGTGTGTGATGAACATGCTCCTACTTTAGTGTTTCGCACACTCCATGTTTAAGAAGAATCCCCGAATTCATTTTAGACAGCCAGTGGAGTTTGACATTAACGTCATATTTTCCCATTCATTGTCAGGAGCGTCGTGTACTCCATCCCATGAAGTCCAATGATGCGTGTTCCACGAGCTTGCCTCGGTGAACACTGAGTTATCCAGATCCCATTGTTAAACCATTCGACGATGATCAGACAGTGCATTTAACCTTCGGCAAGCGTTCAGAAGCACTCGCATCATCTAGCACATTCTCCGTTCTCCTTCTGAGTATTATCCTATATCCACAAGCATCATGCTTGACATCGAAATACAGATGCAAAAAACTGGTATACACTCGACAGACTTGTTTCCTGATTAGGAGAACAGTTCACTTTCTGTGAACCTTTCAGCTATCCCTGTGGATTTGCGACATCTTTGGCTCCAGATAAGATTCATTTGATCTTGGAGGTCATGTAAACGTGACCAAAGCGAGAACCGTCCTCGTCTAAGGCAATGTATCTTCCTTTTCTGTGCGACACCCTAAGATACCTTCGGTTCTTTGGCTATTGTTACCCGCTAGACTTTGCTTGTCTTGGTAGTGGTGACGAGTTTACTTCCATAGAGTGTGTGTTCTGTCGCCGCATGACGAGCAGGAAGTTTAGTTTATTGGATCTAACTCTAGAGTTAGAGGTTAAAAATCAATGGTTAGATGGTAGTAAATTATGTCATTGACTATAGAACTCACTGCTTTTAGTCCTCATTGTCACCCATTCTAGTCCCCATCTCCTTCCCACACTATCTCATTAAAGTGTGCATGATGCTAAGTTGCATGCGGAAAAAATGAAAGGCATCAACAATACGCAGGTGCCAGGCAACCGTCGCCAATCGCGCGTCGGCTAGGGATATTACGGGGTCGCCCCCCGCCGATGCAGATTCGAGCCGGTGACTCTTGGGCTACAAGGTGGACGCCTCATCCCTCTGGTGGTCAACGGCCAGCTATGTGCGAATGGGATTTTTTGGGACGCGTGGTAATGAAGGCTTTAATAATGCTATCTCATTGATTCTCTCGGATGTTTCTGAATAAATTGTACTTATGAGGACCCTGACCTCAAAAATATGCCCTACGCAAGTACGTGTAACATTGAGTCTTCCTTCTGATCATTAGCGTTGTACTTTTTCATCCGTTTTGTCTCCTCCCCTCGCCTTGCACTAAGGCGTGCTTTGCTACCACAGTGGCGTCATTACCTGCAGCGTACCTTGAGTGCAGCAATTCTCTTTTCCCCTGTTCGCATTTTCCATGTAGTTTTCTTGCCTAAAACTAAATACCTATCGTTCTTCCCTCATCCGGAAACCCAGCTTGACATGTTTTGAGCTTTTATGCTTTTTTCAGTGTACTTTTTCTCACATGATAACTTAGAGCATTTTAGTTGCTCTTGTTGTGACCAGATCGTTACTTTACGGTTGCAGACATCTTACGCTCTTCTCCTTTTTTCTTTGATCAGCGTGAAGAAATACGGCGATCAGGTTTGATCAGACCCCTAAAATAATTCCTACGGTACACCCATCTCATCCAACACTACTTCGCCTTACTTCCACCATTTCCACACACACTTTGCATCCATATCCCTCTTGTCTATGTTAGTTTCTTCTGATCCTACCGTTGAAACACCTTTTCTCTCGTCCGCGTCAAATAAATTGTGCTCGTGGGCGCTTCAACACTTTTAACCTGATCGCACGATCGAATCAGTTTGCGTTCCTATACAAATAAAATACAAATGTCCAGAACAGCTTCCTTTTCTCCCAGGGTTTTGGGATAGCCCAAGCGTTTTCGCTTATAATTTGTATTTGTAATATTTTGAAATTACACTTCCTTACTCTAAGTGCCTCACGTAACCGCGGTACTTCACTATGCTATCGGTGTTACTCAAAGTTTGAGTAAAATCCGAACTACTGCCGTTTTACTGTATGTGCTTAGTCTAGCCCCACAAATCCTCCTGCTGAACTAGTGATTTGAAGGAAATTCCAAACTTTGAAACTTTTCAGAGCCCTTGATTCTGATAATCTTTCTGCTGACCTATTTTACTATAGGGGCTCATGTATCAAATTCGCCAGTTGGCGAAAATTTCCGCTTGTGTATGAGATTTTTGTGTCCATCCTACTTTGTGGACTTTCAGCCAATCCAATGAGTGTCTCGCGATAACGGTTTAGCTTTTATCCAGGTAGGTGTCGCATCGATCATCTCCATGTTGCGTTAAATTTTCGAATCCTAGGATCAGCTGCAGCATTACAACAATCATTTGAACTGCTATTCGCTTCCGTACACTTACGCTGACCTAAGGAATGAGGAATAATAAGGGGAGAGAAGGGAACCTAGCGCACATTAGATTTTGTGTTGATTAATCGAGAGAAATTTCCAAACTATGAGTTTGCGAAACAGGGTTGAATCTGGTCGGGATGTGTTTCATAAATTTCCCCGTATCAGTTATGCGTCCTAACGACAAATGTGGAGGCCGGATACGAGATGCAAACTGATGAAGGAAACATGTTGCATTGGAAATTACTGGGAGCTCAATTCCAATGAACATTCTGGTGAAGTATATTTCTAATTTGGTTATTCGGCTAAATCCTCCATTTTCTATGACATCCTATGAGAAGAAATGGGTGGATTTAGACCATCTCGTACATGGAAACGAAGAAGAATCATATCATGACGTACTGCTTACTGGTAGCGATGTAATTATCTTTTCAATGCAGCATGAGAGGTAGTTGAGTAGAATGCAAAGTGCACTATATCCACTTACTGGAGTGTTTATTTGGAATCTTTCCAGAATGTGGAGCCGAAGTTGCGGTTTCTTACTGGATCTTGCGGCTGTGACATTGGAGCGTTGCTTCCAATGCTACATCTGTGAAACTCGGATCTCTTCATTGTATTATATAATTGATGCATGTAGATATTTCTCAGCATTTGTTCTTACACCTCATGAAAGGCCGAATTCTAAAGACTAATGAGTTTGCAGTGACGAGGTCAACTATGGGGTTGCGCGCGTGATGCAACCAAGCACCACAACCCTGCTGGTAAACGAAAACCACAAAGATAAGCACTAAGCTGAATATACACCCCGCGTTCTTTTTTGAATTGAATTGAATAAAATAGTTGATTTAGATAGCCTATGTACAGTGCTTGTAGTATACGGTTATGACTACACCAATTCACCAGGTAGCCATAGGACCCTATTTGAACCGGGGTGTCAACCTACGTAAATGCTAGCGCGGATCTAAATCGAAGACACTGCCAATGTGTGTGTGTCGATCAATTTACACACGCATGCATGCGAACACATACGGGCCCTGTAGACTCCCTGGGTATATGGTAAGGCTAAATACTTTGGATGAGTTTTCCCCCCATACTTCGTACGAATAGAGATCGTCGGGCCGCTACAAGTTTGCAAGGATAGTGAACCTTCCTTAGTGGCCACGTATACGATGAAAATGGTATATTAGGGGTAAGAAAGCAAATGTTTAACAAGTCTTGTAGAATGACCAAAATGAGCACCACGAAAATGGTGGAAAGCATAGTGAAATAAATGAAAATCATCTTGGTAGACTCACCCTAGTGTTCACTTATGCATGAAGAAATGAGCCAACGCCGATTGGGCAGAGTAATGCCGGTTGGGACACCGTTTGTCACGTTAATATCAATGAACAATGCTTGTATACGAAGGGTTAAGAAGCATTGCTTTACAATCCCCGTTGGGTGGACTGATGAAGTAGCGAAAGACCTTAATGAAAAAGCAGTTGGTAGTTTTATTGTCAGATTAGTGGATTTATCGTTTTTATTTAGTAGCCCTGCACTCCGAACGGTTCCTTAGCTTCAATAGGCGAAGAAAGGTAAATCCAAGGTAGTAATTAGAGAATACGCTGTGTGGTTGAGTTGCTACAAGCAACCTCTATTGAGATCTCGGTTCACTTGAGGTGGACTTCGCTCATCCCAACACTGGCACCCAAAAGTATTTCTCGGGAGTAGGATGGTGAGCAGCTTCAAGTAAACAAACCTAAGTGCCGGAATGCGTCATCCAAACGCCTTTTAAATATGGCCAGCGTGCATGCTGAAACAACATATTGGGTGTACACGAGAGATATTTCGTAATAGATGGGTTAGGGCAACTTCAAGGCGTTTTTTAAACACAATGTGGGGGCGTAAACAACATAATTAGGAAGGGCTTTCCATGACTGGCGGACACAAAGAAAGTATACATTTCGCCGACCGTATTAAGCGGTCATTTTGTACTGCTGCCTCTCAAATTCGTGTTGTGAGTTGCAGATGGTGGCGGCAAACGTGGTTGGGGCTCCTTAGAATCTAGTAGGCCATTAGTAGGTAGTCACATAGGTGCCGATACCGGCCGCTGTACAATTTTAGGGTCGTTGGCCTAAGTTGATATGGAAGGTGAAACAACCCTTTGACCTGCTTCGTGGCTGGTCGCTGTGGAGTCTCGAGTGCTGCGAGATCTTGTTTGTGCCGGGACTATCAGGCCTGGATTGCGTATTCCACATGAGGCTGCAAGTGTGTCAAACAAATGCGGACCGACAGATAGATCAAACCGCCTGAATGCCCTCCGCAGCATGCCGTGTTGGTTCGCATACGCACTTCGAACTCTAACCAGCATTTGCCGATTCCTCAGGAAATTCCTGGTCCACCCAAGGGCAGGATCCCAAGCTCCGTAGTTTTCCAGCCTGTGGAGCAGAATGCGTTAGTCCAGATGGTTGAAAGCTTGGGAGAAGTCGAGGTATCTGACGTCGGCCCCACTCCCTTTGTCGGCTTCTTCCGTCCAACTACTGCGTGCAATCAGTAGGTTCGTTGTGCATGAGCTGTGTCGGCAGATATCGAGCTGATGCGGTGCGTTAATGTAGCGTTCTACATGGTCGACTAAGGTCTTGGCGATGATTGCCTCCATCATCTTTGAGGGCACAGAAAGCAGGACTACTTGGCGATATTTCGCGCGTTCCAAGAACTGCCACTTTCGAAAATCCTCGTGATTAGTCCATGTTTCTACATATCGGCACAATTGGTTTAGCCGAGCACGTCTGGAATCAATACGCTAATGGCTCGGCCGGCGTTATGCTACTACGTTCAACGGCCTCGAGTGGATGTCTTCGATGCCAAGAGAACTGTAGATGGCACTGAGGGCAGTTTCCTCGACACAGATGTGGCGGTTAACGTGTTGTTAGTAAGTGCTGAAATTTGGGCGATGCATGTGCTTAGGTAACACCGGTGGACGTCTCGTAGGGCATTTACTGCTTCTGCAGCGCACCGTTAACTTGAGGGAAACCGTCTTTCACTTTGTGAATACTGTTAGCATGCTTACGTAGGAGCTTTTAGTTTTTGGCGAATTTACAGACCAAGCGTTGTTGGTGAGCCAATTTGTCCTTACCACCAAGCGTATTACAAGCATTTCGCTTGGTCACATAATCGCTCCAGGTTGCGGAACTAGCACAGGGTCTATAAGCATACCGAATTGCATTCATTAGTGACATCCGTTTTCAAGTTTTCATTCTGACTAAAGACTTTGGATTTGTAGGACGAATCCTTTTAATTTCTGTAGCAGCTACGATCAACTTGCTGAAATGTCTAACCAGCTGCTCTCAGGGGCGCCAGGTTTCAATAATCCCAAATCAATCATTGCAGCCAGATCGGTTGGAATATTTTAGCGTGTGATAGTGCTGGCTCAATGTATGTTCACAGCTAACACACAGCTAGTGAGTAGTATGAGGATTTATTGAGAAGATTCATCGCAGCTAGACTCCGCCAGACAAGCACCGCACATCCAGGATGACGCTTTCCTGGATGTGTAGTGGCTCTCTGCCTGAGACTAGCTGCGATGATTATTCGCAAAACACATAGTCGCAATGTGTGGTAACATGATCGCTTAGCTCTAGTTGGATGTTTATCAGTGTTCCATCTAGCATGAGTTCCTCATTTGTAACTACCAAGTCTGGTACTTTATTCTGCACCTTTTGTAGCTTGCTGCTCTTTGCAGACTTGAGAGGAAAGCAGCTACAATGTCAACTAAGCACAGGGTTTGACGAATAGAGCGTCACTGCTACTGGTCGTGAACCCCTGCTTCGTATTCATCGGACTAGGAGACGCCATGGACTAATACTGTTCTACCTACGATATTCTTATAAGCTCTGCCTCGCTCGCTTGCGCACGCCCTATGAAGTATCTTGGAAGACAAAACATCATTCGTTATGGAGACGAGCTGTGGAAAGCAACGCGACTTCCTCTTCATCGACAGGGTTTATCACAACCCGAAGTAGCCTGGCTTCACCAAAGTGCTTGAAATTCAGGTGACAGGTGATCTTCGTTAGGTTAATGAGCTTAGTCGGAACACTGAGTCAGCTGCTTAAAATGTTTCATTGGGTCAGATCGTCCATATACTTTCCTTTCAGGGAATTCGACGTTGATTCTGTAATGGCGCATATTATAGATATGGCATCCCGGTGTTTCTGAGTGTCTTTCAGATGAGTATGGATCGCGGTTGGGAGACCGAGCGATTTATTACGCACTAGTGCAGCATCGCCTCACATTTGTTTTTGGGCGTGTTAGTAGGAGCTGCAGCTGCCGAGTTTTGAGTTCACTTGGATACAACTACGGCACAGCTGTCACTAATATTAGTTTGTTTCCTGAGTTTTTGCAAAGCCTGATTGGAGAAATGGATTTCGGTGAAAGTATTGCAAATGGGCGAGGAGTGAAGAGTTCTGAGGCAGCTGGACGATCTGGAGCAGTGGCAAGGCGTTAACTTACCGTGTTTTCAGGAGTCACTTTGTTAGTGGAACACCCGACTTTGTAGATTTGGCTTACAGTAGAGTTCGGTGGAAAGGCCTTGGCCATTCACTCTGGTATGCTTGTCTCTACTGAAGCTATTTTTCTGCTCAATATTTGCCCAACCGCTTCTGCCACACTTCCGTACTTCTGAGATGGTGCAATTACCGTCCTTACTAATGTGACGGTATTACACTTCACACAGAACCAAAATGAGTCTGGCCTGCTGTTGAACGGCCTAAACTCGCTTGGCTTCATTTTCCTGCATTTTGGATGGGAATGGGTTAAGCAGTTCGGACATGGTCCTATTTTAATTATCTTATTACACGTTCCACAGGCATCTTTAGGCACAGAGGGTTGGCCACTCGCGCCCCTCAAGTCACTTGAACTTAGTTTTGGCGATTAGTCTACCCTTGGTCCTAAGGTCGTTTGTACCGGCGCCATGGTCAGTTTGCCGAGACCGATGGCTGTCTCACATTTCTCTCTCGTGTCGCGCACAGATTGCTGGATTCAGCGTTCGTTCCGCGGTTGTGCGCGCAATCCCACACGAAGACGCGACGTGCATTGTTGGACACACGATGCACGATGAAACAAGCGAGACGCTGGCAAGTGTTTAGTGGAGGATTAACCCAAAGTGTCCCGTGGATTAGTTATGCTGCAACCTGCAGATATGGTTGCAGGATTGTTTAAACGTCCTCAGCTCTTGCTGAATGAGACCAAAATTATTGCAGAACAGTTCAGGAGTGAGGTAGTTACACGCGTAAGTCTCGGCAACGAGTGCTCCAAGACCTAATTGGAGAAACAATATGATCCAAACAAGTTAGATCCAAAAGGTGGAAAGCAATGAGTAGCACTCGTCGAACTGGTTCGAATGAGCGCACGTACAATAATTGGAATGGTAAATTCGGGTGAAGCGAGAGACGAGAAAGCGTGCAGCGGAACGGCACGGAGTACAGTATATGTACTGTGTGGTTCTATTTATTCTTATTAGTTCACTGGTATGGTTGTCACTCGTAAAATATTTCTGGCGGTCACAGTGATGTGACAGAGGTACCGAAGTGATTAACAACAGGTGAGTAGGCTTCACTTGGCGGCACAATAGCCGGGGTGTTTTTACCTCTAGCTAGCGTGTACCGTGATGATGGGGACGATTAGTAGGTCACAGTTTAACGAGAGGTGTGTCGATTTTTCTGCTGGTTGTACAGATAATCTGCTGCTAGTGCGCAAGCTGATTGGTCGACTTTCCAGATTAGAAGACAAAGGTCACAGGCGAAGCCTGTACTTTACACCTGGCATGCAGTTTAAACAATCAAATATTGGGGTGAAATCAATAGTTAAAAAGGGAATGGCCTAGCGCTCACTGGCAGGCTTCAAGGCAGACCATCCTCATTGGTAGCGTTCAGGGTAAAACTTCATCACTATCCCGCTCTCATTGGCTTACCGATAAGCTTCGGACTGTCAATGCTGCTAGCGAAGAGGTGCCGGTTCCCTTAACAAGGTGTCATTCGAGTAATGATGCAATACAGTCATCAACACTGGTAGGACAAGAACGGAGAACGACGCGAAAGGGAGTGGGGAAATTATGACGCATATACCACCGTGAGCACATTGCTCGTAGCGGTTGGGACACAACTTGCAAACTGTCGTGGCGCTTGTGATATCACCATTACGCTGTAAGTATTGATAGGGGGTTGCGGAATTAGAGTTACTACTGAATATGAGTGGAGAGACTCAACCACCTTGTAATGGCGCCTACATAAATTCAAGATAACAAGAGGTAGCTTAACGGTGCATATACGTAGGAAAGGAGGGATTCGCTTTGCATCACTGCCTTTAGTGAAGACTAACTGACTGTGGCGTGGTTTGTGGACTTCCATTGTATAGAAGGCTTTGTAGCCACCTGAGTTCGAGCCTCGTAAGCTAGGCTAATAACCACTACGTAATAAGTCCGCCGACGTCGACTCCAAGTGTTCGTATTAGTTAGCGTCTTTTACATAGTTTAGACTGTCCATGACAACCGAAGGCTACATGGTTAGTTTCTGTCAGGGTGTACTTTACCGGCCTAGCCTCACACACGACTTTATTCCAGACACAATGAGCAAATACTTGATATATCGGGAATCTACAAACATGGTTCTACAACTATGATTGTGAGTGTACAGAAGTGACCGTTATGAAAAACACGACGCCACAAGATTGCGCAAGCCGAAACCACATGAGACTCGGATAGTCGCCTTTATGTTCAACCAGTCTCCGTACACACAAGTAGTTACCTTTTTCCAACCAGCTTCCGAAGTGAACGCACTTTTTCCTAAATGTTCCGCTTACCCTGGCATTATGTCAGTTCACTTGCTTGTACCTCCCTTTCATGGTTTAGTCTAAGCAGGCTCGGTATATACGAGGGGTATATATGAGGGGGTGCTAGCAAGTTGTACATGAATAAACAACTAAATAAATGGATTAGTCCTCCCCAGCCCTTAGACAGGCCAAGTAATTGGTGTGATCATTCCATACAGCATAATCGCCTAGTGGAGAAAGTTGTTCGAGTTTTCAAAGTAGTTCCCAAGGGAGTTTTTGGGGTGTTCGAAGTAACTGAAAGACGGAGCAGTTGAGATTGGAAATAAATATACCTATAGTCAGTAATTCAAGTAAAGTAGTACAACCATCCGTAGGACCGTCTCATGCGGACCTACTTCCATGCAGTAGCCGCTCGAAAGGTTGCACCCGCAGTTCCACGTCTCATCTGACCGTGAGCTGATGCGCCTTAAAAGCAAGCACGCCACCATCGTGTTGACTCATTTTTCATCGCGGCTGTTACAAGCAAGTAGGATATCATGAGGTTTGCTCAATTTTAAGGCGTAATATAAGCAGGTAGGTCGTTATCATGTTTAGTCTTTTTTAGGGCCGCTATTATATGGTAAGCGCTCCAGCCATACAGCCTATTCCACCTTTCAGCTCTTTCGAGTGGTGCACTTTTAGTATTCGTCTGTGAGTCTGGCAATTCGCATTGCGTGGGTGTACTAATTAGCCTGGAAGTTTCAAGTCGCCGCCTCAGAAGATCAGTCCAGTCGTGGCCAACAATGGAAGGAGAGAAAATTATTGAACTGTGGTGAAATAACAATAAATAAATGACTTACGTCCGATAGGTGTCTAATTCAAATTGTACATAAGCATCATAGCAATTATTAAAATGAAAGATGTATCCTCTCGAAGTGTCTCTGACAGAGTGAGGTTTCAAAGGAATATTAGGATAGATCCTACAGCTGCGTGCGATGGAAAAGTATAGAGTTTGATACCGCAAATTCACTTCGCAGGGCACTACTGTTACAGGTATCTAAAATGTTACCTACGGGGAAGAAGAGAAAGCACTTAGCGGGGTAGAGCAAGTGTTAAGAATGGTTAAGAAACCAGGACAAATTTTTCCTTCGGTCGGATCGGCCGTGCGGTTCCGCAGATATTTCTGCCACTGATCCACTTTAAACTGGCACCAAATTAGTGTTTTAGTGAGAAAGGAAAGAGAGCAGTTTAAACGCAAGAATGGGTCTGATGGGGTAACGAGTACGTCCTTTGCTTTTCCTTACATATTCCCTGAACCTTGAAAAAATGACTCCTCGTTCGCTATGTATTTCAAAGAATTTACTTGTATTCGGCAAGAAAAGGACTTGATTCAGCTGTTTTGATCTGACCAGTAGAATGACTTGCTCCATCTAACTGAGTATCGTACTAAGAAGAAATTCGCGCTTATTTGCAATATGAACGTTTGATGAGGAAGAATAAATTACCTATTCCTAAGCTTGTCATCGCTATCCTCCCTAAACGTCAACTGGCTATTTGAGCTGAGGTTGTGTATCAGTTTGCTAAAGCAAATTAGATTTATCTTTAGTCTTCGTAGCCCTAGAGGATCCATGCTCATTAGCTTAGATCTATCGTTATATGTTGCTAGCGACGATTCATCTGCGAGACTTAGTGAATGACCGCTGCAAGCGCCCCAGTGAGAGTAGATCACTGTTGAGCATGTGGTTGTATATGATTGGGCAGTACTCCAAATGTGGGTGTACGCAAATCAAATAAAGAACTAGCCTAACTTTGGGTAAGCTTATTCAGTGATTGTTTCGGCCTAAACCGTGGTAACTACTGTTGAACATAAGTTAAGAAGTCTAATAGGTAATTATAGCTTTATCCCAGATCTCGGACGGATTGTGTTGTATGGATTGGATCCCATTTATAGTTATAGTTATGCTGCTTGATGGGGGTGCTACATCTATGACGGACTTCTCTGGACTTGTGCACGGAAATTTTAAGTAACCATTAGTTCGCCCAGGGTTCAGTGGAATTCAGGTCCGTTTGAATGATCTCCATAATGCTCCACAGATTTTCAGGTGGAAATATATGGGCGATCTTCGTAACATCCGTGGAAAGAAATGGTTTTCCATATTTGATTTTACCGCAAATATCGTCGATATACATAAAGAACATAGTTCGACCAAGGACGACGTGTTGCAGAACTGCAATTGTTATTACACATGGTTTTGACTGCAGGTTATGTAGTAAGACGGTTTGTGTGCACTCATCGAAGCAGGTACACCAAGCCAGAGGTGAGTTGTGTATACCAAATGATTTAAGTTTCAACAAAAGCAGTTTGTGTGACACAGTCGAAGGCTTTGTGCATTTTGAGGAACATCACCAACGTCGCCTTGTTGGCATCTACAGCAAAATTGACGCAGTCAAGAAAACCTATTTCGTAGGTGTCACATGAGCGTCTATCCAAAAATCCATGTTATTTATCACTTAGAATTCCATGTGTCCGATGACACACAACGCGAATTTCTGACTACTTTTTCAAATACCATAGCGATGATGGAAGTGTGAGTAATGGTGCGTTAGTTTCCCACCGGCCCTTCCACCACTTTCGTGTTGTGCAATGAGGAATTTTTCCACTGGATTGGAAATTAGACACGTTTTAGCTAAAGTCTGAAACTGCTAAGAAGCAGAAGCGGAATGTCTTCGCTTCCATGTGTGAGTATGGTTAGTGGAATACCGTCTGGCCCCGCACGGTAGCGTCGAACTAATTTTATGGCGGATTTAACTTCTGGTTGTGTTATAATTACCTCCGAAATAACGCGGTCTGTGCAATTTGTTCACTTGTCATGGACAAGCTCAGGCTAATTCATGAGCGAGGAAGCAAAATATTTGTTGAACGTCTCGGCAGCAGTGTTCCACGACGTGTTGGGTTTTTGCTTGGCGTGCGTTCTCCCCATAAAAAGCCACAAAAATGCGCTTAACAACACTGCGACGTGGCGGATGTTATTCGCCACTAGATAAAATCACTGCCACTTCCATTCTTTTCCCGGTTCAAGAACGTCACTCCTCGAAGTGTTCCTTTATTCGCTTCATAAAATGGTGAACACAGCCAACATCACTAGTTCAGAGTCACAATAACACATTCGCTTACCATGTCCACTTACATATACACCTGGATTGGAGGCATCCGTATCCGGGTTGGTCTGTCACGGTGGCCTCTACGATGGCAGCCACAGGACGCCTGCGCCTACAGAGGGACCATGGGTAGCTTGCGCCTGGAGATCCAGAAGCAGCCTCAGCAGGTTTGGCTGGTGTAGGTATGGCACTAAGTGGCAAGGCCGAGGCGGCACTACTGGACTGGTATCCGATTAACAGCCGACTATGTGCAGTTCGGCTTCGGGGTTGATGTAGATTCAACAAGAGCCGCGAAGAGAGACACAACTTGTTTTTGATCTCCGTGTACGCTCCAGCTGACTACATTGGCGGCTCCGTCAAGGACGAATTCTACCGGGATCTACATCAGCTCTTGACATGCTAAAAAGTCGGATGTCGTTGTCCTTGCTGGGAATGGCCGCTTATTACCATGCGAACGCCACGTTGATGGTCACCACGCGCTCGATGAGAACCGCTCTGATAACGGAGAGAGTCTTCTCACATTGTGCGAAGACAACCATCTGTTTCTCTCAAGCACTCACTTCAGGCGTACGAAGAAGCGTTCCGCAGCCTAGCGTCCCCCTTCGTCAACATAACCTTGGTCTCAAATTGATCACATTGCAATTAGCTTCAGATGGCGTGGCAGCGTACTGGACTGCAGGTCCTTTTGGTTCACCTTCGTTGACTCGGATCATGCACTGGTCTGCGCGAAAATCTGTATGTGTTTTTTGGGTCACGAAGCACTGCAAGATTGATGTAAACAGATTAACTGCTTCCTCTGTCCAAGCGAGCTATCAGTCTTCACTGGCATATGTACTCAGACGAAATCCACCACAAGACGAGGAGCAGCACTGGACTTGTATACGGAAAGCGATAACCATTTCTGGACAATCAGGCTGCGGCCTAGCTCGACGCCCCATAAAAGCTTGGATCTCTGCTTGTTCTCTGGGGCTGCTCGAACACCGCAAAGATATCCCGGCGGAATCAGAATGCAACGAGTGGCGCCGTTCTGCCACCCGGCTGCTCAATCAAAGCCTCCGCAAGGATCGGGAGGCATGGTGGTCTGAGCATGCTTTAGTGATTGCGACCGCTGCCCTCTCTGGCAAAATTCGTAAGCTTTTCCGACTCATTCAGTCCACTGGCCTTAAGAAGCCTGGTGTCAGTGAGGTCATTTATGAGGTGGATAAGTCTACAATCGCCAACCAACAGAGGCGTATGGACCGCTGGGCTGAGCACTTTTACTCGCAGTTCAACTGGCCTCCATCATACATTAGCACATGCAATATCCCTGTTGTCCACCCTGGCTCGTCCCACTGAATCCACCCAGCGAAGCGGAAGTCTGCCTCCAGATTCGACGCTTGAAGCTATTCAAGGCTGCCTGCTCAGACGGACTTCCTCCGGAGCTTCTCAAGCACGGCGGTGTGGCAATCATTAACCAGCTGACCACGCTGTTCGCAAAAATGTGGCATGAAGAGAAAGTGCCTTCCTCTTGGGACAAATCCGTTATTGTCCCGATTTTCAAGAAAGGCGCTTCGGTTGCCTCCAAACTATTGGCATCCATTCTGCTCCGTAGACTATCCTCAATACTTGAATTATCCTACCGTAAAGAACAAGCTGGTTTCCGTGTCTTCCACGCGAATCCTGGCCGATTCGCTTGGAAGACTTGCGTCGTCTTTCTGCCTTCGACAACGGTTGCTTAAGGAAGATTGCTCGTGTTTGGTGGCAACATCGAGTTAACAGTAATAACGTTTGACGTCGTATCTTGGGGAATGCGAGTATTCCCTTCAAAACTCTGGTATTTTTTGCTGCGTCAGTTGGGATGGTTCGGTCACATCCTACACATGGCGCCTGAGCGTCTACCGCGTCGCGCTCTATTCGCTCGTCAAGGAGCTGGCTGGAGGCGACCGCGTGGTGGTCAGCCATCCACGTGGCGATGGCACATGTAATCGTTGACGTCGTGTCTAGCCGCTGTTGGGTCCCTTCGCCTTCCAGGACGGGGACCAAAAGATGAGCAGTACAAAGGGCTTAACACTCTTGAAGACATGATCTGCAACCGAAATCATTGGAAGATTTGTGCACCTAATTGTATTGATTCACATGTTTAATACTTCAAAACTGACAATCAGAAAAAGAGAAAAACCGGTGTGAAAAACAAATTAAAAATGTTTTGCTATTCTTTTTGTCAAAATGTTCCTTTTTTCCAGCGGCATGTTAGCTGAAGTGTGTTGCTCACATTCAACTATATTGCCACGATGATTATGTAGCGATGACTTCCACTAATCAGCTTATCTCCATGGTTTATTGTTGGCTCTGTGTCTGGTTGCTAGACTTCTGAGATTGGTTGCCGGCATATAGTTTCGAAATTGCCTGTCAATATTGCCAGCCACAGGAAGCCTGCGCCTGCAGAAGGACCATGCGCGGCTTGCGCTGCATCACCCACACACCCCATATCCGGTGTAAAGCCGAAGGAATGAAAACTGGAGGCATGTGGATGGGAGCCACGTTTCACCAACGAAACCGGCGTACACTCCTTCACAGGCAGGGGAATCCATCGCCTACAAGTCGGTTCTGGACCGTAGCCCGTTTCACACTGAGTGCATGGAACCATTCTTCGAGCATAGCACGACCACAAGGACCGTGTACCCCGTCCCCTTCAGCGACGTACAACTGTCTCATGGAGCCAGTATGGACGACGTAGCGGGTAATAGACAGATAGGCACCTTGTCAACATGCACATCAAGCGCAGCCACATCGGGGATGTCAAACAACAGCCAATAACATGCAATGACATTATTAAATAAAATATATCTTTTAAAGAATACGGTTATGCAGAAACGACTCTTCTCTTAATTAGCATATGAAGTAAGCTGGATAGCAACCAATCCGCGATAAGTACAAAATGTCCAGAAGTTACACAAATATGCTACAAATGCAATAAAGTTAACGAAGATAACCACAGTTATCGTAAGCAACGTGGCCAGTTAATAGCAGATTATTCAGATCAGCAGAACAAATAAAAAAATGGAATGACATCTATCCAGCTTAAAAAGACCTGATTTAAGTCTAATTTGGTTTATCCTAACTGCGGTGAAGACGCAGCATGAATGCAACATCAACCTCAGCATGGGGCACATCTCATACATATATGCTTGGCGGCATCCGGTTTCGGATTCGCTTGTCCCTGTGGCCAGCCACAGGACGCATGCGCCTACAGAGGGACCATGGGTGGCTTGTGCTGCACCACCCACAGCTCCAACCACACGCCCCATATCCAGTGTAAACCCGAAGGAACAAAACCGGGAGGCAGGTGGATGGGAGCCACGTTTCATCAACGGAGCCGGCCCACACTCCTTCACAGGCAAACAGAAGTACGCTGTATTTGGGAATCACTCGGCTACAAGGCGGTGGCTGGACCGTAGTCCGCTCCACACTGAGTGCATGGAACCACTCTTCGAGCATAGCACGACCACAAGGAGCGTGCACCCGTCTCCTTCAGCAACGACCAACTGTTGTTTCCTAGAATCAGTATGGACGAGGTAGTGGCTAATAGACAGGTAGGCACCTTGTCAACATGCACATCAAGCGCAGCCACACTGGGATATCAATCAACAGATAATCACTTGAAACGACCATATCAAATAAAATAAATAGGATAATACATACAGATGCGGTAACGTTGCACTAAATGAGCCTATGATATAAATTGTACGAACTAATCCGCGATGGGTTAAGGACGTTAGAATAAATATTTTAAGAAAATGCCACAAACGCGAAAATGTTGTCGAAATTAACTACCATTAGCTTCGACGACGTGTACAAGTTTATAGTTTAGGTGGACATTATTTTGAGATGGGAGAGCATTAGGACAAAATTGAAAACCCACCACCTGAAATAGACTTAGCATGCAAGTACGCGGTTATTACATCGAATACAGCGTACCTACAAACGCTGCGCTGGTTCTGCCTACGTTCTCTGCAGGAAACGTCGTTGCTTCGGTTGTGGTTCGTGGCTCACTAGGCCTACCTGACTCAACTACTCACGGCCGCACGTGCTACAGCATAATGTGCTTGATGTCAGTGGAGTGCAACCCATCGGCGCTTGCCCCTTCTGTACTTGCTGCTTCCGTACTTGCCGCTTCTTCTTCGCATGCTTGAGGTCTTTCTTCTTCACCTCCGTAACTGCCTTCGTGATCAAATCGCACCATGCACGCCCATTAACCGCCGTCGATTCCCATGACCTGCAATCAAGATTAGAACACGGGAGGCTCACTTTGATCATGTCCTGGTAATGTAACTGGTTTCCCCACGTGCCGCTTCCCTACACTCAGCTGACCATATAAGAGTTGCTGTGGTATCCGCGTTGAATCCATACGGCTCACATGACCGAGCCACCTCAGGTGTCTCAGTAAAAGTATGCAGTCCACTGCAAACATTCCACTACGGCGCACCACTTCCTTGTCTGCAGTCCGTCGACCCAACCGGTGCGTAAAATCCGTCGCAAACACTGCTGATGGAACCGCTCGAGATATCGCACACCTCGCCGGTACATCAACCACATTTCACTGCCGTATAGAAGAACAGATAGCACCATGGATTTGTACACCATCAGCTTCGTGCCAATGGTAAGCCGATGGTTGTTTCACACTCGGTACTCTAGCTTCCCGAACCCTGCCGCTGTCTTCATGACGTGGATACGCAGCTCACTGTGAAACTGCTGGTCAGTCGACATCACACTCCCAAGGTAGTAGAAGCGGGAGGTGGTTTCCAATATTGATTTGCGGTAATATCGAAGATTGCACCACCGGTGAAGGCTGAAAGAGACAGACAGTTTTGCTTGTGTTGCTGGTGAGCCTGGATTTGGCCGCTGTTGAAGCCGGAGCACTAGTCATGTGCTGCAACTCATCCGCGCTGTGTACAAACAACGCACAGTCGTCAGCAAACAGCAAACTACGGGTTATTGTCTCACAGACTAGAGTTTCCGCACCGAAACGACGGATGTTCAGCAACTCACCATCAATACAGTGCTCCACACGAACATCGTAAGAACAAGCGGCATCAAAAGCACAAGACATCATTGAATGAAGATAGATATTAAAGAGGGCAGGAGGTAACACACAACCATTGTGAGTAATTTCCGCTCCACACCGAATAGTTCGATTCCTTTGACGCGGGCTTGTATTTGCTGGCCGGTCAATTCGTACTCTATGCCCAAATTCGGCAGAAAGGCGAATTTCATATCACCTCCCTGCTAATGGCCATGGCCTGTAGCAGACAGTCTACGTGCTCCGCTTACATCTCTATTACCAAGTGATTAACTAAATCGCAAAAGTCTTGCGGTTCGCGTAGGTGAGTACTGATCAATTCAGGTTCGACACGACCTCTGCCTCGATGAATTGACCGATACTCAAAAGTGCGCAGTCAAGAACTGTCCAAATAAGGACATTATTTCACAATTTAGACATCCTGATTGGCTGCTATAATCCACCACTTTGTAATAAGCTTGCACTTACGGACCATACTATAGCGCTCAAGTTTGCAGTAATACATTACTTCACAGGAGAGATTACTGCTGGGGCCTTCAACACGCCACTAGTGTCGTGGGCACCACTCTCCGGCCCTCAAAAGTACGCTAACTTTCTATCATGCGTCGATATGACCGATTGGACACAAGTTACCCATGCCACAGGTATGAACAACACCCTAGATCTAGTATCTACTCTTAGCATCTAACGTGTTGACGGATCTGTTCCAGACAAATTTCCGGGCAGTGATCCTAACACCGTTAAGGACTATATAACCTCCTCACGAAGCCAACAAACTTCCCTAACATTATATCGTCCCCTATCCAGCCTTTACTGGTCTCATTTTTCATACGTGCTCTAATCCCTCGGCTGGGATAATTTTTCCTCACCAGAAATGTTGGACAGTCCGCATCGGAGCTTTTAACAGATTTTTAAGCATGTATATATATACCGGCACATAATGACGGATACGAAACCCAGCGAGTGGTAGTACCAGCAAACTATAACCCAGAGAATACCGCAAGCAAAGTAAGCTTAGGGCTAGGTATCAAGCGATAAGAGACTTCTTCATCATTATGCGCAGTGGCATGTGGTAGGGACGTTTTAACTACTAAAGCAAGCCATAATTTTCCTCCCTACGTGTTTTAAATAAATAAAAACTAAATGTTTCATTCTCGGCAGCGCGAGGTACGCCTGCATAAAGGCATGATCATGGTAGTAGAAACAAGTATGATCGGTCATTCTACAAATCATTGTTCAATGCGGGCATCAAGCTAAGCGTGAAACCAAGATGCAACCAATCGACTGGGTGTATGCGGAAAGCAAAATGAAAAAGAACAGCATACCAATACACAAAAGCGTGCGCAGCGGAAAACGGGCAAAGCTGCTTTCAGGTTTTCAAAATGTTTGCTATTTTTTGATAAGTTCAAAATGTTTTTGTCTTCTTTTGTAGGTATTGGAAAACGTTTGACAAGAATAAGGAAATGGGAGAGGCACGTACCATGTAAAATAGTCACTGCTAACAAAGTCCGTAAAGCGAACTGGTTTGAGTTCCGTACCGCGTCGATTGATAATAGGGCGAGTAGGAGTGATATCGGTTAAGGTTGTAGGTTCCGTCGGAGCGGAGTAAATGGTCTGAGGTTGCGGCGCTGGCCCAAATAGCGGAGGCTGTGAAACTGTTTGTTGTACCGAAGAGTCAGAGTCGTCTATAAAAGCGGGTTTGAGTTGGTCGATGTTGATCGTCTCAGTCTTACCATTTTAGTCAATGATAAACGTCTCGACGTTTCTGCGTACGACATGGTACGGGCCAGAATAAGAAGGTTGGAGTGGCCGACGTATGCGGTCTGTGCGAACGAACAAGTAGGTAAAAGTGGTTAAGCTTTCGTCTTCGTTTGTACGCAAGCTCTGTGCTCTGGGTTGCCCAGGCTGAATTTGTCGCAGTTGATGATACAAACGAGCTGCGTAGTCGCCATGGTCGAGAGTTCTTGACGTTTTGGGGGAGAGAAGTTCACCAGGAAAGCGTTGTGTGCAGCTAACACCTAGCAAATAAGGAGTGGCGTGTAAATCCGCTTTAATCCTATTCCTAATGCCTAAGAGAACGCGCGGAAGTGCGCCGTGCCAGGATGTGCTGGATTGGGTATAGAGTGATGCTTTGAGTTGCCGATGGAATATTTCGACCAACCGATTAGCAGCGGGTGGGTATGCGGTGGTTCGGTTGTGTTGGCAACCGTGCGTTGAAAAGTTTGTTGAAAGATCCGTCAAAGTGTGATCCTGTGTCCGTGATGACTACGCTTGGGAAACCAAACTGAGCTTCCAAGCGTTCTAAAAAAAAGTTGTGCAACGCTTTTAGATGGGCAGTTGGCTGTCGGAATCGCTTCTGGCCAACCTGTAAATCTGTCGACACAGGTAAGTAAGTATCCGTAGCCTTTGCATGGTGGCAGAGGTCCCACCAGGTCGAGGTGGACGTGCATGAAACGAGTCAGGAGCTAGAAAGACGCCAAGTGGGCTTTTGGAATGTCTGTATACCTTGGCGTGATGACCCTAAGCACGCGCGAGCCCAAAGGCGGACATCGCGGTTGACGCTGGGCCATACGAAACGTTCGTTTACGAGCTTCTGCGAAGCACGTATGCCATGATGCGATAGGTTGTGTAAGGCATTGAAAACAAGTCGACGCATCGACGTAGGAACTACGGGTGGGGAGAAATTTGCGGGACGTCACAAAGAATGGTCCTCTCGAATGAACAATGAACAATAATGTGCGTGCGCTCGTTCGAACCAGTTCAACGAGCTCTACTTAGTGCTCCCCTTCTTGGATCTAACTTGTGTGGATCATGCTCTTGCTCCAGTTTTCAGTTTTGGCATATTCTTTATCGAGTTCTACGTGGGTAAACGCATTAACTCGAAGCTTTTCAGGAAACATTTTGGTCTTATTCGGAAGAAGCGGCTGAGGGCTCCCAAACTACCCGGCAACAACCCCTGCAAGTAGCAACATGACAAAGTTACAGGTACCTTGCTACGCTAATCTAGTGAGCATCGCATCCGAGGCAATTAGGGACAATGAACCCAAGCGAGTTTAGGCCGTTCAACAGCAAGCCAGACTCATTTTGGTTCTGTGTGAAGTGTAATACCGTCACATTAGTAAGGACGGTAATTGCAGCATCTCAGAAGTATTAAAGTGCGGCAGAAGCGGTTGAGCAAATATTGAGCAGAAAAATAGCTTCAATAGAGACAAGCATACCAGAGTGAATGGCCAAGGCCTTTCCACCGAACTCTACCGTAAGCCAAATCTAAAACATCGGGTGTTCCACTAACAAAGTGATTTCTGAAAACACGGTAAGTTAACGCCTTGTCACTACTCCAGATCGTCCAGCTGCCTCAGAACTCTTCACTCCTCGCCCATTTGCAATACTTTCACCGAAATCCATTTCTCCAATCCGGCTTTGCCGAAACTCAGCAAACAAACTAATATTAGTGACAGCTGTGCCGTAGTTGTATCCAAGTGAACTCAAAACTGGGCAGCTGCAGCTCCTACTAACACGCCCAAAAACAAATGTAAGGCGATGCTGCACTAGTGCGATTCATACTCATCTGAAAAACACTCAGAAACACCGGGATGCCATATCTATAGTATGCGCCACTACAGAATCAACCTCGAATTTCCTGAAAGGGAAGCATATGGACGATCTGACCCAATGGAACATTATGACCAGCTGGCTCGGTGTTCCGACTAAGCTCATTAACCTAACGAAGATCACCTGTCACCTGAATTTCAAGCACTTTGGTGAAGCCAGGCTACTTCGGGTTGTGATAAACCCTGTCGATGAAGAGGAAGTCGCCTTGCTTTCCACAGCTCGTCTCCATAACGGATGGTGTTTGGTCTTCCGGGATGTTTCATTGGGCGAGCGGAAGCGAGCGAGGCAGAGCTTATAAGAATTCCGTAGCTAGAGCAGTATTAGTCCATGACGTCTCCTAGTCCGATGAATACGAAGCAGGGGTTCACGAACAGTAGCAGTGGCGCTCTATTCGTCAAACCCTGTGCTTAGTTGACATTGTAGCTGCTTTCCTCTCAAGGGTGCAAAGATCAGCAAGCTACAAAGGGTGCGGAATAAGATACTATACTTGGTAGTTACAAATGAGGAACTCATGCTTGATAGATCACTGATACACATCCCACTAGAGCTAGGCGATCATGTTACCACACATTACGACTATATGTTTTGCGAAGATTCATCGCAGCTAGTCTCAGGCAGAGAGCCACTACACATCTAGGAAAGCGTTATCCTAGAGGTGCAGTGATTGTGTGGCGAAGTCTATCTGCGATGAATCTTCCCAATAAATCCTCATGCTACTCACCAGCTGTGTTAGCTGGAAACATATATCGAGCCAGCAATATCACACGCTAAAATATTCTAACCGATCTGGCTGCTATGACTGATTTGGGATTATTGAAACCTGGCGCCCCTGAGAGCAGCTGGTTAGACATTTCAGTAAGCTGATCGTAGCTACTACAGAAATTAAAAGGATTCGTTCTATAAATCCAACGTCGATAATCAGAAAGAAAACCCGAAACGCATGTCACTAATGAATACAACTTGGTTTCGTAGGTTGTGTAATTCAGAAGTGAAGTTTTGTCGACCAGTGAGTGGCCGGCGATTAATTTTTTTTGATGTGTACTTGGTGAAAGGTTTAACGTTTTATTTATCGTCCGCCTGGTTATTCCCGTGTCTAATCTTCTACGTACAGTGTATGGTGTCTGGTCAATATCTTGTTCTAAAGGTTGTATGGCTCATTCGGCACACTATTGGCTCATTGAGCTCACGGTGGGGACCAGTGAAAGTAACGGGATATTTGTATGAACGGTTTCGGAAAATGTACGCGTTTTTCCCTCTACAGTTGCCTCTTGTAACTCCCTCATCTATCCCTCTCATTATGTTGCTAGCTCGAGCAACTTACAACACGGCAGTTATGGCCACTATGGAACATAGCTACGATCCAATAAACGTGGCTCCAAACTGCGTTATAATGAAGCACAAATCTGGAGGTGCTAAATGTAAGCGTCTCGTAAAAACTGGAATAACTTGTGCGTTCTGTTACAAACGTTACCATCCCAATTGCTGTAACCTTTCTCAATGACAGGTGAGAGGGCGAAGTAGCTTGCCAGATGTCTTTCGGGTTGTCCTACATGTTTGACGATACCATTCTTCAAGTGTGTGCGAATACTAGTCCATAACTACGACCGGTTACTAGAGGAAGCCGAGAGGTCGACGAACTCCAGGTTTTATTCTCTTGAGGAGAGGATGCATCAAGATAGTGTAGCGTGCTCGAAGTAACAGATGCCTACGCGTCTCACTTCTTCCGAATCACCCGCGTCCATTTTTCATTGCCTTCTCATTCCACCTTGGCAGATCGTAAGTTGGATGCAAACGGGGACTCTGGTAGCCAAGTAACTTAAATGACAACCACCATCGGCCGTCACTTGAAACATGAGACAGACCGGCGCACATCAACTTCTATCCGTATCACCAACGAACACCAATCTCCTTCAGCCACAGCCGCATACGGTATCCACGCTAGGAGTAAAGTTAACCAGGTGAAGCCAAGTACATTGACAGCTGTAACTGTAACCCGAAACTGGACAAACAGCAGAGTTTCCCGTACTCAGGCGAAGCACACTTCAGCCAAAGTGCCAATGCCTAAGAGCAAACCTGTAGCCTATTCTACAAGAGCACACCGGAACCAATCCTCGACCGCCGATGGCGTGACTTCGATCGCCACCGTTTCAGCTGCTCACGCACAAGGAGTAACGCATCAATCAGTAACAGACGCCAAAACACAGTGCGCCAAAGGTACCACACGTGCGCAAATCGCACCAACAAGTACTCAGACTACGACCTCCATCAAATCGGCCAGTTTTAGACAATCACAAGAGTCATTGATAATTGTGTGTTCCGAAGGCCCTGAATCCAGTACGAGCTACATAAAAAGTAAGCTGCTGGTCGATAGAAAACAGTGGGGCTTCTTATGCCGCCAAAAGGGGTCCACACAGAACCGACCGGCATGGTACTCATCGTACGGCACCCAAACGCACCCCACTTCGCTAAACGACGGAAATTACGCGTGGAGCTGCAATTCACGAACGAGATTAAAGCGGTTCACCTGTATATCTCGAGTCTTCGGACTACATCATGGTGTGTTCATATTTTTTCGGAAGTCCTTTAGAGCAAATGCTAGCAAAGAAAACAGGACCCGGATGACCACCATCGCCTGAAGAACGAAGCATCGGTGTTCATTCATGGTGTCCCGGAGCTTCCAGCTTCGGGTGTACTAGAAGCCCAATTCCATGACTGCGAGGAGTGGCGTCACATACGTAAAGTGCTGTCACTTCACAATGCGATAGTTAAATCTATCTCAAGGCTGCCATCATCATCAAACTACCATGGATGTGTTCCCAAATGTGTTGAAATTTGGGCCTCAGTCCAAACACAAGGCGGAAGAAACACTTGTGATGTGGCGCAGGTGTTGTAACAAGCTCCCATCGGAGCTTCGCATGAAGGCGTTTGACACCAGGCTCCCGTCAACCGAGGCAGACCGAAAGCGCCGACTCTTATCAACTAGCCCAGCAAACCTTACTTTTGAGTCGCAAAGCTGCCGCCTACGACAGACTTTCCAGTAACGGCGACGTGCCCAATGATCACTTTAACTTCATCACGTGCGTTTTCCATCAGCCGACCTAAAGTGGCTCAAAGTCCAATATCAGTAGTTCACCAAAAAGGATTATTTGCCGACCTCACCTGACACCAGCGCCTTAAAACACGCTTCTGACATCCGAAACACTAACCTGTTTTTACACTAATAGACAAGATCTGCTTAGCAAGTTTTCAGTGTTTCATTGTCGCCAAGGTTCGACGCCGTGGAACAGGATCATCATAATGGAAACCGGGCTCATTGACGAAATCACTGATGCCGTGCTCGCCTTACCAGGCATGTCCCTACTACGACATGTTCAGCCAAGTAGGGGAGGCGGCGTGCTTTTGTACCATCGCATAGGCCTGTATTGCGAAATCGTTAATAAACCAGACACAAGTTGTTGACTCGCTTCGGTGCCGCTTGTAACCCAGAAGCGGTGACACATGTTTGGTTGCCATCCTATATCGTCTCCCGATGTTAACTGTATAAATGGACAACCATTTGCTGATGCTCTGAAGACCGTTCTAGTACAGTCGTACAGGCACATTCTCCTTGTCGAAAACTTCAAGTTGGATACGGTTGAGGTTCCAGCCACCCTCAGTGAGCAAGTTGAAGCTGAACTGCTAGATCTAATCGCTGACTTACCACTTTATACCACCCCTACGAGATTCAGAACAGGAAATAAACTGACCATCCTTGACCTTATGTTTAACATTTATGGACTTATGATCGACGCAGTTACAGTGAGCAACCCGTTAGGGCTCAAAGATCATTCAAATAAGTCTGTTATGCGGAGCACTCCAATGGGGACACCGAAGATATGCGTACCGTAAAGCACTATGTTCTTGTAGCTGTCTTTAGCAACGCCACTGATTGGTCGTTCATAGCTGACCAAACCCCTGACATCGCTTGGGAGGAAATCCAAAACCTGTTCAGCACGCTGGTAACAAACCCATCAGAGACTAAGAAGTGCAGCTAAAAAGGGCACAATGATTTCTGAGGAGTCGGATGCGGAAACGTATGTCTTTGAGTGATTCATTTCGGCAGGCATACAAAGCCAATCCGAACGCCGAAAACCAGAAGACATATATAACCGAGCGGAAGCATTGTCAGCCTGATCCACGAGGATAAATTGAAACATCAACTGAATTTGGCGAAGAGATTCTGCTCCACTCTCCAAATACTTTACATGTATGTCAAAACTTTGCAAAGTGCAGCGTGGTACCCCTCACTGAAAAGCGCATACAGGCAAGCACAAACTGCGTAAGAAGCGGCCAACACACTTAAACAATAATGCAGTTGTAATTTCCAACACCCACTTATGTCCCCTGCAATAAGTACACCGATGACGTCTCCATCAGAAGTTTGCTACATCTTATTTACTGCCGCGGATTTACTAAAGCCATTCATATGCTTACGTGTGCACAGTTCTTTTGGTGCAGACAACGTACACCCAAGTCTATTGCAAGTAACGGCCAGTAGCCTGGCTGAACCGTTATCACAGTTTTTCCAACATTGTCTAGACAACATGCAGGTCCGAGCCATATGGAAGCATGTAGTAGTCACTCTATTTACAAGGGAGGCAACTGCACTGAACCGGCAAACCGCCGCCAGATAACGTTACTGCCAGTTCTTTTTAATATCATGAAATCAACTATTGCGGAGGCCGTCATGGATTAACCAGAAAGATGCAATATCATCGTACCGCAGCAAGACTGTTTCCGCCGAAACCGCTCATATTGTAGAGGGGCCGCTTCCAAGAATGCCTCGGGGGAGCTCTTCGGAGCTAGCTGAGAGCGGATCGAGAAGGAAGGCTAGCGACGAGCCTGGGCTCGAAACTACGGAGCGGGAATATGTGGACAGCGCAAGAAATCAGACATATACGCCGCTAGCGCAGCCCACAGGACCGAGGCCGAGCCGAATGACACAGCCCAGAACAAGCAAGTCGACAGCTCTCGAACGACTCCTGGCCGATCCAAATCGGGTACAGAGAAGTGGAGATCGAGGCGAAAACAGGAAGGCGGGTCTTCCAAGTCAGAGCTCCCGAGGCGAAAGGACTGACTCGTCTCTAACATCCGTACCCGTTTTGCGTTGTGGGACGGAAGTGTAGTCGATATTCGATGCCGCGGGTGAGACCCTCATGTGCCCATTTTCGGTGTGCAATAAACGTCTACCCCCTGTCGTGTCGTTCTCACTACACTGGTGCCGTGACCATTCGCGACGGAGTTGACCCGGTTGGAGCAATTTGCGGCCGGTGACGTAGAGGCGTGGCTCGATGAGTTCGACGGAATTGCGGCTTGCACGGGTGTGAGGGGGATGCAAATTTGCTAATTGCTTTGGGCACACGGTTGAGTGGACGAGCCAAGGCGGTGTATCTGCTCATTCGGAAGGCCATACCCTGATGTTCGTTCGCTGAGGTGAGGGCTGCCTTGTGTGCAGAATTTGGGAAGGATCTGGAGAGAGAACGAGCACTGCAACGATTTCACGCAGCCAGATGGGACGAACAGGAGGATTTGATGGTGTTTTTCCAGCAGCTGGACAGACATCTAACGATTGGGCTCCCCGAGTTAGAGGGCAACGCAAGAGAGCGCCTACTGAAACAGCAGTTTATCCGAAGTCTGCCCGATCCACTCCGTGATCAGGTGAAATTGGCATCGATGGTGGGAGACAGCAAAGCGTTGGATCTGGTGACGGTCGCCCAGAATTTGTCGGAACGAGTGACAGTGAGAAGCATCCAGCATGCTGAGTTGGAACAGAAAGTAAATCAACTATCCGAAATGGTGGAGCAGCTGTTGTCGATAGAGTCTTCAAGCACCACTTCATAAGGCAATGTACGGGTAATCCGGAACGGTCGCCGCTGTTTCCGATGCAACCAGAGTGGTCATGTGGCGAGATTCTGCACCAACGTCAATGTGCCCCATTGTTTCTCTCTATCCATGCCGAGTCGGTGGCGAGTACCAGTCCTCCAGGTAACTATAGAAGGTGTGTCTGTCCGAGCCATAGTAGACACAGGAGCGGCAGTGTCAATTACGAAGAGGTTCAACGGGGTTCCAGTAAACCCATCTTCAATCACGATGCAGAAGCTCGGCGTGCATTCTTTGAAAGTGAAGGGCACGCAGCGGTTACGAATCAGGATAGGAGAAACGCTCATCCGCCATGACATGTTCATCGTGGATGAGACGACCGAAGCCATCATCGGAACCGACACCCTGAAACGGCTCGGTGTCATAATTGACCTGAAAAACGATGTGGTGATCGTGGCTAACGATCCGATCAAGATAGACAAGGGGAGAACTGACCGGGTTGGTGCCCTCAAAGCCGTGCCTGATTGTCAGAACCGTGCAATACGCAACGTACTGAGCAGGTATGCCCACTTATTCACAGACGCGGAGGATGATTACGGATTTTGCAATTGGGTTGAACACCGAATACCGTTGATCCCAGAAGGACAATGCAAGCCAATCTTCAGACGAATTCCACAGAACACCCTGGTTGAGATACAGAAGCAGGTGACCGAGATGGAATCGAAAGGTATCATCAGGCGAACGCACAGCCCGTATTCATCACCCGTGCTATTGACGAAGAAGGCCGACGGAACCTATCGATTTTGCATCGATTTTAGAGAACTAAACAGGGTGACTGTGAAGGATGCATTCCCGATGCCTCAGATGGAAGAAATTTTCTCAAGCCTTCACAGTGCCAAGCAGATATCTCTGCTTGATCTCCGTTCGGGATATTGGCAACTGCCGATCGCAGAAGAAGATCGCCACAAGACGGCTTTCAGAGTCAATGGCCAGCAGTATGAGTTTTTGAGAATGCCGTTTGGATTGTGCAACGCCCCAGCTACATTCAGGCGTTTGTTGCTGTTGGTCCTGGCGAACCTGCAAGGCGTGGTTGTTTATGGTGATGACATCATCGTCTTCTCTGAGACGGAACAGGAACATGTGGCCAGACTTGGAGCAGTACTGCAGAGACTGGACGAAGCTGGTCTGAAACTCAGTCGTAAAAAGTCGCAGATTGCCCAAAAGTCAATTGTATGCTTGGGTCACATCGTGGGCAATGGTCAAGTCCATCCACTTCCGGAGAAACGCGAGACGATCAAGTGCTTCGCAAAACCAAAATCCAAGCGTCAGCTCCGTTCGTTCTTGGGAGTGGTGGCATATGATTCAAAGTTTGTGCCCCAGTTCGCAGAGAAGGTCAGCCCGTCGTTAAGGCTGCTTCGCAAGGACGTGCCCTTCGTGTGGACAGCTGAAGCGGATCAGGCCTTTGACCATCTAAAGGCATGCATAGCAGAAGCCCCGACATGTCTAAGGCTACCCAATCCTGGTGAGAGGTTCACTGTGGCTGTCGACGCACGCAACGTGGTAATCGGTGCGGTTTTGTCTCAACCGGCTGGGATGGTGGAGTACGCGAGCAGAGTGCTGACGGGGGCGAAACAGAAGTATTCAACCACGGAGAAAGAATGCTTGGCCATCGTGTGGGCGTTACAGAAGTTGAGAAATTACTTACTGGCGAATGAATTCCGTGTCGTCACTGACCACTAACCGCTCTCGTGGTTGATGACGGCGAAAGACCCGCGGGGACGGCTTGCGCGATGGGCCTACCGATTGTAGGAATTCAACTTCACCATTGAGCACGTGGATGGAACGCAGAATGTATTGCCAGATATGTTGTCACGCCCGTGTTTGGATGACATCATGCCAGACAATGCCATACCGGTGCGTGCGATCGCGATGGGAGAGAGGAACCTGCTGGGAGATCAAAGGACAGATGAATTCGTCAATGTGTTGTGCTCTCACTTACAGGCTGGCACCAAATCGGATTCCACATCGGAAAAGGTGGAGGAACTCCTCAAGATCTGGGACAGTGGCTGGCTAGCCGAACAACCACCTCGTGGTGCCAGCTGGGTGGTTCGGGTTTTACCCGTTCCAGCTAATAGTTCGGCGGCAGTGTTCCAGGACGTGGTGGGTTTTCGCCTGGCAAGCGTTCTCCCTATAAAAAGCCACAAATGTCTGTTAAACAACACTGTGACGTGGCGGTCGTGGCTCGCCACAAAATAAAGTCACTGCCCCGTGGATATCTGGATAATCCTTTCCAACCCACGGACAACGATAACGTGGTGGTGGCGATAGACGGCCGGAAAGTGCCTTTTGTTCCACCAAATCAGCGAGAACATGTGATGCGTATAACTCATGATGGTGCCCATATGGGATTCGGGCGGGTCTTTGAACTGCTGCGGAGGCGAGTGTTTTTGCCAACCATGAGGAAGGACGTCGCGGCATACATTTGGGGGTGCCCAAACTGCCAAACGAGTCGGGAGATGGAGTCCCCGAGACCGCCGATGCGATCGATGGAGGTTGGTGAGCCACTTCAGTGTTGGGGACTGGACGTCTTTGGGCCCTTACCAGTGAGTCGAACAGGAAACAGATACATTCTGGTGATGATTGACCACTTCACTCGGTGGGTGGAAGCCATACCAATCAAGGACCAAACAGGCGAGACAGTGTCGCAAGTATTCGAATTCAATGTGCCAGCAAGGTATGGGATCCCACAGCGTATCATCAAGGACCAAGGACCCTGCTTCGAGTCAAAAGCGTTTAAGGCAGTGTTGGACAAGTGGGGCATCCAGAGACGGCGAACTTCACCGTACCACCCACAAACCAACGGGATGACCGAGCGGTTCAACCGGACATTGAAGACGTGGATAAACTGCACGAAGTTGGCATGGGAAGATGCTTTGCCTCAGGTTCTGATCGCGTATCGGACCAGCATGCAATCAACCACCAAGGTCTCGCCATTCGAATTACTGTTCGGCAGAGAACCACGGATTGCGCTCGATACTTGCCTACCGAACCATGGTGAGCGGTAACATCCAGCTGGGCATCAAGAGCGACTGTGAGGGAAAGCTAGAAGCGAAACTAAAGCTCGACAAGCGCGGAATAAGCGAAATTACGACGCCAGGCACGAGGCTCACAAGTGGAGGCCATTCAGGATTGGAGAACGAGTCAAGTTACGGAACAACGATCGGCCGGATCATGACGGGCCGGGCGCAAGCAAGTTCAGAGAACGCTGGAAAGGCCCCTACACCATTATCGACCAGAAAGCGGGCAACTTCTTAATCGATTGCGGAGGAATGAAACGTTGAGTGCATGCTGCTCTCCTGCGACCATGATACGAGAGGAAGAAAGGTCCTCGAGGAGGGGCGGGTGTAGAGGGGCCACTTCCAAGAATGCCTCGGGGGAGCTCTTCGGAGCTAGCTGAGAGCGGATCGAGAAGGAAGGCTAGCGACGAGCCTAGGCTCGAAACTACGGAGCGGGAATATGTGGACAGCGCAAGAAATCAGACATATACGCCGCTAGCGCAGCCCACAGGACCGAGGCCGAGCCGAATGACACAGCCCAGAACAAGCAAGTCGACAGCTCTCGAACGACTCCTGGCGGATCCAAATCGGGTACAGAGAAGTGGAGATCGAGGCGAAAACAGGAAGGCGGGTCTTCCAAGTCAGAGCTCCCGAGGCGAAAGGACTGACTCGTCTCTAACATCCGTACCCGTTTTGCGTTGTGGGACGGAAGTGTAGTCGATATTCGATGCCGCGGGTGAGACCCTCATGTGCCCATTTTCGGTATGCAATAAACGTCTACCCCCTGTCGTGTCGTTTTCGCTACAATATATCACGGACCTCTTGTTCTCCCGTGCCAGCTGGTGGGATTATGTCGACGCTGAGGAAGGGGTTGGTGTTATTTACCTCGATTTCTCGAATGTGTTGGATCTTCTTGATCACAAGTTCCCCCTTCTCAGGCTTCAAAGCTGTTGGATCGGCGAACCCATCCTGGACTAGACACATGCATTTCTGCTTCAACGTCGTCGAAATTTGAGAGTTCGTAATGCATTATACAATCTGATAGAGGTGCAATTTGGGCTCCCGCATGGCTCTATTCTAATACCCAATTTTTTCCTCGTCTTCATTAATGACCTCGTGGTAGTGATCATTTCAACCGTTTTACTCTTCGTGGCCGATCTCAAAAGCTGACGGACTATTAGGAAGGTAAATGACCACTTGGCCGTGCAAGTCGATCTTGATAGGACTCACCAATGGTTAGTTCGGAACATGTTGGAGTTCAACGCTTCCAAATGTCGAGTACTGGGCAAATGCCACCAGAACACTTGCGCAAACCAGCTAGGAAAACACCTTTTGCAACGAGTCTCCCATGAAAATGATCTTGGAGTGTGAACAAAGCACTAAGAAGACGAGCACTGCAAGATGGCACCATTTCATATTATATGAGCACTTCCAAATTAACAACCTACACAGATCATATAAGGGAACGATCGTTTTGATTTGGTCAAAAAAATGCTCATACACTACATAATAGCTGTTAGCGCTGGGCCAACGGCCCTGAACGCCAAAGGAGTCTTAAGGGCTATTGGCAGTTGCTTTTGCACACAAACGGTGGGACGGTAACGATTTAGGGCTACAGCCTCAGCAAACTTCAGCACCCTAGCGTTTTCGTTGCGGTAGATAACTGTAAAAGTTGACCGAGGGTCAACTTGATGACCTGTACTGACTACGTGTCTAGCGATGGATGATGCCGACAGCTTGTCTGCTGCTCCTTGTCCGGTTGCTTTTTGTGCCATCAGCCCAGTAATTCGCTGGGAATGTGCTCTCCAAACCGCTTACTCAGACAACGACCTCAACTGCCAACATAACTGCTTCCACAGGTACAGACGAATTGATAAATGCAATGTGGTGTGCCGGATACTGGTTGAGTAGGTTTGATTGGGAGCTTCGGTAGCTTTTTGGTTATCCAGATAGGACAGTGTTTGGCAGCGTTGAATGTACGGCCAATAGCTGTGTTCACTCGTCGTTCAATTTGCTCCATCACCACACTACCTTTGAAGGCTAGCTGCAAATAGATGAGCATTTTGGGCACAGTAACTACTCTTGGTTTGTTTTCCTGCAGGAGACTGTGAAATCCGATGAATGCTTCTGGATGTCCATTGGACCGTAATGTTTGTGTGATGAACGGTAATTCCGACTACACACAGCCAGCACTGCATATTCTACGGGCACGATCAAATAACATCTTGACAAGGCAAAGTTTGTATTGTACCCGTGTAAAGCTACTGAAGTTCTCATATAGGCCTGTGCATGTAGTTTTCCTTTAAACAGAGCATTTTATTGAGCCATTGTCTCGCCTTGTCAACAATACATCCAAAAAAGCAAGACGATGGTTACCTTCAAGCTCACAGGTAAAAGGGGCATTTGGATGTGCATTGTTGACGGCAGTGAGAAAGTATTGAACAGTCTCTACACTTGGGGCAATCACCAAGGTGTACTCCATATTTCACCTGTTTGGGCACATCTGGTATAGGTAGGATTCAGACCTCGATTCGACCATTGCCATAAATATGTCAGCCAGCACCGGGCCAAGCGGACTTCCCATAGCCACATTATCTACCTGTCGATAAACTTGTCCATTAAATAAGAAGTGCACATTTCCTGAACATCATGGCAATACCTCCCTTAGATATTCCACTGGAATTCACCAGACTAGCTTTTTATTCATGAGGTTGGAGTGCTCGTGCAAGCCGATCTCAGTTGCTTAACACAGGCTGGAGAAAAAGCAAGGAAAGACAAGATCACATTCCTATCGTGGACTCCTTATTGTGTGACTCTTTATGTACGGCGGTAAGTACCGTTTGCATCCTTTATGGACATTACGAAGGTCAGCTGTTTCGAAACTGAACGGGTATTGTCGAGGTATGTGATATTGCAGTTTGCTTCCTATTTGAATAGAACCGTAGTTAACGTCCGGACTCCCTTTCTTTGTTGAACAGGGGTTTTATGCGGTCACTCGAGCCCCAAGCGAATTTGTCGCTTATAATCTCCTCACAAATTCACAGCGTTTACCTGAGACCACACCTTGAATACGCCATCCAGGTATGGCACCTCTGGCAAAGCAAGAGCTTGTTACTCTTGCGACTCTACAAAGAAGCGTAACAAAACTGTTAATGGCCTGACTCATCTCCCTTACCAGTATAAACAAAAGACCCAAGGAGTTTTTGGTAGTCAACACTGTCACCTGCGTGGTGATCTTTTTTTGAGGTTACAGATCCTAAAGTATCCAAACCACGCATGTTGACACTTATTGACGCAGCAGAGGGGTAAGTTGAACAATGAACAATGATTTATGACGGATAAAAAAGCAGGTGCTTGACACGTCTCGTGGGGTGGTTAGAGTGAGAAAAGATAGTTCAGGGGATAATGGGATCGTCGGTTCGGGTGATTGCAGATTTAACTGCGCTGCCGTATAAAGGGAGTTTGAAATTAGAATGTGCGCACACAAAGCAATAAGGGGAGTGGTTTTTGATCACGTAATAAGCAATAGAAAAAATAAAAGATAGCAAGGACTACGCTTACTCGTGTGCAGCTATCTCGGTTCGACGGGACAAAGAAATCCAGTGTCTACAGTATCAGCGTTTGTCAAATTGTGTGCAAGGGGATTGAAGTGACTCATTCTCGAGTAGGATTATGGCCATGTCCACTGTCTGTTGTGCATTAGTGCTAGCATCTGGTGGTCATGGGCTATAGCACGTAGGGTAAATGTGACAGAGTATCGTCAAGGCGTATTTTGAAATGGAATAGGGTGGGAGCATTAATTACATGTTCCGGGAGGGTGTTCCAAGGCTGTGATACTCGAACGGAGAAAACGTTCGCCGACATTTTAGTCGGCTGTACTGCGTGACCAGCCTAAACTGATGACCCCTTAGCGGGGTGTTTTGATTGAGTATCAGAAGGGAATGGCATGGGAGACTTGGGTTTCTCAGGATCTGGTACACTATTATGAGATTGCCCTCTAGACGCCGATAATGTCCACTGTATATTTTCAGAGTCTTCGGCATGAGTGGGTAGGGGAGGCTGGTAAAACCTCTGCCGTTTTTGTTGCCCTACGTTGTGCAGTATCGAGCGCGGTGAGCTGCTGCTTAAGCCAGGGTTGCCAAGGTTGAATAGCGTATTCCGCGTGCGGCCTCACGCACTAAGCGTTTTTGGAAAGACTGAAGGGTCAAACTTCCTGAAAGCTTTGCGAATAAGACCGTGGTACTGGTTTGCTTTCTTTGATGCCTTTGCAGTCTGCCTCAAACAACCAAGGTCATCTTGAACTAGCGCGCCGAGATCGCACTCGTGAGAAGCCCGCTATGGAATTTGTGATCCTAGGCGGTAGTTGTGCATACTCTTGTGCCGTATACTGAGAACTTTGCACTTGGTGACATTGAAATGCAGCATGTTCTCAATGGACCATGTGTACGCTTTGTCCATGTCCTCCTGTAAGGCTGTGTAGTCCTCCACTGCAGCTATAGTACGTTATACCTTTAGATCATCAGCACATAGCAAACAGTTAGAAGATAGCGCGCTCGCGAGATCATTTATGAAAACCAGGAACAGGCGGGGTCCAAGTACCAAGCCCTGAGGTACGCCGCACTGAACTTCGATAGATTCCGATAGGTTGCTTCGAACCCTCACGTTCAGGTTGAGAGAATAAAAGCCTATTATTTTTATTACCATTTTTACTAATATTGTAATAATTATTAGTAAGTCAGTTAAAGCGCCAAGGGCAAAAATTTAGGATGGTGACCATCTGGAAAACGTTGCAAATTCTAGCAAGTGAAGCTTTGTAATCCAGAACAAAGACCTTCGCATATTTAACCTCGGCAGTTCTCATGGGATGGAAAAGCGTTCGGCGCACCTGCAGAAGAAAAGAAAAGAGGAGCACTTAAAGATAAGCCCACAGCCCGCATGGAGCTTAGGGTTGTTGTTACTACGTGGCCCGGTGGTGTGAATGCGGTATGTGCTAAAGTCATTTAGTACTCATCAAACACTAACTTGTACCTGTCCTTAAACAGTAGATTCAGCAGTATTGATTCAAACTTTTCGAAGATGCGTAAGCGATCAATGAAATTAAGCGGTAGGGACCCACATTTTTCCTACGCCTATGCCATCGGTATCTGTGAATGATCGAGGGACAAACCGTTTCCCGAGGACAAAACAGCATGGGTTTTTATTGATTGCCTTATGCACCTGGGATTCCATCCTAAGCATTAGTGCGACTCCAGTTAGCCTCTGACGACACAAGTACTTAAGTGCTCGTTGAAATATCTGTGGAACGTAGTACGAGAGTAATGTCAAACCACGTTGGAACGACCGGCAACTAAGCGCCATGTTACTTAAACTTATTTTACTTCAAGTTTTGGATCCCCTTAGAAATCAGTTTTACTATGGAAAGTCGTACGATTCGGGCTGATGATGAAAGGAGGGATAAATGTGCCGGGTGAGGATATACAGAACACAACTTGAGTTTATCTTTCTCAACATCACCATGCATGATACAAAATTGTTGCTAGTACGAAAGTGAATATGAGTTCAGAGAGGTTTCAAACGTAAACAAAAGTAACCTGTGCGTTCATTGTTCGTTATTGGGACTGTAAACGCGAACCTACACGGCTCTCGTCTCCATTCACAGACGAATAAAGCCTGATTTCCCGGATATATATATATATATATTTGTGGCAGTTCATACGTAACTTTGGACAAATGCCTGTGCATGTTGTATTCGAACTGTCATTGGGCATGGATAACGCCCATCCAGGTATACATGTATACCGGAGGAATTCGACGAGGATACTCATGCCGCTTTTGTACGGACAACTCGGTGCAGGGAAGCGGCACTAAGGTAAACCGAAATGAAGATTACTAGGACATGAACAAGATGAGTTTATGACGAACTAAGCTTGAGTTCACGTGTTGCGAATACAATGCAAATTTGATCGGTGCGAATTCCGTAATCTGATCAAGTGGGCCGTTGCCCAGGTGTAGAAGGCACTATTGCTCGCGAAATAGATGCACGATGCGGACGCTCCCATACAATTCACTAATGCAAGTCAATAAGGCGGCGTATGTGATACGTTTGCCCGCGTAATGAATATACTTACATTGCAGAAGTAGATTATGATTGAGCTCGCCGGTGTGACTGTTCTTGATGTGAACGTTGTCAAGGTAGGTACCTGTCTAATACCCTCCACCTCGATTGCTAGCTCCAGGAGACAGTTGGTCGTTGTTGGAGGGGACGGGGTGCACGGTCCTCTTGTCCATGCTAGGTTCAAAGAGTGATTCCATGCAAACTGTGTGGAACGGGTTACCGCGCAGCCACCGCCTTGTGTACGTCTAGTGTGCATAATTTCCCATTTTTGCCCGAATGCTTTCGTGCTGTTTGTAGAAGTGGTTTGAGCAGGCTCCGTGGATGAAACGTGGATCTCATCCACATGCCTCCGTGTCTTATTATTTCGGCTTTACACCGGATAGGGGTGTGTGGGTGAACCTGTGTGAGGTGAAGTGCAAGCCACCCATGGTCCCTCTGTAGGCGCAGGGGTGCTTTCGCCGTTCACAATATCGGCCAAATTGAAAGGCAAATCCGGACACGGAGGCTGCCAATCCAAACCCGAACCAATTATTAATCATTTCTAGTGTAAGAATGTAAGACGCCGTCAGCGATACTAGACGAATGGCCTGATGAGAGATTTTAATGTCGGGAGACTTTTATATACTTTTAGTGCACAATGTAAATGGTAAAACCTCACCGGTTCTGTGGCTGTTTTTACCTCGATTATGGCCAGTGAGATAAGATATGTGATGGGAAGGACAGTGTGCCATTACAACGGATAAAAGGGGATTGGTTATATTCACAAGGGATTTGCCGACCGCACACTCAGGCACTTCTGGTTCTTTTTGAACTTAGGCCGCCTCATCTTGTCGCGTACCACTGGATTTACAGTTACTCGTGAATTACCGAGTACCCTATCTCGCAGTCAGTCTCTCGGGTGTACTAACAATTCATCCGACGTTGATCCGGTATGGTAACTTCAGGGCAGTTTTAGTCCATACACAACGGTGTAAGATTGCGTTAGTCCAACTGTCCAACCCAATTTCGTTGTCACTCTATACTTCATTCCATCGACGTTCTACCAAGCTCCCAATCTTCCAAGTTTAACATTGTGAAATCAGCTACAGAGTAATTTAAGTTTACCCGCAGCGAACTTCTCTCAGGCTCTCGACAACCCAACTCAGGGGCGATTCATATGCCCAGTCTCGACACTCCTCTATCAAACCCCCTGCGCCCTGCTTCACCAGCGTCCTGACGCATGCGACCGGAACGTCAGACGAACGTCTGTAGACAGGTCAGTTAACGGTCACACCCTAGTGAAATGAACCATGTGAACTTGCCCCCGAAACCCGATACGGTAAGGTTGATTCGGTTCGTCGCAATTAGATTTCAAACCACAATGGTTGACTAGCAATACGAAAAAGCACCAGACGGTCGTTTCACCTTATTAGAGCATATTAGTTGTGCGCATGCCCTCGGTCCCCTGCAGTGGATCGAAACCATGATCACTAGTGACTTGCGCCACTGGCCAGCAGCTGATGCCTGTAAACCATATGGAAAGATAACCAGCCAATATAAATGAAATCAAACTCATATAGCCCTACCCAACCTCCACTGCTGTGTTAGTTCCTGACCGCGCAAAGGACAGTGGTTGGCCGTCCGGGCCATAACTTACTTTCCAGTGCCGATAAATCACACAGCATTTTGAAGCGTAGTAGGTTGCATGCTTTGGTTACTTATGAGTAGACAGTGTTGATAACATTTATTTGGTTCCCCGCAATTAGATTACAAGCACAAAGGTCAAACGCCCATCCAGACGATCGGTTGACCCTATTGGGGCTCGTCAATGGTGTGCATTCTCTTGGGCCCCTGCAGGGGATAAATCATCAAGGGTGTCGGTCTAATGAGTCGTAACATTCGCTGAACAAGCGCGCTGTTTTAGGTGTTTCAGGCTAACAACATATGCGGATCATGTGCCAAGCTTGTCAAATTAGGTATTTCGTGTTCGGACTGTTGTACAATTTTCTACGCGAATTTTGTCATATTGAAGTCTAGCCAGGCCAAATTGTTGAACGGCAAACCAGTTTCACCCTGCGTTGGACAAACTTCTATCCCACTGCTTGTGCTCCTATTATCTTAGAAGTATGAGCAACTACTAGCCATGTTTGAGGAAATGATGGCCACCAAAATCTTCACAGTTGGTATAAGCGTAGCGTATTGTGCAACCCGCTTTTCATCGTAGGGGTTGCTTCAAGGCTGAAGAGAACGGAATTTAAAACCATAAACAAAGCGACAACAGTAGCTAAAAAGTTCAACTACTGTTCCAACCTCACACGAACCTAACGTTTTAGTAATCTGGTTCCCAGCTCGATCCAAGTGGTTATATGCAAGGTTTTGTGCAAACTCACCATTGAGAAGGTATCAAACACCAAACCAGTACTAGTAAAAGTTGTGTTATGGTTGGTTTTAAGAAGCACCGATATTACAAACAGCTACACCACCCAGTGGATCTCAAACTGAGAAGCGAAGCCGAGTTCGGGTGAAGGCACGACCGGTTTCCGGCTGCCGATCACTGAGTATGTCAACCATTAAACGTGACATGTGGAAAAGATAACCTGTACTGAGTTTACCGTTCGGCGGTATCCCAGAAGCAAAGTTGACGTCAATTAAGGACAGCCAGTTAGGTGACCTCAACCAAAATGGTCATTGGTAACCTACTTGGTGCAGTGGTAAAACCTGTACACGTAGTGTGAATCACACGGCACCCTGAGTCTGAGCAATACGAGGAGCCGTGACTTTTTGAGCATTACGTTAAAAGTTAAATGTAGAATCAGTTCCGCTGTGAATGGGTCCGCTCAAAAAAAGGACACTGCTCGCTCCGTGTCCTTCCGGACATCCAATGAGGCAATAACTGCAGGTTGGAAGACCACCGGAAAGACCTTTTAGACAGTACCATCGTTGTTCATGTGTTTCTGAAACTGGAGCAAGCGATGAGCATGAAATACCGACTCATGAGAAGGAACAATAGTGTTACCTTCGTAAAACACTCTCTCTGAATGACGTGCTTGCGAATTCGATGTTTTGGCTATGCACATCACCGAACTACAAAGGATGAGGCTCACAAGCATCGCAGGTGATCTTACAGTCAAACGAAATATCACTTCGTCTACTGAATAGCTGGTGCATGTTTCATTGCAGGCTGCTACATAATCTTCCTCTGAAGGCAACGAGTGATATACTCCCCGAAGATACGTCACCCAAAGAACCAAACGCAATGAAAAGTATACTAGGATAGTGTTCTGGCTGTGTGGCCGATGATCGTACGCAACCTGATAATGATGTGAGTAACCAGAATCCATATGCTGTAGCTAGAAGATTGGATTTGGGATTACCTATGAAGCAGATGAATTTGACGTCCAATCACTCGCCAATTACCCACAGTAAGAAGCCTAGTCGCCGATCATTCAATGGTCGGCGAATTCTCATGTCGCAATGGCACCATCTCCGACACGTTAATAAAATCCGAGAAACTTTCTTCTATGTACACAGACGCCCAAGGACTCCTCAGTAAACTTACCGAACATCGGCTACGTCAGGTCGCGAATGCTTGGGACCTCATTTCTATTACTGTTACTTGGTTGCACCAAGCAATTGATGATGATGATGATGATGATGAGCTCGAGATGCCAAATTTCATTCCTCCGGAATGACCACCTCAGCAGAGGAGCTGAAGTTCTTCTGTAATACTTCAGTTATCTACAATCTGAAACAGATGCTGATCCGGAAACTCATGTGACCGACTCAACCTGGTGCCGTCTCCGACTAAGGCACAACGACGCGTGTCTCGTAGCTGCGGTTTACCGCCCCAACTTTCAATCCAGAAGTGGATTCCAGTATGATACATGCCTTAAACTGGGTTTCACCCCCTAGTTTAAGCCCCCTTATCGTCACCTTTAACTTCAGTATGCACGAGCTGGTGGTAGCGGCATCTACAAATGTACAGAAGTAAGCGGATTTGCATGAAGTTTTCGTTAATATTCTCTCTTACAATGGTGTCACCTCGTCCACTAGATTCAGGGTAGTAAACAAAGCATCCATATTGGACAATGTGCTCACAACTGAAGAGCTTATGGCCAACCAAATATTGATGGAGAGTGCATTAGGTCTCGGTGACAATGTAGTTACAACATTTACCTGTTTCAGCATCATCATCATCATCATACACGTTAGCTAGAGGTGTGGAACACCCCAGCTACTGTGCCGCAATTTACCTGTTTGATATGCGGTGTATCAATTTGAACACTTGGAAGTAACTCATACAATCATGCGCTACCACATCTGGAAAGAATTCATCGGGGCATCCTCTTGGGATTTCTAGAACAATAGTCCCCTTGACAATATTTGGACAGCGTTTGTTGCAAGGCTCAGCCGCATGGTCAACAGAGCCTCGGAAACGAAGCCACCTCATCCTGCAAAAGTACCGTCAATTCTCAAAAGCAGGACTCGAAAAAGCATAGCAATAAGGACGCAGTACGGCATGCCTACGAAGCAAACCCCGACTCAGAGACTTGGGGCAACTTCCTAATCCACTGTGACCACTGCAGCACACTTGTCCGTGAGAATAACAAACTTACCAAAGTTGCCTGGCCAAAAAGTTTCTGGCAAGCAACATACTACTGTACGAGCATTTCAAAAGTCTTTTTAAAGTAAACCATGGCATCCCTCCATTATTCATAACATGGTAGGGCACACGGCACCAACAAAGCAGCCACTGCCCTGCCGTCACAATACGCTCCGAGTTTTGAATTTGTAGCCTGTCCGTTACATACCTACATCCAGGGTTTACACATGTAATTTTTGACCCAGCAACTATGCTAAGATAGTTGCACTCTTTGCGTGATCACTGCTCTCCAGGAGCCGACAACATTTGCCTAAAGGCTGCCGTCACGAAGCTTAGATGAACAACAATACGCACTATGTGGAAACATGACATGATTACACCAATAGTTTAAGACGGTAACCGTTCAGACTCTGCAAATTATCGCCCAGTGACTCTCCTCCCTGTGCTATCGAATGTGATGGAAGCGGTCGTCGTTGACCTTATAATGGATCACCTGAAAAATGCAACTTCTTGGTACCGAAACAGCATGGCTTCCATCAACACCGGCGACGCACGGCTAACCTGATCATGGAATGAGGTAGTTGAACGGAAGTAGCCGATGATGGGTTGAAATCGACGCCATTTACATGCACTTCTCCAAATCTTTCGACAACCTGAATCATCGTATCCAACTTTACAGACTCCATCACAATGAGGATGGATCTTACCGTGGTGCGATGGTTTGTGTGCCTCAATGATCCATTGAGGTATGCTGGGTGGTGCCTTTTTGCACCCTCAGAGCCACTCATACCAGATTGGTCGATGGTTAGAGGCCAGAGAAACTCAGCCTCCTAGTCCTCCAGGTTGGGGGTTGGAATGAGGGTGGCTTCTTATCCCTTAAAACGGACTCCTTGTAGCACAACACCAAACCCACTGAGTGCGGTCAGATTTTTGAACCAAAGGCTTTGGTTGAGAACCCTAATCGTTCTCCTGTCTAGGCCTGGGCAACCTGACAGTATCCTGCCCACGCATTACAATGTATCTCTCGTCAAACAAATTTCTGATGTTCTGGCCACCGCAGAGGATAATCAACGGCGCCCTATCTGCTGAATTAAGCAGGATGGATAGGGGTTTGGATGCTACTGTTCAGGCCCTCCCATCTTCTTATCCCCCCTCTTGCGCTTTTTCACTCTTACCGTCCCGTTCCAGCTTTATTTTTATCCCCCTGTTTTCAACCCCCAATTCTCGACCCTCCTCCACCTCGCTTCAGTAGTCGCTTGTATTTTAGTTTCAACTCGCATGTGAAAGCGGAGCGTCATTCCTGCCCTGTCAACAGGCCCAAGTCCAAGAAGGTACTCAAGCCCAGTTCACCGGCTTTCATTTGGAGCCCTCGATCCTTCTTCAGATTGGCATGTCTCAATGTCCGCACATTACTACAGATCGGTCAACAGGCAGCACTTGCCAGAACATTGGAGACCCTCTCAATCGATATCTGCTGCTTATCGGAGACCGGCCTGCAAGACTCGAGCTCTGTGCTCACTGCGATCCCCTTCAGCTGATGCAGGAAATATTTTCTCATTGCACCTATCCGGTGGCGATGCAGCTTCGAGCACCGGCCAAGCTGATGTTGGTATTGCCCTGAGTCCCCGGGCTGAAGCTGCTCTGGTTGATTGGATTCCAATCAGTAGTCGGATGTATGCGGTCCGATTGGCTGGCTTCGAAATCGCGTATGGCTAACAGGTGTCTATTCGTTCTCCCTGCCTTTACACTCACAAACTCTAGTTGTGACTCGGTAAAAGACGACTACCATCGTCAACTGAACGAGCTCCTTCTCCACAGAAGTAGCTCGGACACTGTTGTGCTCGCTGAGGATCTGAACGATCAAGTTGGAAAATTATCCACGGATGAGCTGCACCTGGGCGGCCAACATGGTGTAGGCTCCCGTAATGATATCGCTGAGCGGTTACTTCATTTGTGTGAGGATGTTCGCTTATTTCTTGCGAGCACTAACTTCCGACACAGCACCAGCCGGAGGGTGACTTGGCGCCCACCAATCTCGAATCAGCAAATCGACCACATTGCGATAACTTACCGATGGAGAGGCTGCATCCAGAACTGTCACTCGATTTGGAGCACATGTGTGGATACCGACCATGCATTTGTATGTGCTGACCTGTGGATGTTTTTTGGCAGGACGCCCACGACGACGCTATGAGCGCATTGACACCAGCCAACTGGCGAATCCAGCTGTTCTGAATGCCTATCAAAGTACGCTGTCATGCGAGTGAGATAAACGCTCACTGGATGCAAATGAAGCTCCCTGGTCGCATGTTTATCAGACCTTACTAGCAGCAGGCAAATCCTCTTGTGGTATGTCTAATAGCCAACATGGATATTGGGTCTCTTCACAGTCTCTGGAAGTTATCGATGCTTGCCGGTATATGCCGGCTGGAAACGAACACAATGAAACTCGCAAAGAGCACCGGGCAAAACTCCGTGCTAGTCTGAAGAGAGACCGCGAATCCTGGTGGTCTCATCGTGCATCAAAGTGTTACGGAGAGAAAGCTTACATCCAGCGATCAAGCCGAGAGCAGTGGCCTAGAAGCGGATCGATCTACAACTAAAGATCGAACTCGAGTACAGATCAAAATGCGAATCGATGTGGAATCGGCGGCAAGTTGGGTCATGAACTTGAGCCATTTGAGTTGTATTAATTAACATCAATTAGCATCTCTAATATTATCATGTTAGTAGTTGTCCACGACCTATTTATTGCGCCATGCTCTCATACAATACGTCTCTCTGTCTACCTAGTTCTGGCCTTTTGTATTCCGTCGGTTGGCTGGGCGCTTAACTGATCAGTCAGACAGTCGCAGTCTCATAGGGCAGTTATCAGAAGTACGACAGTCGTCTGGACAGGAAGAAGAGGTAAAGTAGAAGCGTTACAACACAAAGATGAAAATGGCCGCTGCCCTTGGTAACCATCGTAGCTTAATCCGGCTGATACGGGAATCGGGCAGCAGGAGACCTGGTGTTAGTGAAACCATACGTGACGAGAGTGGACAGCCTATCCACAACTTGTCAAAACGCTTGGAGCGTTGGGCTGAGCACTTTGAAAGGAAATTTAATCGGTCGGAATTTTTAGATTTCTCGCCGACCACTAATCGCCCCGCTCCGTGGGCTGTCCATTTGGATCCACCCTCTCGCGCAGAAGTCGAACGTGAGATCGAACTGTTGAAGTTAAATAAAGCCGCGGAACCAAATGATCTTCCTCCAGCCCTCTTTAACTTCTGGGGACCTGCTCTTGTGGATGATTTACCCGTTACTAGTGAAACTGTGGGAGCAGGAAACTGTCCCACGCGACTGGAGCCGCTCTGTCGTAGTGATAAAATTTTCAAAGGAGGCTCCATCGAAATGCGGCAGTTCATAGAGGAATCAGTCTGATCTCCATCGCCACCAAATTGCTTGCCTTTGTCATCCTTCACAGACTGACTGCCACTTTTGATATCCATATTCTTGAAGAGCAAACCGGATTTCGTCGAGCTCGTGGCTGCGTCGACCACATCATCACTTTGCGTCAGTTGTTGAAGCACCGTCACACATATTGGCGGCCCACCGTTGTCGTGTTCCTCGATACCAAAGGTGTATTCGCTTCAGTGGATAGACGTACACTTTGGGACTGTCTACTCAGGAAAAGTGTGCCTAAGAAATATGTAAATATTATCCGAGGGTTATATGCGCGTAGCTCAGGCAGAGTAAGGGCTTACGGCAAGCTGTAGACGCCCTTCAACATCTCCAGCGGTGTGAGACAAGGATGCCTGCTGTCACCTTTCCTCTTCAACTTCGCTATTGACGAAGCCATAGAAATCACGTTCACAGGACACGACTTAGAAGGTGTGGATCTGCTCCCAGGAGAACGACTTATTGACTTGGGGTATGCTGATGAAATTATCCTAATCTGTGACAGCACACAAATGTGCCAAGTGACAATGGACAGATTAGCACTAGCTGTCCGTCACTTCGGGCTTTGCTTTGCACCCTCGAAGTGCAAAGCTTCCTCCAAGGTTGGTCTGGACCGCCTCCTACGTTGACCCACGGTGGGGATCAGCTAGAAGTCGTTCAAAAATGCAACTACCTGGGAAGTTGTATCAGCACCCGTGAGATCCCGAAACGTATAGCAAAAGCTCGAGGCGTTTTTGCTAACCTTCACTACTTATGGAGGCGGCGTGACATCACTCTTGCCCTGAAGGGTAGAGTGTACAATTCAGCGGTACGTTCGACCCTACTGTACGATCGTGAAAACTGGTCCCTTAGATCAGCGGACCTGAAGACGCTAGTTACGTTCGACCACCGGTGCATTCGCAATTTAACGCACATCTGGTGGGAACACCGAGTTAGCAACGATCGTGTTCGATACCATGTTTACGGCACAGGAAAAGGAACTGAACCGCTCAGCACCGTTATTTCACGCACCAGACTCTGATGGCTCGGCCACACGTTATGCATGCCAGCCCACCGATTCCAGCGAAGTGCGTTGTTTCCGCGCCGGGGTTGTTGATGGAAGAAAAGGGGGAGTTGGCCAAGCGATGACTTGGTCGAGAGGAATGAAGGCCCTCACTTCGAAGCTGTCCTCGATTGGAGCGTCTCAGCTCCATGGTTGGGGGCAGAGAGACGATGAACAAGTTTGACTGGATACACTCGCTGATATGGCTAGGAGCCGATCTCAGTGGAATTTCTGCTGTGACTTTCTTTGTCCCAGCCCATCCCTCTTAGCCTCCACCTCCAACCATGATCTCACTATTTAGACTTATAACATTTTGCATAGTAATTTTTTGATGCACAGTAGCCGGCTGGTAGCTTATCGGAACGATGCCCATCCGTTACCGGTAGATCATCCGGCTTGCACCAGTTGCCATTTTTTCTCCTTTTTTCTATGTATTGCAGCACAGTAGCTGACGTGTTGCCCACCTCTAGCTAACGTGTATAATGATGATGATGAACTTTACAGACTATATAGCTCTGGAATGATGGATCCTGTCCCTGGTTGGATTACTAACTTTCTACAACAATGGGGGATTCAGGTGAGTGTTAGTGAATAATTTGCAACCCGAAAGAAGTGGAATGCAGTGCTCCACAGGGATCGATGCTGGCAAGAGCTATCTCCCGTTATTTCCCTCTTTTCGCAATGATGATGTGAAATTATGAAACGATGATTAGCACTAAGCATCACGATTTGCTCCGACGTGACTTGAATGACTTTGCTGAATGGACAACGATTGGTAGGTACACGTAAGTTCAAGATGATTCACCTACGTCTTCCGCCGATGGGCTTTTACACAATATTGGAGGCAACGTATTCCATAAATCATGACAGGTGCGTGACCTGGGGATACTATACAGTATAATCTGGATTGCTCGAAGCAGTCGGTGAATGCATTGAGCACTAGTAATCAATGCTTTGGTGTCCTTCGCAGAGCGTTCGGTGATTTTGAAACCAATATTGCCACATACTTTAAATGCTTGGCGCGGTCGCACGTGGAATACATCAACAAGGCACTGCAATTTTCGCGAATGCTGGACTGCGCTGTTATCGAAAATGCTCAGCCAAAAACAACTTGAAATTATTAGGAAACTCTTGCGTCTGCTTTGCCAGCTTGGAGTGAAGTATTTCGAAATGTACAGACATCACCTGCGGAAAAACCTTATAGTGGTTTACCAGATCCTGATGAAGCCCAAGAACATTTACCGCACGCTACTAGAACTGAACCACAACACCAAATTGGGACATCATCTTTTGATGCAGACAATACAGTATGAACGGCTGGAATGCGGTCGGAATTTCTCCTTTTTTCGAGTGTCTCAGCTGTGGAACGCTATAAAAATTAATTTGTCTCTGACCCCAAACCAACGAAATTTATCAAAGGACTTGACGAAGCAATGTCTCATTTGCATTACATTTTGTAACTTGCGTTATTCAGCGGTCACAATACACAACCAAATGGTGTGTTTCCGAACTTTCAACCAGTGGATTTATAATTTTTACATTTGAAAATCTCGGCGCTTCTACGCATGTTTGTATACGAACAATTTGGTGAGTCCGCCAATGACAAGGACACTTTCCATTTCATCATGAACTTTTTATTTTCTCAATACTTTGCATTCCACAGGACTTGTTAAGCATTGCATTTACCTTTAACACATTATTTTTTACTTGCATGGAACAGGTCAACAACCAGGAATAACGCTTTCAGGGACCTTCTATGACATTGCTGTGCTAGTTGTATGCCGATAGTCGTATATTCATTCCTTCCGGTCCGGCATTATTTTGGTGTTCCGCCAACAGTAGGCGATTTGGCGTTACTTTAGGAGCAGCGTGTACACACCGGTGAAATGTTCTACCAAGGAACCAGTGTACACTTTGAAACCAAAAGAAAACAGACTGTCCATATCGACAGTTCTGCTGGACTGAATCCAGCCTGACTCATGGTGTAGTGTTAGGCAAACGGTACATTTATGATGTTGGTTGTGGCTGAGCAGATGCCTAGATGGAATATAATCTATAACAAATAAGAAAGCGGTTTATACCTCAACGATGCGAGGCACAGTCCAACTGGATGACCTGGCAAATCTGTGCAACGAAATCACGTAACACAATTATTTGCGCATGTTGTGTATATCGAATTCCAAATGTGTTTTTTAAGTGATTGGCAGTTTGAGAATATCAGAGTTATTAAGGTACTGGGAACATTACCTGATGCAGATTCAGCGAAAAGTTCAACTAGGGTACTAAGATCATCTATGGAACCGTCTCCGGAGGACCTGCTCCCATGCGGGTTATACCCTCGATGGCTTTTTCCAACACTTCCATGCTCTAACTGGCTATGTGACGGTGTGGCAAAATAGCATGTTAACCATCACCTGATGGACAAATGAATTTTTTATGAAGGCTGTTTTATTCATGCATTATGGACGATGGAACTTCAGCCCGTTCCGACCTGCGAATCACTCAAGTAAGACACTTTTTGTAAAATGGCACTGAGTCAGTTGCAATATGCCTTGCATTTGTATAATTTTTGGCTTAGAAGCTGCAATCCGTCACCTCGTGATCAGCCCACTTGTGGCTAAAAACGAAATGAGGCAGAATGTAAAGTATGCGAAAATTAAAAAAACGCATAGTACTAATAGCTATCTTTTACCGATAGGCCAATGGGAATTCATGGGAATTCATGTTGAATAACGATGGTGGTATAGAAATTTCGAGAGAGAAAAAGGTTGCAGACCGTTTAGTTTTGTAAGGAATAAAGAGCAGTAAAAATGATTCAAAGGCAGATGATAGTGTTTACAGTTGTGGTTGATTTATCCCAAACTAGAAACAATTGAACCCATCAGAATTAGAACATGATCAGTTCATTAATTTCAGCAAATCGATCGCAAAGAAAATACGCGTTACTTGTCACTCAGTGGAGACCTGAGAAAGAAACAATAGATGTGCGGATGAGTATAGAAAAAACAGTGCATGCTTCAAGTGATAGTGGAAATAAAACGCAGAGATAGACTAATTATCTTTAACAATTGGCTGCTGTGGCCTTTCTGTGTCAAATATGACTCGGTGCTTCCTCAAACAATCTATCGTCGTTCATTTGCAAACTTATGATCTGTTTTACTTTTGCTGGTGCCAGGAAAATCCTAATCATTTTGTTGAATACACTCAAGCCTTTTGTACATCGTATACAATTAGGTAGCTTATTCCATGTCTGGCTGAAACTTATAAGATTGAAGTTCTCTCTGACTGGGGTCTTGAATTGAGGTACTATAAGCATTCATTGGGTGTCGCGTATTTTATAGCTGGTTTCCAACCGAAATTGCCTAGAGCGGTGTTCACTATACATGTTATACCACACGACTTTGGGAAGGAATTCAAGATGTAACTGTAATCTGCGAAGCCATAAAGGTGCAAGTTTCACTTCACTACATATCACATTATAAGCTACAACTAGAGTAACCAAAGATGCGTTTGGCGAAGGTGAGTTGAAACTTTCCTAAGGCCATCCGGTCACATGTACGTAAATTACTAAACCTAACGCTACAGTATTTTAACAAGGGTCTTACCTTGATTTTATATGCCTTGAGCCTTGTCACGTTCAGCGTTGGTAACTGACTGGTTTGTCCCGATACGTGCAGTGCCTTAGGAACAATATAGTTCGCATGTTCGCTGAGATTTAAAGAGCTGGAATACCTCAGTCCTAAATCTCTGACAGAACACGAATTGGATCGCCATGAAGTAGAGCTAATTATGCCTAGTTTGGCATATACAAGGCATGATATTGCATTTTGATGTGGAGAAATGCATCCGCCACTTTGCAGTCCAGCCCACTATGGTTTGTATACCACGTTTAATATTTGATATATCAGATTTGTATTAGAAGGAATAAAAGAAATGAACTACCTTTAAATCAGCTGCAAAACAACGTGAGCTTCCAAAGCGTATGGCGTACATAAGATTGTTTATGTACAATAAGAAAAGATGATGACCTAAAACGCTGTGTTCCAGTCAGAGAATTCGCGAGATCCCCTACGAATCGGTTTACCTGTTTCATCATCTTCCGTATTTCCCACCATCAAGGTTAGAACGTGCATGCTATCAAAACGGCGCAATTTCTTTTCACGTCAGTCGAAAAGGGTTTCATTGAAAAAACGTTTTTCAAAGGAGAGCTTTTTCCTTGGGTCTGCGCAGTCGTTTGAAGCATTGGAGGGAGAACGAGACTGCATACGTGAAAACCGTCTCCAAAGACCGGTAGATATCGAAGTTATGGAACTGGTGGACTGGTAGCGAAACCGATTCTTCTATGTTGAAAAGTAAAAAAGGTTTTTAAAAGCACTAATATTAGGCAGTCGCTCGGTGTTCCGAGGTAAGCACTATCTCCACCTGAACTTGCTATGTATGCACTAATTGTCATCTATGTGTTTTGCATTACTAAAAATTATTGGAGATAACTTTAGGATGGAATGATCTAAGCCCGATAGCAAAGTTTTCTTACTGACAGAAAACCTTTCTCGTTTAGTAAGGAATTCTAAATCCAAGGTTACCACTACTCTGGTTACAGAGTGCCAGATCATGTTTTAACTTAAGTCAAAGTGAAGGCGGGACCAAAGTTGTTAAAATCAGTAAAAATAGATGAGGAAAGTTTGGCATTCGAGAAGAGAGTATTCTGTTACAACTACATTGGGTTGTGGATGAATATGAGATGTTGTTCGCCCACAACGTTGAATTCCACGACGGCTTTAGTACTCCTTTGCATTCAGCAGTTAAAGATAGCGGGACTACAACTCGCGACTGAGACCTTCACGACGCCGGCCGAGCCTCCACCGCCAAAGCACCGAGTCAAATAGGTCAACGGCTAATGATTGTTTGCAGATATCCTCTTGAAATAGGTGTTATGTGAGTGGATTGCGACGCGAAGTCTCAATCTGGACCATAATGCACTTTGAAGTGAATTTGAGTCAATTCGTTTGTTTACAATAGTGAAACAGCTGATGGATTGTGAGGCATACTTTTCGCCGTTGGGCACCGCGAGTTGACAAAAAGGACAATTCTTTCAGAGAGGTTTATGAATGCACATACATGGTCAATGCAATAAAAAGTAAACCGGTCGAGTACCGAAACTGCTTCTTCAACCTCATCGTGGAAGATTGTGATGCCTAGTGGAGAATATTGATGGCATCCTCACACTAAGAGCTGTTTTAATTTTCCCAAGGTTTACAGAATGGTTTCGCCGAGCAAAACGGGGATGCTAATATCCCTGAGTTTTTCCCCGATTTCAGCCCCCCATCCTGCACGACTTTGTGGAGTTCTTTCGCAGATTTCTGATTCGTTTCTATTTGCTTCGCAGGAGTTGACCGAAGAAAAATGAAAAGGTCACTTGCGTGTAAGTGCACTGAGTTCGAATTGTTGCGTGCAAATGATGATCGTATCAAATGAAAAACGAAGAACTAAAGAGTAGCTCTTACAGGACGCCTACAGAGGGCAAGACAAAAAAAGCACCAGTTTACTACGAGAAGCTGGTTTGTTGGCAACTCCATTGGACGGAGTCTTAGTCCATAGTCCAATTTAAGACTCCAGCATTTCACACACTGGAAGCCGAGAATCACTGAACCGATGCATTTGGGGAAGTAAAAGTGGAAATAATACCACAGGCAATAAACCTGTGGAACTTAGAATTCCTCGACGGGAAGAGAATTTAACTGACGCCATCGACCAGTGGGCTTCAGGAATCTTTCCACCTTATGAATCCCCTTGCGCTACATTAAAACGAGATGCTATTTCAGCCACACTGTTCATCACCCACTAATAACAGAATCGATTGTGTATCGGGATCAATAAGTGATAGTGAATATTCTTCCTTGATTACCCTTATCAGATAGGTTGTCTATGCGAAGTGCATGGATACGAACTAGCCTGAAGCATATGAATCGTCTAGTTTCAGCCTATAGACTTCAGGCTACATACTGGAATGCGTTGTATTACGTTTTCGCTACGCGCTCAAGAATTTTTTCGGATCCAACAACATTGAAGTTCCGCGTAGGGAGATTGTGAACATCAAGCTAGAAGAAATTGGCGGAGTAGGGGTTAACAATACGACACAGTGGACGGAAGGAAAATTGCAGTAAGGCCTTCGAGCACCGAGGTGATCATTCAAGCAACTGACCCTCATGAAAATAGCAAATAACAGTTGCAGCCAGTCTTCATCTTTTGCCACATGTGAATTTACCACGCCATCTAGTGAATAACTTGACGCTCTACTCAAACGTGCACCGTTCGCGTAAACTGCACAAAAACGAAGGATCAGATATGTGTAAATGAGTGTTAACTGGAACAACACAAATGATTCAATTTTTCAACGGACAAAAGTGCTGGGCTATACGTTACACCATCAAACACCACTTGGTGGATATTGGTTTTTAGCCTTATGCAATTCCATCAGATATATACATTGCTTTGTGGGTAACAAAGAATGCCAGCATGTAAATATCCACAATACGGCACTTTCAGTTCCTCTTATTCCACTTGTTCACTTGCACTAAGATCGCCGATCATTGGAAGGGAGTTCTGAGGCTCCCACTAATCTGAATGAAAGGTGGTAGGTGCTTCCACCCGTAACATCCTAGAAATGTGCCGGACAATGAACAATGATTTATAACGGGTAAAAAAGCATATGCTTGACAGGTCCCGTAGGGTGGTTGGAGCAATAGATAAAATAGAAGGATAATCGAACAAGTAAATCGTTTTTTAAGCCTCTACAGATTTCAACGCACCACTTCATAATGATAGTTTGAAGTATGGACTAGATGTCTGCATCCAAAGTAGAGCTGTTATATTACAGCAGATGTGGGAAAAAGAAATCAAAGGAACGGATAACGCTCCCTCGTGTGTTGCTTCCGTTGAGAGATGTGGTACGTTACTCCAGTTTGTATACATCCATGTCGCTCATTGGGACACTTCTGTATGTAACATCACCGCCACTTTGCGTGGAGGGTCAGTAACCTCATGGTTTGGGTCTCGTTATTTCATCCTCCGAATAGGACGTGCTATGCCAAATAATGCAAGTTGGAAAGTGTGTCATCTAGGCGTTTTTTAAATAGTGCCAATGTGGGGGCAAGGACGAGGTGAGTGGGGAGCGCATTCCAAGCACGGGACACACGGAGTGAGAAAGAGTTTCGTCGGCAAGCAAGTCGGCTGTAGTGTGTAGCCAGTTTGAGCTGATGACCTCTCAGGTTGGTATTTTGGCTCAGCTGCAAGAGACTGCGACATGGGTGATTTGGATTCATCAGTATTAAGTAGACCATGATGAGGTCTCCTCGGTGACGACGATATTCACCACCGAACAATCCCAGAGACTGCAGTCTGCGTTGGTAGGGGATGTGAAACAGGCCTCTGACGAGCTTCGTTGCTCTACGCTGTGGAGCTTCAAGTGCACTGATGTCGCGCTTGCGCCACGGACGCCAGGCCTGGATCGCATACTCCACGTGGGGTCTCACGTAAGCGCTCAGCATTTGCGGAAATACAGATGGCTCGAAATTTCCGAAAGCCCTCCGTAAGAGTCCGAGATGTTGACTGGCCCTTTTCGTTGCCTTTTCAGCTTGTCTGGAGCAGCCAAGGTCGTCCTGCACGATCACTCCTAGGTCGCATTCCTGGGAAGCATGTTGTAACGGCTGGTCCCCGAGTAAGTATTCATGGATGGGCTGGTGGCGTAAGCTCACGACTTTGCACTTGGCGACATTGAAGTGAAGCATGTTTTCGGATGACCAAGTGTACGCCCTGTCCAGATTGCTCTGCAGTGTTGTGTGATCGTCCTCTGTCCGGATACGTTTATTGCACACCGAAATGGGCACATGAGGGTCTCGCGCCCATCGAATATCGACTAGATTTCCGTCCCACAACGCAACACAGGTACGGATGTTGAACGGCCAGTTTTCGCAGCGGCGTATATGTCTGATTTTGCGCTGTCCACCCGACCGCTCTCAGCTGCTCCGAAGCCGGATGTCATGCCAAATTTTGACATCGTCTGCAAACAGCAAGAAGTTCGACTGTAGTACACTGGCAAGGTCGTTAATGAATGTTAAAAATAAACGTGGCCCCAGTACTGACCATTGTGGCACACCGCACTGGACGTCAATTGGGTCGGACATGGAGCTGCGGACTCTCACATTCAGCTGTCGTTGAGTGAGAAAGTTGGCGATCCAACCAAGCACAGGGTCACCGATTCCGTAGACTCGAAGCTTGTGTAGGAGGATGCGGTGGTCCAAACGATCGAACGCCTTTGAGAAGTCCAGGTAGACAACGTCGACTCCAAACCTAGCATCAGCTGACTCCGTCCAGCTTGCTCGGGCCAGCAGCAAGTTTGTAGTGCAGGATCGATTTCGGCGGAATCCGTGTTGCTGTGGCACTATGATATTGTTGTTCTCCAGATATCCCATCAGCGCCTCCGCAATTATACGTTCCATTACTTTGGATAAAACTGGGAGGAGAGTGATTGGACGGTAGTTCGACGGCTCCGCACGATTACCGCTTTTGTAAATGGGAGTGACTAGCCCATGTTTCCACATTGTGGGAATCAGCATTTCGTCAAGACAACGTTGAAAGAACCGAGCTAATGGTTCGGCAATGTTTAGGGCCGCTGCCTTCAACGCCTTCGGTTTAATATCGTCTACGCCTGGCGAGCTGTGCACAAGCAACGACATTAGCATTTTCAACACATTGGTTGCCGTGAACGATACGTTGTGTAAACCTGGGAACGGTGAGAGCTCTGTCAAAATCGGGTGAAGAGATGGTTCACTCCGGAAAGTATGGAGGAAGTGTTGACGAAACACGTTAGCCGCGTCCTGTGCAGTTTGCCCATGACCATCTGTTGCACGCAAGACCGGGATCCCGCGCTGCACTCTACGGAGTTTGTTGATATGTCTATACAACAGCTTTTTTTTTTTTTTTTTTTTTTTCGCTAAGTTCTGTTGGTGCTGGAGTTTGTCTTCGCGAATCAACTTGACGCAGTGGTTTCGTTGAGTTGTGTAGACTCCCCAGGTCAGATTACTTGGGCAAACTTTGTAAGCGTGCCAGGCCGAATCCCTTAAGGCCATAGATTTTCTCGTACGGCTTCTTAGGAACGAATCCACTTGCTTCGGGCGAAAGGCCTTGCGTTCTGATGCATTTGCCACTAGCTTAGTGAATTTGGTGACAAACACCATCCAAGCCTCATCGGGCGGATTCTCGGTCAGGAAGGACCAGTTGGTGTCTTGAACAAGGTTAGACAAGATGTCGTAATGTGTAACTATATAAGTTTCCTCGTCGTTCTCTCTAACGTACTCCGAATAACAGATGTAACGAAAGTGCAACGTCGTGTGATCACTACGACCTAGTGGTGTAGCTATGGTAACGGTGTCAATCATTAGTTCCTCGTTGGTGAGCACAAGGCCCAAGACAGAGGGGGTGTCACCCGTTCTGAAACGAGTGGGGGAGGTGACATTGTTATACAGTGGTACATCGGTAATCAGTTCTTGCAAATCAGCCTTGAACTGTTCGCTGGGCGATGCTGGAACTTCGATTGCGTGCAGATTGAAGTCCCCCACCAGAAGAACGTGACTGTGTGGACGTGTCAATACTCGTTTCATCGCAGCAGCAAGACTTTGATCCATTTCCAGGGTAGACATTGGAGGACGGTAAACTATTGCTAGCAAACACACATCGCCACGTCTCAGGTGCATACGACACCAAAGAGAATCGTTGATGTTTGCTTCTGAGTCATCAATGATCTCAACATGTAGGTCGGATCGATAATACAAAAGCACTCCGCCTCCTCTGCTAGGCCGATCTTTTCGTAAGGAACTCATGCCAGGTAGCGCAATCTCGGCATCCGCGATCTCCGTGCTCAGCCAGGTTTCGGTGACCATAACTAGGTCCCAGGGCGTGGAGACCTGGCGAAATCGAAGTTCGGTTAGCTTGCTGAGAAGACCTTGTGCATTAGTATAGAAGCAGGTGAGGGCATCGGTGGTTAGAAGAGTGTTTGTAGATTCTGGTTTTCGGTTGGAGTTTACTCCGACCCTTGTGGGGTCGGCTGCCGGTAGTATTTTTGTAGGACCGATGCTGCAGACCATAGGGCCAGTTTAGGTCGTTGTATTGAGCTCTCAGCGCCAACAAGTGGGTGACCAACTTGTCCCTCTTCAGCCGGCAGCGTGTTTTGGCATTGTCTCTGGTCTGAGCTACATGGCGGCAGAATTGTATTGGTACGTTGCTTGCTCAGTGTGACATGGCCTGTTGGTGGTTCAGTGCCCATCGTCTTTATACGTATTTCGGATGGTAGCATTTGACGCATTTTGCTCTACGTATTGACCACATATTCTACCATCATTTCGGAATGCAACGATATTTTCATCACTCGGGGACCACATCCTTTGTAGTTAAATGAGAGTGGTAACCTTGATGTCGAAGTAAGAATAACGTTTTCGAGTGAGAGCAGTTCGCGAATAAAACGCCATTCATCCCAGTCATGCGCTTTGGCCTCTAGATCACTTGAGGTCTTGAGCTCGGGGACACCGTGAACAAGAACAGATTTGGCTTCTTGTCGTTTACGGAAGTCGTCCGGATTTTGTTTGCGTTTTTGACGTTCGCTCCAAGGAACATCTGGAAAGATTCGAACTGTGCATGATGTGGTACGGAGGCGAGTAGCTGCCAAGAGAACTTCCTCTGCATCATTACCTGATTGTAGTGTTACCTAGAGTAAACGTGGATCACCATAGTGTATGGAGTTTGGGTGACGGACGAGACGCATCATACTGACTGGTTTAACTTAAACCTCCATCAGTTGACACAGGGAGTCCCACTGTTTTTTGTCGTCCAATATCTTATCTTTTATAGAGTTCGCCCCGGATTCAGTCACATTGGAGCATATAACTGTCAAGGGATTATGGTGTTTTTTAATGTCCACCTTCTTGTGAGGAGCAATAACTGGTTTCTTCGCTTGGGTAGATGATGAGGTCTTGAGTCCCGTGGTGGTAACGGTAGTATTAACTTGTTTGGCAGCGGGTTGCGTAACGATGAAAGGGGCCTCAGCCGTATGAGTAGTGACAACGGACGCGTATGTTGTCGTCCCTTTAACAGCGTTCAGCGTGGTGGGTGGTTCTGGTGGAGAGTGTGCGGTGAACGCGTCTTTATGAGCAGCCGCTACTGTCGTAGTGACTAACACTGGAACATTGTTCTTACACCGTTCTGGATTGGAGCATGATGTTGAGCATGGATCTTTATGCACAGAGTTATCTGGCTCATATGGAACAGCTTTCACTGCTGTTGCTTGCGCTACAATCTTTGACAACCTATCGCACTTCTGTGCCAGCACAGTTATACATCTGACGAGTGGAAGAGATGAACACTCAATGCAGAACCAAAGAGAATCGGTCGTATCATGAAGTTTTTTTATCTGGCTGGTACTAAGGCGAGCACACCGAGGATGAAAGTATTTTCGACAGCTACTGCATTCAATACCAAACCGCACAAGTTTTACACAGTTGCCAACACCGCAACTAACGTTCATCTCGGTAGCTTTAGGCTTCGCTTTCCGCGGGTAAGAGGTACGTGCCATTGTAGAACCAATCTAAGATGGCGGACACCGCCTGTAGTTGGGTGATCAGTGAGATCTCCGAAAGTAGCGAGGGGATATTCACCAAATTGGCACAGATAAAATAATACACCAAAAGAACTGTATTGGTGTAAAATTCACACACAGAAAACACGTGAAACACAGTATTCCAAAAGAAAATTGCACATCCAGCACGGCTTAGCAAAATTCCGCGGCGTCCGTGGGTACGTCCGTGAGACGTGGCTCTTGAGGGACACATACAGATGGCATGCTTTTGTGAGGTAGGTAAGATGCAATCAAGAAAGTTCCAGTAACTTTTGTTCTTTGCAGACACACGTATCTGATGGATTCCCCCGCTGCCGGATTGGCATGATGCAGGTTAAACGGTAGGTTTACTCTCAGGCGCGAGGAATACAGCGAGAAACGAATGCAACCGACACAGTTTGTCGGAATTAGCACCTGCATCGTTTGAATCCAGTTGGGAACTCGAGGTTAAAACCTTAGGCATCGACTAAATTTGATATTGTCTGCTGGCTTTGAGGTGGTACAAGATATCTGAACTAACCGGCGTTTCGATATCGTTGCTGACGTACAGTCGTTACGGACTAATGGCCAGTTTACTTTTAGCTTAGTCATTATATTGTGTAAGGAATTGCTTCAATGCGAGTGGTTGTCTAATTTAATGATTAGTAACTACCATCCCTAGACGGGGCGTGTGATGGAGCGCAGATACCAGAAGGCAGGAAGGCTGAAGTCAGTGGACTGTATTCTTTCTGAGCTGCACACCGATAAAGTCGAGTACAGCAAGCGGGAGCCAACGTCAGCGTCAAAACTCACGGTGTGGGAAAGCTCTGAGCCAGACATAGGCAAGCTTAATCGTCGGGTGGGAGGGCAGCAAAACAACAACGATCATATATAATAATTATAATAACAACCACAATCCATCCGTTAACACTGGTAATTAAAATAACTGAATTATATTTTGGAGTGCTACACATAACTTTTGAAGGACACATGTTACACACTGTGGTTGACATAAAAAGATTAGTTTAGTAACGATTATCTCATCACAAACAGTACAATGTATCAGTTGGCTGGTCCCCTGTACAACAGAACCGGTAGAATTCTCAGTATCACAAACTTTGAACTACTGATTGCTAGTACATCGCAGTAGGTACGGACAGCCTGTCATGATAAACCCCACTGAATTAAAGCCCCTCTTTGCCACAGTTAAACATACCTGTCTGTAACCCCGCCTATTCGCTATCGGTATTCCAGATGCAACTTTCTATTCCGAAGTTAACCTACCGCAGTCTCTAGCGGCGTATACAGATCGGTCGAAGTGTCTGTCCCTTCACCTCGGTCGTTGGTTTTTTAAAAGCTGTTCTAATTTCTCTTTCCGTATAATACTGCGATAACAATACCTCTAACACCTCCAACGCATCAGTGATTCTGGTCAATTTGTTGCATTGAGGGTAAAAAGTAAGCCAGATGACCGTCTAACAGTGTTAGATCATGTTGCCTATATAGTCCTCAAACTATCAAATTCATTTACTGTAAAGGTGCTTACGAGTAGCTAAACGAAAACTTCTCTTAGCTTCCGCACTTACCACAAGCTTAGGGGTGTAAGGTAATCCTTAAGTTGGAGCGAACTCCTCCCTTTATCCTAACCTCATAGTTATTCGAAGTAACTGTGCAGTTAATTTATCTAGATAGTCATACTGTCTGACAGCCAAATCGGTGTAGGGGTCATCGCGCATACTCGCTAAGCACGTGTGGTTTTTAAAAGAGTTAGCTTCCACTGAGACTACGTGATAGCAGCTAATCGATTAGGAATAATGCGCTAGCGCCAGTGTAGGAATCTAGCGGTATGACCGCTTCGGCTTCAGAGCGGTCCTTAATTCTCATGGGACCAACTATTACCGCCACATCTAATTGTCAACCTAACTTGCTTCCTCCACGATAACTGGGTACATACTGCTCATGGCTGCTAACCGTATCTTCTGTTATACCTGGTATTCCGCTCTTTAGGGGCTTCTTCCATCTGGCTTGCCAGCCTGGACGGAAGTCTTTAGGAATGTACAGCAGTCAATATCTGGGTCTGCGTGGAGACCTTAGAATGATTTACCAGATCCTGACGGACCCCACGCATATTTGCCGCACGCTACTACAACTGAACGACAACACCAAATTGGGACATCATCCTTTGATGTAGACAATACAGTATGGGCAGCTGGAATGCGGTCGAAATTTCTTCTTTTTTCGAGTGTCCCAGCTGCGGAACGCTCTAAAAATTAATTTGTCTCTGCCCCCAAACCAGCGAAATTTATCAAATGACTTGACAAAGCAATGTCTCATTCGCATTTCATTTTGTAACTTGCGTTATTCATCGGTTACAATACACAACCAAACGGTGTGTTCCCGAACTTTCAACCAATGAATTTATACTTTTCACATTTGAACATCTCGGCTCTTCTACGCATGTTTGAATACGAACAATTTGGTGAGTGCACCAAAGACAAAAACACTTTCCATTTCATTATGAACTTTTTATTTTCTCAATACTTTGCATTCCACAGGACTTGTTAATCATTGCTGCTTGTTTGTATTACACAATTGTAGCATTGCAAGACCCTTTTAATGAACTCCATAGCTTGATCCAACGGCGACATTGCAGTGTTACGATGAAGGACATGCGTAACCTATGCGTACCTTCACTACACAAATCAGGCTGCATCATGCAGTCATTAATTACATTATTCCACCTCGCATTTCGACTGTTCTATAGTGTCCTCTATTATTTGGGTTGCTATATGGGGAGTGAAGTCTTAATGAATACTGCCTGCTGTGGACTGTTCGGCTCCATTTTCAAATGTTCGACGATGGTTCTGAATCACAGTTTACTCCAGATGATAGTTCGGAGCATTCGCAATATTTTGCATAGATAATTCGCCCCCAGATTTTTGCAGCACAGGCCATGTGTCGCACCTGACTTTGAACCTTGACGACAGGAGAACAGCGCTTTGACCACCATTAGCTGGTGAGTCTGATAAGATACTTTCGTGAGGCACCAGGTGCCAGCAGAATGGGAAGAACAAACGACTCAAAGTGGAACGGCTCATCTATGGACCATATAACGCCGTGACAAACTGCCCTAAGCTGCCAGCTAACTTCCTCGTTTAGCGAATCCTTAATTGTTCTACGTGGCAACACCTACGGGAGTCGTTCAAGACTATCAATAAACAGAGTGCTGCTGGTCTGCTTCTGTTTGCAGACGCATCAGCCCTGGTGAGGTACTTGCTTAAGCTTCTTTAAACAGTTCGATTTCACTCTGACTTACCGTGGTACATGACCTACTTCTTCCACAGATTGTCTATACGCAACTGATGAGAAGACAAGAAATTTAGGTATTTAGGTTATTCTGTTGAAATATTGTTTTTTCTTACTACGTTAACCTTCAAATGTTGCTCAGATGTTTGTAAACGCGTTGCCTTGGTTTGAGATTTGCCACTTGCCCAGAAATTTACACTCGATTTGTTGAGGTTTTTATTCAGGTATCAGTTTACAGCTGCTTCCTGTTCACCATTCGTTGTACATTTTTCTCATTTTTGGGTGTGTGAAACCATGCCGTCAGCACAAATTAGTGTTACACTGCTGGCCATTACTCAAGTAGCGAACCAAATTGCCTGGGGTGAAATTTCATGAAGCCATCCATTATCCATGCATCATTACTGGGATAAGAAACCAGTTTAGCGAATATATTTGTGTGCTGATAAGTAATCATTTACGACTCGCTCACGGAATCTATTAACTTAGGATGCACGTAGTTGCACTTCTTTTTACTGGATATGAACATTATCGTTCGTATATAGCATTCTCATTTAGTTTGACACATGAGCAAAGCTTGTCCTAGGGCCCGGCTGAAAAGCCTGTGGGCAGTTGTAAAACATAGTGTCATATTGGGCAGATCCGCAAGCATCGTAAAAAGGGCAAAACAAAGGATTTTCTTTTACAAGTTATCCACCAGCATAAATACGTTTATTCTCGTCAAACGATTGTAAGAACCAAGGGAGGTTTAGTAAGGACTAGGTCATTTGAGACTTTTCAGTTTGTGCGCATCAAAGACTTGAGTGTCCGACAGAGCAGAATCATGATACAGAATCTAATTTAGCTGGGGGAATCTTTTGTACATGTTTGTTGTCAACGTGGGTTTTTCAGAGGAACCAAATAAATCTGTCTGCAACAGCAATCAGGAACCAGATTTTATAATTCTTGGACCCTATAGAACTCCCTGCAATCTGTAGCCAACTAGTAGTGATTGGGAACTAACGAGAATGGAAAACTGTCTCCAACCCAGGTGGTCAACGTTAGTGCTCCATCAGGCTACCATCAAAATGTAGGTAGGGAAGGGCATTTGATCTAATCATCTCAACGGTGCAAAAGGTATCGCACTACTCACATCCACGAGTAACATCAATTATACCGCAATTTTACTGGGAGACCAGAATAAAGTGATCAGTTACTGGTCAGGAATTCAACGTTCATTACGAAGATATGCAGTTATAATGTAGGTGTAAATGTGACCGAGAAAGCCCGATTCATCTGAGCCTCAATGAAGCTAAAGTTGGCGGAGTGACATTCCTGGCACCTGGTGTCAGTGGCATGTTTAATCTGGCCTCCTTCCCGGACTGCCTCTTTAACTTGTGTATGATGTTGAGTTAGTCATGAGGTAACACTAACTGTGCGCAATAATATAAGAGCCACAAGAAACTGCGTCGTCCTAATCGTAACTGCCATTTGGCAGCCAGCAGTCTATGCACAGGTTGTGTTGATGAGAGTCACGATCCCAGAAGTTCGCTCTGTGTGGTTGGGTTCCGCATTGCTGCCCTTCTCAGCTACTCTTTCTGATGTTAGTCAAGAAGTTCTGTGCTAGACCAATTCATGTTTGGTAGCAGTGAGACGTCAGTGCAGAGCATGTTTCGCTGGTGATGTTTGAACTGATGTACTTTTTGCACGATTTGTGCTCGCAAAGCTTTGGTTGTTCGTTCATTCATCGAGAGCTCAGTTTCCTTAAGGATAGGGCTCAACTGAGTTGATGCTATTCATCGGCGTAGCGGAGCCTAGCTCAACAACCGGCATCTAACTCAGCGTAAGTACCCACATAAATTCCCGGTTCTGTTACTCGTCCCATGATAGTTTTCAGCATAAAGAAAGTGGTCGCGTGGTGTTTGCCAACCTTGTCTCCATTATGAACACTGAGTAGTGAGTTGCTACTGCCATTGTGTTGTTTATACAGAGTGGATGACAAACCGAAGACCTGCACATTGCGACTTGCAAATCTGCCCAGTAGGATGATATTTTAATGCAAGCGGTCAGGCTCTGTTATTATCCTTTGTTAGATTTCGAAAAATGAAGCTTAACCTTCGCTTACCTTGCGCACAACGATGGTGATAGGACTTTCATTTAACATCCTAGACCCGATCTGCAACGAGAAGATAAAATCACAGTTTTTAGAATTACCACAGAAAGCGTGGAACACTTTTCCGCTTAAGTACACGAGGAGCTACCATACAATTCCGACCGGGACATGTCACACAACACAATTGTTTACGTCCACTCTTGATGAGCATATGAGCGTTGAAACCTAATATCCATGTCAAGCATATTCTCTCGTTGTTATGAGTGCAAATTTGCACGTCATGGGCACATAAAAGTGCATACTTGACTTAAATAGTTCATGATAGAGATTTTACTTGCAAGCCTATTCATTTTTGTTGCTCTTACTGATCAACACACATGTATTTTATTTCATGAATAATGACTGCACCTCGCTTAGTGTTATTGTGGATAAGAAATGATTCACACAGCCCAAGCATCTTCCACTGCAAAAAAGTCGGCTTACCGCAATCCAACAGATATCAATACGAATCTTGCAACAAAGACATTTAGACAGCGGTCGTCAACTCCTGGACTATGAGTTCTACACTTGACACTGTCCCTGTTCCACCCAATCCAAGTCGAATGTGGTGTACCACAAGGATCGGTACTGGGGCCACGATTGTTTTTGATGTAGATTGACAACATAGCGGCACTCATCCTTTCCAACTGCCTACTCTATGCCGACGACATCAAGGTCTGGAGGGCGATCAATACACCAGACGACTCCGCAATACTTCAATAGGATCTGGATAAGGTGTATGCGTGGTCAGTTCAGAACCAACTCCCATTCAACACAGAAAAATGCAGAGTATTACACTTACGTCACCAATCAGCATTTTTCTATAAACTGAGTGACCATGTGCTTCACACAACTGCTGAGGAAAAGGATTTAGGAGTCTTGATTCAGTCCGACCTTGGTTGTTCAGCCCAGGCAAAGAAAGCATCAAACGCGAGCATTCGAAATTTGGGCCTTCTCAGGCGCACATTTGGACGCTTCGATCCATCCGCTTTTCACCAACTTCTAGGTGCATACATACGACCACACGTGGAGTATGCAATACAAGTCTGGCAGCCATGGCTGAGGAAAGACCTCTCTGATTTAGTGAAACCTCAACGACGCGCAACGAAGAACGTGAAATGTTTAGACCAGTTACGCTACGAAGACAGACGGAGATGGCTCGGGACATATAGTGGTCAATATCGAAGACTACGGGGAGATTTGATTTTGGCTTATCAGATTCTGACAGACCCCAATCATACCTGCCGCCATCTGCTGGAGCTCAGTAACAACAACAACCTGAGAGGCCATCATCTGAAGCTGGCAGTGCAGTACAGCCGTTTGGAATGTCGACGGAATTTCTTTTCTGTGCGTGTTTGCCAAGCCTGGAATGCTCTCCCAGAATCTGTAGTCAGTGCACCAAACCTGATCGAGTTCAAAAATCGAGTTGATAGTGCACTCACTTCATTGCACTATCTCCCATAGTACAGTCTAATTTTTTAGAGATCCAAAATCCATACTTTAAAATTAATTTTCCCCCAAGCTTATTTCAACAGTGGATTTATATTTTGACGCTTCAAACTCAAACACTTTGCCCCATGCGAATTTCAAGGGGCGGTGACTCTTTTAACCAAATACTCCATACCTCATGATCCCCTCCGGAGTTATAGTGGATTATTATTTTGACACTTCAAACTCGGTGAGTCCACAAGCTTGTAGTGACTCGTTGTTAAAAGATTTTACTGAATTGGTTTCCATTGAATTTTTCACACTTCTATGATTTTCGCACTGATCACCCTACGGGATTTGTCAAGCTTTAGCTTTTATACCCGCATAAATCCATTGTTCCATTGTTCCATTGTACTGTGAAAATTCCAGTGAAGTCATATGAAGCAATTGCAACTTGAAGCTCTGCTGCAAGTTACTGAGAACGTATTGATCATAACCTTTCTACAACCAGAACCTCAGGAACGTGACCTGGGTGTACAGGAAGATCTTGGTTCTTCAACACAAGCAGAGAAGGCGACGACAACCGGAAATCAACACTTCAGCCTGCTTCGCAGAGCCTTCGGTTTGTTTGAATCCTCAATCTCTCCCCAAATGACTAATGCCTGCGTGTGACCGCAAGTGGAATATGCTATTCAGGCGTGGCAGCCGTGGTAGAAACAGGATCTCGTGGTTCTTGAGACTCCTTAACGAAGGGCAACCAAGAACGTCCGGGGCCTCTTTCATCTGCCCTATTACCTTAGTCTGAACTCTAAGAATGTACAGCAGTCGATATCGGCTTTTGCGGGGGGATCTCATAATGGTTTACCAGATTCTGAAGAACCCAAACCACATTTGTCGTTCGCTGCTGGAATTGAACCACAACACTAAACTAAGAGGCCACCCTCTGAAACTGACAATTCATTATAGCCAGCTTGAATGCCGTAGCAATGGCTTTTCCCTCCGCGTGTACCAGCCTTGGAACACCCTTCCTAATTATGTCGTCTCTGCTCCCAATCTGGCGATATGTAAAAAGCGAGTTGACGGTGTATTGTCTCATTTACATTTCATTTTATTACTCGTTAGCCAGGGGCTACAAAACACAATCAAGCGATGTCTTATCAAACTCCCAGCCAATGGATTTATAGATGTACACTTTTAATTCGCGAACATACCCGCTATTCTACATAAGTCTATGGTGAGTCCACCAAGACGCTTTTCACTTTATCATGCAATTTACTTTTTGCAATAATTTCCATCCCACGCGACTTGTTAGGCACTGTCTCTTACCCGTAATACACCATTGTTCCATCGTTCCATTAATCTCAGCGTGCCATTATTGTGTCGAACTATCCGTCATGGTTGTCACAGATTCATTCGTGCTTTTTTAGCTGATCAACCGAACTCCAACCACTAGCACCACTCCGCTTCTCCGTGATCTTCCTGCTCCTGATAGACAGATCAGGAAGCAACATCAGTATCTGTAAGAGTAATTCTTGGTTTTTGCACCCAACAAGTTGGTGATTTGGGACAGTTTTGAAAGAAAGCACCCAGAGCGTAGGAGCTCGTTTCAATGGGCGTCATCACATCAATGTTTGGTACCTGGATCCCCGTGACACTGCTGCTGCTGCGACTTAGGGTGTTTGCGCCGCGTGGCACACAAATAAACATTCCTTTACGTTGACTGACGCTTACTGACAATTCCTGACATCTTATATTACTCGTGAGTTGCAGGATTTTTAGATGTAATCTTTCAAGCTATTCATCCCATTAGTTCACGAGTTACATGGTACAGCCTAGTCCGGAAACGCACCAGAGGCGTCTCGCCCTACGGAGGCTCGTCAGTCGTGCGCATTCCCTCGGTCCCTTACTGGGGATAGAACCCAGGACCGCTAGAGGCAGATGCCAACTGGCCAGCCGATTAAGCCACTGAGCCATGGGGCGCGTCGGCTGGGCTACATAATTTGCAAGCTAACTGGAATGTAGCACCACCTATCTACCACGGTCACTGACAGTGGCTTGCATGCGAGCTGGTGACACCCTCACGCTAGACGCTATATCCATGGCCTTTGAAGCTAGGAGGGGCTATTTGTATTTTACATTACTGGTGAATGGCAGAATTTTTAGAAGTAAGCTTTCAAGCCATTCGTCCAGTAGTTAACAATCTACTTAGGGCAGCCTGTAGCGCCCAAAAAGATACGCATCAGACGCGTTTCGCCCCATTGGGCTTGTCCGTGGTGCGCATTCCCTGGAATTAATGCATGCGCAGCAATTTTGAGCGTTTTTTGAATGCGCCAAAAGCTATTCTCTTTTGATACTCACTCAACACATTTCCCTCTCTTATTCCCCGGATTCTTTCAAATTCTGGCAAGGATTGTGTCAGCTGTACAAGCCACAAGCGAGAACTCCAAAATGTAAAATTTTTAAATGAGTAGATTTTACAATGCAAACGATATGGTGCTTCATCTGCCTGGGATATTCAAAGTTATATCGCTGTGACTTGTCTACTAGGTATTAGTTCGAATTGCAAAAATGCTGAACAGATGATCGGCTGAGGAAATATGGAAATCCGCACATGTTTATTAATGCAAGCGCAAAAATAGTTTGCGCTAAATAACCTGCCTCTTAGTGAGATCAGGTTCTTTCGAATTCATGATCTATATATCTATATATATATATATATCTATATATATATATATATATATATATATATATATATATATCAGCGCACAGTGAAACCCGGCTCGCTGAGCAAGGTAAGTTGCATGAAGCAGGTGCTGGCTACACGTTATACGCCGCCTCAGCACCACGTGAACATATGGTCGGATTTGCAATATCCGACCGTCTCCATGGCCAGCTGGTGGGTGAACCAACGGGCATCAGCGCGCGACTGATGACTGTTCGCCTACGACGCGGAAGAGGTTAGTTTGCAACTTTTATAAGCACGTACAGTCCGATCATGTGTTATCCTGATGACAGGCGTGAGCACTTCTACATTCAGCTATCCTCCGTGATACGGTCTGTGCCGAGGAGCGACCGACTATTTCTGCTGGGTGTTCTCAACGCGCGTGTTGGGCGTGATGCATCGGTGTGGACAGATGTTATCGGTTCGCATGGTATTGGTTCAGCGAACACGAACGGTGACAGGCTGCTCTCGCTGTGTGTCACTCACGGCCTGACGATCACGTACACTCGGTTTGCACTGCGCGCGAGTGATAACTTGGACACACCCACGGAGTGGTCACGCTCACCTGCTTGACTACGTCATCGCACGTCAGCGTGATATGCCTGAAGTGTGTATGACACATGTACTGAGTGGAGCTGAGTGTGGTACTGCCCACAGATTGGGGCGAACCAAACTGTGCATATATTTTCGTAAATCTGTGTATTGTACTCCCGCCGTGAATCGGCGTAAATTTAACATTCTCTCCCTCGGTACAGTGGAGAAACGTACTGAGCTGGAGAAGGCGATGGCTGCACGACTGTGTGATGTGGAAGGCATAGCCACAGTGGGCGACCTGTGGCACCACATTCGCGACCAGGTGACAGCTGCTGCCAAGGAGACCATCGGGCGCGCAAACTGTAAACGGTCTGGTTGGTTTAATGACAACAATGCGACGATTGGCGCATTGGTGTCGAGGAAGTGTGCATCATTTGCTGCACATGTTGCAGACCCCAGTTACTTGGAAAAGAGTAGTCAGTTTCGCAAACTTCGACGGCGACTGACCCGAGAGCTCCGTCGCATAAAAAATGCATGGCGGACGGAGAAGACGAAGCAGATGGAATGCTACGCCGAACACGGCCAATACAAGGAATTCTTTGACTCCTCTAAGGCGGTGTATGGACCGAGATAGGAGCCGCTGAGGACACTGATCGATGGTAGTTCAGGCGCTACCTGCACCCAGACTGCAGACATAATGCAGATCTGGCGAAAACACTTTGACTGTCTCTTGAACAGCCTTTCAGAGATCGACTGACCTACATTGAACGGCCTCAAGCAGCACGATGTGAAGGCGAGTCTGGCGAACACGCCGACAGTGGATGAGACGCAGTGAGCCCTTGCTCAGATGCGAAACGGTAAGTGTGCCGGAGCCGACGGGATCCCGCCTGAAGTATTGAAACACAGTGGATCGGCGTTGTTGACTGCGCTGCACCACTTGGTGCAACATGTGTGGATTGAGGAGAAGGTGCCTTCTGAGATGAACGATGCCCTTGCGCTACCACTGTACAAGGGCAAAGGGAGCAAGCAATGTTGCACGAATTATCGTGGCATCAACTTGCTAAGTTTTGTGGGCAAGGTGATTGCCCGAATCCTGCTCAACCGCCTCGTCAGTCAGGTTGTGGAACCTAACGTGGCGGAAGAGCAATGTGGATTTTGTTCGGGTGGCAGCACTATAGATATGGTGTTTGCGAATCGCCATTTGCAAGTGAAGTGCAGAGAACGACACCAGCCATTGTACTCGCTTTTTGTTGATTTCACCAAGGCATTTGATACGGTGAACCGCGAGACATTGTGGCTGGTGTTGAATAAGTTTGGTTGCCTGCGTGAGTTTATAAGTTTAATTGAATGTCTACACAGTGGTATGCGGGCGAGGGTGCAGCTGAGTGGAGAGACCTCGGATGACTTTGCAGTTGTCACTGGTTTGAAGCAAGGCTGTGTCTTAGCTCCTGCCCTGTTTAATATATATCTGCATGCAATGATGTCTTGTGCTTTTGTTGCCGCTTGTGCTTACAGTGTTCGTGTGGAGCAGCGTATTAATGATGGGTTGTTGAACATCCGTCGTTTCGGTGCGAGAACTCTAGTCTGTGAGATAACTATCCGTATTTTGCTGTTTGCTGACGACTGTGCGTTGTTTTCACACAGCGCGGATGAGTTGAAGCATATGACTAATGCTCTGGCTTCGACAGCGGCCAAATTCGGACTCACCATCAACACAAGCAAAACTGTCTGTCTCTTTCAGCCTTCACCGGAGATGCAATCTTCAATATCGCCGCGAATCAGCATTGGTGCTGAAGTATTGGAAACCACCTCCCTTTTCAGCTACCTTGGGAGTGTGTTGTCGACTGATCAGCAGCTACACGTTGAGCTGCGTATTCGCGTGTCGAAGGCAGCAGCAGCATTCGGGAAGCTTGAGTACCGAGTGTGGAACAAGCATCAGCTTACCATTGGCACGAAGCTGATGGTGTACAAATCCATAGTGCTATCCGTTCTTCCATACGGCAGTGAAACGTGGACGATGTACCGTCGGGATGTGTGATATCTCGAGCAGTTCTAACAGCAGTGTTTGCGACGGATTTTACGGATCGGTTGGGGCGACAGAGTTGCAGACACGGAAGTGTTGTGACAAAGTGGGATTTATGCATTGGACTGCATACTTTTGCTGAGACACTTGAGGTGGCTCGGTCATGTGAGCTGAATGGATTCAACGCAGGTACCGAAACAACTCTTATACGGTCAGCTGAGTATAGGGAAGCGGCAATAGGGAACTCAAAGTTACGTTACCAGGACATGATTAAAGTGAGCCTCCCGTGTTCTAATCTTGATTGCAGGTCATGGGAATCGAAGGCGGTTGATCGGCGTGCATGGCGCGATGTAATCACGAAGTCAGTTGCGGAAGTGCGGGCGAATGATCTCATGCATGCAGAGAAGAAGCTGCAAGCACCGATGGGTTGTACTCCATCGACATCGAGCGCATGGTGCTGTAGCACATGCGGTCGTGAGTGTCTGAGTCAGGTAGACTTAGTGAGCCGTGAGCAAGGTCGCTGGGGACCACTACAGAAGCGACGACGGGTCCTGCAGAAAAGGTAGTCAGAACCAGCGCAGCGTTTGTTGGTGCGCTGCATTCGATTTACTAACCGCGTGCTTGCATGCTCAGTCTATTTATTTCAGGTAGTGGGTTTTCAATTTTGTCCTAATGCTTTTCTTCCTCATATAAATGTCTACCTGTACTCTCTTCTATAACCGTGCACACGTCGCTCAAGCCAATTGTAGTTAATTTAGATAACATTTCCGTGTTTGTGGCATTTCCGTAAAATATACTTTCTGACCTCGTGAACTCATCTCGGATCCTTTGTAAACAACTTATTTCATATGCTCATTAATTTAACTTTTTTGTCAGATTTCCTTATGCATTACTCGATTTATTTTATTTGTTATCTTTATCTCAAGTGATTGGCTGTTGTTTGATATCCCCGGTGTGGCTGCGCTTGATGTGCATGTTGACAAGGTGCCTACCTGTCTATTACCCACTACCTCGTCCATACTGGCACCAGGAGACAGTTGGTCGTTGCTAGAGGGAACGGGGTGCACGATCCTTGTGGTCGTGCTAGGCTCGAAGAGTGGTTCCATGCACTCAGTGTGGAGCGGACTACGATCCAGCCACCGCCTTGTGTGTGCGCTTGATTCCCAAATACAGCGTGCTTGTGTTTGCCTGTGAAGGAGTGTGGGCCGGCTCCGTTGATGAAACTTGGCTCCCATCCACATGCCTCCCGGTCTTATTCCTTCGGGTTTACACTGGATATGGGGTGTGTGGATGGAGCGGTGGGTGGTGCAGAGCAAGCCACCCATGGTCCCTCTGTAGGCGAAGGCGTCCTGTGACTGGCTACAGTGACAGGCAAATCCGAAACCGGATGCTGCCAGCCATATATATATATATATATATATATATATATATATATATATATATGCTTCGTTATCAGTTTATTTAGATGTCAGTTACAATCACAATCGGAGAGACTAGGAACCTGTCATCCATCGGGCCCTCATGGTCTAACTAATTGTGCTAATTACCGGTGAACAGATTTGCTCATGTTGTTTGTCCTATAGTATTGTTCATGTAACCTTTCTTCTAATTCAACGAGATGTCTCCTTTAGACACAGCCCAATTGGTCCTGCTCTTAGTAACCCATCAATCTTCCTTTGTATTGCTTTAGTCTGGAAAACCATTGAACTTTTAGTACTAGGAATCCGTTTAACTAGTCTACTATGTCATAACTTATTAGGACAGATTTCCACTCATTAATCAACACCTACTCAATAGTTGCGTTGCATGCACTGTCTAAAAAACAGACACGGTAGGCAACGGTCCTAGCCAGAATTTCTTCGTTGCATGTTGCCTGGCAATTTGGGTCATCATAACTTTGAAGATAGTAGTAAACTGAAACGTGCAGTTTCAGTCACTGTAGTGGGCGTACAGTGGCACAGTCTTCAGCAACTTCAAACAAACGCCGAGTCGTGTTGGACCTCCCACGCAGCGGATTTTGATGGGATCTATGAAGTCTATCGATTTTTAACCTCAGTTCGCTTTCTGCTACTTGGCTGGACCGATTTTTCTGTACAGTTCGGTTTACTGTTTCCTTGAACGGTATGTAATTTATGACTTGTGAGACAGTGCGTTATTCTAGAGGCAACCGCAAACCGATGCATTGGTCTACATGCACAGTCACATATCATGAAATAAACAAACCGTTCACTCGGTCGGAGGTTACCCAGGAGGTACGTTGCGGTTTATTTGCTGTAACTTCCACGTACCCAATTCTCACTAATCGCGATTTTCGCAAGCGTACCACCTCAGGTTTGGTGTTCAGGTGGGCAGTAAGTAAGCAAACGGCGTGAAAGAAGTTTGATTGCGTGAAACTGGAACACGCTGAAATACTACCGACAAATTGCATGTAAGGCTGTAGTGTAATAACGCCCTAAGTACTATTAAGATTTGAATGCATGCTTAGATATGCGAGAGTTCCACACCATAACGGAGTGTCGTAGAACGCAACATCTTTTATCAGCATTGTTTGTCCTTATCGATCGCTCTTGTCTTAATAAAATAATGCTCCCTTCAGACTACTAATGTCTAGCATATCAGCAGTACTCATCCTCCTGATTGGCGAGATTTTTAAAAACCCTAGCCCGCGACTAAATACCGCCACGTGTCAGTGTGGCAGAAAAGGAAATTCGTTGCTCCTTTGTCCCCTTTGCCTTTCCCAAACCGTTCTAACACCGATCACAAATAACATTATGCGGTGGCATTCAATAGACTGCTAATGGATAATACAATCTACCTTGTTTAGGTTAATTCTTCAGTGAGCTGCTTCTCTAAATACCGAGACTTCAGAAAGCACAAAATAGTGCTTTTCTGCTTACGAACACAAGTCTATGGGGATTAAATATCTCGCGTGCGTTAACTCCAATTCAGAATATGTGAAAAGGCATTTCAAATTGTACTAATCACCTTTCCCATTCAACGTGTGGGCCAAATTGCACCCTACATGCAGTCAAAATGGAAAACTAGTTTTAAACATCGGCTTTTCCTCGTCATCATCGTCCTGCCGTCAACAAACCTATCGACTACTGGTGACTTAGTGTCATCTCATCATTTTATTTTACACCAATTTCGAAGTTTCAAACTGTCCCCCCGATAGTTTGGTGCTAGGCGTATCAGAGTAATGCTCTACGCACTCATTTACAGAGCTGACGGGGCGTTATTGCTGAGATTTTGCGTTTACACTATTTCTAAAACGTCAGCAGCATCAGATACTCTAATCACCTATGTACTTGTCCGTTCTGCATTTGTTCATTCATACTCGTGTTCTAGCTAACGGACTGCGCTACTTATGTTTGCGTGTATGTTTCGTTACGTGCGCATTCATGCCATCCGTTTTCTTTCTCTCACACAAGCTCCCACATGTTCCTGGTACTTGTGTCCGTACATCTATTACCAGGCCCGTGTCCAAGTGAACTAAGCAAAATCAGCGACGGCACGTCCAAGTCCGATATAACCCAACGTGATGCTGATTGGTTGCATGGGCTGCGTGGGCTCCGGCCACACTACTGGCAAGAGGATTATGCCGACCGCGAGAATACCGCGGGAATAATCATTTTAATCGAATTTACTCGAATGCTGCACTGAACTTCCCGTGCGCTACTATGGCTTGTTGCTATGCAAATTACTAAAAGTATAGTCTACCCCGATAGAGATTTGTGGCTCGCAGCTAGGAGGATGCCAAATTGTGTCTCTTTTAACAGTAGGGCTGTTTATTTTCCTTCCAGGCTCTGAGAGAAAAACACTGGTCTCCCGATAAGCGAGTTTTCTGCGGCATCGTTTGTTCTACAACTTTGGAATTGACTTATAAGCTATTATAGTCCCCCGCCACCTCCTACTCTCGGGATGCAACATTGAACGGCATGCCACTTTTGTTTTCTGTTTTCCAATTTTCGTCGAGTAGGCTGTAATCGAGCTAAAGGTTCGATCGTTTGTATCGATTCCATACAGACGGAAGGGGACCATTGAACATCTCACTAGCGCGGTATGATATACGTCTCACATTTTTCTTCATCATTAAACCTGATTCCTTCGCTCTGGAGATACAAACCCTTGTCTATGGATGTACTCCGGAATGCCTGACCACACACAGTTGTTGGATGGGCCTCGGTAATCGTAGCGAAAATTCAGATATGTGGCGGTTTCAGATGTATTTCAACAGTTTTGGAGTCGCAAATGTGCATATCCTGGCTTTAGGTTTAGTAACGATATACTGCATAGACTTAGATGCCTTAAATCATGATGTTACGCCACAGTAAGATATTAGTTGATCGTACAACCATTTGAATTGCTTGTTTGGGCAATAACTTATGTCTGTACTCAAGCCTATTTCTCAATCGTCCGAGAGTAATTTTAACGTTCTTCACCACTGGAAACTGTTATGTCTGCCCGCAATCAAACCATAGAGCCTTATTGATTTTAACTAGGCTAAGAAGCTATCAATAGACGCGGCAGCTATCACACCGTCATCTCACCGGCATTAGTAGTGACAATTTCACCCCCCCCCCAGTTTGTTTGTAGAAAGGCACATTCAATGATACAGTAATTGCATTGATTTTATCCGGACAATTGTATCTGATGACGCATTCACGCAGATAGTGCACCGCGTCGCATTCGGTATTTCCGGGTAATTCCTCCATTACGTTTCACTGAGTGTGCCGCAGTATTCTTTTGAACTCGGTGAAACAATTTGCGAAAGTAACCATCCACGGGCTATACTCTGCATGCGCCACCTAATGCTCTATATTTTAAAGTGATTATTCACAAACAGTTAAACTATCTCCTAAAGCCTGATGAAAAATCATAGCACCACGCTCTACCATCAGGGCTATCTAGTATTTTCTTCACATCGTTTCAGTTTATGGACCTGGTGTTCAAGATTACGCGAAGCACTCACGGAGTAGAGACAGCAGGTCTGCAGGCACTGCATATAACAGCCACAAACGAAACAGAGCGTCTTCCTGATTTGTCGCAGCGACAGCGCCGAACAACAGGTTTCTTTCATAAAGAGGATTGGTAGTCATCTAGGTCTATTGGATTCCAAGCAGTACCTTCCTACACGACGTTCGGCACAGTGTTGAAGTGTATCACTTCAACTCAACTCATTGGCTACCCAGAACATATTGCTATCGTAGCAGCGGATCAATGTTGGCTATTTCTCGTAAGCTGTAGAAGGTATGAGATGTAGACTATGTATTATAGGTAGAGAGTAAAGCTACTGAGTGGAAATTTTTGGTTAATTATCTATTCTTTCACGGAACTCGGTGTTTTGATGTCGTTAATCAAGTCTAGGTGGAGGTGCAATTTCATCCTCAAACACTACACTAACTTGGGTCTCCAAGAAAACACACCCGGTTCAATTCAACTTGGTCGTGAAGTATCAGGTTACGACTCTTGTTGTGTGTAAATAAACCGCCGAAATAGTTCACACCTAATGATAATACGTACTCAGGCATTCAAGACGGAGAATAACTGCAAGATACAGCAAAACAGATAATTCATATTCTATACCTTTGATCAACTATACGCCACCACGCAACTTTGCGGAAGAGTGGCTTTTTCCTCTTACCCTAGTGACGAATGGAAGTTTATTGACCTGGCGGACGAGGTTTCAGACAGTTCGTAGTAGACAATATCAACGCCAAAGAGGGGCGATCATACAAGCAGAACCATCAATTCCAGCTTGTGAACCAGTATCCTGACGGTTAGTACTAATGTGCGCCAGTTTTGATAAAACAGGAAGTAATAGATCGGTAGTTGGTAGGATCCGATCGCTTACCTCCTTTGCATATCGGAGTGATGACTCCACATTTGCACTCAGATGGGAGTTCATGGGAGTCCAACAGACCCCGGAAAACGCTGCAAAATGTACTGTTATGGTGGGGGTGAGAGTTCTAAGTACATTTAAGTGTATCCTGTCGATTCTCGCGGAACTGTTTTCCCAGAGACTGTAATTTGCTTTCGACAGCTGATGGGGTAAGGTTGCCACTGGATAGGCCGACGATATTTATTGGGAGTTGGAAGAACAAAGATTACATGCTGTTGGTAGCCACTGAGCCAAACTACAGGAGTAGTGCATTTCGCGTTATCCACAGCAGTAGTCGTTGAGTCACTGGGCGTCTTGAGTGGTGGTATTCCAGGCTTAACCTCTCTTTTGCCATTCACATGGCTGTAAAGCAGTTTGTTGTTACTCGCAAACTTGAACACCATGTACTCTTGCCACTCGTATTTGTGGATTCTAATGACTGAAATGCAGTGGTTTGTGATGGGCATATGGTATCACATGGTCTTAGTTAAGGTTGCTGCCAAATCACATCTCTTCTGTTGATCCATTTACTTGGTCTTCTTCGGATCCATCTGTTGGCCCCGTGTGATACTTATTATGATACAACTTTTGAAACTGCTCGTATGACCCAGTTAACTTTACCTTTCAATTCATTCCATGCGTCGTTCACCAAACTGTGAGTCTGTAAGCCCCAGACAACGGTTGTCGCTAGGTTGTGAAGCTCTAAACCGTCAGTACTAGTTCGTTTGGTTTCGCTTTCTTCATCAACCATACCTGCATAACACACATAACCAAATGTTAGAACTGAATGGCCGCTACTGCCTAGAGGAGGGTCATGTGCCACCGAATCAACCATCAACTCTACATTTGTCAAGATCAGGTCCAGTAATGCTGGCTTGTTTGAGCCGCGGAGTCTGGTTGGTCGATGCACATGGTTATACAAATCTATCAGGTTAATTAATTCTGGGAGTTTTGATTTAAATGATGGCCCATTAGGCGACACTGAGACAATTGTAGATACGTTACAACCGCCCATTATAAGGTAATGATAGTACCTTTTGAAACTACAAAGTGGAGTGTGCCTCACAGAATATCGTCACTGTCTGCGGAGGCGTTCGGTGTCCTGTAGACAACTGCTAAGTGACACGAATCACGCGTCTTCTTCTGTGATCCATCACCTTGACCTGCTAGCTGCAGTCGGCGAAATAATGCATCGGGAATAACAAGGGAATGGTCGGTAAGGGCCCTACATTTAAGGTAATCTCAGTAGTAAATGGCAACACCGCCACCACGAGATGGATGATTATTTCGTATGACTGACGTCGTTCCGACTTCAATCTCCGATTTCAGCATGTCATTTGAGAACCAAGTTTCGGTCACTACTATGATGTCCCGATTTGATGTTTCATGTCAATGGCGCACCTCTAGCAGCTTATTTCAGAGGCCTAGAGCTTTGGTGCAGCAGCATTGAATTGGTTGACGAAGTAGGAACTCGGCTCGCTGTGAGTGACCGGTACAAATAGTGCCGGTCTGCTGGCGTTTGTTGGAACGTGTGTTTTTACGGTTGACTGTTCTGAGGTATGAACAACCGAGATTGACTCATCTGTAACTGCGGTCTGTACTGTTTGAAGGAATGATCTTAAGCGTGCTTCTGGACACCCAAGTTTCCTAATGTAATGCCATGCTTGGTTTGCCATTATTACCGTCTCGATCGTAGCCAAGGTATGTTTCGAAATTTTTGGCCCCGCTGCCTTGGTAGTTTGGAAAGGCAACTAGACGGGTGTCCTCGAAAGCGACGACATTTTGCATGTTATAGAGTTCAGTGAAGTACCTCCACTCTTCCGTATCGTGCTTCCTTCGTTCACTGTTAACGTCATGCTTTAATTCCGGTACACCATGAACCAGTACCACATTCTTCGTCTTCTTTTGACGTGACACGTTCGGGTTTGAATTCCGCTTCTATCTTTCAGCCTATGGCTTGTCCGAGAAAATGCGGGCGTTGACAGAAGTTCACTAGTATGCGGCTTACTAACAGAACATCTTCCAGGTTCCGTGTGTTGCCAAATGTTACTCACAGTAACCGGGATTCCCCTACTTGCGATGGATTTCTTGGAAGGCCAGTAAAACTATTTGGTGCAAAAGCGAGTGTTTGACAAGTCCCTGGGGGACCAGAGCGAGGATTACAAAACCAAAGGTAAAAATGGAGAAAGAAAAGAAGAAGTTCGGACTTTGGATGCCTCACAAAGCTGCTCACATGAAGAGAGTCGCAGATCTCCTCACCGCTACGTTACACAGAGTGGGCTGGCAAACCCACCGTTTGGCTCGTGTTAGTTCGTCTTCTGGAATTTTACCCGTATACTTGCTGCTACTTGCTTCGTGCATTTCTCTGGGGTGCTTGGTCCACGCTGTGGGGATCAAACCAACTGCTCGGAGTTGTCGCCTAACTCGGGTTCTGTGGCTAGTTGCGAAGCTACCTGAGGCTGAAAACTAAATGAAAACGAAATAATTTCCCCATATTTGACAGCAAGTGACCTGCTGTTCATCTGACACGCTGTGTTAGTTTGTTCGCTACCAAATACATGACATGACTCCCGCTCATCGAGTGCAGAGAAAACGCAAACAAACATTGTGTTCATCAGCCCCTATGCAATCGGAGTAGACGGATTTACATGTATGTAACGGGGATAGTATGGTGAGTTCACAGGTGTGCGGTTTGCCTTTGTGTCAACATTTTGCTCTTTGAGCTTATGTATTTTACTTAGGTCATTCTGCGAAACTTGACAAGTCTTTAGTTTTTAACCATATTATATCACTGTTTCATAGAATAACATGTATCTCGCGTCAACGGACGGATTGATCTGACCAGCCTGACCGGTGGCTGATCACGTAGCGTACACCAGGGGGTTAAGTTTGGTCACAGACTCGTAATCATTGCGGATAGGCTTTTCGCTTTATCCACCATCGGGATGCTCAGGGACCTCTCCGGTGAGCACACTGGAAGCGCTGAATGACCCCATGTTGGGTGCATGGATCTCTGACACAGCTACATCCTACCTCACGTTTAAAAGAATAGTGAAGGGTGAATCGTATCCATTCATTGCCTATGTTATCTGCTTCGACACGAGAGGTTAAATTACTGCCCTCAGTCACTCGGTTGTTAAAGTTAATAACAGAATAGCAACAAAACGATAGCCTCGTTGTTGCATCACATTCTAATGAACTATGTTTGGTTAGCATAAACAACTCGTGCTGGCTAACGTTCAGCACCGTTGTAGCCACGTAAAGCTCACCAGAACGTCCTACAACGCTGACGTAGGTTTAAATCAGCGGTTTACCTGACGTATGCTAACAACAACATATTCATTGTCTGTCTTTAACCTTGCCTGACCGCTTCATTGTTGTCATCGCATTGTTAAGCGGATAGCCCGTTAATGAGCTGGTCTAAACAAGTGACAGAGAATGTACTATCAATCGAAAGCCAAAGCTTCTCAAGTGATCCTGTTTACAGCCATGAATGCGAAAGCCATGCAGTTTAACCGAGACACAACCACCTCTCGTGTGTCGACCTACATTATGGACTCGCGGGCGAGCGTTTCAATCAGCAAACGCCTACAGCATAATGGCACGTGACGCGCCTGCCACTTTAGTTTCACTGCGCTGTGCATGGCCAACTTTCGATCATGAGGAAACCGTGACCACCACGTGAAACCAGAGCCATTTCACTTAGCACTGGCCGACGTGACAATTCTCTCTACGTGATATGGTGGGCGTAGCCACAGGTGAAGTGCAACGCCCAAATGTCATCTGAAAAACGGTTGCTCACTGTGTTGTAGGTTCAGGCTAAAAAGGTGAGCTGGAGGATTTTGACCCTCGAACCATCTCAGAGGACACTGCAGTAAACCGACGTCGGTAGCATGTGAACTGGCTTCCCATAATCCATTAGCCTGGTTCAATTGTCTGCCGGCCAGATGCTTGTGCCGTAGAATTGACTAGGATGCAGGGCAAGGAAACAGATAACAGCAGTCTCACAGATGTCGCCAGTTTTCGTGTATCTACTGCAGATTGTAGACGCAAGGTTTAGCCGACATCATCTGGTAAGCATAGCGCTGTGGTCATGTAACAACGTTCTGGAGGGGGCAGAGGGCATACATTATGGTAGGAATGTTCCGAAACGCCACTCGGAACCTTCGTGTGCTGCCTCACCGTCTTCGAAAACTGGAGATGGAGCAGTCCAGACCAGCTAGTGTTCACCGGGGCCTGATGTCACGACCGACAACTTGAGACTTCTGTAAAACACTACCCAATAAAGACTACAACAAAATTGAGAAGAAAAGCAATACAACAACTAAGTTGTCACATCTCGTTGAGTTTAGGTAGATGCATAGTTCACATACTTCTTTGAAGACTCCGAAATTACATCGGACGAGATGTGGTGGTCAACTGAGTGCAGCGTGCTCTCATAATAGTGGGTTTTGCAATAATTTGCCTACAGTATTTGTGATGCTACCCCGAAAATTTACGAAGCATGTCACTGCCTTTCATAAATCCATGATTTCATTGCAGTAGTAACGGCGGACGACATTATTGGTCAGTGACTTTGACATTGCTAGCGTCAAAGTGACAACCCTATGTTCAATGCAAATTGTGCGACCGCATTTCTCCAATATCACTGAGTCATCCCAGTTGGTTCAGAGAGTTGAACTCTTACAAATCCGGTAAGAAAAGTGGGAGAGTTTTCTAGGTGCGGCTCATCACCATCTTTTGGTAATGCGTGCACGAGCGAAGGGACAAACGTTAGTCGATGTCAGTGCGTTTCCAGCTCCTGCTTGGTATAGAAGTTCAAGTTACTGGGCATGATCCAACCTTAGCCACCTTATCATAATGCATCTGAGAAACTGGAGGCTATCTAGCTGCTCTTGAAACTGGTTCGCCCAAAGAAGATACAATGTTCATTATTGCAAATTAAGGCAGCAAGAGTGTCCTTAGTTGCCTTATCGGTAGCTAGTTTTCGGAGAACATTGAGGTGCATGAGTTGGTATAAGCTACAAAGTTACCCTTCCATACTGCAATTTACACCTCTGTAGGTCTCTGCGTCCGTCAGGTTCCCTTGTCGGATGGAAGGCTCGGGTCGCGTCTCACCTCAAAAATCTTGTCCCACCTTATTCATTGCCAGACTGAGAACAATCTTCTTATTTTTGATAGTTTCATCCACCTACCTGATTTCACGATTCACCTGTGCTGCTGTCCGCTTGTGCCGCAGGCACCGGCTACGGCGCCTAGCGCATCTCCTGGAATCGAAATCAACCATAACTGTTCATCCTGAGAGAAACTGGATGCGCGTATGTCATAGCTCCGGTTAATCAAGATTGGAGCTCATTGACTTTAACCTGATGGCGATGTGGTTTACCTGGATACATTGCGTGTAGTTGTTGTAAACACCAGCCTACCACACACGCAGTTTAGTTAGCAAGGGTTGCTTAGTGAAAAGAACTGCATAAGTGGTGTTCACAATTCTCTTACACACATTACTGCTTGGTATGCATAATTTGTGATGCATCTGTCGCGCAATAAATGTAACGACCTTTGCTTCGTTTCATTCGAGCAAAATGTTAACGAACCCATTGAAGCATAGCTAAAGGTTGACCAATCAGCGGAACTGTGTACACCGATGACCTTGTATTAAACGATCAATTACTGAGTCCGTTCGGTTCGCTTTCAATCGACTGCCTGTTACGTTGTTGTGACCCAGTCCGTTATTTTCCAATTTGCTACTCTGGTAACAGCCAACTGCCGTAGGGTACTTAACGGCCAATTTGCGTCCACCGTCCGAAAACAACGTTACTTAGATGCATCCGACGATCAGTGCATAGCTGGAAGAAACATCCACCATTTTACCGGCCATCGAAATAAGTTCCAAAGCTCCAATCTAACTAAACTTCCAAGGCGATTGGATAACATACTTGAGCGTTCACTTGTATAGTAACTGCAAATGTAGTACACATGGTTACCGTAGGGTGACGGTTCCATGATACAAATTCGGACCCCCACGGGATACGATAGTTTTAAGCATAAAGGAAACCACAGACAGCCTGCTTCTAACACTAATATTGATGACAGTAATTCCTTGACCATACGTTGATAGATGTGTTTGGCATCGCATAGAATAAACTTTTATTTATTTGTTTACTTCGTCTATTTCAACATTACCTTTTCAGTGGCAGGGCAACTCAAACTATAAATCACCCAAAAGTGAAGGCTGAAAAGAAATCCAACGATGCCGCCTAGCCTCTCAACCGTTCCGTAGCATACAACACACCTTGCTTACTCAGGTCAATCCGATATCTAGGTGTAAAAATGACTAGATACCTCATTTTTCCTTAGCTTCTCCTATGCGCATACTACCATATTACTCAGCTAACGTAGCTGTAGCTTTGAAGACTCATTTGGAGCTATATTGATGTATGAATCCTAGCTTCATCCTTTTCGCATCTGTGTAAAAGTGCACCAGGTAAAAAGCTTTTGCGACATACAGCTAACTTGACCTGCACTACTCTAGCCAATTTTGTACGATTGTGGATTACAGGTCTTATTTTGCTTGATGGCTCCAATCGCTTCATCTCTTTCACGTTCATTACCCCTACATGATCCTTCCGTCCTTATGGTACCCGTGATCTGCACTGGAACCAAACAACTGAGAATGCACCTGAACTGGTAGGAAAGGACAGTGAAAGCTTTTATTGAAGATTTTCACAAAAGCGTACTCATAACTTCCCTGTATAAACCCAACTGTTGACAGTCCTGCATGCGTGCGCGTGGTGCACATGTAAATACGATCCGTGCCATTGTGGGCAAGTTTTCTCAGTAACACGATATATAGACATTATTATTATTATTATTATTATTATTCTGAAGGCTTTCATCCAAATAGTTCACAAGCTACATAGCAGAGCCTAGTCTGGAAAAGCGCCAGACGCGTTTCGCTCTATTGGGGCTCGTCAGTGGTACGCATTCCCTCGGTCCTCCAAGGAGGATCGAACTCGACCGCTACAGGCAGATGCCAAGTAGCCAGCAGCTTAAGTCACTTAGCCAAAGGGGGACGTTGGCTGGGGTACATAATTTGCAAGCTAACTGGGATATAGCACCACCTATCTACCACTGTCACTGACAGTGGTGAGCCTGCGAGATGACGTCCTTTCACTAGACGCTATATCCATAGCATTTGAAACTAGGAGAGGGTATTTTTATTTTATATTATCGGGCTACACACAAACAGTTGTTCATATACAATCAATCATCTATCCTGAACTCAATCGCAGCGCTGTGAACGGTGCCTTCAGTTCAGTGTGTGGGTGAATAGACACCATCGCGTTGTTCCTAATAGTTTGAAGGTTCAATATATAGCCGGATGGTTTCTATTGACCAAAATTCACAACTTCCTGTTATCTATTCATGTGTTAACGCAGCGTCCAGCCTAACCAGTCTGGTGTCTGGCAGGCTGGCCCTTGCGAAAACGTTGAGCTAACCGCATGAATTCTCAGGAGTTGCTCCAGGTACCGTTAACTACCTACGTGTGTGCTTCGTATAGTTCTTAAAGTCAGCTTACCTATTCACGTTAATAACAAGATTTGCAAACTCTTTTTATGAGCATTGCATTATTCCCACACCTTTGCATACCCACATGTCTCTGCGGCATAGCGGGCTGACATCAACTCCATGCCCCTACAAATTGGCACCTCACACGGTACGTACCAATTGGCTGATGTAGCATTCAGTCATTTCGACAACTGCGCCCTTACTTAACGTTTCTGCATTAAGGATGTGTCGCAAAATATGACCCAAATTCATATCAGTTGGCCGCTTTGATGAAAACTTACAATAAGTAAGCTGGACGATTGGAATGGGTTCGGAGCCAGTGGGTCTTCAAGTAATCATCGCCAAACAGGGGTTTGTCCGCAAGCCTTAGGGTTGGTATGAACCAATTTGGCCAAGGTGAAAAGGACAATTTGTTATCAACGAAGATGAAACTGATTAGCCCAAATCGTGACAATCAAAGTTTGACTAACAGTAGGAAAACTGTGGTACAGTACCGAAGGCAACTGCGGGCCTATGAACTTAAATGAAAGAGAGAATTAAAGTGGAAGTATGTGACTTAAAACTGCAATAGCGTTTTGAGAATCGGAGACACTGTGGAACAATGGAACAATGGCAAGGATAAAAAAGCCAAGGTTTGACAAGTCCCGTGGGATGGTTTGTTGGAATAACGTTAGATCAAAAAAGTTCCACTATAGTGAAAACCGCATCTGTGGACTCACCATGTTATCTACGTTAACACAAAAATATTTAACTCCACCCCGATTTCGTTGGGGTTGGTGAACACAATGTTTGTTTGCGTCTTGTCGTCACTCACTGAATAAAAATCAGATCAAGCAATGTAGGTGCTATAAAGCATCGTCGAGTCGTTTTTCACAAGTGGATAGCCTGGGCACAGAAATGACCAAAGTCAAGAGGGTGTTCCACGGTCGACAAATTTGAAGGAGAAAAAAATAATACCGGCGGCAATCCAGACGACTGTATTGGTTGGCCAGTTCCACCTTATGACCCCTCAATTCTGTGTTGCGGCGAACTTTCAGGAGGTTGCGGCAAGCGTGACCGGCATCTTTTAAAATCTGGAACGAAGGGATGAAGTCATCCCGTAGATATCTATTTCGTGCGCTGTACACTCTCAGAGTTTTCAGTCGCATATGGTATGGCAGATGGAGCATTCTCTTCACATTTTTCGTTGCCATGCGATGGACCGTTTCCAGTACAGCCAAATAGCGTTTTAACCAGAGTTGTCACGCATGGAGCACGTGCTGTAAATGCTGCCTCACATACGCATTGAGCATTCGGGGGAAGATGGAGGGATCAAACCCCCGAAAGGCTTCTGTAAGAGACAGACATGATAGTTTGCAGTCTTGGACGCCTTCAAAGACCACGCCGAACAGCTGACGTCGTCTTGTATTACCACCCCAAAGTCGCGCTTCTGAGAGGCGGTCTTCGACATTTGGTTTTCAAGCTTACATGAGTAAATGGTCTTGTAGCGTACATGTACAGTTTTACGCTGGTCCACGTTAAACAGAAGAAGATTTACATTTTCCCAAACCAAAGGCGGTCCAAGTCCCGTTGTAGCATATCATGATCTTCCTGACAGCCGCTTGCTCGCCATATCTAGAAGTCATCAGCAAAAGAGGGAAATTCAACTTGATGACATGGGCGAGATCGTTAACGAAAAACATGAATAACCGCGGCCCCAACACTGACCTTTGTGGAACACCGCAGTCTACATAAGTTGGATCAAAAAATGAACCCCGAACTCGAACATGAAGGCGTCGATAAAAGACGAAATTTCCGATTAATCCAAAACAGGGTTCCCAATCCGTACGCTTGCAGCTTTTCGAGGATGATGCGGTGATTTAAGTGGTCGAGGGCTTTAGAAAAATCTAGGTAGACGACATCAATGTCGGTGCTACTGTCAGCTATCTCGGTCCAGCTGCCACGGGCAATCAGTAGATTGGTAGTACATGACCAATGCTGAAGCAGTCCGGGTGTTTCTGGTGTTATGATGTTAGGTCTTTCAAAATAAACCGTTGGAGCCTCAACTATGATCGACTCCATCAGGTCTGAGAGCACCGGGAGGAAAATCACTTAACGATACTTGGGGGTTCTGAACGGCAATCACTCTTGAATATCGGAGTGATGATGCCCTGTTTCCACATGGTAGGGACCTGCTGTTCGTCTAAGCATTTTTGGAAAGATCGCTATTGGCTCAGCTATCCTTGTAGCTGCCACCTGCAGGGGGCATATTGCCAACTCCGGGGAACCTATGAGTGTGCTAAGATAACAGATTCCGCAAAGCGTTCCCTGAACTAAGAATGACGTGTGTATATACTGGTAACACGTAGGAAAATCGGGCATACTGTAGCCGTAGCACATTGGCTGTATGCTCGGCGGCTATAGCACATATATCTGATGATATTAGTGAGGGAACACCGCGCTTCACATCCCGGAGGCTGTTTCCACATCCGTATAAAAGTTTTTGTTAGCACAAAACGTTTCCGCTAGATTCTGCTGGTATACAAATTAGTCCTCATGCACAAGTGTGGTACAGTAATTACGATGCACTATGTGGTTGCTCCGGTTGTTAGGGTTAGGGTTCACTCCATACACATGCCACGCTGCGTCTCTTACTATCATGTGTTTTCTGGTTCTGCTCCGTATGAATGACTGTGCTCATGAGGGATGAAGTGGCTTGTTTACTGATGCGGATTTCATCGCATCACTGAACTTGCCAGCAAAGTCCATCCAAGCAATGTCAACGGAACAGTTGTCCGAAAACTCCCAGCTGGCATCTCCAACCACTTCCTTTAGTATATCGTAATGTGTGCTGGTTCGAAACAAGTCATTATATTCTCGTGGACATTCCGCACAAGACACATAGTCATAAAGGGTTGTTACGTTGTTCGCCACAGAGGGCTCTCCATCTTTGGTTTATCAATCATGAGCTCTTCGTTCGCGAGCAATAACTCAAACACAGATGGCTTATTTCCAGCTCTGAATCTGATGGACGTACTGACATTGCGTAAGAGTGGAATGCTTGCAATAAACTCTTGAAGATCGGCCTTAAATTGTTCGCTGGGCATGCCGGAACTTCCAAATCGTGCATATTGAAGTCGCCTGAGATAAGAAGATAAATGTATCGTCGTCGTAGAATTGTTCCCAAGGTTTCTGTTTCTGTGGTCGACATCGGGGTAAGATAAACAACTGGCACGAGGTAAACGTCATTGCGTCTCAGTCGCAGGCCGCACCAGAGTGAGTCTATGACCATCGTTTCCGGATCGTCCACTGAGTACTGACCAGTATTCCTTCCTATATTTTTACGGTGACTCGTTGGTAGAAACAGGCAGAGGTAAGAATCAAAACTTGCGCCACATGTATTTCATGTTGTCCCATAATGGTGAACAACGATTTCACAAGATTAGAAATTAATTATCGGGCCTCGGGACCCCGACTTACGTCTGCACAACAACATACTCTCGTTAATCACACAGCCTGTAGTCCACAATTGACCTTCAATTAGTCATTTACCGTTGTGCCAAGCGTTGCTTGCCGCGACCCGATAGCCATAAAGGTAGAGGTTTCTGCAACTATCCCAGTGGTCGGGGTTGCAAGTCTGATAGCTCTCACTGAAGGGATAAAATGTGATAGCAACGCATCGTGGTTGTGCAGTGCTTTCGGGCGGGCAACATCCAATTTCCATATGCTTTGACTACGATCCTAGTGATCGCAATGACGGAGGTTCACTTCGATGTGAATCACGGTCCACACTGAGATTGCGTGTCGAAACCCAATGACAGCATCATCATCATTATACACATCAGCTAGAGGTGGGAAAACACCTCCGCTATTGTGCCGCATATGCCCAATGACGGCGTGTAGTCTAAAATTGACACTCCTACTATACCATCGTCAGTCAAAGAGCAATTTAATCAGAAATCGTCAACCGGTATTTTAATCACTGGAGCATGGCACTGTTCTTCTCGGCTAGTAAATTAGAGCCCTGCTTGAAATGGTTATCGGTGAGATGGCTTTCACTTGACAAACTGTTAGTTAAGCAACAAACTGAAATAACTGAATGGTATTGTGTGTAAACCGTCAAGAAAGTTCATATACGTTACGTTGCCATTTTATTTACTTGCAGATCAGCCGAAACGACATGGTATCAGCACCCTCAGAAACCAACCTAGCGGTTCTCTAATTTCAACACGGCCTTAAGAGACAAGTTGATTTTTAGAGTTTCCCTAACGTTTTTCCTCGGTATCGCTCATTGCTTCCGAAACCGTACGCCATAATCTAACTTGTCACCTTGTGGGTGTCCTACTACCAAGTGTAAATATTTAATCAAGAACAATCATCTAAGACGGGTTGATAAGTGTTATAATTGAGGGAACGCCGCCTCTGTTCTGATTGCGTAACGCCTGATAAGATTGTCGCTGGCACGGTTGGAGCACGCCTACGACAACGGCCTGGAAAGCTGACCAGTCGAACGGACTTGCGTTGACCTGATAGCGTTAGCTTAGCCGGGGTACGCGCTGGTGAGACGGAAATTGGACGAGCGTGAGAACGATCCTAGCCGCACGCATTCGGGTAGACGCTGAACCCTCGGAACGGACGCACACGAGAGGGGTTCGGTAGACGCGCACTAGTGACTTAGACGCGAAGGCTGGCCAGCTAACGACTCACACAAAATCACGTAGCCCGACCGAATCCCAAGTGAGGCGAAGGGGAAAGAAAGACAGGCGGTCCTCCGTAGGCTCTTTTACGACCAACAAAGGGCGAATCACAGCCAGTGCTATGGGTCATTAAGTTAGGGAAAACAGTCACCACGAAGAGGTGGTAGTTTGTAAATGACCATTGTCAGAAGGTGCGCAGTTGGGCCACGTCTCGGAGTGGCTGAGCGCTGCTGCGTCATGGGGAGGAATTGAACCTCGCTTACCACAGCCATTCTGCCGGGGGTTCTGGCGCCATTTTGTGGGAATATTTGACGTGCCCGCAATAAGAAGCAATGCTTTGCAAGCCCCGTTGGGTGGTCTGGTGGGTTATCGGAAACCTTAGTGAAAAAGCAACCACTAATTCTATTTTAAAAAGAATGGATTTATCCTGTGTGATGCAGTAGCCCTGTACTGCGAGTGTTTCTATAACTTTAAAACAAAAAATACAAATGCGTTATTTACCGAGAGTAGGATGGAGATTAGTGTCAAGTAACAAAATGTAAGTGACGGAATGCGTCATCCAACCGTTCGTGTATCATCTTTACATCCTACCGGGTACTCACTAGAAATGTTTGTGAGCGATGTGAAATGAGAAGTTCTCTACTTAAGTTGAAGAAGAAATCAGAAAGGGCTGTTAAACACACGGATGCGACTGCCACTAATCCATCCGTTATTGCAGTAAAAACGAGGCGTCCAAGCAAAGCTGCAGTTACCTAGAAACAAAAATACAACTAACCTCAAGTGAAGCCATGTTGGCCCCTCGAAATCCGTTCCCAGCATCACTGGAAATTTACAAACCATTCGTGACGCGAGCTGGATGAATTAAAAACCCCAATGTTAACCATTGAGTATCTCAGCTCGGTCGTTAATAATATTGAGTCTTTGATTAATCTTCTACAACTACCAGAGAGTAGAGCGGTAGATCACCTAATTACTGTGGGGCGTTTATTGATACGATAGCCGCAAAGTCTTCAATAGAGTACGGTGCTCAAAAAGTACAGTACCCTACAATATCCCTGACAAAATTGACATCATTTCCGAACGCAATATTTTGCTTATAGCCAGCAATATGGCAGATGTACCGTGCATTTTCACAAGGTAAAAAGGAAGGTCCAACACCGCGCTTGCTCCATCCTGTTTCAATTTGCGAAGGCATTGACTGCCACTGAGTTTATTGGAAAATCTGAGCAAATTTCTCACAAAAAACGGTTAAGTCCCTGAAAATTGTTGCAGATAGAAAGTCATTAGGAAGCGAAGTTTAGCGAAGACAGAAAGTTTCTCGTCTACATCGAGAAACACCAGCAAACGCACCCTTGCCTGTACGTCAGCTACTGCTAACACATCACCAGAAACTGATAAAGCACCCGACGACAATTTAAAATTGACAGTGCCACCCACAGACTACATCCTTTTGTAACTACTTACCCAGTTTCACCTGATATAATAACTATTTCTGAGGATCCACCAACAGTGGCGGATTTACCAGATAAATTAAAAGTTTTCGGTAGTAAGATGAAACACATCCACGAAGCAAATTCTAAGATAGTCGATCAAGGTAACAATAAGCTAAAGTGTTTGTCCAATGACGACGTTGATTTAGTTACTTCTAATTAATCATCGAATGACCAAGAGTCTAGTTAGGTTACTGGTCAACTGTTTCCAGCACGAATGGAAAATGCGACACAACCAGCGGTTGAAGTACATTATTTAATATCACATACTGAATAGTGGACAATGAACAATGATTCATGCCGGGTAAAATAGGCAGTCTCCCAGGAAGGTAGGGGTAGAACCACAATTATCAAAAGATATGTGAGTTGGCTGTCTGTATATTTATCGAGCAGATACGCCGTTCTATTTTTGTAGCGTATGTGTGAATTGAATGTGAACGACGAGGCAACATGGTGGCAGGCATAGTTGATGTATTCCGTGAGAAAAGTAGAAACAAGAGTACTCAGTTCTGTGACATAATAATCCAGCTTAAAGGTATAATTAATATATTCCAAACTTACACAGTTTACGCAACGAAGTGGTGGGGACCAAGGGCAAGATCCAATCATTGATTGGAAACATCCAAGGTGCGGAAGTAAACAAGGAAGTTAGGGAGAGAGTTCCAGTATGGTAAAACCCGAAGAGAAAAATAATTTCGCCGGCATTCTAGGCGGCTAAACTGTGCACACAAATTCAAAGGGTTATCTCTGAGATTGGTGTTATGGCTGAGTTTCAGTAAATGACAGCATACATGATTAGGGTCACTCAATATCTGGGAGACTAATATGAGATTGTGGCGTAGTATTTGGTGGCGGCCACTGAAAACTCCCAGTGACTTCAGCCTTTGATGGTATGACAGATTTAGTAGATCCTTGACGTTCTTTGTGGTCCTGCCTTCTGGTTTCTCCTGCACTTCTAAGTCGCGCTTCAACCAAGGTTGCCAAGTTGAATGGTGTATTCAAGGTGAAGGCGCACGTAAGAATTGTGCATCATTAGGAAGATGGATGGGTCGAATGTTCCGAATGCTCTCCGCGGCAAGCTGACGTGTTTGTTTGATCTCTTCGCAGCTGCCTCTGACTGATTTGCACACTTAAAGTCACTTTGAATAAGCACACCAAGATCGCGTTCCTGAGAAGTTGTTTGCAATACATGTGACCCAAGCCTATGCACGTAGTCATGTCTATGGCGTAATTGAACAGCGTGACATTTGTCCACATTGAACGGTAGGGTATACAAAACTGACCAGGTTGTAATCGTGTTGAGATCAAGCTAGAGATTTTCGTGGGCGTTCGGTTCTTTGATCGCTCACCATAATATGTCATCATCCGCGAAGATTAGGAAATCAAAGTAATTACCCTCGCCAGATCGTTTATGAAAATCAAGTATGGACGGGGCCCGAGCAAAGAGAAGGTGGTACGTCGCACGCCACCTCAATTGTGTCGCACAGGGCTTCTCGTACTCTCACTTCCAGCCGCCGTTCGTGCAGAAAGTTGCCTATCCAACGCAGCACTAGGTCAACAACGCCATAGAGCTGAAGTTTCTGGAGGAGAATTCGGTGGTCTAAGCGATAAAACGCTTTTGTGAAGTTCACGTACATGACATTGACTCCTGCTTCATCATCAACTGCTTCAGTGCAGCTACTCATTGCAGTTAGCAGGTTCGTAGTGCATGGGCATTTTTGTCAGAAGCCATGTTGCTCTGGTGCTATCATCTTGTGATTTTCCAGATACTGCATGAGTGCATCAGCGATGATAGACTCCATAAACTTGGAAAGCACAGGGAGTAGCGTTATCGGACGGTAATTGGTTGGGTCAGTGCGGCTACTTCCCTTATGAATAGGAGTGATAACCCCACGCCTCCATATTGATGGAATATGGTTCTGCTCCATAGAGCGTTGATAGAATATAGCCAGTGGTTCCGCCAGATCACTGACTGCTGCCTGTAATGCCTTCGGTCGAATGTTATTGACACCAGGAGAGCTGTGGATACGCAGGGACAGCAGTTTCCTTGACACACTTTCTGCAGTAAAGTTGATAGTAGATCAAGCTGATGGTGGGACAATAGCAACAGGGATAACCGTTGGGCCCGTTACTCTCCGGAACGTTTTTGAGCAATGGAAATGTAAGAGATCGGCTGCTTCCATTGCTGATGGCGCTGATCAGCGCTGGAATTCTGTGTCGTACCTTACGAAGGCCATTAACATGCCTGTACAATATTAAGGTTCGTGCAGAATCTCTTCATTAACTCCTGCTGATGCGTCAGCTTGTCCTCGCGAATCAAACTCACACAGAATTTACCCTGTGCCACATAGGCAGTCCAGGTTTCGGAATTCAGAATTCTTGTGAGCTCTCCATGCTAAGTCCCTCAAGGATATGCATTCGCGTTTTCTGCTCCTCAGAAATGACTTCCTTCTTCTCTGATGATGGAAGGAGTATTGCTCAGACGCGTGCATTACCAGTGTGTTGAATGTCGTAGTAAAAGTGCCCCAGGCGATTTCTGGGGGCTTTCCGTTAAGAAGGTCCAAAATACCACTTTAACATGCGCGGATAGCACGTTGTAACGCGTGACCATGTATAATTTCTCCTCCTCTTCCTCAAGCTATTCCGCATAACATACATGGTTAAGCAGTAGAGTCACATGGTAACTGCGACCCAATTATGTGCTTCTAATTACTCTGTCTACCATGAGTTCTTTGTTGGTGAGCCCAAGATCAACTATCGACGGTTTGTTAGCAGTTGGAAATCTGGTGGGAGTGGTCACGTGGTTGTACAGCACGTAGCTGGAATGTACCTCTTGTAAACAGGCTTTAAACCGCATGCTATCGGTCGCCGCTATTTCCAGATCGTTTACATTAAAGTCGCCTGGCATGAGAATGTGACTGGAGGACGTGCTCAAAGCAAGCTAAATAAGGTGGTTTAGTTTGGAGTCCATTTCACACGTGGAGTTTGGTGTACGGTAAGTCACATCTATAAGTCATGTGTCTTTGTTCCATAACCATAGCCGCCACCAAAGCGAATCTGGGGCACGGATCTCTGGATGGTCCATAACTTCACATCTTAGATTAGCCTTGTAACACAGAATTACGCCACCACCTCTCCCATCTCTATCATCCCGAAGCAGTGAGACACCAGGTAAATTGACTTCATAATCTGCAATCGCGAGGCTTAACCAGATCTCCGTAAACATAATGAGTTCCCGCGGTTGTAACGCATGGCGTTCTCTAAGTTCAGTCAAAGTACTAAGAAGATCTTAGGCGTTAGTATACAAACATAATAGTGTTTTTGATGTTAGAAGTGTGTAGGTGGATAACATATTCGTTTTTAGCTTTAAGCCGACCGTTCGTCGATCGGGCGCTGGCGGGTCTTTGTTCTTGAATTTCAGTCAGGCTGCATGCTAGCATGGAGTATACCAGATCGGAATGTTCACTCGTGTGCTTCCCTGCCCCGTCAGGTGTTGCTAATGCCGTGTTGTCTACAACTCTGCAGGATTGTGGGGGCAACTATTTTACTGAGGTTGCATGTTCCAATAAAGTGCTGATAACTAGTGGCCATACGCCAGCTATCGTTGGTCTAATCTCGGTAGGCAACCTGAAGCGATGCTTCAACCAGCTATTCAATAGGACTTCTGTCATTGCATCGGAGTGTAGTACGACTTCAAGATTTTTAAACCGCAGCCCTTGTAGTTTGGAGCTGAAGGAATTCTCCCTCGTGAGTTAACTATAACGTGATCCAGAGAGAGTGCTTCGCAGATGTAGCACCACTGTTCTCGGTTATGTTTTTGCGATTCGGGCTCAGCAGAGCCCAGTAGTTCAGCAGCACCATGAATAAATATGTCTTTTTGCTTTCGTACGTAGAAAGGCCGCCATAGTTTTCTTTTTCCTTTGGCCGTCCTTTCCGAGGAATATCGGGTAGTATGCGTATCGCGCTCAATGATTGGCGAAGATGAACTGCTGAGAGTAGGACTATCTTTCTCCATATTTGAAGTCAGGGTTACTCAAAGTACTCGGGGTTCGTCGTAATCCATTGAATTTGGATGACGAGCTGCACGTCGCAGCCCAATTGGGACAATCCGCATACCAATCGCATCGCAGATGGAATGCCACTGGTTGCGATCATCTACAAACTTGCCCTTTAATGTGCCATAACTGGACTCACAAACGTTAGTGCACACGACCGTTAACGTACTGTGGTTCTGTTTAGCGAATGTCGGTTTGGGTGTTGTGATTGGTAACTTGGATCTTTTGGCGGACACTAAAGAAGGTTGTGAACACGGTGTCGCATTGCTCATGTTTGGATATAATTCTAGGACCACCAGATAGCACAGAGAATCCTTGATCGGTCACAGTATCGTAGCAGTGAAAACTGTTAAAAACAACTGGGTGGCGCGTCTGGATAGAAGCACGAAGCGCGGTAAAGGGACTTGAGTAACACAAATCTCTTTCTGTAGGAAATACTTCCGTAAAAATATGTCCACTGAACACGGGGAGTTATTCCGATTCGAATGAGTGTATGGTGACTGCGCTAGGTGAAGAGGAAGACATAAAACTCTGTGACAGAGGAGAGCACGGTTACTATGCGACCAATCAGGTGGGAACGTCGTCCATTCTCAAAGTGTGAACTGGTAAGCGATTTGATGCACATTGAGCGAGAATCTGATCACCTGACACTAAATTAGTCGCTGATAGTCAGTAGGTCCAAAGTCCGAACCTCAGTTCCACAGCAATCCAACTGAACGGCTCAAGCGCTAATTCATTAGTGGTTGAAGCGTGATGGTGAAAACGATTGCTACTTGATGCGCATGTTGGACATTGTCCCGGTGCATACAATTGTCAAGGTTAACTTGAAGGTAAGTAGTAGTGCAAATTTAGACCTTCTTTCCCACTGCAAACATGTGTGGAACCTGGAATATTCGCCAATACCACACCCTTTAAGCTCACTATCTACCCGTGTAGTCTGATAGTCTACAGATACGTGCCTTATTCTGTAAGGACGATGGTTCGAGTTTCACTTTCAACGCCAGAGGTATCAAACTGAAGTGTCCATATGAAGGGGGTTCTTCGTCGGAATACAGTGTTCGCAGCGAATAACACCGAACGTGTCCACTGCTGATCTTGTAAGCGTGAGGTGGATCACAGTGGCTCGCATCAAAACTAGGTGTGGTACACGAAACGAACATCGCAGTTTGAAGACACGGTGACTGGCGAAATTCCAGCACTTTTCACTACCCAGCGGGTTTTACGCCTTCCACCGTGACTACAACCAATCAGTAAAGGCGAGAATAGACACCTAATCCAAGATTCCACGCATACTCATGGAATCCTCCGCAACCATGTTACAGAACTAAAGTAACTGGTGAACATTCTATGCAAGTACAGTGGAAAAATGGTATATTACGCGCGAAAGGCTACGGCTTGTCAAATCCCGTAGGGTGCTCTGTGTGAAACGCATAATCTCAAAGAGCAACACATTTTGCGAGCTAGGTAAACCACGCGTCTGTGGACTCACTATAAGATCTATTTCAACGCACCCGTAACTGTACATGCCGATCTCGTGGGCGCTGGTGATTACAGTGGCTGTTTAAGTTTCCTCCTCACCCGACTAACATGAGTTATAGTACACTTCGTTGAGTTGTCAAAATAGGTAACAAGTCAGGAGAGCGTTCCACAATCGGCAAAATTCAGGCTAAATCATTTTCCTTCCAAGCGGCTGCATTGTGTGACCAGTTTAAAGTAGTCATGCCTAAAATTTATGTTGGGTCTAACTTTCAATAGGTGCTGGCAAACGTGATCGGAGTTTATCAAAAGCCGATACGTAAGGGTAAGGTCACTCCGTAGATGTCATAGCTGCCACTGTACACTGCTATAGCTTGCACTCGTAGTTGACAGGACAGGTGGCACAATCTCCTCACATTTCTGGTTACCTTCGCTGTGGAATCTCGAGTCCAGCAAAATAGCGTTTTACCCAGGATTGTAAGTCCTAAATTGTGTACTCCACATGGGCCTCACATATGCATGGAGCATTCGTGGTAACATGGGAAGGTCGAACCACGCCACCGCCCTTCGTAAGAGACCAACATTTTGATTCCCGATTGTGAACATCTTCAAAGACTGCTGTGAACAGCCGAGGTCAGCTTGCATCATCACCCCAAGGTCGCGGTCCTCTGAAGCAATCTACAAAATGTTGTCCTCAAGCTTATATGCGATAATGGGCTTGTGGCGTACGTGTATTATTTAAAATTATCCGCGTCGAACGGAAGTAAATCAGTCGTTGACAAAACAAGAGCACGGTCCAGGTCTCAGTACGGAGCTTGTTGATACTCTCGATTACCAGCCGCCGGCCATATCTGGATTTTACCGGCAAAAGCAAACGTTCGAGTCGATGACACGCGCGATGTCGTTAACGAAGACCAATAAGAATTGAGGCCCCAAAACTGATCCTTGTAGAATACCGCAGTCCAACTCAATAGGACCAGAAAATGAACCGAAACCCACACATGCAGCTGCCGTTGAAGAATGATGTTTCATATCCACCTAATGACAGGGTTCCCAATCCCAAATGTTTACAGCTTTTGGAGACGGATGCGATGATTTAAACGCTCGAGGTAGACAACATCGGTTCCGGTCCTGTTACCGCAACGCAATAACTAGGTTGGACATAAATAAATGGTGTTGACGGAAGCCGTGTTGCTCCAGTGCAATGACGATGGGTTCTTTCTAAGCAACGCTTCAGTACCTCAGCTATGATCGACCTCTTCACCTTCGAGGGCTCTGGGAGTAGAGTCACGCGGGGACAGATTGCACAACTTCCGAACGGCTAACGTCGTGGAAAATTGTGTAATGGAACCCTGTCTCGAGTTAGTATGGACCTGATGTTCATCTAGGCATCTGTGAAAAAATGGGATCATTGATTGCCTTGTCGCGCAGCTGTCCCCTGCAGTGCTTTCGAGTGAGTGTTATTAACTCCGGAGAACTATAGGTGAGCAACAATGGCACTGATACTTTTCGTAGCTGAAGTTCAACAGGAGTGTTCAACGGATCTTGTACATCGGTGTACATACAGGAAAGTTTCCCTGCTCTCTGCAGTGAGTCAGGAGACGTGTTTTTGCGTGTGATGTTACGCCGACCGGAGTAAGTTTGGCTACTTTCATATTTTTTGGCAGAGTAATGAAGAATGAACCTATGGCGAATCCAGCCACTTTGTGATCTGCTCTATGCTCGTCTCTCTGTGTGGCGTCTGGCGTGAGACTAGCAGTTTCGTCAGCTAGATGAGCAATGTTATCCAAACCGCAGTCTGGACGTGGTCTGACCAAGTTTCTCATGTCATGTATTTGCTTAGAATACGCCATTTTGAGTCGGAGTTCAGGAGATGACCTACGGCGATGTGCATACCAGCCTTTCAATATTCTTATTGACATCTGTCGGGTTTGAAGCACCATCTTAATAATCAGGTCGCATCCTTTGCAAATTGCTGATCTACGTGGCCTCGAGATTTATTGTGCTAACACGGTTTCCAAGAGTAGGGTCTCGCTAATGTAGCGTAACGGCTCTTGGTCGTGAGTGATTTTTTCACGCTAATCATTTTCGAAATCGGAGAAAGTGTACTGTTTAGACTGATATGTGATGGAAACCTCGTTACAGTAGGTATGGTCCAGGTTGAGTAATCCTCGAGGGTGGGGCAAGTGCTGCACTATTGAGAAAAGCCATTATTCACAAACGGAATGCTCTTATGGCTCACATCATTTCACAATATAGGGATGTCAAGCAGGTTTACAACTAGCCTTCCTGTTGTTTGCCAGCAGTTCGTCATCTGCACTCACTTTACCGGATGCTATCCGGTACCAGTTATTGCATGGCTACACGTGGATGCTACTCGCTTGAGCGAGCCGTTTATCGGGGATCCTACTTCTGGGGGAATCGATCAACTACACACGATAATGACGGACTTACTGGAGCATCCGTTTGGTGGATCTTTTGCCTGCCACCTAGAAGCTATGAAACAAGTGTTGTCCATCTAAAAGTGCACTGGGAGAATACGAGGGGCATCCTTGCAATGAGAGCACGTCACGCGGTATCAAATTCAAACATTACACTCCGACCGTTGTTAATGGAACAATGGAACAATGGAACAATGGTATATGACGGGTAAAAAAGCATACACTTAACGAGTCCCGCAGGTTGGCAATAGAAATACCAACAAATTGGCAAACCACATAAGTGGTTGAAGTAAGGAGCGTCAGTGAGATAAAAGGTAGAAGTATAACAGTTTTAGGGGATAAAGTGGTACGACGCAAAACTGGCTAAGAAATTGTTATCGTTGGTGATGGTAGCAAATAAAAATGGAGTACTCACTGGTTCGCACAGATTTACGACCGTGAATTTGGGGAATAAATCCAAAGAGGCTGGTCAGCCTAAATATATACAAGCGTTTTCGTTCATAAAACAAAGCGCAGGGCGCTCAGTGCGACGTCCAATCGTTTTTTAAACGTATCTAATGTGGGGGCACAAACTACTGAGTTTGGAAGGGCCTTCCAGGGCCCGCAGACCCGGAGGGAGAAATAGGTTCTCCGACAGTCTAGACGACTGTACTGTTGGCTCAGCTTTAAACTGTTACCGCGAAGGTTAGTGTTCGGGCTGAGCTTCAAGAGGTGGCGGCATACGTGACTGGGATCGCTCAATATCTGGTACACTAGTATGAGGTCACCACGAAGTCGCCGGTACCGTCCGCTGAACACTCCGAGTATCTCCAGTCGTTCCTCGTAAGGAGTGTGGCGCAAGCCCTTGACGATTTTCGTTGCTCGACGCTGTGGGGTCTCAAGCGCTGCAAAGTCACGTTTTAGCCAGGGTTGCCAGGCCTGGATTGCATATTCGACGTGAGGACGCACGTAGGCATTCAGCATCAAAGAGAAGATGGATGGATCCAAAATTCCGAATGCTCTTCGCAGGAGTCCAACTTGCTGGTTGCCCCTTTTAGAAGCGGAATCTGACTGTTTGGAACGCCCGAGGTCTTTCTGTACCAGCACCCCCAAGTCGCGTTCCTGAGTGGTGGTCTTCAGATCGTGTGCCCCAAGCTTGTAGACGTGGACTTGTCGATGGCGGATATGAACAACGCGACATTTGTCCACATTAAACGGCAGGGCGTTTCTCACCGACCAATTCCAGGCCTCATTCAAGTCACGCTGTAGGACTTCATGGTCGTCCGATCGTTTTATCGCCCGCCAAACCTTGAGGTCGTCCGCGAAGAGTAAGAATTTCGACGTAATAACTGTTACTAGATCGTTAATGAAAAGCAGGAACAAACGAGGCCCAAGTACCGAACCCTGCGGTACGCCGCATCCCACTCGAATCGGATCGGAAAAGGATGATCGAACTCTAACTACTAACTGCCGTTCAGAGAGAAAGTTACCGATCCATCCTAACAACGGGTCTACGATACCGTACTGTTGGAGTTTAATGAGCAGGATTCGATGATCCAGGCGATCGAAGGCTTTCGAAAAGTCCAAGAATGCAACATCTACTCCTGTTCCCTCATCGACAGTCTCGGTCCAGTTGTCACGAGCTATCAGCAGATTCGTCGTACATGAACGATGTTGACGAAACCCATGCTGTTCTGGCGCAATTATGCCGTAGTTTTCCAAGTATCCCATTAACGCATCTGCTATCACCGCTTCCATGACTTTGGCGATCACAGGCAGAAGCGTTACGGGGCGGTAATTGACAGGATCCGATCGACTTCCTGCTTTGTATATGGGCGTTATTACACCTTGTTTCCACCTCGAAGGTACGATGTTCTCATCGAAACAGCGCTGAAAAAATGCAGCTAGTGGTTCGGTCAAGTGGATGGCAGCTACCTGTAATGTTTTCGGGTGAATGTTATCGGCCCCGGGAGAGCTGTGTGGACGCAAGGATAGCAGCTTTTGCAGCACCATTTCTGCAGTGAACGTGACGTTGAATAAAACGGGCGGTGGGGTAACTAGTGGCGGAATATACGTCGAGGCTTGTACACCTTGGAAGATTGGGGAGTACTGGGCCCGTAATGCGTTGGCCGCCTCTTTCGCAGTATGTGTATACCCATTGGTCGTATTAAGTGGTGGGATTCCCCGTTGCACCTTGCGAAGTCCATTCACATGTTTGTAAAGAAGCTTTTTGTTCGAACAGAATCGTTTGGCTAGCTCCTGCTGATGCGTTCTCTTGTCTTCGCGAACCAAAAGCACACAGTAGTTGCGATGCGAAACGTATTCCGTCCAGTTTTCTGCCCTGGGGTTGATTTTATACGTGCGCCATGCCCGATCCCTTAGAGTCATGCATTTTCGCGTCCGACTTCGCAAGAATGATTTCGCTGTGCGGGGATGTTGGGAAACTTTTGGTGTTGAGGCTTCTATGACTAGTGACGTGATGGTGTTCGCAAATGTCTCCCAGGCTAGTTCTGGGGTGCAGTTAGCTAGAAACGTCCAACTGGTATTCTCAACTAAGGCAGACAGAACGTGGTAATGGATAACAGATTGCCTCGTTTCGAGCTCCGCAGCTGGATATTTGGCGTAGCAGATGTAATCGAACTGCAAAGTCACGTGATCGCTACGGCCCAAAGGACTGCACACCTTTAGTCCATCGACCATGAGCTCTTCGTTAGTGAGCACTAGATCTAATATCGATGGGTTGTTTCCTGTTCTGAACCTGGTTGGAACGGTGACGTGGTTATACAAGAAGGTGCTAGAGAGTAGCTCTTGCAAATATGCCTTGAACACTTCTGTCTCGGATGCTGGATTTTCCAAGTCATGGGTGTTGAAATCTCCTGCAACGAGGATGTGGCTGTACTTCTGATTAAGCACGGAGCGAAAAGCGGAGATAAGTCTGTTGCCCCTTTCCGGAGTGGATTTCGGTGGTCGGTAAACCACAGAGAGAAGGCATACGTCGTTGCGTTCCAACCACAGTTTGCACCAAAGGACGTCGGTGACACAAGTCTGGGGATCGTCTATGAGCTCACAACGAAGGTTCGTTCGTAAATGAGCAAGCCACCGCCCTTGCCCGTTCTGTCGTTCCGGAGAAGTGACATACCCGGTATGGCAATCTCAGCGTCTGTGATTTCGCCGCTCAGCCCGGTTTCGGTGATCATTATGATGTCTCGAGGCTCCGAAGCCAAACGGTGACGGAGTTCTACCAACTTACTTATGAGGCCTTGTGCATTAGTATACATGCAGGATAGTGCTTTTGTAACCAAGAGTGAGCTAGCACAGGTTGTGGTAGAAATGGAGTTTGTGCCGACCGTTAACGGGTCGGCCATTAACCGTTTTTTGTGGTGACGTTTGCCTTTAAGGCCTGTTTCGCGTATATCAAGCGCGAACACTTGACCAGGAGTACAGTTCATGTACGGCTATCTCACCCCCGCAGGTCCAAATAAGGACCTAATGGGTGGTTTCTTACAAGCTTAGTTTTAACCAACACTAACAGTGGTCAAGTAAAATACGTGGTGCAAGTTAGGCTCCACTATTGTGATACGAACGCATTGCAATTGCTAGAATTGTAAATAACGGAACATATATCGGTGTGCCAAGCGCTGTCCATAAAACCTTACAGACCAGCGGTTAAGTATCCCTCGTCAACTGAAAGGCTATCGGTTTGGTTCTCGTCTTCAGCAATGTTTAATTTAGCGAAAACAAAGGAGGAAAACTAGTAGTTAGGTAAACTGTCGAAAGAAAATTACCGAAATCCTTTGATGGTAGAAGAAGAGGTTTAAGGAGGTTATCGGCAATGATTTTGAGAGCGCCATTCGTCTGCTTCAAATCCAAACATACGTCTTTGAAAGTTATGAAAGGAGTTGCTTGCGTAACCAGGCGTTCACGTACTTAACCTGCAGGCTGGAACAAGTATATCGCCCAGTCCAGTGCTCTTCTTCCCAGTAAGCTACTGTAGAATTTAGCAAGGAAGAAAACGGTAGTACAGGGTGACGGTGGGAACGAACCAGACTGAAAATCGTTCTACATCAAATAGTTTCCATTCAACTGGAAAGACAGATCTATTCGCACACCTCAGTGAAGTTTTGTATAGCAGTTTGAAGACATCTTGCAGTCCTTCTTTCAATGAGTAGATTTGCTAACGGGGAGACTTGACTTGGTTGTGGTAGTCAAGTCTAGCCAACAAAGTGCCATATGCATCCAGAACGGGTGAATATTCAAGCGTCCACTTTCAGCGGTGCAGAGCGATGTAAATGAAATTCAAGAAGTGATGGTTAATAAATGAAAAGAAAAATGCCATCACAATATAATCCGTTATGTAATTCTTGGAAAACTTTGTTTTGGTCTCGCAAAAATAACGCTAGATAAGTGCTAACTGACCAACGGTACACTCATGTACGGGCAAATATAGGTTTTGTACGTCTGTCTGGTTGATGAGACTGACACACATTCCGACAATACACAAGAAGATGGTGACTTTTGTCGGCAAGTACCGTCGACTCTGGTCACTTGCAACTATGAACATGTTTGGACACAAGTATAACAAAATTCTGCTTTGACACACCGCTATGTGGCAACAAGTGCTTTAATGACCTGAAGATTAATCTGAAGTCTTTACTCGATAGCTCAGGAAAAATCGCTATCGAGCAGTACGTCCAGTGTGGGAGAAAACAGGCAGCGACAAAACGTAGTATCATGAAGGACACAAGAAGTTAACAGGCGTGAAGCGTTGAACGACGACCTCAGGAATTTTGTGAACGTTTCGTTTAAATAGCGTTGTTGTGTCAGAAGAACGTACATGTGACAGAAGCAAATCGTAAGAGGCACGTAGGACGTACAACTGCCCAGAACAAAAAGTGGCACTCTCTAAGACTTCCGCTAATCCATCGATCAGTGTTGAGCGAAGTTCAACCATTCAGGATAAGGCCGGGGTAGTGAATCGCAACATCACTCACTCCGTCGGTAAACTGCTTCATAGGGGGTGGTATCGATCTACTGGCTTCAGTGTATGCTTTGACTTTCGTAGTTCCCAGGACGGTGGAGCCGGCCATGCCTGAGTTCCCCACGTAGCTTGGCTAGAATGCGAGGGCGGTTATGTTGCTCTGCAAAGACGACGGACGTTGACTATTAAGCCATTTTTCAATCGATATGTGCCTGGGCCGCATACAGGCGTGATTCTCAGCGGTGCAGACAGAGTTGGGTGAGCCTTTACGGTACTATTATTTTTGATCCGAACAAATGATCCAGGCTGCATTGGAATTGAGGTTTTAGCGTAGGATTGTTGGTAGGTTGCTATACGGTTTGGCACTGGGATTTCCAGTAAAGGACACATTGTGTGCAAGGGTCTTCCTAGCACCATTTCGGAAGCGATTTCCTTATGCGTCTGTGTTTACAGGTTCTGTATGATAGCAGTGCCGTTAAGAAAGATTCTTCCCACCCTACCCCTCCTAGTTGATTGGCCCTTATTGACTCCTTGGGAGACCGGTTAAGGCGCTCTACTATGTCATTAGCTGCAGGATTGTAGGGGACAGTTAAAGAATGTTTTACCTTGTCGTTGGAGGAAAGTTCCGACTTCGTAACTACAAAATTGGGGACTATAATCTATAACCAGTTCCTCTGGTAACCCGGAGCGACTGAACAGACGTTTGACTCATTGCAGCACTACGGGAGAGGTCACTTACTCACACACTTGAAACGCAGGCTATCTGCTATAAAAGCAAGTTGTAACAAGTAAATTTCACATATTCACCGAAGCAGTGGCGAAGGGGCCCATAACAACCATTGCAATTTTGGCCCACGGCCTCATCGGGTATGGTACTGGTTGCACGGGAGCCTCGACAGGCAGAGAAGCTTTATCCGCTATTCGGCAGGCTCCACAGTTTCTCACAAATGCTTTAATAATTGACGCTATTCGTGTCCACCAAAAGTAACGTCAGACTTTATTGTTAGTTCGGATAATAGTCTGATGACCCTCATGAGCACACGCAATTATCTTATTAACCAGCGACGATTGAGCTACAAATACTGGTCCTAACATTAGACAACCATCTACGACTGAAAGTTCCACTCGAATTGCATTGTATGGAACAAAATCACAGGAAATTTTGTTGTTCCTTGGCCATTCATGCTGGACGTAAGCCACGAGTTGCTGCAGTTTCGCATCTTTCGCATTCTCGGTTTGCAGTTCATTAATCGACAGGGCGGACAAATCAGATCCAAGACTAGACATGATTGCCGCGTCTCTGAGTGCTTCTCTTCCATTCTCTAGTTCCAAAAGCAAGCGGGATAATCCATCCGCCATCTGATTCCGTCATTCTGGCCAGTACATGATTTGGAAATGGTAACTGAGAAGTCTGGCGTACCAACGATTGATTCGCATCGGGTGGAACCCATTAGATCCAATCTCGAGGGGTTAAGAGCGGAGTGGACTGCTCGTAAAATGTAACGGCGATCAGAGAGGGAAGGACGCCATTTCTTACAAGCCCACACACAAGCGAAAGCTTCCTTTTCGCCGGCGGAGTAGTGACTTTCAGTGTCGGATGACTTTCGTGAAGCCTAGACAGTGACTTACTTCTCATCGTTTTGTAATTGTGAAAGCACAGCACCGAAACCGACATGGGAGGCATCAGTTGACACAAAAGCAGGTTATGATTCGTCAAAGATGGCAACCAACGGGGCGGAGAGAGTCCATCGTTTAAGTTCGTCAAAGGCATTTTGTTCTTCACTTCTCCAAACAAACGGTGACGGCTTTTTGTTAGGTTCCTTAGTGGATCTGCAACGGTTACAAATAACGAACCTATCACAACTTGTAAGAACACATACCAAGAAAAGATTTTAGTTCCGTTACGTTACTAGGTATCTGCGAGTCAGCTATGGCACAGCTACTTTCGTTACTGGGACGAATGCCGCTTCGAGAAATGATGTGCCCTAGAAATTTAACATCAGGAGCGTTAAATATGCACTTTTTCGTGTTCAAGCGGAGATGGAGTTCATGGAGTCGATGAAAGACTTTATGTAAGCGCTCATCATGCCCTTCCGGAAAACGACCGAAGACACAAATATCGTCCAAGTAGGCAACCTGTCCATTAATACTTGCCAGAGCTTGAGCCAGGCGCTTCTGCCAGGCAGCAAGTCCTGAGCTCGGACCCATGGCTAAAACTTTGTATTGAAATAATCGTTCAGGGGCTAGGAAGGCGATAAGGGGTTTGGAGTTATCTGACAAAAATATGTGGGAAAATGCCCTTTACACCCACTTATGAGAAAGCTTTTGCACCGGAAATGCAACTGTTAGCTCCTCACAAGAAGATAGTACAAATCGCTCGACGAATGTTTGTATGTTTAGACTCTATAGATCATTACGTATCCTGCCCACAACGCCAACTGTTTTACCAGAAGAACGTAAATGTAACAGAACTATATTGTAAGAGGCACGTAGAACGTACGACTGCGCAGAACGAAAGAAAACATTCTATGAATTCATCTAATCCGTCAATCAGCGTTGAGCGAGATTCAGCCAATCAGGATAAGGCGTGACCAAGATAAATCGTAGCTAAGTACGACACCCGTGTTCCTTACTGATATGAAAGAGTACAACCTCTTGTCGCCGATACTGGTACAGGGCATTTTACTGGAGAAGCAGTTATCAAAGATCTCCTCTGCGCAGTCACTGCATTTTGACACATTAAGCGACAGCTCGCAGGCCTATGGCAAAATAGTGAGATTGTTAAGTATGTCTTCTAATCTGGCTGAGGAGTCAGTAGTTGATTTATCGACAGCTCAGGACAATGTCACCTGTGGATTTCAGTAAGATTGCCTTCCAAGGATTGTTATTGAGCTGACATATTTAGAAATTAGTAATGGTGAAAAAATAGTTACCTATGGAACACCGGTGTTTGTGATAAGGAATAAGAAGCTTCTGCCTTCAAATCGAGTAACAGTACGGTCAGTACAATAATCCTCCACTACAAGAACTGGTAAGATTTCGCCGAGCACAGAGTAGATATTAAAACAACAAGTCGCGGTTTACACAGCTGAATACGTTGCTGTAGTCCAGCAAACACACTTAAGTGAACTTAATTCTATTGTCCAGTGATGACAAGACCGAATACACAAGAAAGGCAACTAGGTCTTGCACTGACCTCAAACTGCGGTAGGCAAGGTGAAGAGAATCATTTAACCGTGTTTATGTCAGCGTCTTCCCAAGAATGCCTTTTCAAATGCCTTTAAGGCTACTGAAATGCAAGCAACTGGTCGATATTTGCTCGAGCACTTTTTGGTATTGATGTGATATATACGCCTCTCCAGCGGTAGGCAATTTTATATTGTTGAATACACAATGTATACAAATTAGCCAGCGTTTTGGCCAGGAATTCAGAGGATTTCTTACTGACGACGGTAGACAGTCTGTTCGGAGCACTCGCTTTAACAGAATAAAGCTATTTCAGGAACTTGTGTGCAGGGTCGCTGTCGACAGGGGCAGTGAATCTACAAACAATGTAAGCTTGGCAAAGAATGATTCAGAAATCGGCTTGTCATAGCAGTGGCGCGGACTTTAAACGGGCCGTTGCCTTTAAGCTGAACATGATTTTTAATTATCTACTGCTCTGACCGCTTGTTTGTCCAAAATACTTCCAAGGTCAACAAGACGAATGCAACATGTAACGAGTGATCGAAACTAGTTTGGCGCCTGGTTGAATGTAAATCGTTGCTTTGACGGCACCTTTTTTCCCTCTGCCTTTCAGAACGACATTCCTGCGCAATTACTGAAGAAGGACAAAACCCGAAGAGAATAGTTGACTAGCGTACGTGTTGTGTAATAGAAGTTACGTCTCAATTCTTGGAGTTCTCCCTTGTCTGCATTCTATAATTGGCGACTCTGCCAGGATACCAGAGCGATGCAGAAATCAAAGAGTCAATGTGAAGATGATAGTCAAAAGCTTGTTACTGATCGCGGAGTGAGAATTTCGGTCGCCTTGGAATTCCTGCCAGACGCTTTACAGAAGATGACTACGAATCCTCTACCAATCGCGTTCACACCCCAGCTACCGCCCCCGAAAGATTTTCACCGGGCATGTCTTACTCAAGATGGGAAAAACAAGTACTGCTGTACCTAAAGAACTTCCCTGTTTCGCAACACGGTACCGTCATAATGGGACTGCTCTCAGGAGAGGTATTCGATATCGTGGCGGATACTAAACTTCTGGAAGAAATGGTCACACAGGAAACATTCCTCTCCCTTCGGCGCTTACTGGACCGGCCCGGCCTGCCTACTGAACTTCGGCGAGAGTTCCACGCCAGATACCAGAGACCAGGAGAAACCATCGGAGCCTACGTACGTGAACTATGCAGTATGACAGAAACGGCTTTAGCGGAGGAATCGCAGGCAGAACGAGACAAGTGCACCCTGGAGCAGTTGTTTGAAGGCATGCAAAGGTCTTCTATTAAGAGGGAATTCCGCCTTCGCCCCCTGAGTGCCTGGACACAGCCCTACAAGTGGCTGAGCGGTTGGAACAAGTAGACGCGGCGATGGAACATAGACCTATGGAGGGGGCACAATCAGCCCAAACGTAAACCGTTCGAAAAGAGAACGAATCAATCTACCTTCCACCGGAGTTATGATGAACAATCGACCACCCAGCGACATTTCTGAAGGCTACGGTATCAGCCACCAAGACAGGGGAAGTACGGACCACCTCGCGGAAACAGACCTTTTCAAGGTGAGCGTGACTGTTTACCATCCAATATTAACCCGCTGTTATTTGTGTATCGGCTGCAATGTCAACATTAACCTTAGAAGTGTGGATCGGGGAAGTCCCGCTGGTAGGCTTTCTTGACACGGATGTGTGCACAAGTCTACTTAGGTACAACGTAGTTAAGCAGCTGACAGATTACGTCCGCTCACCTTGCCACTACCACCTGACTGCCCCTAACGGCGAGCTCCTCACTGTCCGAGAATCCATTGCGGCGCGGCAGGATATCGCTAATGAAAAGTTTAACCATGAGTTTGTTGTTGCCGATAGAATACCCTTTGCCGCAATCATTGGTATGGATGCGTTGAGCCGTTTGAAATGCCGACTGGATTTGGGAACTTCTCAGATGATTACAGATAGGTGTACCGTGTTACTTAGGCCTTACAGAAATGAGGTACTGGAAACTTTTGCGATTTATGAAAATACTTTGGACAGCGAGCAGTACATAAATACGTTTGTCCATTCTCTCGACCGGCATACTCACGAGCAGACATGAAAAAACTAAGTGATGTGTTGCGTCAACACTCGGATGCATTCGCGTGGTCAGCCGACGACTTAGGTCGAATCAACTTGGTGAAGCATCGGATAGATACTGGAGACGCGACGCCGATTAAGACTCCCATACAACGGATCCCAATCCAGTGACAAGGCGAAATACAGAAGCTTATTGACGAAATGTTAGAAAAGGGGGTAGTGTCTCCCTTTACATCCCCCTGGGCATCTCCGGTTTTGCTAGTGAGGAAAAAAGACGATAGTTTTCGGTTATGTGTTGACTATAGGCGACTAAAGGGAGTCACACGAAAAGACGCATTTCCCCTCCCAAGAATCAATGATCTATTGGACGCACTCGGAGGGTCGGTCTATTGTAGCACTTTGGTCTGGTGTCCGGTTATTGGCAGGTAGAGGTCGAAGCGAGAGACAGAGCAAAGACAACGTTTCTGGTTCCTTCAGGCCTTTGTGAGTTTCAAACAATGCCCTTCGGTCTATCGAACGCTCCTGCAACGTTTCAACGACTTATGCAGAAAGCGCTTCATGATCTAATTCCTCACAAGTGTCTCGTTTATCTGGATGATGTCATCGTACATGGGCGAACGAAAGATAAACATCTAAACAATCTGGCCGAAGTGCTAACGTGTCCGATCAAGATAGGTCTGAAACGCCAATCAAAAATGTCACTTATTACAAGAAGAAGTTACCTATCTCTGACACATCATCTTTAAGGCAGGCATCCGGACAGATCCTCGCAAGACAGACCTGGTAAAGGTGTGGCCAGCCCCTACTAACGTAGCGAAGTTACCCAGTTTCTTGAGGCTAGCGTCATACTACCGTCGGTTCGTCAAAGGGTTCTCGGAAGTCGCGGCCCAGTTAAACTACCTGTTACCAAAATGTTGCAGTTTCTAGTGGATTGTCGAATGTCAAGCAAGCTTCGATCGATTGCGCGAGTCTCTCTGTACCGTCCCTGTGTTAATCTTTCCCGACTTGTCACCACATGGTGGGGCGTTTGTTTTGGACATGGATGCTAGTGATCAGGCCGTTAGGGCGGTTTTGTCACAGAAAGGACAGGATGGCGTCGAGAGAGTGGTGTCTTACAGTAGTAGAAGTCATACGTCAAGAGCGCACAATTACTGTGCGACAAAGAAAGAAATGTTGGCATTGGTGTTTTCCATAAAACAAAATCGGCACTAGCTGTTAGGAAGAAAATTTATAATACGGACCGATCACTAATCTCTCAGGTGGTTGCAGAACTTCAAGGATCCTGTAGGTCAGATTACTCGCTGGTAAGAGCAGCTACAAGAGTACGAGTTCGACTGTTACCATCGACCTGGGAAACAACACAGCAACGCGGACGCGTTATCCAGGATTCCTTTTCGAGATCACGAAAACTGTCCTTCCTGCACTACGCAACACGTAGCACTAGTCAACCTACAACAAGCCGAGTATAGTCTTTGGCAATAAGCACAGGCTTCGGACCCAGACATATCACTTATCTACCACGCGCGAAGCTCGGGAAGGGACAAACCAGTTCCAAAAGAAATGGAGGGGCAAAGTTACGAAGCTCGGTGCTTATGGGCGATGTGGGATAAGCTCGCTATCGAAGGGGGTGTGTTGGTCTTCGATTTCGGTCCAATTTACCTGAGGAGGATAGCAGTTTCACAGGTGTTATTTATGGAAGTGCTGTCTGAACTGTACCAACAGCTGGGACTCGCTGGGATCAATAAACTCGAGTCGGCGGCGCGCCCACAATTTTGGTGGCTGCATCAATGAAGAGACGTTGTCAACGTCTGCCAAGCCTGCGAAAGATGCGCGAAGTTCAAAAATCCACGAATGGCTTACAGGACATCGCTACAATCCATGACAGTGGGTTACCCGAACGAAATAGTTGGAGTAGACGTCGTTGGTCCGCTACCGGAAACGCCGAGAGGAAATCGCTACATCCTAGTCACGGTAGACTAATTCAACATATGGTGTGAAGCTGTGCTAATCGCACAGGCTGATACTGCCAATGTGGCAACTGAGATGCTTAACCACTGGGTTTGCTAATTGGGAGCGCCCGGACAATGTCACAGGAGATGTGCAGAGCACTCGGGATCGATAAAACGCGAACAACGGCTTACCATCCACAAGAGAACGGACAGGATGGACGCACGAATCGGTCACTGAAGTCACTCTTGAAGGTTTTCGTGGAACATAACTTCTATGAGTGGGATACTTTGTTGCCCAAATGCTTATTGGTCTACCGCAGTACGATTCACAGTTCTACCGGGCAAACGCAGTCGTTTATGTGGACAGGTAGGGAAGTTCGACTGCGCTCGGATGTCCGATTGCAGATAGCACAATAATTGTACCCGTCGGTGGCAGAATACGTCAGTAAGCTTCTTGACTCCGTTCGACGCATACAAGAAGCGGCACGCATTCACTTGGCGAAAGCTGGCGACAGAAAGAATACTACGACAAGATGGTTTGCGGTGTCCCGCTGAAAGCAGGCCATCTCGTATATTTGAATCAGGCACCAGTATCCGGAATACCAGCGAAGCTACATCGAGAGTGGGCAGGCCCTTGTGTGGTGGACCAAATAATATCGGATCTGACTTGTGTGATTAGGGACTCAAAGAACGCCACCGGACAGCACATGGTCGTACATTTTAATAGACTTGAACACTTACAAATCGAGACTGAGCATTCGAATGAGCAGCGCTATAGTGAAACACCGACAGAAGTAGCCAACGAAGTCGAAGTATCATCTCAAGGTGGCTATGGCGTGGCAACGGGGACGTTGCCTACATAGAAGCAGTGCGGTGTAACGCGTGATGGAAACTAGTTTGGCGCCTGGTTGAATTTAAAGCGTTGCTTTGACGGCACCTTTTTTCCCTCTGCCTTTCAGAACGACATTCCTGCGCAATTACTGAAGAAGGACAAAACCCGAAGAGAACACTTGACTAGCGTACGTGTTGTGTAATAGAAGTTACATCTCAATCCTTGGAGTTCTCCCTTGTCTGCATTCTATAAAAGCCCAGATGCCGAGCACTGTTCGCCGTTCTGTTGGTTTTGGCCACGAATTTATGGCGATTTGAAAACAATTATCCCGTTGCTGCATACTGTTGCCCGTAGGCAACATACAAGAATATTATCCACCAACTTCCTTTCACAAACTTTTCATATTAGGAGTAGGTTCCCTTGATAGAACAAATGCTTACTGTTTATTTCGATTGTCTGTCCTTCTGTTTGACAGCAAAATCTGTTGAACGCCAAAACAGAGGAGTGAGTTGGAGGGAAATCAACAAGCTTTCGCTTTAGACTGCAAGTACTCCATGCAGTAAAGGGTTAGAAAGAACTAACCTCAAAAATATGCCCTGTCGGCTTGAAAAAAATAGGAGGATTCTGTTTACCAATATTCACTCCGTGCTCAAGAGCACGGGCCGTTTTACTAGGGTGAAACCATTGCGCATTTCCATTTTCTGTATTCATTCCTAAAGTTTGCATTTGCCGAAATGTCATTTTACTTAATCCGCAGTTGATAATGTGAAATTCTGAAATCGAACCCATCTGTGTACCTGCAGCCTGACTTGAGTTCAGTTTTGGTACATCTACGTCTGAGGTTGATGTACGTCAAGGCCGCTTAGTTGTTTAAACTTCCCCAAGAGTTCATGGCAGGTACTATTCTCAAGTATAGCTTGAACGTGCATGTTATTGAGAAAGCGCAACTCCATTTGTATAGGGACAGAGAGTGACTTTACTGAGGTGCTGTCTGTTCATTTGAAAGTTTTCTCTTTGTGTCTATGCAGTCGCTTCAGGTGGGTGGAAGCGAACCTGTCCGCACGGATGAACAGTTTCAAATGGACAGCGAACGTCAAAACAGAAGGTCGGGTAGCTTGTCAGTTGATAGTAACACGGGGATACATTGGTGTCAACAAATAAACTGGAGTCGCTGGATGATACCATTTCTCGAAGTCGGTCCATATCCCATGCGGAACGCTGCCTCCATTAAAACTTGCGAGGTTTGTAAAGAGTAGCCACCTAATGGTTTGCCGCAGAGTGGATCACAAGACAGCCTAATTGTTGAGCAGTCAGAGCTGCCTAAAGGCGCTGTATTACACAGGAGGAGCCGCTTTATTTTAATAAATCTTAGAATCGTAGTCATATTGTATTTAGTGGTGCACTTTAGGATATTTTGTGGGTCAAGACTTGTGAGAAAGGCAGTGTCCAATCGATTAAAATCATCAACAAAAATACAAAGTGAACAATCTGTGTTCTATTACAGACGCAGTTTCTCACAGGTGGGGTAGATAAAGTTGACGACTAATAAGGTTAAGCGGTACACACTTATGCATCTTGGCTTGCACCTCAGAACTAAGGAACTAAATCGCTGAGAATAGAAGCGCAACGAACTTTCGTACATATGCACCAAGAAGTGGCGTAAATTGCAACTATACCACCCCGGTTACGGCAGACGCCAAGGCGGTCCACTCAATGACCTTTGGACCCTTCTACCAACATAAGTGTGTCATTAACCTCATCGGGAACCCAGGTCGCTTGTAGCAAAATGATGCCCAGCTGAGAATATTCTCGGGAGCTCATGGTAATAGTTAGATCATCCATTTACCATAAAAGCGAACGGATGCTTGCGGTAAGATAGGCATGCTCATGCTTCGCTTTTTTCTTTTGAGGATCAACCTTCCACTAATCGCGGTTTTTAGTGCACAGTTGTTGCGCTTCTTGTAACTTAGTCTCGATTTGGAGGGTCAAGTTGAAGTACACTTTGTGTGGATAGACTGGGACGCGCCTTCTCAAAGTGAACCGCGATTCCTATTGAAGTGAACCTTGGTCAACTAGTCACTAGGACCGTAGCTGACGAATCAGAAGGCAATTGGGTGTTTCCCACCCGAAAATACAGCACATCATGATGCTTTTCGATGCTATTTCATCTCCTCAGCTAGGGATAGCAGGCATCGACCCCGGGACCATTAGGATGTTAGTTGTGACAGATGCCCCTGCTATCTCTACCTGATGAGAGATAATAACCTCGAAACCTGTCATGGAATGCAGGGCAGTTACAAGTTATTCCTTTTCGCGTGGTCATTGAAGAAGTACAGATTGTGAGCGCTTAACGCGCGTATAGCTCAACATGATAGTAATTGTAGCCGGATAAAAGTGAAAATAGTCAGCTGGTACAGAGCCAAAAGCCTGTGGGTTAAAAATGCCACATAAAGGAACCGGATACCAAGAGCAAATCTAAAGGTTCTGCCAATGCAGACTACTGACTACTTAGTTACGTAGGTGTCTGCAAGTAACTAACTAGGCCCGACCTCTGCTCCTACCACAGCGTAGACCCGTTTGGCGTCCCAAGTGAAAGCGGATTCCAAGCAACATAGATAGAGGCAGCAAAAGTGCTCCTGCTCTTTTCGATATGCAACTCGTTTCACCCTGAACCTTTCTAAACCTAGTGATTCAACTGTCGTATTCCAGTCGCTGTGACCAGCTTTGCTAGGGAACTTTGGTAACTAGGTGACAAACCCCTGCAGAAAAAAACAGGAGTCCGCATTCTATTCATAACCTCAATTTTGTCCGTCAGTCTCAGACCTTTCCGATCCTGAAGGATTCCGGCTGAAATCAATCTGGTTTTGCAATCCAAGCTTAAGTGATCATGACAATGAAGTACACTCAGAGGTGCAGATAAAAAAGAGGTTCCAAAAGTAATCAGAACTTAAATGCGTTTTTAGTGCAGTCCGGAAATCTTAACTAAATAACTACAGAAATAACATATTTCTTGATTTTGCTAGACAGACCGATTTCTTTGCCTAATCATTTTGTACAACATTAGCGAATAGTGGAGAAAGTTTTTCAAGTTTTTCAATGGTCCCAGTGGGGTGTTGGGAGTATTCTATCATAAAAAGGTAGCAAAAGATGGAGCTTTTGAGAGCAGGAATATGTGTAGATATAATCGGTATTTCAAGTAAAGTAATATTGCCATTCATAGAACCGTCTGCTGGGAACCTGCTTCCATGCGGGGTATTTCCTCGTAAGATCTCATGCGCAGTTCTAAGTCTCATCTAGCATGTACAGCTGTGCCTTACAACAAGTAAGTCGGCATCGCTTTCACTCGTTTGTTCGCTATTGTTATGTGCAAAGTGGGCCTTCATGACGTTGGCTTTTTTTGGCCGCCGTGATAAGCAGTTGGGCCGTTATCACGTTGACGAATTCTTTTTGGCCTCTGTCATATGTATTTATGTCGTCATTACGTTGACTCGTTTTTTGGCGCTGTTACATGCTAAGGACGACCGCCAAAAAGCCCACTCCACAGTTCAGCTGTTTCAGGTCGTGTCGTTTTATATTTGTTAGTGAGTATGTGGCAATACTGTTTATGTGGGTATACTAGATAGCTCGGAAGCATCAATCCGTCATCTTAGAAACGGTCTAATCGTGGCTAACAATAGTACAAGAGAAAAGGTATATAAACGGAATAAAAGAACAGGAACGGTAGGTGAATAGCTCATGTCTGACAGTTGTCCTACTCATACTGTGCCTAAGGAACACGAACAATAAGTGACCTCCCGAAGTATTCATTACAAAAAGATAAAGGAATATTGGGACAGATCCGACAGCTGCAGGTAATCGAACCGAAGAGATTGCGTGCGTAAATTTGGTTTGCAGGGCACTGCGAACTGTTGCAGGTACCCAAGTTACTGCATCCAGGGAAGAAGAGAACACAGTAGTGTGCGGCCAGGGAAAATAGTAGACAAAAATTTCCACCTTGATCGGATTGGACTTGAGGTTATGCGAATATTGATCTCGCTGATCCTGATGCGCATGCAGCTAAAACTGTTGTCAAATGAGTGTTGCCATGATAAACAATAGAACATAAATGTTAGATTCAACTTTGTGTATGTATGGGTAACAAATGCGTTGGGTGATCTTATTTACTTGTTTCCTGGTCCCTGAAAAGACGGATTTTGATCATTATCTGTCGTTCCAACATATTAGCTGCATTCGGTGAGAGAAGGAAATAATTTAGCTTAGTTTTGCGCGGATCGATAGACTTGTTCTTATTGAATGTGGCAGTCGGTTCCATATAATGAAGTGTCTAACTACGAAAAAGTTAGCGCGACTTTACGACTTAGGCTTTTATTGATAAAGAATAAATTCTCTGCTCCTTAAGTTTTAGTCATCGTCCTAGTTAAACTTCAACCAGATACTTGAGCTGAAGATGAGATGGTGTATCAGTAGGTAAACGTGAACTAAATTCATCTTTAGTCTTTGTAGCCAACGAGGATAGATGCACAGTCGTTTGCATCTATCGGGATATGTTGCTAACGATGATTCACTAATAAAACAGTTAACGACTTTCGCAAACGCTCCAGTGATAATAAATCACTTGAGCATGAGACTGTATATAATCTGACAGTGCTCCAAAAGTGGGCGTACGCAAATCAAGTAAAGAGCAATCTTAAGTTTTGACAAGATTATTGAGTTGTTGATTAAACCTAAAGAGCGCCTTCCCTATGTTAACTGTTGTTGAGAATGAGTTGAACACTTTACTAACTCATCGTAGCTTACTCCTAGGTCACGGATGGACTGAGTGGTGTGGATTTGTTCCTCATTAAGAATTAAGCTGCCTGGTGGGATGCTACATCTGTGACACTGGAGGCGGAACTTATGCTCGGAGAAATTAATTAACCATTCATCTGATCAGAGCTTTAGGGTACTCAAGTCCGTCTGAATGGCTTCGATAAGTGTCTGCAAATGTTCAGGTGGAAATGTATAGAAAGTTTTATATCATCCGCAAAAAAAAGGTTTTCCCTATTTAACTTACTCGAAAACATCGTTGAAATAGATGAGAAACAGAGAGGGACCGAGGACCCTGCCTTGCAACACTCCACTCGTTATTTATTGCACGTAGTTGTGGCTTTACATTAGATTACCTTTATGATTGAGGTAAACCAAGGCAGAAGTGAGTCGCGTATCCCAAATGATTTATGTTTCAACAAAGGCCGCTTAAGTAGTACAGAGTCTAAGCTTTGTGCATACTGAGGTAGATCACCAGTACCGAACTTTTGGCGTCTATGGCCGTGAAGACGTATTCCAGCGGAAGCAACTGGTAGATACTGCATGATCGTCTGCCGTGTTGTTGATCACTTAGGAGTTTGTGTGTTAGCAAATATTCTTCCAGCACATTTTTGGTATTTTTTCAAATACGCTAGGTATGATGAAATGTAATTCATGGGGTGATAAGTACTCACTTCAACTCTTGAGCCACTTTTGTGTCGTAAAATGATGAGTGAATGTTTCCACTGAGGCCAATGTTGGCTACATTTTACAGAATAGCTGAACCTGTTAAAAGGTAAAAGGGGATGTCTTCGCTACCATGCATGAGTACAATTTGAAGAACGACCTTCGGCTCCACAAAGGTAGAAGATCAAATTGATTTTGAGGCGGATTTAACCTGTGGGAGTGTTATATCTATTTCCCACAGTATGCACTCTGTGACATTCATCTGATTAACATCAGCAAGCTCAGGCTTGTTAATGGTGAAGAAGCAAAATATTCACTGAACGCTTCACATATACACAGCGGATCGGTGATAGTTACGTCACTCTGTCTAACTGACATGGGGATTAGGTCGGTGCTCCTATGGTTTCTAAACTGTAACAATGCTTTGAGCGCAGATATCTTGCAGCAATTGTAAATTGTCAGCAGCTCTTCTGCTATATGTCGCAACTTGTTTTCTGTAGTGACTTCATTGCAGACTATTGATACGCATAATAATGTAGAACTCATTGGTCGTGTTATACTTAGCTCTAGGCTTGTGTAGCTTGCGACATACTGTTGGTGAAACTTTGCTGGTAGTAGTGCCCACTGGGGTTCGCGTCGGGTTAAAATGCGCGGAGATGTCCTTACATGTTAAAAATTACGTTACAAGCTCTGACACATACACTCCCACATTTAGGATCATGAAAAATGTATCCAAACTGAGGGGCCGGAGCAGTTTGGGAGAATAAGACCAGTTAACATTTCACGGCGGACTACATAGTATTATGGAAGTTAGATGGATATACAGCATTTAACGATGTTATGATCACTGCCCGGAAATTTACCCAGGACAATTATATAAACCCGTGCGTTTTAGAATGCATACTACATACAGCTTTTTTCCAATGTGTGGCAGAGAAACTTGTTGCGTCCAAACTTCTATACCAGTGATTGATAAGAAGCCTTAGTATTTTTGATGACCACAGAGTGCGGTCCACAACACTTGTGGCAAGTTGAAGTCCCCGGTCACAGTCTTCCTGTGCAGTAATGTGTTGCTGCATACTGAAAAGTCTTCTCCAGGCTAGCCAGTGCGAATTCATTTTAAGGTGGTGGATTATAGACACAGCTCACCAGGAAGTTTAGATTGTTAAATGAGTCATTATGCATACAAAATCAGCGACTGAACATAGTTAAGGATCGGGCAATCCATTGACTTAGATGTCTTGTCGGACATAAGTAGAACAGCCACAAGCTTTTGATTTCAGAAAGGTTTGAAAACAACTGGTTGTGAGCCACAGGCTCTACCTACTGCAAGAGTTTTACAAATTAATTTATAGCACGGTATTTTAATGATCGTATCTGCTGTTTCGTCACTGCACCAAGTTTTAGTAATGAGCAGCAGTTAAGAATAAAAAAGAGCAGCATTGGGTTGAATCAGGTGCATTTTGTTGACGATAGAACGAACATTGATAAGAAAGAGTGGAAGAGCGTTTCGCGGTTCAGGGGATTCTAAAATAATCTTGAGCAGTTGCTACAGTTCACAGTTTAAATTTAACTAATTTACCTGGGAGATAGAGGTAATAACGGTGGGCCTATTCACTTCGGAAACAGTTAAACCAAATGGGTTGTCACTCGGTCGCGAACCAACTCCAGGTAGTTATTGACTGTGGGCGTGGTCGCGACTGGGTACCATAGCAAAGGTTGTGGTCAAGCTTATGTCTTCCGTTAGAAATCTCCCAGGTAGTGTTACATGCACCTGGGGGTGGAACCCCCTTCGTGTGCAACGATAGGATGATGACAGGCGACATAACTGGATGAAGTTGCTGTGTTTGAGTAACCGGTACGTTTGTGAACGTCTCTCTTTTTGGATGGTGATGTTCTGGAGTCCACTGAACTGACGTATATTGTGTTCGTCGTTGAACAAAGTATTCACATCATTTTGATCATTTAGATGCACTAGTATTAGGCAAGAGTGCATAGAAGATCGGCGTCGTAATCTTTGCGCACATAGCAAAGCGTTGCTCGACTTAGGTGTTACTTCTGTGGTTCTCGTAACTTGTGCTATGCTCACGGAGTCAGGAATATTGAATGCCAGTAGTGAGTGCAAAATCGGTTTTACCTGCTTCGGTTATACTGTTGAGTCTATGTGATTAAACCGTCCAGTAGGTGGTTTGGACTGGTGTTGAGATACGTGTTCGCAAGGGGCACCGAGAAGACATGATGCTGAGGGCTTGACAATATTGCTGTGACGCAGATGGAGTCCACTACTTGTGTTCATATCTGAATCACCGTTCACGCAGGTAGTTGTCTGTGATTGAGACAGTTGTCTGCTAAAGGATACACTTTTAGGTGTGGCGATGCGAAGATAACAGCCTAACTGGTGGTGGAAAAGCGTGAATCTATTAGCTGTGATTAAGTGTGATTGTATACCGGATGCGGCGGGAGAGCCTATGGTGCGCTGAGGCTGGTGGTGACTAGATCCTGACAGACGGTCTACCCACTGCTGCTACTATTGTGCCATTTACTCATGTCCTGGGCGTCTCCTCGTGGCGACCGCTGGGTGGGAGTTGAGTTTCGCCCTTCTCCCTGCTAAGATCCAGGACACCAATCCGCATGACTCAGTGAACTGACCATGTGCTAGACATGCTGCTTTTCGGCTGTTCGTTTAATCGAAGGCTTTGGCTGAGGACCCGAATCGTTCTCCTGTCAAGAGTTGGTGCCCTGGTGACCAAGTGGTATCCCAATCTTACCCCGTACCACAGATGAATGAGTTGACCGAGAACACTCACTTCCTCGCCCCTATTTCCACGATACACCAAGTCAATGGAAGTATGACGAATGGTCAGCCAACTTCGGTAGGCTCGTACGTCCCCTACGGCGAAACAACATACATGAATCTTTGTCCGCGCACCAGGGAATCCACTCACATCCGGAACAGCAGCGCTTGATGGACGAGTTTAACCGTTTAACAGTAGAAGAATATCAAAATGCGGATGTGACACACTCACTCCAGCCTAGTGCTTCTGCTCAAACCGACATGGCCTACAGGCAGCGTGTGGTGACCTCTCAGTGGGGTTATGCACCAGATAATACCATACTTACTACGGAAACTATGGATAGTCGCACTGGGGGCCTCATACGGTCGAACGTTGCCCCACATTCTGCTGTTTCAACTAACCACCTTCATGTTACTTCTGTTTGTGCAAAATCCCAGTAATCACCAGCCCCATTGAGTGACGGTCCGCGTATGAAAACTTGGACCAACATTGCTGGGCAGCCTCCCGGGGTTCTGCGGCTGTCTTAATTGGTTCGACTTCAGGTTGGTCGGCGAAACGAATGCCAGGTCAAGTGCTCAATCCCAACAACCACCGCACTGCAGTCCCCCATGGAACTGTGAGGATTGCCAGCGCAACGGGTGGCAAATCAACACACGCGTCCACGGCCAGCAACTGGGTTTAAACGTCGACAACGCATCCGCACCCATCCTACCGTACGGCGGATAGTGGTCCATCCTCTTCGAAGGTTAGCAAGTGGTCGATGGCCCTCTTCCCGTAAAACCTAGCCATGGGAGACAACAGGTCTACGGGTTATAAGCTCACAGCTCGATTGGCGTAGAGCACGAGCGTCACGCATTGTCTCTGACGGTGGGAGGGCACCTCCGGGTGTTCAATGGTTTGCTACTGCCCGCCTCAAGCCAGGCAGCCCCTGGTCAAATTGGTGCAAACCCGCCAAAAACCCACCTGCGTCTGGCCGTGGTCGCAGGTGTATCCTACTACGCTCGCAGAATATATATAAATCGTTCTAGGACCTCAAAAGTTGCGTGTGCCGGCCTTAAAGCAGATTCCAATCTGTCTCTGCAATCACATTGCAGCGCTGGATCTGCTTCTCACTGCCTTGTGGGTCAGGCTATTGAGCCAAATGCTCCGGGTGGAGTTCCTCAAGCAAATCTCCGAAGCACAACGACCATTTCGCGTGCGATGACCCACCAATGCAATCGTATGCCTGCGCGCAAAGCACTCAGCATCGGGTACTGGAACGTGCGCACACTACTGGACCGGAACTCCAGCGAGCGCCCGGAGCGACGCACTGCACTCGTCGCGATGGAACTGGCACGCTATAACATCGATATTGCGGCGCTCAGTGAAACACGGCTCGCTGAGCAAGGTAAGTTGCATGAAGCAGGTGTTGGCTACACATTCTACTGGGTGGGCAACGCCACCTCAGCACCACGTGATCATGGGGTCGGATTTGCAATATCTGATCGCCTCCATGGCCTGCTGGTGGGTGAACCAACGGGCATCAGCGCGCGACTGATGACTGTTCGCCTACGACTCGGAAGAGGTAAGTTTGTTACTTTCATAAGCACGTACGGTCCGACCATGTGTTATCCTGATGACACGCGTGATCAGTTCTACACTGAGCTATCCTCCGTGATACGGTCTGTGCCGAGGAGCGATCGACTATTTCTGCTGGGTGATTTCAACGCGCTTTGGGTGTGGTTCATCGGTGTAGACAGATGTGATCGGTTCGCATGGCACCGGTTCAGGGAATGCGAACGGTGACAGGCTGCTGTCACTGTGTGCCACTCACGGCCTGACGATCACGAACACTCGGTTTGCACTGAGTGGGAATGATATAGCAAATTGGACACACCCACGGAGTGGTCACGCTCACCTGCTCGACTATATCATCATACGCCAGCGTGATATGCGTGAAGTGCGCATGACACATGTACTGCGTGGAGCTGAGTGTGGCACCGATCACAAATTGTTTCCGACCAAATTGTACATATATTGTCGTAAATCTATGTATTGCACTGCCGCCGTAAATCGGCGTAAATTTAACCTTCTCTCCATCGGTACTTTGGCGAAACGGATTGAGATGGAGAAGGCGTGGCTGCAAGCCTGTGTGCTGTGGAAGGCATAGCCACAGTGGTCGACCTGTGACACCACATTCGCGACCAGGTGACAGCTGCTGCCGAGGAGACCATCAGGCGCACAAACTGTAAGCGGCCTGATTGGTTTGATGACAACAATGCGACGATTGGGTCATTGGTGTCGGAGAAGAATGCAGCATTTGCTGCATATGTGGCAGACTCCAGTGACTTGGGGAAGAGTAGTCAGTTTCGCAAACTTCGACGGCGACTGACCCGAGAGCTCCGTCGCATAAAAATTGCAGAGTGGACGGAGAAGGCGAAGCAGATGGAATGCTACGCCGAACGCCGTCAACACAAGGAATTCTTTGACTCCTTGAAGGCGGTGTATGGACCGGGATTGGAGCCGCTGAGGACACTGATCGATGGTAGTTCAGGCGCTACCTGCACACAGACTGCAGACATAATGCAGATCTGGCGAAAACACTTTGACTGTCTCTTGAACAACTGTTCAGAGATCGACTGGACTACATTGAACGGCCTCAAGCAGCACGATGTAAAGGCGAGTCTGGTGGACACGCCGACAGTGAATGAGACGCAGAGAGCACTTGCTCAGCTGCAAAACGGCAAGTGTGCCGGAGCCGACGGGATCCCGCCTGAAGGTATTGAAACACGGTGGACCCGCGTTGTTGTCTGCGCTGCACCACTTGGTGCAACGTGTATGGATTGAGGAGGAGGTGCCTCCTGAGCTGATGGATGCCCTTGCGCTAACCACTGTACAAGGGCAAAGGGAGCAAGCAATGTTGCACGAATTATCGTGGCATCAACTTGCTGAGTTGTGTGGGCAAGGTGATTGCCCGAATCCTGCTCAACCGCCTCGTCAGTCAGGTTGTGGAACCTAACGTGGCGGAAGAGCAGAATGGATTCCGTTCGGGTGGCAGCACTATAGATATGGTGTTTGCGGCTCGTCAGTTGCAGGAAAAGTGCAGAGAACGACACCAGCCATTGTACTCGCTTTTTGTTGATTTCACCAAGGCATTTGATACGGTGAACCGCGACGCATTGTGGCTGGTGTTGGGTAAGTTTGGTTGCCTGCGTAAGTTTGTAAGTTTAATTGAATGTCTACACAGTGGTATGCGGGCGAGGGTGCAGCTGAGTGGAGAGACCTCGGATGACTTTGTAGTTGTCTCTGGTGTGAAGCAAGGCTGTGACTTAGCACTTACCCTGTTTAATATATGTCTTTATGCAATGTTGTCCTGTGCTTTTGTTGCGGCTTGTACTTACGGTTGTGATGGGAGTATACGCTCGAACGAACGTGCGGTGCCAGCCCAGCAAGGAAGCCGTTAGGCTGCCGCAAGGAAAGGCGGCAGCTAATTGGACGTTCACACGTTTCTCGCATGCACGCTGATTGGCCAACAGTTGGACGCATTGGAGTGAGTTTGTTTGACTGAATCAAAGGAAAAATGTCATGCATTCAATAAAGGTCGTTAATTATGGATCCAACTAGTTGTACATACCGATATGTTTCACTCGCCGTCTGTCTGCGTTTTCGCCTGATCCTTTTGTTTGCAGAATATACGTTTTGTCCCTGAAGGACCGACTTTTCACATGGTGTCAGTGAAGGAGAATAACAATAGTACCACCCAGAGCAAATGGATGGATTTCTGCACTTTATCGCGTCTGGACAAACAACCGATGGCGTACCGCTTGGCCATGTTTCGACACGCAGCAGGAGATGATGCGCGCCGCCTGCTAGAGACATTGTGTTACGACAAGAGCGAAGATGCCAACCATCTGGAGACAGTTCTTGAGAACTTCAGTGAATACTGCGAAGGCCAAACAAACGAGACATTTCAACGCTACCACTTCTTTTCGCGGAGCACGCGGCCAGGTGAATCCGTTGACACGTACGTCACTGAGCTAAAGATTTTGGCCCGATCCTGCAGTTTCTGTAAATGCATGGCGGACAGTCTCATACGGGACCGCATTGTTCTTGGGATCAATGACGAAGGTTTGACGAAGCGACTATTACGAAAGCGCAACCTATCTCTGAAGCAATGTATCGACATCTGTAACAGTGAGCCCTCCACTGCCTATCAGTTCCACCAGATGACAATCCCAGGTGATTCAGAGTTGTGCGCCGTTTCCAGGAGCAAAACTACGAGGGCCACGACCGCGCGACAGGAGCCCTGCAACTTCTGTGCAACACGACATCCGAGGAACCGCGAACAGTGTCCGGCGTGGGTCCGCATTTGTGTCAAATGTGGGAAGCGCAATCACTTCGCCCGCTGCTGCCAGTCGACAGATGTCAGTGCACTCGTTCCAGACAAATCAACAGAAGACACCGAACAATCGATTGGTAACGTGTATCGGAAAGCGTCGCAGAAGTGTGTCTATGCAAGTCTTCTGATCGAGGGACGGTCTGTACGATTCCAGTTAGACACAGGCGCGACAATCAATATTTTGCCCAGAAAGCACTGCCGCAGCGTGCAAATTCAATCGGATCAAAATTATTTGCGCACGTGGAATGGTTCCAGACTCAAGCCAAAGGGCTCAGCGACAAATGAAGTGGTCAATCCGAGAGATGGTGTTTCGCATCGTCTGCAGTTCGTGATCGTGGATGAGGATCTCACGCCGATTCTCGGCATTGATTCGATTTTATCTCTTGGCTTTGTCATTTTTAACCATGATCGTTTTGTGTACGCTTGTCAGAGTGAAGCCGATGTTAGTGACCTGTATCCGTCTGTGTTTATCCCGGGTTTAGGGGAATTCGAGGGTACCGCTCACCTGTCGTTAGATCCTTTGGTACGCCCGATTGCGTTACCTGCTAGGAGAGTCCCATTTGCGCTACGTGACCGATTTTCCGCGGAATTGAACAAGCTGGTTATGCAGGGTGTGATTGCAAAGGTTGATGAGCCAACAGACTGGGTTAGCCAGGTCGCAATCATTATGAAGAAAAATGGCGAACTACGCGTATGTATAGACCCGAAGCCACTGAATGAGCCCCTGCGTAGAGAACATTATGCACTACCGACGTTAGAAGATGTTTTACCACGTTTGACAAAAGCTAAGTTTTTCACGAAAGTAGACCTTTCTTCCGCATTCTGGCACGTTGTTCTAGACGACGAATCCAGTTTCCTCACCACATTTGCTACACCGTTCGGACGTTATCGTTGACTGCGATTACCGTTTGGCCTGAAGGTGTCTAGCGAAATTTTCCAAAAGCGTTTGGTGCAAGCAATAGATGATTTAGATGGCGTAACCTATGTGGCAGATGACGTTCTGATTTACGGTTCTACCGAAGAAGAGCATGACACTAAGCTACACCGGTTCCTGAGGCGTTGCGTGCAAAAGAACATCAAGCTAAAACGCGAAAAAGTAGAGCTGCGGAAAGAGGAGGTGATTTTCCATGGGCAGGTGTTAACATCCGACGGAATCAGGGTTGACCCAGGGAAGATTAAGGCGATACAAGAGATGCCGTCCCCTAACGATGTGAAGGCAGTCCATCGCCTAAACGGTATGGTGAATTATTTAAGCCGGTTCCTACCAGGACTCGCTGATGTCATGACTCCGATTAGGCAGTTAACTCACAAAGGAGTAAATTGGAGCTGGGGGAAGGAACAGGATTTGGCTTTCGAAACCATTAAGAACCTTATCAGTAATGCGCCCGTACTCGGATATTACGATCCAGCACAACCCTTGGAGGTACAGTGTGATAGTAGCCAGAGTGGAATAGGTGCTGTTCTGTTGCAGAACGGAAGACCTTTGGATTTCCGCAGTCGAGCACTCACAGAGGCCGAGAAGCGGTACGCACAGATCGAGAAAGAGATGCTGGCAGTGGTCTATGCCATGGAAGAAAGACAACCGTGTACACTGATCATAAGCCGCTGGTGTCGATAGTCACTAAACCACTGAATAACGTTCCTCGCCGTCTGCAGCGTATGCTTATCCGGCTCCAAAAGTATGACATTGACATTGTGTACACACCTGGCACACAGATGTTCATCGCGGACACCCTGTCGAGAGCACATCCGCCAGTGGCCGAACATCATCCAGAAGAGATCGAGACAGTTAGCATGGTGCAGCATCTGGCAGTGACAGAAAACCGTTTGAAAGACATAAGGCGTTTCACGGAGGAAGACCAAACGTTTGCAGCTTTGCGAGACGTTATCCTCAATGGGTGGCCAGAAACAAAGAAGCAGCTCCCGAAGGAATTAACACCCTACTTCAATTTTCGGGACGAACTTACTGTCTGTGACGGTCTGTTGTTCACGGGAAGTCGAATCCTAATCCCTTCTTCTCTCCGAAAGGAGACGCTGGAGCATGTCCATCGCGCTCACCTGGGTGCAAATTACACCATTAATCGAGAAAGAAAACTGTTGTTCTGGCCAAGAATGACAGGTCAGATCAAGGATCATGTGTCGAACTGTGAGGCGTGCCGTTCACACGACATTCTGCAAACGAAGGAACCGATGATGCTGCATGATGTTCCGGACCGACCGTGGCAAAAGGTAGCAGCGGATCTATTCTGAGACAACGGAAAGGATTACTTACTCACGGTGGACTACTATAGTGATTACTTTGAAATCGATTTACTCACCACCACGACCACGGAGGCAGTAAGCAACAAACTCAGATGTCAATTCGCACGGCACGGGATACCGGAGGAGCTAGTCTCGGACAACGGTCCCCAGTTCAGCAGCAGGGCATTCCAGGCTTTCGCAACCAAATGGGAATTCACACACCGGCAAACCAGTCCCTATCACAGTCAATCAAATGGGAAGGCAGAGTCGGCAGTGAAGCAAGCCAAGCGAACATTAGCGAAGGCTAGAGATACTCGGGAGGACCCATACCTCATGCTACTGGAGAGTCGCAACACTCCTTCAACGGATATCAGCCTGAGCCCAGTGCAGCGCCTATACAGTCGAAGGACCAGAACTGTGATGCCTGCATCCGCAACACTTCTGCGCCCTGTCACGCCGCAACTTGAGAAAGTACAGAACAGTTTGAAAGGGCGAATGGCTACTCAGAAACGGTACTACGACAACGGCGCACGGGAATTACCTGAGCTGACAGTGGTGGAGGAAGTATGGGTTGAACCAATTCCCGATGGACAGGAGCGGTGGAGAAAAGGAGTCGTGGCTGAGAAAGTCGGTGAAAGGTCATACGAAGTAAACGTTGGAGGGAAGAAGCTGAGAAGAAACCGAGTACAGCTGAGGAGATGTCCGAGGCGACAGCATGAATCAGGGAGAGAGCGTTATACTGCGTGCGGCAATGAGGCGACATCGGCAGATCCAACAAAGAGGACGCGGAGTGGTAAAGTGTATGGACTATTTAGAACATGAAAGAGGGAGAATGTGATGGGAGTATACACTCGAACGAACGTGCGGTGCCAGCCCAGCAAGGAAGCCGTTAGGCTGCCGCAAGGAAAGGCGGCAGCTGATTGGACGTTCACACGTTTCACGCATGCACGCTGATTGGCCAACAGTTGGACGCATTGGAGTGAGTTTGTTTGACTGAATCAAAGGAAAAATGTCATGCATTCACGAAGGTCGTTAATTATGGATCCAACTAGCTGTATATACCGATATGTTTCACTCGCCGTCTGTCTGTGTTTTTGCCTGGTCCTTTTGTTTGCGGAATATATGTTTTGTCCCTGAAGGACCGACTTTTCACGCGGTGTTTGTGTGGAGCACCGTTTTGATGTTGTGTTGCTGAACATCCGTCTTTTCGCTGCGAGAACTCTAGTCTTTGAGACAACGATCCGTATGTTGCTGTTTTCTGACGAATGTGCGCCGTTTGTACACAGCGCGGATGAGTTGCAGCACATGACTAGTGCTCTGGCTTCGACAGCGGTCCAATTCGGACTCACCATCAACACAAGCAAAACTGTTTGTCTCTTTCAGCCTTCACCGGAGATGCAATATTCAATATTGCGGTAACTCCGCATTGGTGCTGAAGTATTGGAAACCGTCTCCCGCTTCTGCTACCTTCGGAGTGTGATGTCGAATGATCAGCAGCTACACAGTGAGCTGCGTATCCGCATGTTGAAGGCAGCGGCGGCATTCGGGAAGCTAGAGTACCAAGTGTGGAACAACAGTCAGTTTACCATTAGCACGAAGCTGATGGTGTACAAATCCATAGTGCTATCCGTTCTTCTATACGGCAGTGAAACGTGGACGATGTGCGATATCTCGAGCAGTTCTAACAGCAGTGTTTGCGACGGATTTTACGGATCGGTTGGGGCGACAGAGTTGCGGACACGGAAGTGTTGCTCCGTAGTCGAATGTATTCAATGGACTGCATACTTTTGCTGAGGCAAGTGAGGTGGCTCGGTCATGTGAGCCGTATGGATTCAACGCGGATACCGAAGCAACTCTTAAATGGTCAGCTGAGTATAGGGAATAGGCACTTGAAGAAACCAGAATTACGTTACCAGAACATGATTAAAGTGAGCCTCACACGTTCTAAGCTTGATTGCAGATTATGGGAATCGAAGACGGTTGATCGGCGTGCATGACGCGAGCTGATCACGAAGGCAGTTACCGAGGTGCAGGAGAAAGCCCTCGTGCATGCAGAGAAGAAGCGGCCAGCACCGATGGGTTGTTCTCCATCGACATCGAGCGCATGGTGCTGTAGCACATGCGGTCGCGAGTGTCTGAGTCAGGCAGGCTTATTGAGCCATGAGTGAGGCCACTCGGGACCACTACCGAAGCGACGACGGGTCCTGCAGAGAACGTAGGCAGAACCAGCGCAGCGGTTGTAGGTACCTTGCATGCGGTTTACTAACCGCGTGCTTGCATACTAAGTCTCTTTATTTCAGGTGGTGGGTTTTCAATTTTTTCCTATTGCTTTTCTTTCTAAAATAGATGTCCACCTGTAAGCTCTTCTATAAACCTGTACAACTCGCTTAAGCCAAATGTGGTTATGTTCGATATCATTTTTCGCGTTTGTGTCATTTCCGTAAAATATACTTTCTGACCCCTGAACTTATCACGGATCCTTTGTTAACAACTTATTTCATATGCTCATTAAGTTAAGATTTTTGTCACGTTTCCTTATGCGTTATTCGAATTGTTTTCTTTGTCTCTCTGTCTCTCTCAATTGATTTGTTGTTACTTGATATCCCTGGTGTGGCTGCGCTTCATGTGCAAGTTGACCAGGTGCCTACCTGTCTTACCCACTACCTCGTCGACACTGGCTCCAGGAGACAGTTTGTCGCTGCTGGAGGGGATGGGGTGCACGGTCCTTGTGGTCATGCTAGGCTCGAAGAGTGGTTCCATACACTCAGTGTGGAGCGGACTACGGTCCAGCCACCGCCTTGTGTGCGCTTGATTCCCAAATACAGCGTGTTGTGTTTGCCGGTGAAGGAGTGTAAGCCTGCTCCGTTGATGAAACTTGGCTCCCATCCACATGCCTCCCGGTCTTATACCTTCGGGTTTACACTGGATATGGGGTGTGTGGTTGGAGCTGTGGGTGTTGCAACGCAAGCCACCAATGGTCCCTCTGTATGCGCAGACTTCCTGTGGCTGGCCACAGTGACAGGTAAATCCGAAACCGGATGCAGCCAACCATACCGAATGCATTTCAAATAGTATTATCCACCCCATCCATTAAAGACTGTGAAGTAAAGGCTAGAACACTGTGAATAGCAAGGAGGTCGGGAGTTCTTGTAGAACCAGCGTGGGTGGTAGATCTCGATTGCTTTCTTGATATGGTCCCCGATTCACAAGTGGAGAAGCTTGTATAATGAATACTTCCACCCAGTTTGCCGTGAGCATCTAATATCGACTCTGCGCTATACCAGAGTTCAGTCAGTCGTAATTCTATATTACAAGACTAACCTCTGATGTGATTATTGATCATCCAGAGATCCGTGCCCCAGATTCGCTTTGGTACCGGCTATGGTTATGGGACAAAGACACATGTCTTATAGCTGTGATTTACCGTACACCAAACTACGTGTGAAATGGACTCCAAACTAAACCACCTTATTTAGCTTGCTTTGAGCACGTCCTACAGTCACATTCTCATGGCAGGCGACTTTAATGTAAACGACCTGGAAATAGCGGCGACCAATAGCATGCAGTTGAAAGCCTGTTTACAAGAGGTACATTCCAGCTACGTCCTGTACAACCACGTGACCACTCCCACCAGATTTCGAACTGCTAACAAGCCGTCGATGGTTGGTCTTGGGCTCACCAACAAAGAACTCATGGTAGACAGAATAATTACAAGTACACAACTGAGTCGCAGTGACCATCTGACGCTACTGCTTAACTATGTATGTTATGCGGAATATCTTGAGGAAGAGGAGGAGAAAGTATACACGGTCACGCGTTACAACGTGCTATCCGCGCTTGTTAAAGAGGTATTTTCGACCTTTTTAACGGAATGCCCCCCCCCCTAGAAATCGCCTGGGGAACTTTTACTAGGACCTTCACCACATTGGTAACTTACGCGTCTAAGCAGAAATCCTTTCATCATCAGAGGAGAAGGAAGTCAATTCTGAGGAGCAAAACATTCGATTGCATGTCCTTGAGGGACTTAGCATGGAGAACTCACAAGGATTCTGGATTCCGAAACCTGGACTGCCTATGTGGCACAGGGTAACTTCTGTATGAGTTTGATTCGCGAGGACAAGCTGACTCACCAGCAGGAGTTAATGAAGAGACTCTGCACGAACCGCAATCATATACAAGCATGTTAATGGCCTTTGTAAGGTGCAACGCAGAATTCCAGCGCTGATCAGCATGAGCACAGACACAAAGCTATCAGACCCAATGTTCATAAAGCAGCATAAACAACGTTCTTCACATCTCGCATCTATGTTAATATTTTTGATTAATATTCCTTCGCTTCATTCCAAGATCCACATACTACGCTCATTTGTTTCTGTGACCGATCCTGACATAATATTTATAACTGAATCGTGGTGCCATGACGACATGTCTAACACCCAGCTAGCCATTTTCGGATATTATACGTTTATGAGAAATCGGCAGTGTCGTCGAGGAGGAGGATGCGTACTTTACGCGAAACAATCGCTGGCAGCAACGACATTCGAGAATCCAGTGCTGAATAATGTGCAAGAGTCACTTTGGCTTACGGTAACGATCAGACACCAGCAACTGCTTGTTGGGTGTATATACAGCACGCCAAACTGCAGCCAAGAGGACTTAGTAGTTTTGTCGTCTGCATTGGAATGTGCCGCAAGCCTTCCGTTTAAACACAAGCTTATCGGTGATGATTTCAATCTGCCATCGATTGCATGGTCTGCAGGAACTGCTCCTCTGAAATTTCATAATCTTATCTCTTGTATTCATATGAATGGTTGGCAACAACATGTCTCCAAACCTACCAGAGGAAACAGCATCCTTGATCTCATTTTCCCGCTGGGCATACCTGCTATTAATGTAACGATCCTTAATGAATTCCTTGGGAGCGATCATCGGGTGGTCAAATGCTGTTTAAGATTACGCATGGCCAATGAACCACACCCACTGCACTATCGTTTATTCAACTCCGTCGACTGGAACACGTTTAAGGATATGGTTCGTTCGATGAACTGGGATGATTTCTTCCTCTCTCCATGCCCTCAAAAAGCAGCAGACGTGTTCTATGATATCATCGGTCTTTGCATTGATTCCTTAGTGCCTCTAAAGTGTGCCCGCGTAAGAAAACAAAAACCCGATCGCAAAGTGTTAGGTATCACACGCAAGCTTCATAAGATCCGGCGGAAATTCAGATTAACAGCAGACTTTGCACTAATACTGCAGCAGGCAAAGATCATCAAGGAACTCGGGCATCTAAATGTTCGCAATCTCATATTAGAAGAACACAAAGCTTTGAATGGCCCGAGTTAAACAACGGAACTGTCCAAACTGTTTCGTGCCAGAGGTTTGCGTCGCAGTAATTTCATCAATTTTATCAGTATGCCGGATGGCACATACCTTGATGCTCCGGGTGAAATTTGTGAGGCTTTCAGCGCCTATTTCGCTGAATCAATGGTTGATGAACCGCTAGACACACCAGCGCTTGTCACACCACCCATTGCTGAAAGTTCATGCACAGTGGAATTCACTATTGCAAAAATCTCCGGTCAAGTCTCCCGCTTGTCTTCCTCGACTTACCCAGGACCTGATGGAATTCCCCCTTGTTTGTTAAAAAGCGGTGGGAGCGACTTGCCTCTTCTATTGCTCAACATTTTTACGCTCTCTTTTAACAGTGCAGTATATCCTAAGCACTGGAAGACTTCCGTTGTTATCCCGCGGCATAAGAATGGAAACGTTCACGAAATTAAAAACTATCGCCCCATCAACCACACACCTGTAATATCTAGAATTATGGAAAGGATAGTGAAAGATGAATTACTTATTTTCTTGAATAAGAAAAACGTCATCAACAATTCACAACACGGTTTTTTGCAGGGCAGATCTTGTGCGACATGCCAGACAGACTTCTTAAACCACACAACGGCTGCCATAGACAAAGGCAACAGTGTTATTGTCCTGTTCTTAGACATGCAAAAAGCATTCGACAGAGTGCCGCATCGAAGACTACTCCTCAAGCTGAAGGAAATAGGTATTGGAGAACCAATGTTTTCTTGGTTGTCGTCATACCTAGCTGACAGACATCAGGTGGTGCGTATTGGCGACCGTGTCTCTAAACCGAAAGCAGTCACCAGTGGAGTAATTCAGGGAAGTGTACTTGGTCCACTTCTTTTTCTCCTCTACGTCAACGATGTATTTCATAGAATAAGACATGGTGCTACTTTTCTGTTTGCTGATGACATTAAAATCGTCTACTCACAAGAACGTGCAGATACCCGCGCAGCCTTGTGCCACATTCAGGAAGATCTATCGGCACTTGAATCCTGGAGCAAACTGTGGCAGATGTCCTTTTCCGTGGACAAGTGTAATATTCTGTCGTACGAATGCGAAGTTCCACCAGGCAGTCTATTATTACAAGGCACGTTTATATCACAGTGCAAAGTGATTCGCGACTTGGGTGTGCGGTATTCCACTACCTTCAACTTTTCGGAACATTGTGACTTCCAAGTTTCGAAAGCCATGAAGACTATTGGCTATATCTGTCATAAATTTCAACTCACAGAATCTCGTATCTGGCTTTACGAAACATATGTGTTACCTGGCTTGCAATACTGCTCACTACTACAGACGAATCTGCGGAAATCTAACCAGCATGCTCTTGAGAACGTACAGCGACGCTTTACAAAGAAGCTGTGCGGATATTCCTCCAAGATGACCTACAGAGAGCGCAGTGAAAAACTTGGACTTGATCCACTTTGGCTACGGATATTGAAGATGAACTTGTGTTTCCTGTACAGAATAATTCCCCATCACATGCACAATTATGCTAACTGTGTCCATATGTCCGTTAACACTAGATACGAGCTACGAAATAAGGAGACAACGGTCATGATTCCAAAGTTCAATACGCGAATTAGGGAGCGTTTCTTCTTAATACACTGCTCAAAACTTTGGAACAAACTTCCAAGAGCTATCAGAACTTGTTGCACATTGCGTTTGTTTAAGCTTTCGATAAAAGATCATTTAACCGTTCAAAATGGGATAATAATGTTTCGAACAGCACAGTCCTTAGATAACGCTTTTGAGAACGGAGTTAATGGTGCCTGAAAATGCATGTGGTCAAGTGCACAAGTGGTTATATTTTGTTGGCCCGCAGCACTTTATTCTCTCTTTTTTTCGTGTGCGATCAACTCTCATGTGACTGCTAAAAACTTGTCAGACGATAGAACAAGAGGAATGTAAATATTTTGGACCGCTTCTCGCTACACAAATTTTCATTTTGTGCTCACATTTTTTTAAATTTATTATACCATTATTTGATCCGTCCCTTCTGGGGACGGCTTCTCGCATCGTTGAGCCATATACAATTTATTATACCAGCAATGGAAGCAGCCGATCTCTTACATTTCCATTGCTAAATAAACGCTGAAAAAGACAACTTACCTATCTTTTGATAATTGTCTATTTACTCCCACCATCCTGTAGGAATTTTCAAGCAACCCGCTTTTGCACCCGACATAAATCATTGTTCATTGTTCATTGCTTATATGTGCGTGGTTGATTTGCTACAGGGCCAATGTTATTTTTCACGTGTATATACGATGAACAGTGGATAATAATTTATCCCTGGATAGAAGCAAGTGCTTAACACGTCCCGTAGGATGGTTGGGATGAATACAATAGAAACAAAAGGTATATTTTGTAATGTCCGTCCTTTGCCTATGCTGTCTGCGCCGCAAACCCAGGCGGGGACAAACAAATAACGGAAGCGTGCCAGACCGAAGTGTGTGAGAAGCAAATCACGGTTTCTCTTTTATAGCATATACCATTGTATGCGTTTACACGTTTCTGCGATGGCTCACATCACTTGTCTGGGAGAATCAAACGTGCTAGCGGTCCGCAATAGCCAGCTGTATTCGCCCTCAAGCCGGCCGCATCCTAACCCATGTCATGATAACGAACTGATTTCATCAGCTTTCCGCTTGAGTTACTGAAGCCTCACTTCATGTCTCGAAACCGTGTCATGTGCTTTCGTTGTGGCCGCCTGATAGTATGTGAATCATCTGCCGATCAAATACCGAGTTAAATGCGATGATAAAAGACGTCGGTGTAAAATCAAAATCGAATGCTAGCATAGAGAAATACACGGGTGAAGTGATCCTTGCCTTAAGCATGAGAAAAGTAACATATGGGCCCTCACATATGCGCCACTTCCTAGGGTTCCTGTGACACATAAATCTCGTAAATGGGCATGATTAATGTGGTCGACAATAGCGTAGTTTAGGTAACGAAGTGATAGGGGCCAAGGGCAAAATCCAATCGTCTTTTGAACATATCCATGGTGGGGGAGGAAACAACTAAGTTTGGAAAGGAGTCTCTGGGTTGGCAAACCAGAAGAGCAAAATAATTCCGTCAACATTCCAAGTTTCAAGCAGTTATCTCTGAGGTTAGTGTTATGACTGAATTTCACCAAGTGATGGCATAAACAATTAGGGTCATCCAATAGTTGATACACTACTTTGAGATCGCCGTACAGCCTTCGGTAGCGTGCTCTGCAAACCCAGTGACTTCAGCCTCCGCTGGCAACACAGATTCCGTAGGTACCGTATATGACTGAATATTTGCATGTTCATAGATAAGCCGACAGTATAACTGCAACATCAAATTTGTCCACAGTCGCAAGTTCCCGTATTAGCCGACTCATAAATAATCAGCAAAAGAGAAACGAAATTGTTCGTCCAGGAGTTTGCCATCAACACTACCTGCTCGCACTTGAGTGAGTTCAAGTTATCTGCTATTAATCAGTTGTGGTGACTGTAATGTTATAATCGCACTTACTGGGGCTTAGGGCTGCCAGAACAGGCTTTCACAGCAGCGGACAGTGAATTGACCAGATGTCAGTCTCATAAAACAGGTAAGACCACCAACAATGTAGGGTAAGGTGAGATGGTGTGTCATGCATATAAACCAAAGTAGAGCAGTTGATTAGAGTGAAGTTCACGGTCAGGGGTATGGTACGACCTTGTACTTTTCAGGCACCGGATCCACTGGCACAACATAGTGGTTAAGGACTTTTGGTTCGCTACTGCCATCCGTCGCGAAAGTCAAATGTGCAATATGCCGAGAATTTTTGATACTGTTAATGGATCCAGTTATAGTCACTTTAAATCCCCGTCTGGATTACCGTTAGTCACTAGCGGGTGGTGCTAAGAGGAAATGAAGTCGTTGGAAAGTGAACTCCAAGTGGATTTTGTTTGTGACATTTTCCAAATTCCAAATAGCCTTTTCATAATCCGACCTCCCATTATGGAAACGAAACATTATCCAAAATTTGTCGGCTCATATTCGGTAATAAATAGTAGTTAAAGTTCTTTGTAGCCCTATGTTGGGGTGTCCCAAGCACTTCTAGGTCACATTTCAACCAAGGTTGCCAAACTTGGATGGCGTATTCAACGTGAAGACTCACATAGGAATTGTACATCGTGGTGAAGAACGATGGGCCAAGTCTCCCGAATACCCTTCGCAGCAGGCCAACGCGCTGGCTGCCTTTATCACAGCTGCTTCAGACTGCTTTGAACCGTTAAGGTCACCGGGGTGTGGATGGAAGAAGAGGAGGGATGGCCAACACATGACTTGGTCGAGAGGAATGAAGGCCCTTACTTTGGAGCTGGCCTCGGTTGGAGCGCCACGGATCCCTGGTTGGGGTCCAAAAGACGATGAACACGTTTGGATAAATACACTTGCTGACATGGCAAGGAGCCGACCTCAGTGGCGTTCCTGCTGTGAGTTTCTTTGCCCCTCCCCATCCCTTTTAACCCCCCCCAACCACGATCTCATTTCGTAGCGTAATATAATCACAGAATAATTTTGCTTGTTGCCTAGTAGCCGGCTGGTAGCTTACCGGAACGATGCCCATCCGTTGCTGTTAGCTCAGCTGGCATGCAACTGTTGTATTTATTTCCTTTTCTTTTATGTATTGCGGCACAGTAGCTGAGGTGGTTCCCACCTCTAGCTAACGTGTATAATGATGATGATGGCGGTGATGATGTTAAGGTCACTTTGAATAGGCACACCAAGTTCTCGTTCCTGGGAAGTGATTTGCAACATATGCGACCCAAGCCAATACACGTGCTTGTCTGTGGCGTAATAGAATAATGCAACATATTTCCACATTGAATGGTAGGGCGTTCTGAACTGACCAGTTCGAAGTCGTGTTAAGATCGCAAGGGAGCACTTCTTGGTCTTCCGGTCCTCGGATTACTCGCCATATCCTGATAACATCTGCGAAAAATAAGAAATCCGAAGCAACTGATCTCGCTAGATCGTTAATGAATGCCAAGAATACGCAGTTCTAGCACCAAGTCTTATCATACACCGCACTTCCATCAATCGCATCGGACAACGATTTCCTGACTCTCACAACCAACCGAGAATGGTACAGCAAGTTGTTTATCCAACTCAGAATTGTACGATAATCGGTAAGGTCAGTGCGGCTACCTCCTTTATGGACTGGTATGATGACCCATCGCTTCCATACTGGTGGGAATTAATTCTCCTGTAGACCAGGAAAAAGGACAGTAGTACTGCTAAACTGCTGGCTACCAAAATATCGTCGAGGTAGGAATAAGCGAAGTCTGGGCTACGATTGACATCGTGGATGAAGTGTTGGAAGGTTTGTGCGGCGTAGCGCAGTCCAAATGGAATTCTTAACATTTCAAACAAGACGAAAGGAGTAGTGAGGTCTGTTTTAGGAGTGTCACTTTTTCCACAGGTATCTGATGATAGGCGCGAACCAGATCAATCTTGCTGAAGATCGTCTTAATAGTGAGGAATACCGTAAGGTCTTGCATGTGTGGGATGGGATACCTATCTGGGACGGTTAGCCGACTGAGTGCGCAGTAGTCACCACAAGGGCGCCAGGCACTAGAATTTTTTGGGACCACCTGCAGCGGAGAGGACCAAGGGCTGTCAGATGGGCGGATTATTCCAAGTTCGAGCATGTGCTCAAAGTCCGCCCTAGCTGCGTTAAGTTTCTCGGGTGGTCAACGGCGTGGACGGCAGTTGACGGGCGAACCATTTATCGGTATATGCTGCGTGACTTGGGATGGCATGAGCAGGGCTGCGTTCATTGGCCGAACAAGTTTTGAGTACTGGTAGAAGAGGTTAACCATGTATGGCGATGTGTGAGGTAAGGCGAAGACCAGGCTGTTAAATACGATATGGGTAGTGATGCCACGTACCCTGAGTTTCGTTGCAGTGTCGACTATCATCTGGCGTTTCGCATCCACCAAGTGGTCGAAATGTCTGAGAAAGTCAAGGCCGATGATGGCAAAGGGGACTGCAGCGACCGTGAATACCCAGCGAGACGTGCGCCGAAGACCTAGGTTCAGCGTATTTGACCGATGGCCGTAGGTGGCTTTTGGCGTTCCATTGGCGGCACTTAGGCTTGTTGACAAAGAAACAGTTGGCTCACCTGGAATAGGGGGAAGACGCTGACTTCGGCCGGGTATCAACTAAAAACTGGGTCTCGGAATCATAATCCTTAATGTAGATGAAACAACTATGGGCTTTGCTGACACCGCTAGTCGCCATTAGGGGCTGCCTAAAAGTTCCCCTGCTTCACGGCGCAGAAACTGCATGGTTGCTCGCACTTACGGGCTTTGTTACCAAAACGCGAGTGGTAAAAGCGAAAGCCTGCATTGTTGCGCTTTGTGGGACGAGGTGGTGAGCTAGAGCGGCTGTGCTGTTTATGGTCTAGGGAGCGTTTCTCAACTTCTTGTTGTAGTGACGCTACTTGTGCTGATAAAGCGTCGATTGCCGACGGCTCATTAGTGGCGGATGTCGCTGGGACTGCGAAGGTGCTAAGTCGAGTGATTATCCTAGATACGTTCGTTGGCTGATGCCGTTCGATGACACGGTTTGCTAGTTCTGCAACTGCTGCGAGAGGCAGAGAGCTTGACACGGCGAGAATGGCCTGTGGATTTTCCGGGAGACGTTGTATCCACCTTTCGAGGAGAATCCCCGCGTCTATGCTGGAGGTGCCTAGGAGCTGTTGCATCTGTCGTAACAAAGCTGAAGGCATTTTGTTCCCTAGTTGCGGATCCTTAAATAGTTGCTGCAGTCTAACCTTGTCGGTGGGCGTGATTCGCTGGATGATCGCCTGCTTGCAAATCTTATATTTCGCATCAAGAGGAGGGCAAGCTATGATGTCTCTCACCTGGGAGTATACATTTTGCGGAAGCCGATACATACGTTGGTGATATTTAGCCCAAGCAGAAGAAATTCTACAATTGTGAACAGTAGATTTTGGATGTGCAGACCATATTAACGGGTCATTCTCCCATAAAGGTTGGAAGGCCAGCTCTGCGGCACTAACCACGTACGTGGATGGTTTAGTCTCTGAACTATTCATTGTGAAAAATGCATAAGTATATGCGGCAGGTGCGAAAATAAATTGACAGCGAGTAATGAATCAAAAAGTCACTGGAACCAGCTCACCAGAATGAAAATTCAAAATGGACCGGGGTCACCTGGCGCCTGGGATACCAGTCGGTAATCAATTGCACGTGTTAGACGTGGCAAATACGAGACAGTATGGAACTTGGAGGCAACTGAACACAACCTGGATTGTGCAGGCTACAAAAATAGGAAGTGAATCAACAAGAGCGAGAAACGGTACAGTCCGGTACTCAACGAAGCATTTCGTGTCAATGAATGTGCAGTCAGTAAAACAACTGGACGTTTTGTAGTTTAGGACAATAAAATCCAATGTTGCAAAATACGGTTTGTTGTTTGGTACAGTAAGATGCTATCGACGCCAAGAGTACTGTGAAGAAGCGAGGATAACAACTTCTTGAACACAACTTCTGCAAGAAAGGTGAAAATGGATAAACTTGACTGTGGAGTAATAGAAACGGGGAAAGTATTTGGGCTCGTTGCCTGCTGGAACGTGAGTAATAAAGCCGTGAGAGATTGATTGCTTTCAATCTTGATCATGTGCACCTGTCAGTCGTGATCAGAGCTGGGATTCTGCGCTTCACTTTACAATGGCCATTAACATGCCTGTATAGGAGTTTGCAATTAGTGCAGAATCGCTTCATTAATTCCTGCTGATGTGTCACCTAGTTCTCGCCGATCAATTTCATCCAAAATTACGCTGTGCCGCGTATGCATTGCAGGGGTCGGCAATCGGGCACTCCCTGTGAGCTTGTCATGTCAAATTCCTAAGAGACATATGTGTACGTGTTCCGCTCCTCATAAATGATTTTTTTTAATTTTGCGATGGAAGAGTTTCTGTTCCGATGCGTGCGTCACCATTGTGCTAAACGTCTTTGTGAGCGTTGCCTAGATGAGGCCTGGGGCATTCATTTAAGAAGGTCCAAGATGTGTCTTTAACAAGCGTGGATAATACGTTGTAATGTGTGGCAGTATATACTTCATTGTCTTCCTTTTCAGGATATTCCGCATAGCATAAATATAGTCAAACAGTAGATTAACATGGTCACTGCGACCCAGTAGTGTGCTTGTAACTATTCCGTCGACAATGAGTTCTTCGTTGGTGAGCACAAGGTCAGGTATTTACGGCCTGTTAGCAATTCGAAATCTGGTGGAAGAGGTCACGTAATTGTACAGAGGGTAGATGGAAATTAGCTCTTGCCAGAAGGCTTTAAACTGCGCACCATCGGTTGCTGACGGTTCCAGGTCGTATACACTAATGTATCCAGCGATAAGAAGGTGGCTGTAGGACTTGTTTAAAGCAACCTAAAAAGGTGGTTCTGTTTGGAGTCCATTTACTTTGTAGTGCTTTGTGGAAGCTAAATTACAACTAGTCGTCATGTGTCATTGTTCCGCAACCGTAGAGGGCACCAGAGCGAATAAAGGGAGCAGAATTCTGGGGATCGACAACTTCACATCGGAGGTTTGCATTATACTTAGTAGCTACACCACCATCCATTCCAATTCTATCGTACCGTAGCAGCGATATACCGGGTAAATTGATCTCAGAATCCGTTATTTCGAGATATAACCAGGTATCTGTAATCATGATGACTTCCAGCGATTAGGAGGCATGGAGTTCGCTAAATTCGGCCAAAGAACTAAAAAGAATTTGGACGTTTGCGTACAAACAGCATAGTGATTTGGTTCTTAAGAGTACGTCGACGGATATTGACATTTTGCTTGTTTTTAAGGTGACCGTTAGGTAGCCAGCCTTTAATCGGTTTTTTGGTAGGTCGTTGGTTTATGAACTTCCATCGAGTTGCATGGCCCTGTAGGGGTTCCAAATCAGGTTTTTCACTAGTGCTTCGCTCTGCATTGTTTTATTTGAGGTGTTTAATCTCTGCCGATGACGTCAAAGTATGGTAAGCGAATAATAGACCAAATGCTATTACACCACTTCAAGCCGATCTGCATAAGGTTTACGTGTGGCCAATCCAGAATCTACTTCCGTTCAATGTGGAAAACTGTAAAGTGCTGAATTGACGACACCAGCTGTGGTGCTTCTATAAAATAGTCAACCAAAATCTACAAACTAGTTCCAGCAAAAGGGATCTTGGCGTTCGGATCCAAGCCCAACTTGAATGTTCGGATCAGGCTAAAAGGGCATTAAACATGTGCATTTGAAAGGTGTGCTCCCTGCGGCGTGCTTCCGGACTATTCTACTTTTCGATTTTCCAACACCTCCTCGGCTCACCCATACGTCCATAGTGGAAGGCGCAATACAGGTCTGGCAGCTGAGAAAAGATTTCACCAATTCGGAGGTACCTCAACGCTGGACAAACAAGGATGTTAAAGGTCTGTACCATTTGCCTGATGAACAAACGCTGGGAGTGCTCGGCTTTTCAGTGGACTGTACCGGAGACTGCGTGAAGACCTTATTATTGTAGCGACAATGACGCGATAATAAAGCACAATCTTTACTGGCGCGATCACAAGCTATGTCACCACTCACACAGGCGTACATTAATGAATCATGTTTCCTTCCCTCGTTGCACCATCTCTCCTGGCTTCCGCTCGAAACACGTCCATGCACCCTTTGAGGTACAAGAAGAATTATTCTACGTCCATTTCGCCCCCCGTCGCTCCGCTTCCACGTGTCCCATTTTGACCGATGCGGACTCGTTCGATAACTCGTGCCTTAAGTGAACGTGAATGTATTGCTCTGCGTGTGATTGTACCCTGAGGATACAATAACGGCGGTTTTGTCTGAGTTATTGCGTTCTCGACAAAAACTCTCATCGTCTTGTTTGGCTCAGGCTCACTAGCGGGCTCCGCTCGGGCTCCGTTTTCGCCTGGGTCTGTCAGGCCAATGTTGCTCCGTCTGCTTCCTTCATTGTGCCCGTTTCCATTTCCGTCCGCTCCAGTTTTAGTGGTCTTGCTGCCCTCCGGGCAACCACTGTCTTCCGCCTCCCAACATTATGACTTTTGTGGGACCGGAACCCATCTGCCACTACTTGCTGGAGTACAGTAGTAAAAGTACTTTGCTTGGCCACCAACTGATGCTGGTAGAGCAGTACGATAGTTTGGAATACTGTCGGAATTTCTTTTCTGTACGTGTTCACCAAGCGTGGGACGTCTTTCTGGAATATGTCATCTGTTCCCTAACACTCGTGGAGTTCAGAGCCCGAGTTGGCCTTGCACTCATTTCGCTGCACCATGCCACATGACTCATTATCCATACCTGAACACGATTGTCTGTTAGAGATTTCAATGCGGGTCACCTTCCACAATACTCTCCACCTTTATCGAATCTCCACCAGGATGCGACTTGGTTTTTACATTTGTCATCCCCCTTATGGACTTACAGTGGATTTACGCTTTTTGTCGCGTATACCTCTGACAGTCCAGCAGTGTGAAGTTACTTTTTCTGACACCTATTCCATCTCTTAGCACATTCATCGTGACCAGCCCGCGCGACCTGTAATGTTTTGGCTCTTTGACCCATACAATACCGTTGTTACCTTGTTCCAACCTAAAGGAAGATTCGCATCATTTGATGATACCGTAACAAATCAGCTTCTATGGCTTTGCCATTTGTCATCAGTTGCACAGTGGGGTAACACGGGTAAAAATTGTCAGAGCTTAACAGGTGTTCCGTAGGACAAGCAGGACGAATATCGGAAAGCATGATAAAGGTGCTAGCAAAAAGTATGTTCGCACCGATTGGCCAGCCAAAGCATACAAACTGCAAACTGCAAATGCATAAGGAATACCGTGAAATAAAACGTTAGCACAATCCGCACCATCTCCTGATGGAAACTGTAAGAGGTGAAAAAGGTGGAATACATTCTTGGAGCACATCAGCAGTAAAATTTCTAGCAGAAGCTTGTGTCTAGCAACAAAGCATACGGGATGGTGTTTCTCGAACAACCGTCAACTTGTTTTGCATTTCCAATGTCCCCATCTCTAGTAGTGACTAAATGTGCTGGGTAGATGAAACAATCATGATTCCTAAGGAGTTCATACATAATTCGCGCTCTCAGCTTGAATATTTCGCACTCTTTCCTAGTTTCAGTACAACAAGGCGTACCGCTTGGACACACATTTCGTCCACTTTTTAATTCGAATTGAATAACAACTCTTCAGTATTTGTGAAGCCCGCTAACTGAGTTATACGGAGAATCAACAGATCTGCCATACATATTTTGTGACAAAACCATTAGTTGGTATGCCGTACATGAAAATCTTGATCGATCTGTATCCGACAGGTTTGATGAAGTTCGCTTAGGTCTTGGAAAGTGTTTGTGGGTAAAGGATGAGATCTTTCACCGAAATACCATGCCTCCTAAAGAAAGATTTTCACCGAATCATCAGTGAGGCGAACCACTCTTCGCAGCCGTCTACATATGTGTCAAGTAATAAACCGTTGGTTTCGTTTAACAATAAGTGTGTTTGTTACCACGAAGCTCCCAGTTACAAACTTACATTCTGGAAACTAACATGAATGTTTGAGTCATAGAGTCATTGCCAGTTGGGTCCCACCCATTTACCTAAGGATTTTGTGGTGGTCAAACAAACGCGCGATGGTTATATCCCAGGCACCGCAGCAAGGTTCCGCGCCTACTGATTACCAACAACCTCACATTAGTCTAATTATGAGACAACCGGTATCGATTTGCTTATGCCCAGATGGCAGCAGACGAAAACTCTTGCATGGACAGTGTAAAGTGAATCGATGATGTCTTTCATCGATGGTGTGCAATCCCCTTTAACGGAATATTGCACATTTCCATCTCGTCATACCAGAGAATGAATACGAGTGATTGGAGTAAGTGAACCTAATTGTTTAATGTTTTTCTTACGCTTCGGGATGTACAACGTCCTTAAGGACCAATTGCATAGCATGGTTTCAACACCCGGTTGCCACGTTACCGGCTCATACATACGATGGTTGAATCCTTACCTGAAGTTGTCACTTGAGTTATGCATGGCGGGGAGTCCAGTCATCAGTAAGTAAACGAATGAATTTAACCAAGCGACCCGGCCAGTGGCGCAACTGGAGTTTCGCAATGGAAGTGAGCAAGGTCAGTATAAAGAACAAGCAAGACGGATACCGAGTATTGGCTGAAGTTAAACTGGACACTGTGGTTGAGGAAGTGGTGTAATGTAGAGCACATGTAGCTTGAAACAGCTGTGTCACTAGTCGCTTAGGACAGTCACTGTACCCCGAGGTTGATGAGCCAAGTCCTGCTTTTGATTGATCAGACACTTAGCATGCCATAACAGGAAAACTGAGCTTGTGAGTGCAATGATATGCGTATTTCTTCGATCACACAGACTTTATGTGGGCCACAAACTTTTCGTAAGGAGAGTGAATATAACACAAAGCCAAGACGCGATTTGCTTAGTTCCTCAAAACTGTCACACTCAGCGAAAGGAGAGTTGATCATGAATATTGGGAATCAACCATAGTTGCGATCTTGTGGGGGCACATTTGTCATCTGGTCATTAACAGTGGCAATTAGGTTTGTCCAAATACATCGTCTCCGTGCTGTGCTAACTGACTTTTCAGCTGGATTACTTACTCTTGTAACAGTTTATGCGCCATAACACATTAACTGTTCCGGTCCCCATATTGGGATCATTTACTGTAAACTGTCTATCAATGCCACCAGTGACCTGTTCAAGAAACAGGCATGCTTATCATACTTGAGGATTGTACTCGTGTAGCGGGTGCTACATAAAGAAGTTGCATTAGATTGACTGTCCCCACCGAGATCATCCTTCCAGTCAATTTAGAAATTTCGACCGCGTAAGTGAAAGGCAGAGATTGAAAGCAAAAAAGCATTTATACGAAATTCTCTTTTCATTGCTAGTGGTTTTCCGTGCTGAATGTCAAGTTGTTAGTAGTATAATCGCACCTTTCTATCCATTTTATAATTTTGATGGGTGCGCTTGGTCCATATATCTCGAACTCCATTCGTGATCACACTTGACACTGACCGAAGTGTCAACAAATTGTTGGTAATTCTATTTTACAGGGAACGTCACAAAGCAGGCTTCTTTGTTTGAAAAATGTTGATGACATTATCAATAACCATGACTTCCAGAATACTGAGGACGAAGACATTAATAATGGTCATTTAGATGTTGCGAAGCTTTCTCCGGAACGGGTCGCTGGAGTGTCAGATAACGGAAACATTAATTATAACGCCTTGATGACGAATCAGCATGTCTCCAGAACTCATTGTGTAACAACGCAGGCTGATGATCTTGGAGTGGCCATTGAGTTGATCTCAAGCAGCGCTACCGAGGATACGGCCGAATCGCCTGGGGAAAGTGAGCCGCAGCTTCGACTCCAAATGTAAAAAAAGAGAACCAATTTCTTCCAGAGACTACAAAAACTGTGCTATGCAAAAAAGAAATCTCAATATGGTATTTTGAAAGGTTAACTAACGAGATTATTCTCAAAGATATCGTCCAGCAAACGGTAAAAGATGCGATATGCAAATACGTCAGAGTAAAAAGGGACCAAGATGGATATCGAATGTCGGCTGAAGTTGAGGAAGTGGAGAATTGAGAGCACAGGTAAGCGAGAGCAGCTGTCACTATTCCCTTTAGACAGTCAATGTGCCGCGAGCTTGACGAGCCAAGTCCAACATTTGTTTGATTGGTCACTTGTTCTGACATGCCAAAACAGTAATGATGGTGTTTGCGTTTATTGATTTTCTTCTCTTCACTGGATACCACACAAATCTTAAAGAAATATTATACTGGTGTGGAGATAAAGAGATGTACTTTCACTGTGTGATGAATTTGTTGGATAGAAACAAATATCTGGAAATAAAACACTATCTCCATTTCGTTTACAACTGGGATCTGTAAGGAATACGAACAACTGATAGGGATACCTACTTGAATAATCGCCCACTAGCTGACAAACGAAAGGAAAGCTTCTCATATTCAGCTGTTACACAAAAGTCTTCAATATTGTACAATGCATACACGAAAAAGGTACTAAGGTGGAAAGACAGCAAATGGTTAAAATGTAATTTTGTTTGTAAGCTGCATAACGACGGGGGTCTGTTTGTACAAAAGCGCACCAAATATGGGATTAGGGATGATTGGTAAGCCGTTGTACGAGAATAAATGGATTTACATTTTTGTCTAGTTGAGGAAGTTGAATTACAGCCAGACAGGACACCATAAACGGGGTGACTTGCGTCAGCGAATGTTTTTGAAGCAAGCCTTTCGCATGAAACGGAATGAGTAGACACAAGATTGTCAACAAAGGTCGGTTTTAGAATACCACTACATCGTGACAGTTGTGTCAACGACCTAGCTAGAATTCAGATATGCTTCCTTAGGAAACCGGGAAGTGTTACAGGGGAGTAAAATAGGCCCACTGACACAAGCGATGATAAATCGCAGTATTAGACAGAGGCGGAGAGGGGAGGACCGCAAGCAGACAACGTAAAAGGAAAGCCTTTCCAGTTTTGTAAAACCTTCATTCACTTGAAATGACCATGATAGATCACGGCTGAGTGTAACACCTAGATACTTCACAGACTCGGTGGAGTGCAATCATTCACCATCTATGTGAACTCCAGAGTAATCCACTGGCAGTTGCTGATAACGACCGTCCCTGTGAAGGGAAAAATGAACGTCACTGCATTCTAATGCATCTAGCGATAAAAGGCAAGCTCTAGACCATAATGTAAGGTTGTCCAGATAGGCTTGTAACTTGATTGATATGGCTGTGGTCGGATTCTGTATACCTAGGACCATATCGTCCGTATATTTAAGAGATATCGCTTCGTCAGGAGCGGGTTATGCGGCGACATAAATGGAAAAGAGGTATGGATTCTTGAAGAACCCCGGTGGCTGTGGTAAGTGGCGAGGAAATTGTACACCCAAGTGGATTAAACTGCGCACGTCCAGAGAAATAGTCCATCAGCAGGTAGCCATTGGAATGTTGGATTCCGGTATCACATGGGACTCTCACAAGAAGCTCACAGTTTACACTGCCGGAAGCATTGCTATAGTCGAGAGAATATACTCGCAGGGATTTGATCTTATTGTCCAGTGACCCCAGCACTGAAGGTACATGATAGGCTTGTGCGTTTTCAGTAGGCCTCAGTCTACGATAAGCAAACTGAAGCAGATCATCTGGAAGAGTTTGTGACATCCTCCTTAGAAGAACACTCTCGAAAACCATCAGGTTTACTGAGGTGTAGGCAATTGGCCGTCCTTTAGCACCGAAGTGATTCTAGCATTTTTCCAATAGTCGGCAATTTTACGTTCCAGTATGCACGACGTGTATGTGTTACCAAGAGGCTTGGGCCAAGGAATCAGCACACACCGTGAAGACAATGAACAATGATTTTATACGAGTTAAGGAGCATAGGCTTTACAAGCCCTGTTGGGTGGTCCGCTGGGTTAGCGAAAATCCTTAATAAAAAATAGCAGTTAGTACTTTTACTGTCAAAAGAATGGACTTATCGTTTTTGATTCAGTAACCCTGCACCCCAAGCATTTCCATAGCATCAGTAAGCGAAAAAATAAATCCAAGGTATTTCCCGGGTGTAGGATGGAGAGTAGCGTCAACTAACGAACTGTATGTGGCGGAGTGCGTCATTCAACCGACATTTAAATATGGCTAGCGTGGGTGATGAAACAACAGATTCGGGGAGAGCATTTCATGGTTGACATACACGAATGGCGGCTGTCCTGTTCTGCTAATTTGAAGGAGTGGTCTCTAAGTTTGCTGTTACTGCTGAGTTGCACTAAAGTGCGGCACATATGATTTGGATTGTGGAGAATCAAATACCACATACTCAAGTCGTCACGTAGTCAGCGATACCGCCCGCTGAATACTTACATACATTTCAGCCTTTGATCGTACGGAAGGTGGCGCATTCCAATGACGTATTTAGAAGCCCGACATTAAGACTCGTCCAGTGCAGTGAGGTCGCAGTTCAGCCTTGGCTGTCAGACTTGAGTTGCGTATTTCATATGAGGACGAACTTACGCATTCAGCGTCTGTCTGAAAATAGTGGTAGCTAGTTGTCTGATCGCCCGTAGTAGCAAGCCGACGTACTGGCTACCAGTTTTCGAGGCCTTTGCGGATTGCCTGGAACAGCCCAAATTATCCTGAACAGGGACTACGGGGTCACGTTCGACGGATGAACGCTGCAATACTTGCGTTCTTAGCATGTAGGAATAAGTACTTTGGTGTCGTATGAAAAGCATCTTGAATTGGTCCACGTTGAACTTTAACAGCTTTCGGGTTGAGCAATCATGTATCATATTTAGGTCAGACTGAAGTAAATTCTGATCGGCATCAACCTGAATCCGACGCCAAATCTTGATATCGTCAGCAAACAGCAGGAAATTTGAAGCGATATACCCTGTAAAGCCATTGATGAATAACAAAAACAACCCTGTACCTAGAACTGAGCCGTGGTTCACACCAGCGACTACTGGTATGGGTTCAGCTAGGGAACTCCGGACTCTCACCACTAATTGTCGCTGCAGGAGATAGGTGGCGATCCAGCTCAAAAGATGGTCCCTGAGCCCGTAATATTGGAGCTTGGAAAGGAGAACCCGAGGATATAAACGATTGAAGACCTTTGACAAATCCAAGTAGATCACATCAACGGCCTCTCCAGCGTCAGCTGACTCGGTCCAACTATTCCGCGTGATTAATACATTCGTCGTGCATGATCCCCGTCGAAGAAAGTCCTGCTGCTAGGGAGAAATGATGTCACAATGTTATAGGTAACACACCAACGCATCTGCTAGGATAGCTTCCATGACATTGGATAATACAGGGAGAAGGGACACTGGACGGTTGTTTGAGGGCTCAGTCCTGCTTCTGCGTTTATGAATCGGAGTTATTATTCCAAGTTTCCACATCGCACGAATCTGGTTCTGGTCGAAACAGCGCTGGAAGAACTATGCCAAAAGGTTTTGCCAGTTATCTTGCTGTTGTTCCCACTGCCTCTGGCGAATGAGGTCGACTCCCGGGGAGCTGTGGTTGCTCAGAGTCGTCAACATCCGCAAAACATATTCGGCAGTGAAAAAGTTGTGGGTGAGTTCTGGAGGCGAATAAACAAAAGTTGGAAGATGGCCTCGTTGTAAGACCCTCTGAAATGTAGGAGTATATAGCGTCAGCAACCCGTTTGCTGCTTCTGTGGCTGTTCTAGTTGAACTCTCTGTCTTCCGCAGCGAAAGAATTCCCTGCCTCACCTTACGACCTCTACTGGCACACTTGTACAGCAGTTTGTGGTTAGCGCTGAAAGTTTTCGCCATATTCCGCTGAAATGTGACTTTTTCATCTCTGAGCTGTTGTGTAGCGGTTACGATGGGATACGTAGTTGTCCCAGTTATCTGGCGTTAGTGATGAACTGTACTCTCGCCAGGTTGCTTTGCGTATAATCATCCATTTTCTAATCCTGCTCCTCACGAAGGAAACGGTATTGGGCCCATTGAGAACCCTTTTCACTGAGGTATCCGTAACAAGTTGAATGAATTTACTGCCGAATTCAAGCCAAGCGACTTTCGGATGGCCTTCAGCGGGGAACAACCAGGTTGTGGTACTGACGAGTTGGGGTAAACGGTCGTAGCACTTAATGGCGCGCACCAGATCAGGGTTTTGGTTGTGATATTCCGCATAGCAGATGAAGTCGAAACTGATGATTGCATGATCACTGCGACACAAAGGATATTCTACGAGCAATATATTAACCATTTGTTCCTCGTTGGTGAAAACACGATCCAGCTAAGAAGGTTTATTACCTGTTCTGAAACGAGTGAGTGTTATAACGCGATCGTAAAGTTCAACACTGATTATTAGCTCTTGCAGAGCCGCTTCGAATGGCTCCCCGAATGTAGCATGTGTTTCTAAACAGTGTACCTTGAAATCACTCATGATAAAGACGTGAGCGTGTTTTCGCTATAGGCTGCATCTTAAAGCTGTCGCAAGTTGGTAGTTCACTTCTAGTGTGGAGTTTGGGGGGCGGTATACCAAAGTATAATGCAGGTGCCGCTGCCATGTAATTGCAGGCGGCACCAGAGAGTCGGCGAACTGTAAGTCTGAATCCTCAATGGCCTCACACTGTTGGTCGCTTCGGTAATAGAGAAGTACCCCACCTCCTTTTGTAAGTCTGTCGCTTCGTATGAGTGACATGCCCAGCAGTGAGACTTCACGGTCTGTCATCCCAATGTGAAACCATGTCTCGGTGACACAGATAATATCGCACGGCTTGGCAATTTGGTGATCCTTCACTTCGGTCAGCTTATTGTAAACGCCTTGAGCATTTGCATAAAGGCAAGATAGTTTCTCGGTTCCTAAGAGCTCGCAGTTAGCCAAAGGAGTCGTGTGGTAGAATGCCGACCGATGCGAGGTCGGCCGTTATTCCTTTTTTGATTGGACGTTGTTGACACGTCGTTCGCAAAGTGATTTAGCCAAAGTACGTCCCTTTCCTCGTCCAGACCTGCTGCAGAATCGCATGACTGAGCGGTAAAGCGCTGCTCATGTATAATCGCGGGTAGGATTGCTTTTTCAGGTACGCTCATGTCTGGTCTTCGCAAGCATTCAGCGACTTTTAATCGAAGTTCAGATGGAAAGCTTTTACGATGTCTCCGCCAACGTTCTAACACTTCCGTTAATGTCTGCTCTGACTGAACCAGGAGTTTTAGGGTCCTTGGTTTGTTTCTTCTATAATTTGGTGAGAGAGATAGCCTTTGGAACGACCGCGCCACAGTGTTGTCCAAAGAAAGTGTTTCACGAATGAACCGCCCCTGTTCCAAATCGTGAGTACTGGCCTCATGAATATGGTGGGAAGCAAGTCTTGGGACGTCAAAAATAAAGATGGTGTTTAGATAATCCAGCTTTCTACGTCCATCGCTGACGTTTCTTTTCGACTGTCGTGTACTCCAAGTGACTTCAGGATAGATGTGTACCTTACAAGGCTAGTGTTGTAGCACACTTGCAGACAGTAAACGATTTGCTACATCAATAACCTATTCCAGCGTTAGCCTACTAATTCTGGGTTCGCCATAGTGTACTGAATTCGGGTGACGAGTAACTCTCACTTGGTTTGTGGGTTTGGCTGTTACGTTCATAAAAATGCACAGTTAGTTCCACTGGTCTTGCTCGTCAGACCACTTACCCTCAATGTGATTGCTGTAGATTCGGGGATATTGGTGCACACGACAGTCAGGGTTATTATTGGAGCCTGTTTTTGTTGAACTGCAAGGGTGGGTGATCGTTGGGCATGGTTTTATGCCAAGTGATGATGGGCCACCGTTTGTCGCTCTGTTGGTGTTAGCGGTGTTTGCAACAGAGTAGACATTAAAGGTAGCATCCCTGGGGACTTTTGCTCCTGGATCCTACACCTGTTGGGGCATTCAAATTCGGCCGTTGCTGTTCTCGTTCGATTATTTTACACCACAGACTGCGGATTCCATATGCTATTTTTAACTTTGGAGCAAGTGGGTTTTTCTGATCAGGTCTCAAGGTCAATGTTGTCTTACTCCGTCAACTATTTGAAAACGTTACGTAATGTTGTCTTAAATCCGTGCCTTATCAAATATGGCCATAAAGTCAGGAACACTTGCAAGCGTATTACGAATAAATGTCTTGGAAAGAAGCGCAAGCATAGTGCTGGCTGGCAATCTGGCCTCATTCGTTGTTTCATCGACAAAGCGCAAGTCCAACTGATATTTTCCAGTAATGTTCGATCGCTCCTTGGTAAAATCAGTGAACTCAGTGGCATTATGCAACGAAATGAGTATGTTAATACAGGAATTATCCTGTTACACGAAAGCTGGTTGCATGCTGATGTGGAAAATGGGGTACTTCAACTCTATGGTCATTTTCCCATCAGCTCTGACCGCCCCGGGAAGCCCCAGTTCTGTGGTCGTGGCGTTATAACTCACGTTAATCAATGTTGGTGGAACGCAACAAGCGTAATGTTTACGTACTCAACGATTTCTATAAGCTGCCATTTAGTTGAGTGCAAACCGAAGTTCCTAAGTGGCTTCCGATCAGTCATCGTTGGGAACGTATACATGGCTCCTGAGACATCCGCATCCCAGTTAAAGCTTTTTGAAGACCAACTTTCTTCAACGCAACTGCAGAAATTGGGTTGTTCTGTCTATATTGTTGTTGGCGACTTCAATAGAAAGGATACAACATTCTTGAAAACACTTGGCTTGGTAGACCTAGTGACTGTTTCGACCACACAAGACGCTCAGTTGGACGCTGTGTTCACAAACAAACGACAGTTGTTTGCCATCCAAAAACGGGCTCCTTTGAGCAGCTCAGACCATTGTATTTTAAAACTGTGTCCAGTCATATACAGCAGGTCACAATATTTTAACGCCGACCAGACGGCCTAACAAGGTTATCAAACGGCGAAATTGCTCCTTGGAAAATATCACGAGGCTCCAGATGATGTTTTCGTTAACTGATTTTTCGGTCTTCCACGACGTGGATCTGTCGCTCGAATGTGAGCTTACGCATTACATCAAATATTGCTTTGACATGTGTTGCCTTGTTGAAACCATCTGTCTAAGAGCAGATAGATTTTCCTCACCAGTACTAAAGCGATTTCGAAGGATGAAAGAATGGGCCTACAAGTGCAGGTATGCTACCCGTGTCAAAAGCCTAACCACGGCAATTAAATCCGAGATAAAAAGACTAAACCAATTATACGTCGAAGCAGTTCTAGGCACCCATAACTGTCGCGATCTATGAAGGCTCTGTAGTAAGAGCGTTTGCAGCTAGAGCGGTGAAGTGGATGTGGATACACTGAATTTGGAGTTTAGTTCCGCCTCACTAGGCTTATCTTCCTTGCCCTTCTTCATTAGCTCAAATCCAGCCACGCCCTTTGATCAAAGCAATGTCCACAAGGAACTCAAAACATTAAAGCCAACAAAAGCTTGTGGTTCTGATGCTCTCTCATCCTTAGCTTTGAAGGAGTGTGCTGATTCTCTCACACTGCCTCTAAAAGACCACTTTAACAATTGGCTCACTACGGGTGTGATCCCGGATATTTGGAAAGCGGCCAGTATTAGTCCAGTAGCAAAAACTGGATCTCAAAAGTATCGCCCAATTGAATGTACATCTGTGCTCCTAAAGTTTTCGAAATATTGTTAATTCCGCGGATTTTTTCAGCCGCTTCTGAAGACGATATCTACCAGTTCGCGTATAGACCCTAGCGCTTCACTTCGGATGCAGTGGCATATGTCGTTCATTCTATAGCCTCTGCATTCGATCAAAAATGTAAATCCGTACGGCTTCTCTTTCTGGATTATTTGAATGCCTTTGGAAGCCTGGATAGGTCAAGGTTGCTAAACCTGCTATCCGAAAATGGAGTTCACCCTGGTGTGTGTAATCTGTTACGTGACTATTTTACAGATCGTACTCCCTTCACCAAGTTGGACGGTACGAAATCTTCTGTCGTCCGTGCCGACTGTGATGTTCTACAGGGAGCGAGCCTATAACCTTTTCTATTTTCCTTGTATGTTGAACATATCCTTACACAAGGCATGTTTATAAGGTGTAAGTATGCTGAAGAGGTTGTGCTTGGATGTATGTCCCCCATTAACCATGATTCCTCATCACTTTGATGTGGGTTGGAATATCTGGTGGAATGGTCTTCATCCAGATCTCTTATGCTCAATGCTTCTAAAAGCAAGGATGTGTTTGCTTTTCCACCTAGCGATAAGTTTGCAGTTCCTCATAGCTTTCTCCCCCCACTTATTGTGAATGAAAATCCCATGCCCAGCTCTTCCACCGTCAAGTATCTCGGCGTTTTTTGTCCCAGAACCTTTCTTTGTTCGCGCACGTCTGTAAAACTTTTCAAAAGACGGAAACCTTTCTTTTTATGCTCTCAGACTTAAGGTGCTTTCAGTACCTCGTACTTTAATATTCAGGTTTGTGACCTCCTGTATTATTCCCCATTGGCTATACTGCGATCCTCTCATTTACCCTGGACAACCTCAGAAAGACTACATCTTATTGGTGCGGTCTATAAAGCACATTGCTAGATGCAGCGGCTTGTCTAGAGATTCTTTATTTGATTTGATTATTTCTAGATATCTTGGTGCCCGCCATGATTTTTCTTCTGAGGTACTAACTGATAGATTTTATCCACTTCACAATGATCTGTCCAAAATGCTCACTTCTGTTATACCTGTTCGAAATTCAGAATTTTATTCTACCGCACGTCATCATATCGTAATACTGTTTTGCCTTACCTCTCAAGATTGCTTGTTGACCCAGCGAATGTCACAAACATGCTGCACGAGCGCCTGTTAGAGTAACAGTTCTGCTTTTTTCCACTTTTATACCCAACCATGTATATTGATATTATCATCCAGGTGTCCGCAGTGATGGTGTAAATGCTGAAAATGAACTCATTAGAGTACATAAAGCTTATTTTTGATTTGACTTGACTTGATGTGGCTGGAGTCTCAGGGGATTTGAACTCTACCAGGGGAGATAATCCGTCCGGGCCATTCGCTTGGCTGGAATTTAGCTTAAGCGGGTGACTTAGTACTGTATTCTTGTCAATGGCAGATGAATAGATTATGGGACTATCCACTCTGGCGGAGGAAGGGTAAGAAGTGTGATTAGCACTGAAACAACCAAAGTTCAGGTTCCAATCTTCAAGCTCCATGTACAATGAACAATGATTTCGCACGGATAAAAAACCATGTGCTTGAAAAGTCCCGTAGGATGGTTGGAGTAAAAATTAAGATTTTAAGGATCATTGAATAAGTAAATCTTTATTTTAAGCGTTTACCGATTTTAATATACTACTGTATAACGATAGTTTAGTGTGGAAATGGGATGTGCACACACAAAATGGTATAAAGTGCTGTCATAGTTCAGTAAGTGCGTGAGAAATAAAAAAAGGAAACGACAGCGCTTACTCGTTTGTTTCTTCATTTGACAGATGTGATATTTTAACCCAGTTTAGCTACATTTAGGCTTATCACATGGACACTTCTGAATGTATCCTCACCGTCACGTTGCGGAGAGGGCCGTGAAGCACATGGTTAGGTTTGTGTTATTTCGTCCTTCAAGTGGAACAGACCATACCAAGTACTGCAAGTTGCAAAGCGTTTCAACAAGACGTTTTTTGAAGTGTTAATGTAGTGACAAGGAAAACGTGAGTCGGATGCGCATTCCAGGAACGGAACATACAGAGGGAGAAAACGTTTCGTCGACAATCAAGTCGACTGTAGTGCGTAGCCAGTTTGAACTGATGGCCACTCAGGCTGGTATTTTGGCTCAGCTACAACAGATCGCGACATGTGTAAGTTGAGGTCATCAGGATTAAGTAAACCATGATTAGGTCTCCTCGCTGACATCGATATGCACCCTTGTGCCATCTCAGGGACTGCAGTCTGCGTTGGTAGGAGAGATGAAGCGACCCTCTGAGTTTGGTCCCTCTACATTGTGGCGCTTCAAGTGCATCGAGGTCGCGCTTGCGCTAGGGACGCCAGGTCTGGATCACATATTCAACGTGGGGCCTCACGTAGGCAATCAGTATTTGCGGAACAATTGATGGCTCTAAATTCCCGAAAGCACATGACTAGATTTGACGCTTGGTGTGAGACACCACTAAGTTGTTTCAGCATCCGGCATACCTTTCTGCAGCTATTGTTTCTGAGAATGGTCTGAACATCTAGATGGTTTAGACGGTGAAGCTCTAACTTGCTAGAAATAGAAAGAGACTTCACTGAAACGTGGTCTTCCTGTAGGAACGTCTTCTCTTTGAGTATAAGCGGGCGGTTTAGACACGGAGATGAAAAGCGATCAGCACGAATATAAATCGTTTTCAGTGGACAGCAAGTTTCGAAACAGAAGTGGAGATAGCTCGTTAACTGGTCACAGTACATGGATAAAGCACTGTCAAGCAATAGAGTAAGACCAGTACACACAATCATTTCTCGTAGTCGATATATGTGCTGAGGTGAACATTGCCTATCTTTTAACTTAAGAGATTTGCAGCGAGTGAGCTTTCAGTATTTGTTGTGTCTGCAGTAGTTCATACGTGACAAGCCTTAAGAGTTGGATGCAAGCAATGGGCAATTTACTGTTCGTGAACAGTCCATTGTTACTAGATACTGGTGTATGAAGGCATGTCCAGCAACAAGGATGATGACGTTGGCGTGACCTTGGTTGAGACAGCGGTTGTCCTGAAAATAATTTCCATTTCAGCGATACTAACTGAACATAAAAGTTCACCATTTTACGATGCTTCATGATAAAATAGCTAAAAGAGAATTATTTCAGGACAGATTCAACAGAAGGAAAGTGTCCTGTTGCGACTAACAAAGAAATGAAGAATAAGAGCGAGGAACATGAGAATACACCTATCTGATCCGCGGAATGAAATCCCAAATGCCATTTGGAGCGACAACAATCACGTAAAGCAGCTAGGCAAGTATGAAATTAACTACCATATACCGCCAGTGACTTCACGCCAATGATGTAACATTGATGGCTTCCAACATCATCATCATCATCATCATCAACAGCAGTACATCAGCCATTTGAACTGATGCATCGCTACCATACAACCATGAGGACCTATGAAATAAAGAATAAGAAGAGGGAGAGAAAGGGGGACTTACCTGAAAACCTTAATGTCCTAAGCAAACATTCAGGGTCAAGGCGCCTACACCTTGTGTAGACAACATTCCGTCACAAACAGCTGGCTATCGTGCAAAGATAAGGCGGCATCGGCGAGACAGCTTCCTTGCGGCTTTCACGACCCCGCGTCATAATCAGCCATTGCCCCGCAGATAACTCAGCACCAAACACACTTTAAACAGGCAATCCGATTAGGAGACGGCAGCAGACGCGCCACTGGTGTCGGTTGCGAGCCATGTCCTGCAAAGTCTCGAGCCAAGCACAGGGCGATTCACGTGGACTCTAACCCGGAAGGCGAGACGGACCAACGGCACCCAGTTTGGTCGTCAGTGACTTCATTTCCCGCTGCCAAGTTAACTTCTGTCCACCTCGAGCCTTGCGCCATCCAACACCTGGTAGACTGAACAAGGCCCTCCTAGGTAAGCGGTGGCCAGGCATGCGTAGCACGTGCTCGAGCCAACGCAACTTATTCAGTGCTATCTGTTGTTCTAGGGTGCTAGCATGATTATCACTACTTAGTACTCGCCTACGCACATCCTCGTTGCGGACACGCTGGTGCCATCCGACACCAGCAATGCTTCGCAAACAACGATGATCAAAGACTTGAAGGCGCCTCAGATCTTCAGACCGAAGGGGCCAAGTTTCACTATCATAGAGCAGAACGGCCCTCACTGTGGCCTTGTATACACGGCCTTTCAGACGAAGAGAAACTCCCTTCTGTCGCCAAAGATGACGCAGGTTCAAGAAGGCAGCTCTGGCCTTTGCAATGTTGAGCTCACGTCAGCTTCTATGCGCCCATCATTGTTTATGCAGCTGCCAAGATAAGTGAAATGATCAACCACCTCGAGTTCCTCATTAACAAGCGTCAAGGGGTCATCAAGTGGCTGGTGGTCCTGCAGCAACACTTTGCACTTTGAAGGTGCGAAGTGCATACCAAATAATGGGACCACTCTGGATAGGCTATTCAGGGTTGATTGTGCCGCCTCAACATTGTCGAAAAGCAAGACGATATCGTCCGCATAATCAAGATCAACTAACATTTCACCAGGCAGCACTTCAACGCCTACATCGTGAGATTCCGCAAGGGAACACTCCATGATAGAATCCACGACGAAATTGAACAAAAACGGGGAAATCGGACAACCCTGACGAACGCCACTTGTAGTCGGAAAGCTATCCGATAGGACACCATAGACTCTGACGCGGCCTGTAGTGTTCGAGTATAGAGCACGAAGGATGTTCACATATTTCGGGGGAACACCTTTTCGCGCAAGTAATTCGAACAGCATCGATCGATCGACTGAATCGAACGCACTCTTGAAATCGAGGAACACAGCTATTGTCGGTCTGCGGTATGCGTGGCGCTGCTCTAGCACCTGCCGCAAAGTGAATATATGGTCTATACAGCCAAGTCCTGGGCGAAAACCGGCCTGCTCTTCCCTAATCCGAGATTGCCGCTCCGCAGTGAGCCGACCAACGATAATCGAGGCCAGTAACTTTGTCACAACTGGCGTTAGGCTAATACCCCTGTGGTTAGAACAGTCTGTGCGACTGCCCTTCTTGTATATTGCCACTATAATCGATTCGCTCCAATTAGCCGGCACACTCTCTTCGTTCCAGATACGTTCGAATAGGGAGGTCAGTGCCCTGCAGAGGACCTCACCTCCATCCTTAAATAGTGCAAGTGGGAGGGAATCCGGGCCAGCGGCAAGAAAACGCTTGAGGGCTGTGATCGCGTTTTGGACCTCGGCCTCCGACGGAGGTTCTACACTAACCGTCCATGGCACGTCCTGCATCACCTGAGTAGGGAGAGGTCCGGGAGCAGGGGGCCAGCTGAACTGATCTTCAAAGTGCTCAGCCCAACGAGCCATACGGCGCTCCTTATTGTGTATCAACGCACCGGCTCTGTCTCTGATTGTCTCACTGACGCCTGGTTTTCTGGGACCAGTGGTGCGGATTAGCTGGAAGAGCTTCCGGTAATTGCCTACTACTCCTGCCTCCTCCATTTCTTGAGCCCAACTGGTCCACCAGACTTCCTTGTCAGCACGTAGGCTCCGCTTTAGTTCGCGCCTAATAGCCCCTCTGGTCACACTGTGTTCAGAACCAGCCGGGAGGTGTCTTCTAGATTCCAACAGGTTCACCGACCTCTCGGATATCCAGTGACTGGTGCGGTGACGACTGATAGTGCCACAAGCAGATGCTCCTGCGTCGTGCATAGCGGCCGAGATCCTATTCCACTGAAGTTCAGTGTCATTAGGACAAGACAGCGAGAGTTCGGTATGCAGTGCATCTTGATAGACTTGCCTGACCGAGGGCTGGGACAATTTCTCCGTTGCCAATCGGAGGAGACGCTTTGTGCGCCTTCCGGTAAAGTTCATGGAGAAACGACAGCGCATCAAGGCATGATCAGAGTCGACACAGGTACTCCAGTAAGAGCGGCAATCCAGAATGGAACCGCGCCACCTGTAACTTATGGCTATGTGGTCAATTTGGGTCCATCGCTGACCAGCTACAGGTGGACGCCAAGTGGCACTTCGGCGCCCACTGTGTCTAAAAGCAGTGCTAGTAAGAAACAACTGGTGCTCCGCACACAGTTGCAGCAGACGCTCGCCGTTGTCAGTCCGTTCGGCGTTAAGTCCATACTTACCACCCAGCTGAGCTTCTGAAGAGCTCAGACGCCCTACTTGTGCGTTCATATCCCCTGCAATTACTATAATATCTGAACTAGTAGCACTGCGCAGTAGGGCGTTCAGTTCGTGATAGAAAGTGTCCTTGACTGCATTAGAACTGCAGTCGGTGGGAGCATAAGCGGAAATCACAAACAAACAGCGTTTTGTACTACTTCGCGAATTCACCTTAGCTGATGTCGTCAAACGGGCTGCACATAAACGGCTGTTCACCGGAATCCAATCAACCAACGATGACTCAGCCTTGGAGCTGAGAGTGATACCTACACCAGCTTGACCCGTGAGTGCCGCATCGGCGTCTCCGGATGCGTGCAACCAATAACGAGAGGATAAGCCGGGTGCAGTCAATTCAATAGCCCCATTAGGGTCATTAATCCTAGTTTCGGACACACAACACACATCAACACCCAGTGTGTCCAAGGTGCGTGCGAGTGCAGCCTGCTGACCTGTTTGTCTTAGAGCGCGGACGTTGAATGTCGCCATGGAAACGGGACAGCGTGGCCTTATAAGGGACTTTTGCCGATAGGCGTCCGATAGGTGCTGTGGGATGGTGGCTGCAGATGGTTCTACTCCAGTAGCACTTCGGTTGCTGTCAATTAAGCTGGGAATTATAGAAGGAAAGTTAGTAATGGGGATCGGGATGGGAGTAAGAGAAAATGGTGGAAAAGAAAGAAGGGAGGCGCCAGCAGTAGCATGTTTTCGCTTATCCGCCCTGCTGTATGCAGCAGATAAGGCGACCCTTGATAATCTGCGCGACGGCCGATGCAGGATGAAGTTTATATTTGAAGAAAATGTCATGGTTGTATGTGGGCTGAGATACTGCCAGGGCGCCCAGACCTAGACAAGAGGACGATTAGAGTCCTCATCCAAAGCCTTTGGCTCAAAAGCCTGTCCGCAAGGCAGCGGGGAGTTAACAATGATTTAGTTTTACAGAAATGGACGCCATCCTATTTCAAACCCCCAACCTGGAGGACCAGGAGACTGAGTTTGTCTGACCTCTCACCATTGACCAACCTGGTAGGAGTAGCTCTCAAGATGCTCGGAGGCATCACCCAATATAGCTCAATGGGTCAATGAGGTACGCAAACCGTCGCACCACATTAAGGTCCAGTCTCGTTGCGACGGGTCCAAATGATGCCATTCCATTGAGCGATTTCAAAAATTATGTCACCCGTGAGCACCAAGATTTTGCTTCACCAATATCCGAGCCAAGAAAGTCTGAGAGAAAGTCTCTTCGGAGCACTACAGGGATGTGTTCCTGTTACTAGCAGATCCTCTGCGGGTGCTCAGAACATAGAGCGAACAGGAATGAGCAGACAGAGAACGAATGTAGTATATGAGGCTATCGAAAGAGAACACTGCTACAAATGTAGTACTGAACTACATCTAGATACCGGGTACCATGATTCCCATTGCGGGGTGGAAAAACAAATTGAATCTCGATAAAAATATCATTACTATGATTCAAAGTACATCTTTTCCATACTAAAACCAAATCAATTCAATAGTCTGTTTTACGCACCCGCGAGGGGTGAATATTTCGATCGTCGCGAAACCCCTCCGCGGTACCAGCTGGACGTTTAGGGTGATCCGTTCCAGGGGACGGTTCCCGGCAGTGTTCCAGGATGTGGGATATTCGCCTGGCAAGCGGTATCCTATAAAACCTATAAATACCTACCTAAAAATTGCAACATGGTGCGCAAGATCCGACTCACGCAGCCCTTAGATAGAAGAAAGTTGTAACCCTACTCCCACCAAGCGATCGCCACTAGCAGGCATTCAGGACATGAATCCAAGGCACAAAATTAGCAGCATCAAGCCAAAAGTCTGTCAGGATCTCGACAGGACAAGTCCCAGTGAGCCATGGACACATCTTACATGATTGCGGCGTCCGATTACAGATTTAACTGCCACTGGGACCTACATAACACAGCCATAGGACGCCTGGGCTAACTGAGGGACCATGGATGGCTTGAGTTGCACCACCCACAGCTCCATTCACACACACACACACACACACACACACACACACACACACACACACACCATATGGCCGGGAGGAATGTGGATGGGAGCCACGCTTCATCAACGGAGCCGGCTCACACTCTTTCAACATGTCCAGCAGCAGCATTCCTGTCTCTCTAGTTGGGAAATCATGGGTACCAGAGGTACACAAGGCGCTGACTGGGCCGTGGCCGGCTCCACACCAGATGCACGGAACCACTCTCTTACCCAAGCGCGATCACGAAAACCGTGTTCCCCATCGCCCCAAACAACGACCATTGTCCCCTGGAGCCTGTAATATCAAATCAAATCAAAGTTGTAAAATCGAAGCTGTAAAATCAAAAACTGTGGTTTTTCAAAAATTAGGCATCTTGCCAACATGCACATCAAACGCAGTCATACCGGGCATATCAAACAACCGAGAGACTGGAAGAAGATGAACCCGTAAATTGATATGGGATACATAGCCCCGTTATGTACTTATGAACTTGTAGCATTTTTGTGCATATTCCGACCATCTGCTTTTGTTTTCCAGTGATTCCACCTATGCAGACGTGCCTGATATTGATAACAATACACTATATATTTACTTGTTTCATAATGTAAAATTCTTCGGAAAGAGAGACACCGGCAACTAATGTGTTAGTGCACAAAATTTGAAGTCTTGTATCATTGCGACATCTTTACCAAGGTAGACATTAGCGCAATGGTGCTGCACAAACCACTAGAAATTAGATTGCATCGACACAACAAACCGCATTTCCACTCTTGCAGCTTTTCTTACATGTATGAAAATGACAACTTCATTTCTCCTTCAGTCTGCCCGTGGACGAAAGCATTACAAGCCTGCCTTGTAATCTGGAGGTCGCGGGTTCGGTCCTCGTAGGGGACCAGGCGACCCTCGCAGTATGCTTCACCCAGGCGCGACTTGTGGTGTTTGTGTGGCGGCGAAGTGTCTGTACTGCGTACCGGCGTAAATAATGTTTTTTTCACCTTAAGATCGAATTGTCATGGAGGAAAATTAGCAATGTCATATAAGGGACCCGGGTTATCGAATAAGGATGTATGACATATCGGACGTTGTAGTGAGCAGCGGCCACTGTGAATATTCACTTTCATAACGGAGCATCAGAATTGGAATAAAGTTGATACACGAGAATTCATTGACGGCCGTTGAGGCTAGGTGCAGCAGCATCATCCGGTCCATGTTGCAAACAATGGGGACCGCGTTGCAACAGTATATGCAGTTTGAACAATGCAACAATGGTATAAGACGGGTAAAAATGGCTGGGCTTGACAGGTCCCGTTATTTGTGTGAAGTAAATAAGTACAAAAAATAAGGTAACACTAGAATGGAACTGGCATCTGTGCAACCACCATCTTGTCCATGTCAACACGCAAGTAAATTCGTTTACTTTAATTTCGGAGGGGGGTTGATGAACACAAGGTTTGTCTGCATCTTGTTCTCAATAGATGAACAGAATTCAAACCAAGTAATACAGTGGTGCAAGACTGTGTCGAGTCGTTTTTATATTGGGCATTGCGGGAGCAAAAATGACAAATTGGAACGAGATTTCCGCGGCATTCCAGCTGACTGTAGTCGGTGGCCAGTTTCAACTGATGACTCCTTGTAGTGCACCGGAAAACATGCTCTTTCAGTATCTTGTAACATTGGATTTTATGGTTGTTTTAACCTTCGGAACGTCCATTTGTTTAACTGACTGCACATCCATGGTCACAAACCGTTTTGGTGAGTTCCTCGCTGCACGTTTCTCGCTCTGCCTGATTCGCTTCCTATTCTTGTAGCCTGTACAATATACGTTGGGTTCAGTTGCCTCCGACTTCTATACTGTCATATTTGGCACGTCTTACGTGTCATTGCTTACCGACTAGTATCCCAGGTTCCGCCCAACAATTGGTGACCCCCTGTCAGGAACACGCCGCCTGCCATTTTGCGTTTTCATTCTGGTGAGCTCGTTCCAGTGATTTTGTGATTCATTACTTGTGATCATATTGTTTTCTCACCC
>OX104063.1:109334339-109574772 GCA_944474145.2 Dicrocoelium dendriticum | reverse complement strand
AACGTTCGATCGGTTTGCGAATCCGGGTCGATCGGCGTAATTGAGTTTCCCCCTGTTGTTCTGTGTTCGTCGTGCTCTGCAGCTTTCTCTGCGATCTCCGAGTGTGACTGACTCACGGCAGGTGTGTCAGTGCTCCTGGGGCGTACATGATCTGAGTGCCGGCGAACAACCCGGCCGTCCGGAAGCTGCAAATCGTTTTTGACTTCCTGAAGAATCGAGCACAGTCGCCGGCTGCCAACATTGTTCATGCGGTAACCTGGTGTAAACAGGTTGATGGTCCTGAAATGTAACTTCCGGCTTTGATTCCTCTGAAGACACAAACTTTTTCTGACGCTCCTGTACTTCAACACTCGGGTTCGGGAACAACAAATGAAGCCTCGTTCTCAGATTTCTGCCGAACATCAATTCCGCTGAGGGTTTCCCGGTAGCCTCAGTGGGTGTAGAACGGTAGGAGAATAGGAATCGATCCAGTTTTGTTCGCAATGTTCCCGTTCGCTGCTTTAGTAAGCCTTGTTTCACAGTTTGTACTGCACGCTCCGCTAATCCGTTTGATGCTGGGTAATACGGGGCTGATTTAACGTGTTGGATTCCGTTGTTGGCGACAAATTTAAGAAATTCGGCACTGGTAAAAGGCGAACCATTGTCTGTACAAATGGTTTCCGGAATGCCAAACGTAGCGAAGGACGAGCGCATTTTGGTGATGGTGGATTCGGCTGTCGCCAGAGTTACTGGATGTACGTCAATCCACATAGAATGTGCATCAATAAGTAGAAGAAACATGGTCCCGTCGATCGGTCCGAAGTAGTCGGCGTGGATACGCTGCCAGGGCTTGTCGGGCCAACGCCAAGGGTGTATTGGACCTGGCGCCTTGCTCCGCTGATACGCCTGACAAATATCGCAATTCTTCAGTAAGTTTTCTATGTCTGATTCAATGTTGGGCCACCAGCAGTACCCTCTCGCTAGTGCCTTCATCCTCGCCACACCTGGATGAGCATCGTGGAGCTCCTTAAGTATCTGTGAACGCGCCTTGGTGGGAGGGACTAGACGAGAGCCCAAAAAACACAGCCGTCGAATAGACTCAGTTCGTTCTTCCGAATCATAAACGGTTGTAATTCAACTGTCCCTTCAGGAGGCCAACCCATGTTCAAAAAGCGTTTCACCATTGATAGCACGGCGTCTCGATCCGTCCATTGAAGGAATGTTGAACTCCGTATCGGTGTTGTGTCTAGATGTTGCATTAGATTAACCAGTTCAAATGGAGGCTCGTGTTCATGTGCAGTTTCCGTGATCGGCAGACGGCTGAGTGCATCAGCTGTGCAGTTGCTGACGCCGGTAATATTAACAATCTTGTAACTGTAAGCACTCAAGGTTATAGCCCATCTTTGCATCCTCGGTGACGCCATTTGTTGTATACCTTTGGTTTCCCCAAACAAGGATATCAATGGTTTGTGGTCTGTATGAAGCTCGAAAACGTTTCCCCATGAATACTGGTGAAACCTCTTAACTCCGAAGATAACGGCTAGCGCTTCCTTGTCCAGTTGTGAGTAGTTCTTCTCCGCCGTCTGTAAGGTGCGCGATGCATATGCTATGGGACGTAAAGAACCATCGTCCATGCGGTGGCACAGGACAGCCCCGACCCCCCAAGGGGACGCGTCGCATTGAAGTATGAGTGGCTTGTTAGAGTCATAATGGACTAACGTTGGTGGTGAAGCAAGAGCTTGTTTTGCTTTATTGAAGGCATTTTTTTGACGGGAACCCCAACACCACGATGCATTTTTGTGTAACAGCTCATTTAATGGCGATAGAACCGTCGATGCATTAGGCAGGAAACGGCGATAGTGAGATGGCATTCCTAAGAACGAACGGAGTTCATCACAACTCTTTGGCTCTGGGCCTTCTAAAATAGGTTTAACCTTGTCATTAAAAACATGTAAACCCTGTTTATCAAGCCGGTATCCAAGGTAACAAACGGAAGCTGAAAGGAACTCACATTTAGACCTTTTCAATCTGAATCCACTTCGCTCCAAACGTTCGAGCACAACGGCGAGTGTTCGAAGATGCTCTGTATCCGAGCGTCCAGAGATAAGAATATCATCCAGATAAGCACACGCAAAAGGAATGTCCTTCACTAGGTCGTCAATAATTCTCTGAAATATTCCGGGGGCGGAATTAATGCCAAAAGGTAAACGAGTATATTGAAATAGCCCCATGTGAGTGGTGATGGTAGTAAGTTTCCTCGAAGGTTCATCGAGCTCTATCTGCGAGTATGCATGACTCAGATCGAGTTTGGTAAACTTTTCACCACCAGCTAGTGTTGCATACAAGTCATCAATACGTGGCAAGGGGTACCTGACCAGCATGGATGCTTGATTTATGGTTACCTTGTAGTCACCACAAATCCGTACGGAGCCGTCCGGTTTGGTTACTGGCACAATTGGAGTTCCCCAGTCCGAAAAGTGTACAGGAGTAATAATACCTTGAGTCTGTAGGCGGTTTACTTCCTCTTCAACTTTAGGCCTCATAGCGTATGGTAGTGTGCGCGCCTTAATGAATTTTGGTCGAGCGTCTTCCTTTAGTTTTATCGCAGCCTGAAATTCTTTCAACTTCCCCAGCTCCTCGGAAAAAACAGCTGAATGTTGTTTAAGTAATGTTTCAAGTCCGGAGATCTCGGTGACTAATTTTACCACTTTCATTGTATCCGGGAAAGCACGTATCCAGTCTCTTCCAAGCAGATTTGGACGATCCCCAGGGATCACATATACAGGAAGTGTACGTATTTTGTCGCCATACTGTGCCTTCACGAAGCATTTACCAAGGACACGTATAGGTTCACTGGTGTATGTGCGAAGAACAGAATTGCGAGCGGATAAGTTCGGGAGCGTTTTTACAGCGTTTCCCCGGATTATCGTCACGGATGCTCCTGTATCGATTTCCATCTGTACCTTTTGTCCTTCAATGTAAAGCTCTAGAGTGTATGGCGCCGACTGCATGCTAAAAACGGAATTAAGCCAAATGGAATGGAATTCAGGGTCGCTACCATCAGACTCGTCCACAGTTTTGATGGGGTTTGCTCCTCGATAAGCCCCACCTGAACGTCGCTTGACCGATCTACACACTCGCGCCAGGTGACCCACCTTCCCGCAGCTTCGACATACTGTCATCTGATGCCGGCAGTCGGATGGACAACTGTGCTGCTCACCACAACGATAGCACACAGACAAATTGACGCCAGTGGGTGGCTTTGGTTTTGGTGTAGAGTTAATCAATCGCAGCTCATCTGACGAGTCCTTCAGCGTAAATGTTGCGAGTTGTTGTGTAATGTGTTCCCTCTGCCGGGCAATCGAGCAGGCCGTCTCCCAGGTCAGTGAACAATCATCTTGTGAAAGGAGCTTCTCCCGCGTGCTCTGGTCTGAGATTTCGGCTATCAAACATCGGAGTAACATGGTCTCTTCAAATCTCGTTGGATCGACTTCATTGTATTTACAATCAGGTGCTGCTTGTAGTACACGAGCGATGAACTCGTTCACACTCTCATCTGGTTTCTGGCAGAGTTTCGAGAAGTAGTATCCAGCCGTAAAAACATTCTGACGAGCACCCCAAAGAGCACTGAAGGTTTCCAAAGTGCCGGTTATCGTAGAAGAGATTTGATCAATACGAAGTGCATCGAAATACCTTTGACCCTCATCTCCAAGAAACTGTCTCAAGAGCTTCACTTTGTTTTTCTCAGTAAGAGATACTGCTGGATTCAATATTGGAAGCAATTCCAAGTAATTCGTAAAGGTTTTCCGCCATCTATGCCACGAGTCCAGGGAAGGTTTGTCGGCAGAGCACGACCAGAAGACCGGTGGAGTATTTGTCATGGACATGTTGACCTCGTCGCCAGATATCACAACTGGACTCTAACCGCAAGTACGTATTTCAACTCGTAGCGAATAAGCAAGAAGACGCGTCAGTCTGGCGCACAGTGTACTGAACACTTAACGGTTTACATGTGAGAACGGAACGTTAGGGTGTGTCCTTGAGTGCGTGTGTGCGTGCTTATCTACGTGTGTGTGTAGGGCCAATCAGGTTCACGGTCATAGTGAGCGATCATTGGTTGAACACGTAACACGCAGGTACCATGTCATCGGGAAAAAAGCGGTCTTACAGAGATTTCCTGATTTAGGACTTCACTAACTTAGTAATAAAAATGTTGAGAAACCGTAGTGTGTTTTTTACAGCAATGTGCCTGTAAAACAAATTTGCAACCACCCAAGTCTCACCCTGTCGAATGTCTACTTCTACGTTGGTCAATCTCACTGCCCGATATGGTACATTCGTGTACCTGTCCCCTTGCCCATCTTCTGTTCCAAAGCTACGTAAGATGGCTTCCTTTCTGTGTGACTCAATGTCTTATTTCCGGTTCACATCCACGTCCTACTTCGTTTTCACTCCTATGCACAAGTATCCCAGTTAACATTGACTGTTCCCATTGATTTGATCGATTTGTGTGACGCTTACAGTTTGTACAGCTAGTGTATCAGACCTGGCCTTAGCGTGTCTTTATTGGCGGACGCATACCACTGGCTCAGTTTGATTCTTACCGTAAGCCCTGTGTCTCTCACTTTGATTCCATTGTTTGTTTCGCATGCCTGAACTCACGGGTCACTCGTGGAGCTGAGCGCGAATTGTTGGCATATTTTTGAGTTTGGAAATCGTTAAGGTAATGTCTATTTTGATACGATGAATTTGTACAAATAGCACCGTTATCTCATATCCGGACTTGGTCTTTTGTTGAATATTCCGGTGGGATACGCCTGGCTTCACTTTCAAACGCTTTGTAGCGTTACAGTGCTCACGGCGGAAAGCATAAACCCAGTAGGTTAAAAGAACGGTTTGAAGGAAATCATTCTCAGTTCGTATGAAAAGATATTACATACTTCAAACGTAAAATCGTTGCGCTGAAAAGGTTGCGCCTGGATACATTGGGCTCCACATTTCAGTCAACTGAATCTAGTCTTACAGTTTCATAACGCATCGCTCTTCAAATCACCGAAAACAGGAAACCGTAGACTATAGGACGGGATCACATCAAACATTGCATTGTAAATGTGGTTGAAGTCATTAATGGAGAGTAACATACAGTAAAGTTATCCTAGTATTTCTAACAGCAATAACAAAGGTCGCAAATAGGGTTTGAGCAACAATACTTTGGACGCGGTGCTCAATGAAATGAAGTCAGGTCCTTTACTCGCACTGCAGTTAGATAAGTCGACCGACGTTGCATCCTGTTCCCAGCTACTTGTCTACGTTCGATACCTAAAAGACGACGGCTTCAAAGAAGAGTACTTGTTCTCAGACTGAGTGAGAACAACTACACGTGGCGAAGATATCTTCCGAACATCGGGAGATTTTGTCCAGGAATGGAGCTATATTGGTCGAAGTTAGTGAGTGTCTGTACAAACAGAACACCAAGCATGTTGGGCGTTCGTTCGGGATTATAAACATTAATCAAAACATTTGCTCAGCACGCTATCTATAGCCACTGCATCATATATCCTTATGCTTTAGTAGTGAGAACTCTTCCACCTGCCTTTCTGGATGTATTAACCAAGGTAGTGAAAATAGTAAATCACATCCGTGGTAGTGTGACAAATACAAGAATAGTCAAAGAGTTTTGCATTGAGTTTGGAGGCAAATTGCACGTGCTGTTATTGCACACAGAAGTGCGTAGGTTACCACGAAGCAAGGTGCTGCACCGAGTGCTCAAGCTTTGAGAAAAAATAGCAATGACGCTTGAAAGGAAGGAGCTGCGTAAGGTTAAGGGTAACGGGTTACACGCAGTGTTAACGGACAATTGTTCGCTTCTAAAAGGGCATATCGTGCGGATTTCTTCGGATAAATAAATGCATTGCACCTCAGATTACAAAGAAGTATGGCGAATATTTTGTCTGCTCAAGATAGGATTGCCAGTTGTCTCCGCAAATTACTGCTTTACTAGCGCAGAGCTGGTGTTGGCGACGTTTCGATGTGCCCAGAACTTACAATGGTGCTCAGCGGTAGGTAGCGAAAATACACATTCACAGATCAACTAACTCCACTTCTCGTCAGTGGTACATTCTAACAGCAACCATTCTCCTAATTTGGAAAATCGCCAAGTAAACATCTGGGTGTTAAGACCGTTTCCAGTAAGTGAAGTAATATTTCCAGATACTGAAATCCAAGCCAAAGCACAATCCCTTGGAATGCGTGAAGATAGCGCGCTGGAAATAGATTTCCAAAGCACACAACCAGCAGCATTTTGAGAAAAGATACATGATGAGTATCCATTACTGTCTAAAAGAATATTGAGAATATTAATGCCATCCGCCTCAACTTACAAGTGTGAAGTGCATTTTCGACAGTGGTGACAACGAAAACAAATCAAAATTCAAATGAACTTGGAGCGCGACTTACCATGTGCGTTATCCGAAACTGCACCAGATATATCAGAAATTGTTATAGCTAAGCAATAGCAACCGTCTAATTGGCGAATATCGCTTCTTGATTTCTTGATTTCTTTGAATCTTCGAGAGCAATTGTTGGCGCTGAGAGCTCAATACAACGACCTGAACTGGCCCTGGGGTCTGCAGCATCGGCCCTACAAAAAAACTACCGGCAGCCGACCCCACAAGCGTCGGCGTAAACTCCAACCGAAAACCAGCATCTACAAACACTCTTCTAACCATTGATGCACTCACCTGCTTCTATACTAATGCACAAGGTCTTCTCAGCAAGCTAACCGAACTTCGAGTTCGCCAGGTCTCCACGCCATGGGACCTAGTTATGGCCACCGAAACCTGGCTGAGCACGGAAATCGCGGATGCCGAGATTGCGTTACCTGGCATGCGTTCCATACGAAAAGTTCGGCCTAGCAGAGGAGGCGGAGTGCTTTTGTATTATCGATCCGACCTACATGTTGAGATCATTGATGACTCAGAAGCAAACATCAACGATTCTCTTTGGTGTCGTATGCACCTGAGACGTGGCGATGTGTGTTTGCTAGCAATAGTTTACCTTCCTCCAATGTCTACCTTGGAAATGGATCAAGGCCTTGCTGCTGCGATGAAACGAGTATTGACACATCCACACAGTCACGTTCTTCTGGTGGGGGAATTTAATCTGCACGCACTCGAAGTTCCAGCATCGCTCAGCGAACAGTTCAAGGCTGATTTGCAAGAACTGATTACCGATGTGCCACTGTATAACAATGTCACCTCTCCCACTCGATTCCGAACGGGTGCCACCCCATCTGTCTTGGACCTTGTGTTCACCAACGAGGAACTAATGATTGACACCGTTACCATAGCTACACCACTAGGTCGTAGTGATCACGCGACGTTGCAATTTCGTTACATCTGTTATTCGGAGTACGTTAGAGAGAACGACGAGGAAACTTATATGGTTACACATTACGACATCTTGTCTAACCTTGTTCAAGACACACTGGTAACACACACGAGTGCATCCCAGGTTTCCGTCGTTGCGTGTGCACAGCTTACCAGGCGTAGACGATATTAAACGAAGGCGTTAAGTCAGCGGCCCTAAACATTGCCGAACCATTAGCTCGGTCTTTCAACGTTGTCTTGAGAAATGCTGATTATATCATAGTGCCACAGCAACACGGATTCCGCCGAAATCGATCCTGCACTACAAACTTGTTGCTGGCCCGAGCAAGCTGGACGGACTCAGCTGATGCTAGATTTGGAGTCGACGTTGTCTACCTGGACTTCTCGAAGGCGTTCCATCGTTTGGACCACCGCATCCTCCTACACAAGCTTCGAGGCTACGGAATCGGTGACCCTGTGCTTGGTTGGATCGCCAACTTTCTCACTCAACGTCAGCTGAATGTGAGAGTCCGCAGCTCCATGTCTGACCCAATTGACGTCCAGTGCGGTGTGCCACAAGGGTCAGTACTGGGGCCACGTTTATTTTTAACATTCATTAACGACCTTGCCAGTGTACTACAGTCGAACTTCTTGCTGTTTGCAGATGATGTCAAAATTTGGCATGACATCCGGACAGAGGACGATCACGCAACACTGCAGAGCGATCTGGACAGGGCGTACACTTGGTCATCCGAAAACATGCTCCACTTCAATGTCGCCAAGTGCAAAGTCATGAGCTTACGCCACCAGCTCATCCATGAATACTTACTTGGGGGCCAGCCGTTGCAACATGCTTCCCAGGAATGTGACCTCGGAGTGATCGTGCAGGACGACCTTGGCTGCTCCAGACAAGCTGAAAAGGCATCGAAAAGGGCCAGTCAACATCTCGGACTCTTACGGAGGGCTTTCGGAACTTTCGAGCCATCTGTATTTCCGCAAATGCTGAGCGCTTACGTGAGACCCCACTTGGAGTATGCGATCCAGGCCTGGCGTCCCTGGCGCAAGCGCGACATCAGTGTACTAGAAGCTCCACAGCGTAGAGCAACGAAGCTCGTCAGGGGCCTGTTTCACATCCCCTACCAACGCAGACTGCAGTCTCTGGGATTGTACAGTGGTGAATATCGTCGTCACCGAGGAGACCTCATCAAGGTCTACTTAATACTGATGAATCCACATCACCCATGTCGCAGTCTCTTGCAGCTGAGCCAAAATACCAACCTGAGAGGTCATCAGCTCAAACTGGCTACACACTACAGCCGACTTGATTGTCGACGAAACTCTTTCTCACTCTGTGTGTCCCGTGCTTGGAATGCGCTCCCCACTCACGTCGTCCTTGCCCCCACATTGGCACTATTTAAAAAACACCTAGACGACACACTTTCTAACTTGCATTATTTGGCATAGCACGTCCTAATTCGGAGGACGAAATAACGAGACCCAAACCATGAGGTTACTGACCCTCCCCGCAAAGTGGCGGTGATGTTACATACAGAAGTGTCCCAATGAGCGACATGGATGTATACAAACTGGAGTAACGTACCACATCTCTCAACGGAAGCGACACACGAGTAAGCGTTATCCGTTCCCTTGATTTCTTTTTCCCACATTTGCTATAATAACAGCTCTACTTTGGGTGCAGACATCCAGTCCATACTTCAAACTATCATTATGAAGTGGTGCGTTGAAATCTGTAGAGGCTTAAAAAACGATTTACTTGTTCGATTATCCTTCCATTTTATCTATTGCTCCAACCACCCTACGGGACCTGTCAAGCATATGCTTTTTTACCCGTTATAAATCATTGTTCATTGTTCATTGTTCAAATAACTATCAGGTCCCGGAATTAAAAGCAAAATGCGCGATATTTAGTCCTTAATTAGCTTTGAACCGGAAAAATGTTTGGGGGCAATTGATTATACTAAACTCGATTTGTTGGTAACAGGACCAAAAAGGTTAAGAACCACTGTTGTAAGGGGACAGCTTTGATCGTCTTTATGCTAGATTAAATTCAGCTGGTGTGTTAACAAGACTTGGAAGTGGGGTACAGTGTTGATGCAAGTGTATGGTGCAACACTCACCCCAATAAGGATAGTCAGAACGTATCTGTTTCTCTGACTTGCCATTTTAGGGACTGTAGTACATGGATGGAGTAGCGTGCTATTCACCATCAACTGAAGAACGAGTTGTCGGACGCTCATTCCTCACACATATGCACTATGTTGGCTAGGTTTATTGAACAGTTTCCAAAGTGTTCCATGTTCCGACATTCGTTATCTGTTGACTGCGCATCAAGTGTACAAGCCACTCTAATGCGAATACTTAGTTATTCTGCCAACAGAACTTAAGCTGGCCTTCACTCGTAAACAGTCAATGCGTTGAACACTGGGCATAAGTTAAACCAGTAGATCATAACAGCAAGTTGGTGAACAAAACAGTGATGGATCCGGGCTCATTTCCAAGGCCGCGATCGTTGTTGGTATTTATTAGTGATATAGCACGAACAAGCGCTTCAAATTTCCTACTGTTTACTGACGACATCAATATATGGCGCAGGATTTAAGAGGATGTTGATCAGCATTTGCTTCAGTGCGATCAAGATAGGGTACAAGAGTAGTCAAACGAAAATCCTATAAAATTCAATGGGAGCAAATGCAACTTACTCTCAGTAAAACATCGGAGAACCTAATCATAAGAGTGCAGTGAAGGTGAAATATCCACGCTTTCATTATTTCGTGACAATGGATTTTATGCTTGTTTGCACCTTCTGATCGTCCATTTGTTTTACTGCAGGTACTTGGCGTTCACTTCAGATTTCCTTGTCAGTCGTGCGGTTCATCGCTTCGTGTTTCGTTAACTGATTTCCAGTTCTTTATAGCTCGTACAATACACGTTGGGTTCGGCAACATTCACTTCTGAATACTCGGTATCCGTGCTTGGTCTTACTAGTAATCGTCGATACGAGTAACTGAGTTCGGACCCACAGTTGGCGACCCCGGCTGCAAACTCTATCGCAGCCATCTTGTATCCCGCATCCCGGTGAGACTAGCCCTTGTCGTTGTTCATACAGGATTTTTCATTTAAAAATTTCGGAATAACAAGAAGATGCAGCCTTTCGACAGTAGATTCTGTCGCTTTTTTGGTTTTCCATTTTTTGATCGTTTAGCATCCTTTTATCATGTTTGATCCGGACGTTAAACTTCCTGATCCTACTTTCAATGCTGTCACCTTTCCTGTACCTTCGTTTATTAGCAGCGATCCACATTTTGGTTTGTATTGTTAGAGTCTGAGTCCATTTGTCATAGGCTCATGCAGATTCAACAAAGTGTAGCCAGCTACAAGCTTGCCTACGCAGCAGCATAAGTCTGCAACTCAGGGATCTTTTAATGTAGCCTGTTTATGTGCAACATTACGACACCCTTAAGCAGACTGTCATTAGCAGAAGCACTCCATCTGAGCGGAACCGTATTCAGCAGTTATTCTAAAGTCTGCAATTGGGTGCCAAGAAATCCGCAACACTATTGAGCGAGATGTGCCAAAGACTCGGTACATCGTCCATGGACGACTCAATATTGCGCGAACTCTGGTTACAGCATTTATTAGAAATAGCCCAAGGTATTCTTACCGCGATTCAACTTAATTCGCCGAATGAGGCCTCTTCATTAGCTGACGCACTTGTTGATCGTTTTCGTCTTCATCATAATTGTGTCAATCCCCCATTGTCACAGTTGCCATGTACTCATAATAGCGTTTCTGTCGCTTCTTGTTCACGTTCACCCAGTCTGCCCATACTTCACAGGAATGCACGACTATTTTAACGGAACCAGCTGGCTTTAACAACAAGTCTGACAATAATGGACGCCGCACATGTAACAAATCGCTTAACCGTAATGGCTTTCTAGGCCGTAATCAGTATTACTGGTACCACCGCAGATTTGGTACACAAGCCAAGCACAAACATTTCAGCGCTTCATCCACGATGTCACCCGTGGCCTAGGCTCGATGACCTGCTAGTGCTTCAGATGGCGGTTGGGACCTTAAACGAACCAGCCTACTAAGCGCTTGTCTGTGAACACATGGTTTCGTCGCTTTTCTCAGCTGCGTTTTGTCATACTATGCTTCTTCACGCACACTCGACCAAGCTTCGTCAGCGCTATCTAGTGCACTCCAGCTTGCGCATTTAACTTGTGTGGATTGCTTTTTATCTCCACATTGCGGTTTTCGCACCATTCCCGCAAAAAACACAATCGAGGAATTTTCCGAATCACGAACCACACAGCAATATTTGTGGTCTCAAACGAAAGCCAACTCCACGTTTTATCCGACGAGTCAGCAACCACAGCTGTGAACCGTTCATCAAAGTAGCTATCGTACACTTTGTGTCCGTATCGCTCAGTCGCTCTGTTTGCCGTGTGAACGATCTAGCCGCTTAAACCTGCCCCGGCCAGACGCACAGAACGCGACGACCTTGAACATGCAGACAATTCAGCGCACACGCGACCCGCAGGAAACCATAAGCGCTCGGGCCTTGATCGGAATAGCATCGATCGACGCAAAGGATTGTGGCGACCAATCAAAGCCCATGTGACCGCATCCAGATCGACAGTAGTTTGTGGCCTTCCTTCATGCCATAAAAATGTACGAATTGGAATCCAGTGTAGCAGTTGCCATGGCAAGTTTCATCGTAAATGTTCCAAGCTCACAGTGAACCAGTTGAAGCTACACAATAGTAAACCAGATTCACTGTGGTTCTGTTCAGTATGTATAGTCATCCCACTGGTAAAGATTGTACATGAACTATCGCAGAAGTACGAAAGACTGGTAGCAATGATTGAACAAATGAGGAGCACCAAAAGCGATTCATTTGAAGAAAGCGTGACAGAGAGTAAATCCCAGTCATTCCCATCAGGCCCCGCATTAAAACTGAGGAAGAAGGCTGGGCAGCGCGCTAAAAATGCACCATCTGTGGCTTTAAACGTCAATACCACCAGTTGCTCGAATATGCCTGAAACAACCACCGCCAGTCCGATTGCAATGAGCACGGTCAGGGCCTCGTCCACCCTCCAAACGGTTCCGAAAATGCAGAAGGACTTCGACACCAGTGGTGGTTGGAACTTGGTTGCTGCCAAAGGTGACCGAAAACCTAGACCTTCGGCCACTCCCACTGGACCCAGATTAAATGAAGAAGACGAAGCTGTACCCACACAGCCTCCATCGGCTGTATACAGACCAGCTGGTCGTTTAACTTCAACCCGAGTTGCACGTAGCATACCAGCGGTAATCTGCACCAACGTTCCAGAATCGACGTCAAATTCCTTAAAAGGAAAACAACTTGATGACGTGAACCAGTGGAACTACATATGTGACATTATAGGTGTTGTAGCTAAGCCCGTCAATTTGACACGCGTTACCCGTCACCCAAACTCACAGCACTACGGTGAACCAAGACTTCTCCGAGTTGTGTTGACTTCCGCCAATGAAGCAGAAGCTGTTCTGTTATCGACAGCTCGCCTCCGGAATGGGTCATGTTCCATCCGCCTATTCCCGGATATTCCGTGGAGCGAGCGCAGACAGGCGAAGCACTACTTGGACGAAAACCGGAAGGAATCCGTAGCCAGGACCATCCTGGTACACGGCGTTCCCGAGGCTGGAAGTCATGATGAGCGCGAAGCGACCACTCACGACCAGGAACAATGGCGATACATTCGCGAGACCCTCTCCCTGGAAAACGTCATAGCGCAATCTATCTCGAGGCTGCGCCGATCGCCAAACTACAAAGGATGTGGCCCGAGGATTGTGAAAGTGGTCCTTCAATCTAGACAAATGTCAGCAATGGTGCTGGAGTGCTGGTATGCGGGCCGCAGCAGCCTTCCTTCCGAGCTCCGGATCAAAGCAGCATCTGCTAAGCAAACACACGAGAGCAGCCACTTAGTCGGACCACTTCCCGACAAGAGTTCGGATAACCTCAATCAACTAGCCAACGAAACTGGCAAACACACCCCATACATTACCTGCAAAGAGAGAAGCAAAGAGGTAATGGTGGGATCCATGGATCTGACACAGATGAGTTCGTCATCGCCACACCCAAAAAACGATTAGTGGCCGACCTTTCACCGGTCGGCACAACATTTTACCCAAAACACGCATCCCACGATTCATTGCTAAAAACAGAGAAACTTTCCTGCATGTACACCAATGCACAAGGTCTCCTGAACAAGCTTGCCGAACTGCGGCTACGTCAAGCGTCACATGCCTGGGACCTCATATTCGTCACGGAAACTTGGTTGCACTCAGAAATTACCGACGCCGAGGTCGCGATACATGGTATGTCCCTTCTCCGAAACGATCGCCCTAGCAAGGGCGGAGGGTAATGTTATACTACCGCAACGACCTGCAGTGCGAACCGGTGGTCGATCCGGAAATGCTGATCATAGACTCACTCTGGTGCAGTCTGCGACTGAGACGCAACGACACTTGCTTTTGGCCGTTGTTTATCGTCCCCCAATGTCCACCCCAGAGATGGACTCCCGCCTGACATTATCCTTGGGAAGGGTCCTACGAGGACGATACAGCCATGTTCTCATCTCCGGCGACTTCAATATTCACGATTTGGAAGTTCCGGCATCCCCAACGAGCAATTCAAGGCAGACCTGCAAGAGTATATTGCAAGCATTCCGCTCTTCAGCCATGTCAGTTCGCCCACCCGATTCAGAGCCGGAAATAAACCATCTGTGCTTGATTTAGTGCTCACGAACGAAGAGCTCATGATTGAGAAACCAAGGATGGAGAGCCCTCTGGGGCGGAGCGACCACGTAACCATAATTTACGACTTCGTGTGTTATGCGGAGTATCCACAAGAACATAGTAACTTGTTTCGAACAATCACCCACTACGACATACTGGCAGAACTTGTGGGAGATGCCATCTGGGAGTTTTCGGACGACTGTTCCATTGACAGTGCTTGGATGGAGTTTACTGGCAAGTTCAGTGATCTGATTAAATCTGCATCGGTCAACAAGCCCCTTCGTTCTGCAAGAGCACAATCATTCATTCGGAGCAGAACCCGAAAACACATGACAGTAAGAGACGCAGCGTGGCATGTGTATAGAGCGAACCCTAGCCCTGACAACTGGAGTAACTATGTTGTGCATCGTAATCACTGTACCACACTTGTGCGTGAGGACAAATTAGTACACCAGCAGAGTCTAGCGGAAAAGTTTTGTGCTAACAAAAAGCTTCTGTACAGACATGTGAACAGCCTCCGGAATGTGAAACGTGGTGTTCCCCACTAATATCAGCAGATGGATGTGCTCAAACCGCCGTGGATGCAGCTAACGTTCTACGGCTCCAATATGCTCCAATTTTCCGACGTGCTACCAGCATGTGTAACATACCTGTCCCAATCTCCCAGACGCCAGTATTTACACACGTCACCTTTAGTTCGGCGACCATTTTGAGGAAGCTGCTATCGTTGCGCACCCATAGTTCCCCCGGAGTTGACAACCTTCCCCCGAAAACACTGCAGGTGGCAGCTACGAGGATAGTTGAATCACTAACGAGATTTTTTCAAAGATGCCTGGACGAACAGCAGGTCCCTAACATGTGGAAGCAAGGCATCATTACCCCGATTTTCAAGAGTGGTAGCCGTTCAGAGCCCGCCAACTATCGCCCAGTGATTCTCTTCCCGGTGCTCTCAAAGATGATGGAATCGATCATAGCTGAGGCTGTAATGGGCTACTTCGAAAGGTTTAACATCATAGCACCGGAGCAACACGGATTCCGTCAGCATCGGTCATGTACTACCAATCTACTGATTGCCCGTGGCAGTTGGATCGAGATAGCCGACAGTGGGACCGGTATTGATGTCATCTACCTAGACTTTCTTAAAGCCTTCGACAGCATAGATCACCTCATCCTTCTCCAAAAGCTGCAAGCGTACGGAGTTGGGAACCCTGTCCTTGGATGGATCGAAAACCCTCCTTCAGCGGCGCCTTCAGGTTCGAGTTCGGGGCTCATTTTCTGATCCAATTTATGTGGACTGCGGTGTTCCACATGGGTCAGTGTTGGGACCGCTGTTATTCTTGTTACTAATTAACGACCTTGCGAGCGTCATCAAGTCAAATTTCCCGCTTTTTGCTGATGACATCAAGATATGGCGGCAATCAACTGTCAGGAAGATCACGATATGCTGACACGAAACTTAGACCGCGACTTTAAATTGCCAACGACAAATCTACTTCCGTTTAACACGGACAAGTGCAAAACCGTGCATGTCCGCCACAAGCCCACGTACGCATATAAGCTTGGAGACGACATGCTGAAAACCGCCTCACAAGAGCGAGACCTTGGGGTGGTGATGCAAGACGATCTCGGCTGTTCGGCGCAGTCCTTGAAGACGTCCAAAACCGCGAACCAACATGTTGGTCTGTTACGGAGGGCGTTCGAGCGGTTCGATCCCTCCATCTTCCCCCAAATGCTCAATGCATATGTGAGGCCGCATTTAAAGTACGCGATTCAGGCTTGGCAACCCTGGTTAAAACACGATCTGGCTGCGCTGGAGACCGCCCAGCGAAGGGCAACGAAAAATGTGAAGGGTTTGTCCCACCTGCAATACCATAGGCGACTGAGAGCCCTGGGAGTGTACAGCGGAAGATATCGCCGTCTACGGGGTGACCTCATCCTGATGTACCAGATATTGGAAAGCCCGGTCACGCATGTCTTCACCTCCTGAAGTTTAGCCGAAACGCGGAATTGAGGGGTCATAAGTTGAAACTTGCCACCGAATACAGTCGGGTGGAAAGCTGCCGAAATTATGTTTCCTTTCGAGTTTGTCAACCGTGGAACGTTCGTTCGACTTTTGTCATCTCCGTGCCCACGCTACGCATTTTTAAAACGACGATTCGACGATGCTTTACACCACCTACATTACTTGAGCTGAGAGCTATTCATTGACAGACGACATGCCGCAGGCAAACATTGTGCGTATCAACCTCACGAAATATGGTGAGTCCAAGGATGTGGTATTTTCACTTTGGTGCAACTGCTTTTTGAACTAACGTTATTCCCAAAAACCATCCCACGGGACTTGTCAAGCGTCGGCTTTTTTATCCGTATTATACCACTGTTCCATTATCATTGTTCGATGGTGACCGGTTCGTCCGACGAAGGGCACCTAGATCATTTTCAATCTCTCTTCCAACGGTTGACCCCACACGGCGTCACCGTCAATGCGACTAATAGCGAACTTGGCCAGTCCTCGGTAGAATGCCTAGGCCACATCGTCTCATCATCTGGTATCGAGGTCCTTGCGGACAAGGTCCAGTTCATCAAAGACTTCCCATACCCGATTTCATTTTAGTAGCTACGTCGATTTTGTGGGCTAGTCAACTACTACCGACGCTTCATCCCCCGCTGCGCTCAACTCATACAACCTCTGACTGACTTACTCAGAGGAAACAAACGTAAGTTTGGTTTCCTCGACACAACACACATGGCTTTCGCCGAGCTCAAGGATGCTATTTCCAACATAGCTCTCCTCATTCACTCCAAACCGTCTGCTCCTCTTTCTATGTCAACTGACGTTTCAGACGTTGCGGTAGGAGCTGTTCTCCAACAACACGTTGGTGGGCGGTGACAACCACTCGGTTTCTTCTCCAAACGCCTGTAACCAGCGGAATCTGGCTACAGCACGTTTGGTAGAGAACTGCTTACCCTCTACGTTTCTATTCGTCACTTGCGACACACATTAGAACAGCTCAATAGTTCAATAATGTATGAGGGGATAAAAAGCATAATTTTACAAGATCTACAGGATGGATACGCAAAAGAATATTGAAATCCAAATGTTCCAACGTGGAACGTGAAGGATCAGTGGTTAAATCATTGCACTTTATCAAACTGTTGTGTAGCATTTATCACTAAGATGCAAGGCTAAGAGTCTTTCGAATGTTGTGGTGTCTGGTGGGTTCACCACATATCTTGGTAATGCATTCCAGTGAGCAAAAATACTTTCTACAATTCAGACGGGGGTGTTGCGTCATTAGTTTCAGGTGGTTGCCTCGGCTTTGTTTGTAAGGGGCTAGAGTCAACAGTGATGTACATGGATGCTCGCTTTCAGTTAGTATCCGGTATGTGAGAGTAAGATCTCCGCGAAGCCGTCGGTATTCTAATGAGAACACACCGAGTACACGAAGACGCATTTCGTAACTTATACCGAATAGTCCACGCGTTGCCACTGTGGCTCTTCTTTGGGGTTGTTCCAATAGGCGAATGTCTCGTTTTAACCATGGACACCAGGCCTGAATTGCATATTCAACGTGAGGACGAATATAGGAGTTAATCAGCATTGGTACTAGCCGTCGCTCAAAGGTGCCGAGAGCTCGCCTCAAAAGTCTCAAGTTCAAGTTCGCCACACTTGCTGCTTTCGAACATTGGAGCGAATTTCCAAGACTCTCTTGCACGATTATACCTAAGTCGCGTTCACTAGTCACGTGTTGCAGGACGTGTTGCCCAAAAGGTATGTGTTGACGAAGCTGCTGCGCACCTTCAGCAGGTGGCACTTTGCAGGGTTCAGTGGGAGCTGGTTCCTTTCTGCCCATTCGTTAATCCGAGTCAGATCTTCCTGGAGGTAGACACGGTCGGATGCTGAGCGAATTGCTCTCCATATTTTAGCATCGTCTGCAAATATTTGCATCGGAGATAGAATGTCTGCTAGAAGCTCATTAATGTAGACTAAAAACAGTAGCGGGCCGAGGACGGATCCTTGCGGTACACCACTGGAGACGCACAGGCTTGCAGAGTGAGGGTCGGCTACCCTTACCTTGATTCCTCTGTTGTGAAAGTAGTCTTCTAATGAGGTGAGCAGGGAACCGTTGATACCGTAGGCAGCAAACTTTTGGAGAAGAAAAAATGATTGACCCTGTCGAATACTTTAGCAAAATCCAACTAAATCCCATTTATAGGAAATCCTACATTAGTTGCCCTGGTCCATGAGTCCCGAGTAAGCAGCAAATTGGTGACACAAGATCGCCTGCGTCTGAAACCGTTGGGCATTAGAAATTATTTGTAGACTTTCAAAGTATCACGTCAGTTCATCGGCGATTACCGATTCCATCACTTTTGATAAAACAGGAAGGAGTGTAATAGGTCGGTAGTTGGCAGGATCCGATCGCTTACCTCCTTTGTTTATTGGAGTGATAATTCCATTTTTCCACTCAGATGAGTGTGTATGGGAGTTAAGCAGACCCTGGAGAAAGGTTGCAAGCGCTGCTGCTATGGTGGGAGAAAGGGTTCTCAGTACTTTTGGACAGATCATGTCAATTCCAGGGACACTGTACTTCCGGAGAGACTGTGATTTGTTTGCAACAGCTGTTGGAGTAAAGGTGACCCTGGATAAGCCAGCGACATTTGTTGGGAGTTGATAGGGCGAAGGTTCCATGGTATTTGTAGCTACCGAGCCAAACTCCAGGAGTAGAACATTCGCGGCATCCACAGCAGTAGTTGTTAGGCCACTGGCCGTCTCGAGTGGTGGTATGCTGGACTTAACCTTTCTTTTGCCATTCACAAATCTGTATAGTAGTTTGGTGTTACTCGTAAATTTCAGCACCATGTTCTCCTGCCATTCGTACTTATCGACTCTAATGAGCGAAGTGCAGTAGTTTCTGATTGCTCTGGAATTCTGCCATGTGATATCACATGGGCTTAGTGAATGTTGCCTCCAGATTTCATCTCTTCTGTTGATCCATTAACGTGTTCTGCTTCGGATCCACGTATTGGTCCGGCGCGATGCTCGTAATGGTACAACCTTCGATGCTGATTGTATGACCCAATTAATTTTGTCTTTCAGTTCACTCCAGGCGTCATTCGCTGAACTGTACGTCTGTAGGTCCCAGTCAACGGTTGCTGCTGTAGTGCAGCTTAAATTCGTAATAGTTTGTTGAGTTGCTCTTTCTTTAGCAACAATACTGGCATAACACACATAACCAAATATTAGGACTGAATGGTCGCTACGGCCCAGTGGAGGATCGTATGCTACTGACTCAATCATCAACTCTTCATTAGTCAGGAGTAAGTCCAGGAGTGATGGCTTGTTTGAACCGCGGTGTCTGGTTGGTCGATGCACATGGTTATACAAAACTGCCATATCCATGAATTCAAGGAGCTTCGATTTAAATGATGGCCCATTAGGGGACATTGATGCTATTGAAGGAACATTAAATTCGCCCATTATAAGATAGTGAGAGTACTTTTGTGAAACAGCATAGCGGAGGCGTTTAACAGAATGTTATCGCTGTCTGCTGATGAGTTCGGAGGCCTATAGATAACTGCTAAGAGGCAAGCATCACGCGTCTTCTGTGAACCAACATCTCGACCTGCTAGATGCGGCCAGCAAAATAGCGCGTCGGGAATAACAAGGGAATTTTCGGTAAGGGTCTCGCATTTCAAGTAATCTCGATAGTAACGCGTAACACCGCCACCACGAGATGGACGATCATGTCGAATGACTGACATCTCACTGAGTTCAACCTGCGGATCAAGTATGTCGCTTGATAGCCAGTTTCAGTAACTGCTATGAGGTCCCAAGTTGTTGTTTCATGTCGATGGCGCAGTTCCGAGAGCTTAGAATACAACCCCTGAGTGTTGGTGTAGCAGCATTGTATTTGTTGACGCATTAGGAGCTCGGTTCGCTGTGAGTGACCGACACAAATAGTGTCGTCTGCTGGTTTTTTGAAACGGTTGTTTGTACGGTTGGCTGATCTGATAGGTACAACCGAGACTGGCTCATCTGTATCAGGTCTGTACTAATTGAAGGAATGGTCTTAACCGTACTTCTGGTGGCCCAAGTTTCCTGTTGTCATGCCATGCTTGGATTGCCACTGAGACCATTTCGGGCGCAGCCAAGGTAACTTTCAAAATTCGTGGCCCGCTGCCTTAGTAGTTAGTTGGGGTGATTAGACGGGTGACAACAAAAGCCACGACATTCTGTATGTCGTAGAGTTCTGCGATGTACCTCCATTCTTCGATGCCGTGCTTCTGTCTTTCATAGATAACGTCATGCTGCAATTCTGGCACACCATGAACCAGTACCACTTCTTTCATCTCATTTTGACGTGACGAAGTAGGGTTGGATTTCCACTTCTGTCTTTCTGCCCATGGCCTGTCAGGAAAAAATGCGGGCACTGACAGAAGAGTTCACTAGAAAGTGGCTTGCTAAGAGAACATCTTCCAGGTCGCGCGTATTGCCAAATGTTACTCGCAGTAACCGAGGTTCTTCTACGTGTGGAGATGATGGATTTCGTGAAAGGCGTGTAAGACTAGTTGGGAGAACTTTCACTCCGAGTGCGCAGGTTATTACAGCCCAGCGTTTTGATCCTCGACTTGTCTACCTTTTAGCGATTCGCTAGCGGGTCCTGGGACGTTTGAACATATCACTGTCATCGCCTTTTGGTTTCGTAGTAATTGTCTGTCCTGCAGTTCCTTGTGAGCGAAGTTTTGTCTACTGGGAGTCTGGCTTGTCTTCCGTGGACGACAGGCCAAGGCTACGGCAAGCTTCTTTTACGTGCAACGTCGTTAGTTGCATTATATGTAGGAGCCAATTGTTGTTGCCCAGCTACTGACGGAGGTGCTCGTGCAATTTCTGCGTAACTGCATGCTTTGGGGCATTACGTGAGACTTGGGAGACCATTCAACCGGCCTGTTTTCCCTGCTGTTTTCCACTAACGGTGTTTGCCTTTCGCTGGACTGTGCAGCATTGTTGCTAGAGTGATTTCGCCTTTTAACAGGTCTGGGATTCGGGCTACGTAATACATCAATCTGCAACTACAGTCCTGAGATTTTCCCTCCCAATACCGCGATCAGTTCCTTATGCTCTGCCGACGTAACAGCCAACATCTCACATCTTATCGTAAGCGTTTGAACACTTAATTATTGGACTATCTGAACCTAAGTCACAGAACCACAACCTATCTGTGGAGACGCTGTTAGCTCCGTTACGTGTAATGTTTACATTTGTTGCGTCATATGAATTGGCACAGAACGAACACGTGATTTTCGAGAGGACCTCAGTTCCCCGTTTTCCTGCGCTACGCTTGATCTTGAGTTTGTTGCTCACTGGATTCCCGGCCGACAAACTGCTCCGGCCCATGGATCAATGGTCGGTATGCACTTTTAGGTTGCGCTCGTCACGCCGTTTGGGCTGCCTCAGTTGTCAGCGGGTTTGGTGGTGGTGCGTCACTAGGCGCACGAGTAGCCAAAATCACACAGGCTTCGTGCAGTGAAACGCAGGCAAAATTATGGTAGTAACGTGAGATGACAAAAAGTGCCTGTATACAGTGTTGACAGTATTGTTATATACTGTCGGACAGTCTTAAAGAAGCTCTGTTGAATGGTATCCCAAAGGTACTGATGAAACTCAAATAAGCAAAGTTACTCACCTTGGCCTTAGTGAATAGACTTCCAAAGACTTCGTTTGTGGTGTAGCAGCATGCCATTGGAGTTACTTCACAAATATAGACCCCGTTGGATAGAGCTCCGTGATCCGAATCGATTGAGAGCACTTCCGAAGAGGTGGCACAAGAATGTGAGGGGATAAGTCAATTTAACGCAGAGCACAAGATTGCACGATTAGCACGCACACGTTGACAAGGTCAAGGGCCGGACTTTCACGGTCTACACTGATAAAAGCCTCTCATTTTTGCCTTGAACGCATCAGCTGGCAAATACTTACCACGGCAAACCAGACATCTAGAATTTGTCAAGCAATTCACTGCTGACATGCGTCATGTCTCAGGTGTGGCCAACCCGTCGCTGATGCTCTCTCTCTCTCTCTCTCGAGTCAACCTCACTCTTCAATCTTTGCTTACTGGCGACCCTGCGGCCATGGCATCGGATCAGTTCCAAGACGGAGACTACCAACGCATCTTGTAGTCCACTTCACCGCATGTGCAATCAGTTCCTCTCTAATCAACGGATGGAACTTTCCTTTGCAACCATTCCACTAGTTGTCCAAAACCCATCGTGCCCGCCTCTTTCAGACGCACAGTCTTCGACCTCCTCCACTCACTATCTCACCCTGGTATCCGCGCTTATGTGAAATCGGCCACCGAACGTTTTGTGTGGCCAATCGTGAAGAAAGATGTTCGTGACCGAGCTCCAGCTTGTGTCCACTACCAGTGCTCCAAGGTACACCGACACACCCGCAGACCTCTAGCCTCATTCCCTGCTCTGGATTCGCGGTTCTGACACATACCCGTAAACTTTGCAAGACCCTTACCTCCTTTGCGCCGATTCGTATATATACTGACATGTATCGACCACTACACCAGATGGCCAGAAACCATTCCTGTACTAGATTGCTTGGTCGGAACCGTTGTCCGTACCTTCTTGGACCGGTGGATGTCCTCCCTACGGATGCCCACCCACCTTCACAGCGTACCGTGGGAGGCCTTTCGAATCCTCACAATTCGGTGCGTTCTGTAAATTCTAAGGATACCGCCGAATTCACACGACGGCATATCAGCCGGCAGCTAATGGCTTGGTGGAACGCTTTCATCGAGAGCTTAAGATATCTCTCTGTGTCACATCTAACCCTGACTGCAGCGAAAACATTTCGCTTGTGATTTTAGGTCCTCGCAGTAGCATTAAAGCAGACCTGCAATGCGCACCAGCAGAACTGGTCTATGGCACTACACTTAACCTTCCAGGAGAGATCATTTCACCACCATCGCCATCATGCATTCCCTCAGCAAACCTCGCCTCCTATCTTTCGCAACGCATGCGCATGCTGCGCCCGACCCTTCCTCGTGAGCAAACAGAGATGTGTAAATGCACAGTGAACTCTCTACCTGCACTCACGTTTCTGTTCGCACGGATGCAGTGCGTCGTTCTCTTCAGTCCCCATTCAACGAACGCCTAGGAACTTTACCTTAGACGAGAATGGTCACCAAACAACGATGTACATCCATCATCTCAAGATGGGCTACTTCGAAGATCCGCTCCCAGCCTCACCAGGTGCACCCACCTGCAATTGCGTCCTCCACACCAATCACTCCAGACTCTTTTGTTACGCATGACCATCCGCCAACCCAGCCCCATGCTCAGGTAACTGACCGACGAGGTAGACATGGCAGACGGCCAGTTCGTTTTGCAACTTTTGTTGACGTTTGTTATTTTCCTTAACATGCATATTTTCACCTTTCGTGGTAATCGAATGTTTTACTCACAAACGTTTCGCGAAACAAACAAAAATGCCCAAAACGTTTGAAAAAGCAAAAGATGTGTACTCATATACTTGCTTCGTTTACCATACGGCATCACGCCGTCTGTCCCGACCACGTACCACCCTCCCCGAGTTTTATAACCCAGAAGCAAAATTTCCTGAAACAACGCGATACCTTGCCCACCTGTCTGAAGCCTCGGGCCCCGCCTTCTTGGCTCCAAGCAACAGCTGTTCCCCATTCTACTGGTACTGACAGGCTAGTCTGGTCCGCAAGCGCTCGGATACGGTTCTCCAAAGACGACATCTGGGTTTCTTCGTGGGACGTGGACAATCTTGGCCGTGGATTTGAGTGCGGTGGGGTGAGTGACACCATCTAAGCTTACCGTCGGGTCTGCAGCGATGGAAATGTCCTGTCGGCCCATTTTCTGGAGTAGGTAGCTTTTTGCAGTCCGAGCAGCCAACCCCGAAGGCTCACCGATGATGCACTCCGGTCCACATCCAAATAATCTATAATAAATAACAAAGAATACCGGACCCAGCGAACTCCACGGGCTCCCTTCCTACATACAGTCGCACTCTATCTGTACTCGACTTCCCAGTTCACATTGTCCCCAAATGATATCTATCGAAGACTTCTCTCCATCAGCCTTCTAGGGGGAGACCCCAAGAAATTTACGCTTTCATTATTTTGTGACAATGGATTTTATACTTGTTTGCACCTTCTGACCGTCCATTTGTTTTACTGCAGGTACTTGGCGTTCACTTCCGATTTCTCTGTAAATCGTATGGTTCATCGCTTGGTGCTTCGCTAACTGACTTCTAGTTATTTGTAGCTCGTACAATACACGTTGGGTTCGGCAACATTCACTTCTGAATACTCGGTATCCGTGCTTGATCTTACTGGTAATTGTCGCTACCAGTAACTGAGTTCAACTCCACTCGTGGTAGGAATGCAAGTACTGCAGCAATCTGTCGAGCGCGACCTAGGGGTGCTGGTTAAGGATAACTTGGGTTGTTCCCGGCAATCCGAAAAGGCATCGTAAACTGATAGCCACCACGTCGGCCGTTCGGACAAACAGATGCCACTATATTCCGACAGATGCTCAGTGCGTATGTTCGCCCCCATGTAGAAAACACAATTCAAACCTTGTAGACATGACTGAATCAGGACCTCACTGCATTGGGCTAGCCTCAACGTCGGGCTTCCAAATACGTTATCGGAATGCGCAATCTACCATATGAGCAAAGGCTGAAACATCTGAAATTGTTCAGCCGACGACATCACCGATTACGAACCGACCTGATAATGGCGTAGTTGATTTTACACCAACCAAATCGTGTGTACCGTTCTTTACTGCAAGTTAGCATTTACACAAACTTGAGAGGTCACCCCGTTGAAACTAGCAGAACCGTACAGTCGCCTGGTGTGTCCTAGGAATTTCTTTCTGTTCGTGTCTGTCACCCGTGGAACTTTTTCCCTACTCGGGTGTTCCTGCACCCATGCTAGCCCTCTTTAAAAGCCGTTGGATGACCCAGTCAGTCACCTATATTTTGTTACTCAGCACTCCGCCATACGCACGGGAAATACCTTGGACTTATTAGTTGTCCCCTATTGAATCTACGAAACTATGCAGAGTAAAGAGCTATTGCACTAAAACGATAGGTTCATAGTTTTGACAGAAAAAGTACTGATTACATATTTTCATTAACGTTTCTCGATAACCCACTAGACCACCGAACGGGGCTTGTATAACATTGTTTAGTAACACGTATAAAATCCTTGTTTTTACGCGAATGCGTTCAGCTGGACAGCTGCCTGATGCGCAGTGCACCGTACGTTGAAGTGAACAATAGTGGGAAAATGAGATGTGACATCGGGTTTGTTTCGCGACCCGCTAAGCTGAGTACCGAAAAGTCAAAGAAACGTGGTCTGAAGAACTTAAGCGTCTGATTATCAGATGCTTACATAGCCACAAGCTGCGCATCAGGTGCATTTCCCGAACCACATTTTATATGAGGAATGGCGTTTTCGACATGGGTAATAACCGATGGTCGTAGACCATGTAGCACTGTGCCACCAAGTCTGGGTTCAAATAGCATATGGTTGCGTCAACAGAGACATGATGATGAATCGGGGATGCTTATTTGTTTGGCAACCTGCTTACGCAAATAATTAGATTAATGCAATAGGGTTTGCTTTAGGTAAGTGTATACTTCGGTCTCAAGGGTAATCCACGGAGGATATAACATTGGAAATCCAGCAGACAAGTACAAAATGCAGTGGTTGCTGTCATGTAATAGCTGGAAACCCAGCCTATACGTTATAGCATACCATGCGTTCTTACAATCCTAAAGCGACTTTCGTGACAGAGTATGTTGAGTCTAGATTGTGCTGTGACTTGACGACTTTTTCACCGAACTGTCTAAAAATGTTTAAAGATGCGATGTTGCCAGTTTCTAAAGCAGTATGGTTCTAGTTTGAAGCTCGTAAGAATAGAACTTCGTTTGTGTTGACGGTCATACCGCAAATACTCGTGTAGAACCCCGTATGAAGAGCAAATGCGAATCATGTGCTAAAGTGGTAAAAAGTGATCTGGTGTGTACCATGTGTTTGAAATCCTATCACACTACCTGCCTTGGGAAGGGGTCGACGAAAGCAAACACCGCAGAGGCGTTTTGGTTCTGCCAAGTATGCAATTCTATTCCATTTGTTAGCTGTCTATCTGTGCTACTGAAGAGGTGTGAAAGATTAACCGAAGCGGTCGAGCAACTGGTGAGCGCCAAAGTTACTCCCATGGGAGGAAACGGACCTGCACTTGTGAGTGAAAATAACACCCCGAATTCCCTAGTCAGGCCGAAGAAGCGAGCCAGGCGTCCCAACCCAACCCCATGGACTCAGCCTCCAGCAGTATCAACTCCATTCTCTCTCCCTCTAATAAGTAAAAACATTGCCTGCAGCGCGCCTGCCACAATTTCTGTACTGTGTGCCGCACCTAGTCGTCTGTTCGCTACACTCGAGACCGTAAGCTACAGTCAACCAGCAATAGTGAACAACCCGGCAACGTACGCATCGGTTGCCGCCAAGCAAACACCGGAAAGAGCACCGGTAACCTTTGTGCCCGGACTAGAGAAAACTAAAGTGTCGCAGCATGGATGGCACACATCAGTGCCGTTCACAAATTCACCAAAAACACCGGATACTATGGCTCCCAAACCAAAACTAGTAGCCACCAGGCGCAACCATGGTGCCCTAAACATTGTATGCACAAATGTCCCCGAATCCAAATCCAATACAATTAAGGGTAAGTTGACGGACGATCGAAATCAGTGGGGTTCCATCTGTACGTCGATCGGTGTCCATGCTAATCCCACGACATCAAAAAGGATCTCGCGCCACCCCAACGCGTTGCACTACGGCGAACCCCGGTTACTTCGGGTAACACTAAACTCGGCGGACGAGACTGAGGCCGTTCTGCTGTCTGCGAATCGTCTCCGCAACGACTCAAGTGGAGTGCGCATCCTACCAGAAATCCCGTGGAAAGAACGTTCAGGGGATCCCGCTAACAAAGATAGGTACAGAATAAGTCAAGATAAGAAAACAGTGATTGCTCACGGTGTTCCTGAGCTTACTGACTCCTCTTCCGACGATGCTCAGATGCATTACCGCGAGCAATGGCACTACATCCGGGAGGTTCTTTCTCTCGAAAATGTGGTGGTCACCTCGTTGACAAGGATCCCCATATCACCAAACTATAAAGGATGCGGATGTGTTACAGTCAGAACAAATGGCACAAACCCTACTAGCGAACTGAACTAAATTCCGTTGCAGATTGCCAACGGAAATTCGTCTGAAAGCAGCAAGAACACCAACACCTTTTAATGACAATTCAGTAGAGGCACAACACTTAGTGAAAACGCCAGGTGCAGGACCCGACTCGGGGACGGTTTCAAGAGTAGCCATAATATCCGGAGGGACACAGCAGTGTACGAGCAAACACTGGGATCCGGGGCATCTGATACCTGCTTATATATCAAATACTTCTCGAGAGTATGCAACCCATCCAAAAAACGATTAGTCGCCGACCCTTTATTGGTCGGCGTAAACTCATTTGCTTCATCCATCCAACCTAACACACTTTTGGTCTCCGAGAAGCTCTCATGCATGTACACAAATGCCCAAGGTCTACTCAGCAAATTAGCTGAATTAAGACTTCGACACGCGTCTGCAGCTTGGGACCTCATCGCTGTCACCGAAACGTGGTTGCGCTGCGAGATAACCGATGCTGAAATTGGGCTAACGGGCATGTCCGTTGTCCGGAAGGATCGAACCAGCAAAGGTGGTGGGGTAGCCCTTTACTTTCGTAACAACATGCAATGCGAACCCATAAACGATTCGGAAACGGACGTACCTGACTCCATTTGGTGTAATTTCCGGCTGAGAGGGAACGATCTTGGCCTATTGGTTGTTGTTTATCGCCCACCATCGTCTACTCCTGAGATGGACTGCAATTTGATGGCTGCGTTGAGGCAAGTGATAAACAGGAAGTACAGTCACATTTTAGTCACCGGTGACTTCAACTTACATGCCGTCGAATTCCGGGCCACACCAGGAGAGCAATTCAAAGCAGATTTGCAATATCTGGTTTCAGACTTCCGCTTTATGGTCACGTCACTACGCCTACCAGGTTCAGGAGAACTGACATGCCATCTATGTTGGAGCGAATATTCACCAAGGAAGAATTGATGGTCAAGAGAGTGATAACCGATACTCCTTTGGGCCGCAGTGATCATGCGACACTAGCGTTTCATTACATGTACTACGCGGATTATCTTAAAAATCATGCCGAGGAATATCATGTCGCAACCAACTATGACGACCTGTCCGACCTCATTGATGCAACCAGCTAGTCGTTCTTAGCTGAATTAATCCCTGAGGTGGCATGCGGAGAATTCGTCAACATATTTACCAAGCTCGTGGCAAGGATATCTGAAACGAAACTCTGCGGCCTAAAAAGACGAAGTCTTTCGTAAGGAGCAGGACACGTAAATACATGGCATTAAGGGACTTGGCATGGCACACCTACATAGCCTCCCCGAACGACCATACCTGGGATGTCTACACTATACAAAGAAATCACTGTGTCCAACTCTTCGGGAGGATAAACTGAAGAACCAACAAGGTCTGGTGGAAAAGTTTCGCTCCAATCCCAAACTGCTATACAGACACGTAAACAATTTGCGCCGTGTTAAGCGCGGTATTCCTGCTCTGCACATAGCATGCGGGTTAGCCCAAACCGCACAAGAGGCAGCCAACGTCCTTGGACAACAATTTGGCCGTACCTTCCAAAGCGCGCAATCATCATACATCCTGCCTAAGCAGATAACTCCGCCATCAGGGCTTAATCACATATCGTTCACTTCCGCAGCTGTACTGAAGAGACTGATGTCTCTGCGCGAGTTCAGCTCCCCAGGTGCGGACGGCATTCGCCCGAAGGCGTTGAAAGTTGCTGCCATGAGTTTGGCAGGACCACTAGCAATTTTCTTTCAACGATGTCTGAACGAGATGCACGTCCCCACGATGTGGAAGCACGGAATCATCACGCCAATCTACAAAAGTGGCAGTCGTGCTGAACCAGCAAATTATCGCCCGATAACACTACTTCCTGTGATCTCCAAGGTTATGGAGTCCATTGTAGCTGAGGCTTTGATGGGGTACCTGGAGAACAACAAAATTCTCGTTCCGGAGCAGCACGGATTTCGCCAAAATCGCTCCTGTACCACTAATCTCTTGATTGCTCGTGCAAGCTGGACGGAATCTGTGGACGCTGGTGTAGGAATCGACGCGGCCTACTTGGATTTCTCAAAGGCATTCGACCGTATAGACCATCGCATTCTCCTCCACAAACTCCAGAAATATGGAATCGGCGATCCTGTTCTGGGTTGGATAGGAGACTTTCTCTTGCAACGTCACCTGAATGTGAGGGTTAGAAGCAACCTGTCGGAATCCATCGAAGTTCAGTGCGGCGTACCTCAAGGCTCGGTACTTGGACCCCGCCTGTTCCTGGTTTTCATAAATGATCTCGCGAGTGTGCTATCTTCTAACTGTTTGCTATTTGCTGATGACCTAAATTTATGGCGTACTATAGCTGCAGTGGAGGATCACACAGTGTTACAGGAGGACCTGGACAAAGCGTACACATGGTCCATCGAGAACATGCTGCATTTCAACGTCACCAAGTGCAAAGTTCTCAGCATACGGCACAAGAGTATGCACAAGTACTGCCTAGGACCACAAATTCTACAGCGGGCTTCTCACGAGTGCGATCTCGGCGTGATAGTTCAAGATGACCTCAGTTGTTTGAGGCAGACTGAAAAGGCAGCTAAGAAAGCAAACCAGTACCTCGGCCTTCTTCGCAGAGCTTTCGGGAAGTTTGACCCTTCAGTCTTTCCAAAAATGCTTAGTGCGTACGTGAGGCCGCACGCGGAATACGCTATTCAAGCGTGGCAACCCTGGCTCAAGCACCATCTCACCGCGCTCGATACTGCACAACGTAGGGCAACGAAGAGCGTCAGAGGTTTGACCAGCCTCCCCTACCCACTCAGGCTGAAGACCCTCAAAATATACAGTGGACGTTATCGGCGTCTAAGGGGCGATCTCATAATGGTGTACCAGATCCTGAGAAACCCCAACCACTCATGCCATTCCCTTCTAATACTCAGTCAAAACACCTCGCTAAGAGGTCACCAGTTTAAGTTAGTCACGCAGTACAGCCGCCTGGAATGTCGGCGAAACTATTTCTCCCTTCGAGTGGCACAGCCTTGGAACGCCCTCCCGGAACATGTAATTAATGCACCCACCCTATCCCTTTTCAAAAAACGCCTTGACGATACTCTGTCACATTTACACTACGTGCTATAGCTCATGACCACCAGATGCTGGCACTAATGCACAACAGACAGTGGATAGTGCCATAACCCTACTCGAGAATGAGTCACTCCAAACACCTTGCACGAAATTTGATAAACGCTACTACTATAGAAACTGGATTTCTGTATCCTGTCGACCCAAGATAGTTGCACACGAGTAAGCGTTGTCCTTGCTATCTTTTTTATTTTTTCTCGCCTATTATGTGATCAATAACCACTCCCCTTATTGCTTTGTGTGCGTACATTCTCATTTCAAACTCCCTTTATACGACAGTGCAGTTACATCTGTAATCGCCCAAACTGACGAATCCATTATCCCTTGCTCTATCTTTTTTGTCACGCTAAACACCCTACGGGACATGTCAAGCACCTGCTTTTTTACCCGTTATAAATCATTGTTCATTGTTCATTGGAGACTTCTGCACCCCCAATGACGAACAACGGAAACAAATAAGGCCTCTGGATGAAAAATTGCGGAAATTCTGTTCTATTACATTCGGTAATTTGAGTCGATAACCATATATCCGAGGCTGCATCGTTTAGAGTAAACACTACTCGCGTTCCTTACTCCATTCACTAAAGGCTGCACTAACTGTGCAAAACATGTGCCTGTCGACTTGTTGTACTATATTTGCTATTGTTTCAAATAAGGTGAAAAACCTATAAGCTCACAGTTGAGAGAAATGTGCGACGAGACCCCTTACCCAAGCAATCTGGAGTAGAGCTTGCCTGAAATAAGTAACAAAATTGTCAACTAGTTCACAATCGTCTGATTGCTGTGGGCAGGAAGCCACGGGGCTTGCAGGAATTAAACGACACTGTCTAGGGAATTGAGTCAATTGCGTAATTGAGCGTGGCCTTAACGTGATGAGCACAAAACAGCTAAACCTTAGCTACCGACGCTGGAAGCACGAAGCCATTGGCATTGACTCTATACTTGCTTGAGGTGCGCTCCAACAATTTCCGCCTCTTGCTGCCTAGATGGGAGGACAGACGATGAACGGAACCAGCATAGGGTATGTGCAATAAGTTCAGCAAAGATAACTTTATGCTACTAGTACAAACTGAAGCCACGTCCTGTCATCCTAAGGCATCAGAATGAGAAAGTGCAGGCACTAAAGTGGTCCTAGAACGCTCCCATTGTTGGTACATCGACACTATCAGAGAGGACTGTAACCATATTCATAGTAAACCAGCGTTAAAATAGACGAACGCAACTCATTGAGGTTGTTAGTGATATAGCCAATATTGGTGGGCGTCAGTGGCCTGCATATTTCAATCACAAGTACATCCGCACATTTCGTTTTACCCAGCGAGCAGCGTGTTCAGCTGGTATTCGTCGTGTTACCAGTTACGTTTCAATCAGAGTACGTTGGGCTGGTGGGAGCAAAAAATTAACCAGAAAGTGCAGTATCAAAAACTGAGCGGAAACAATAAATATTTCGTCGATTTCAGTAAGTACCATCCCACTGATCGAACTGACCGTGTTTGTTCCAACGAAAACCACAAACATCACTGAGATTGCATTTCACAGCTATAGCATACAGCTGTGGTTCAACCTAGATTCGGGCATTAATCACCAGTTCAATAAGCCTTGGTCCACAGGAACACCAAATCCACCGAGCAGAGATTGGGAAGATGGTTTTCTAGATTCTGGTGATACATTTGTGTTGCCGTCTTTCGATGTGCTTCTTGTTTGTAATGAAGGTGTGTTTAAACCAAAGCACAAGGTTTGTATTTGCTCTCCTAGGATTTCCTAATGATCGGGTAACAAATTGATTAATTAAGTGACAACGTGGCCCACAAATGAATATCGCTAACCAGGTCAATTGAAATTGCATCTTTACGACTCCCAAGGTGAACAGCAGACAAAAACAAATCGGCACCGTTGGAAAGCAATAAATTAGACGGGTTTGACAATCTAGCGTAGTTGTTGCTGGAAGACTTGGAAAATTCGGTACTGGTTCCTAAGAACACTGTCTTCGATGGTATGTGATGCTAAGAATAGGGGCTGCTAAACTAGAAATTGTTGGTGCGTATCCATGTTTAGTAGGTAGGTTAAGATTAGTATGACAATTAACAGAGGCTTAGTCTTGGCGCTGTGTTATCAAAACCCCACACCGATACTCTGTTGTATGTGTTGGGGCAAGCAGACTTCATGAAATCAAGTTACGTTTCGACCCAGGTGGAGTGGCACTTATGTGGTTCGTTCGATCAGCTTCCGACATATATATCGTTCTAGTTTATTCTGTTTTCATTCGGAGGTTTGCCCTTGCCGGCGGATTGTGCTGATTAGCACCCAACGGAGTATCATCAACTGATTATCCTCGATACTCTGGCTCCCCTGGGGTAGGGGTAGGGTCGTAAGGGCTTCCATGAGACTACTCCGAGCTTACCAGTGAAAATCGAGTGCGCTGTTGCCGTCCGAATGTTATTTTTCCCTAGCCATGCGATCGAAATGAAAATTTTTGACCGTTTTTATTGCCTCTTGGTAGTGTGCTTTCCTCAAGGAGAACGACCGATTCGCTTGGAGTATGCTGAGGCCAATAGTCACTTGGGAGCGAAACCAACCTCCTATGCGAGCCGTGTTGGGTAGACTGACACTTATTCACTATAGACACACTAAACTTTCTAGGGATAGATAAATGTAATCTATAAGGAAGCAGACTAGTTATCATGTTAGTGCCACTGACCGAATGCTCACCCTATCTGCCCAGCATAATTTTAATCCGGTGGGTCAAGCTAAGATGAAGTAGAGGTCACTAGACATAGCTTTTCGCTTCATGTGTAGTGTCTATCAAATCACACAGTGATCGAAGTACTTTAAATCACCAGGACGAATCTTTTAACGCGACCATAGAGACTAACAACGGACAACATGTGTGCGGGGGAGGGGGGGATAAAAAATTACATTAGGCACGCAGTCGTCGGAACAGGTTGTAGAATGGATTGGGGTCAGTTAGGGTAAATTGACTGGTACTCAGACCTAGCATTGCACCCAGATAGGGAGGAAACTATTCACTTAGTGGTGGTGTCTGCATTGTCCAATGTATGTTAGAAATAACATTGGTCACCGCACAATAGTGGGTTTGATTTGACTGTTGACAGAGCACTGAAGCCTGTCATTTGAAAAGAGTGCGTAGGTACCTTTTCCAATTAAGGGTTAGATTGGTATGTGCGGCTTGGTTTGAAGTGAACGGTCGGCTACAGCCCCATTTATTTCGCACTTGAGGCGAAATTAGTCCTGGGAGTATACAACTAGCAACAGCGCGATTGTCGTGACGATTTGCTGACGGACATTGTGGTGAGGCAAACGGTACATCGGACAATCACGTTTCATTCGGGGGCTGTTGACCACCAACGGGAATTATCATGCACATAAGCATCTGTTAGATTCCCGCAGATGGCAGATCCTTCATTGAGTTGCGTCATGTAATTCTCATTCTCACAAGTGGCTAGCAGTTTAAACTCGATTACTCAGATGCTAACAGGGTAAGCTCGATGGAAAGAAAAGCGACCTAAACTCAAGATTATTCCACTAAAGGAAAAGTAGTTTATGATGTAGGCAACAGTTCATCAGCAGTTTGTTACACCCACGATTGTGTTCTGTGTGCGAAAATTCTAAACATAGATGAAACCGAAGAGAGAATGTGAGGCTGAAGAGGGATACATCAAGAATATTCTGTTAGAAAGGGTGAAGAAAAAGGTAAAGCTGTAATTTAAGTCTACATTCATTTCAAATGGCGGCTGCATGTGATAGTTTGACACATATAACAATGGAGCAATAGTTTAAAAGGGGTAAAAAAGCTAAAGCTTAACAGACTCAGTAGGATGATCAGGAGGAATATCGAAAATAGATAAAAGGTGTCGGCAATAGTTCACCATCTCAGAAGTATACACATTAAAAACAGTAAATCCATTGCGAAGACATCAGGATGAAGGACAAATGAAACGTCTGTGGAAGCCACGTAAACTCCTGGTGAACACATGGAAGCGGTGAAAAGTGGAGCGTATATGAGAGCTGACCGGCAGTAAAACATCTAACACCCATGTCCAAGTATTGGCAATGGGCCATGTGAGATGGTACAGCAAAATGAGTGCACGGTCGACTCGGGCACTGAATTCAACGAGGGCAACAGCACAGATGACATATTCCGGAAAGCCGTCTCGGGCTTGGCAAACACGTACGGAAAAGAAATTCTCAAGGCATTCCAAACGATCGTACTGCTCTATCAGCTTCCGCTGGTGCCTTCTCAATTTACTGTTACGAGTTTACTCCAGAAAATAGTGGCATATGGGGTTGAGGTCCCTCAAAATTTGGTAAGCCATTATAAAGTCCTCACGCAATCTCCGGTACAGTGCACTGAAGACCAACAGCTTTCTCAGCGTTTACCCATAAGGTAAATTTTGCTAGCCTTTAACATTTTTGCTTGTTCGGCGTTGAGGTGCCTCCAAATTGGTGAAATCTTTTCTCAGCCATGACTGCCAGACCAGTATTGCGTATTCCACGTGTGGAAGTATGTGTAAGCGGAGAAGCTTCTGAATACTCGCCGAGTAGAATTGCCCGAACGTGCGCCACAGGGACATACTTTCCAAATGCACATGTTTAATACCCTTTTAGCCTGATCCGAACATTCAAGCTGGGCCTGGATCCGAACGCCAAGATCCCTTTTGCTGGAAAAATTTTGTAGGTGCAGATTGCATATTTTATGGAAGCACCCCAGCTGGTGGTGTAAGTTCAGCGATTTAGAGTTTTCCACACTGAAGCGAAGTAGATTCTGGATTGGCCACGCGTAAACCTTATGCAGATCAGCTTGAAGTGGTGTAATAGCATTCGCTTTATTGTTCGCTCACCATACTTTGACGTCATCGGCATAGATTAAAACCCCTCGAATTTATGTGGTGCTATATATCGTTGATATCATCAATTACAGCCATCGCACCAGTAGCGGGTTGTGTGATACTCCGAATTCGACTTGGGCTGGATCTTATAGGGATTCACACGCTCTTTCAACCACGCGCAAGTGTAGAAGAAGGCTTCTGATGTATCGTAGGGGAGGACCACTAATGCCGAAGCTCTGGAGTTTGGAATGAAACAAGCAATGATCAAACCGATCGAAGTGGAAATAAACTACATCAGCTCCTGCACCAGTGTCTACCGCGTCGGTCCAGCTGAGAGACCATCAGGGCGCGGACGGTCGCGAGTAACCGCATTACGCAACCAAAAATGGAGAGCTAACGACTCTGCAAGAGAACGGCTAGTGGCCAACTTGGTAACGGTTGGCGAAATCTTAATTCTTGATTCAAAACCCACTACCTCACTCTTGGTTACCGAGAAACCGTCCTGCTGGTACACTAACGCACAGAGCCTTCTCAGAAATTTGGCTGAACTCCCACATCATCCTGCTTCAAACCCTAGAGAGATAATAATGGCTGGGCTGTGAGATGGCCGAGGTTGAAGCCACTTCTGTCCAGTGTGTCCCGCCTCCGGAACGACAGGACGCGCAGGAGCGGGGAACGATCAATTATTACCAAACAAACCTTCGCTGTGAAAACATGAGCGATCTCCAAACGCGTGTCACTGATCACCTGTGGTGCAGGCTATGGTTTAAGGACGATGACATATGCCTTGTAGTCGTACTTTATCGACCGTCCAAATCCACCCCGAAGATGGAACATGGAGTAAAATCGGCTTGGCTTATTGTGAAAAAAGCAAAAGTACAACCAAGCCCACATTACAGGAGATTCCAACATCAATGATTTGGAAACTCCAGCAACAGGGCGTGAACAGTTCAGAGCCTATCTGCAAGGGCGAATCTCCAGTACACGCTTATGCAATCACGTCATTGCTACTAGCGGGTTCAGAACAGCAAATCAACCGTCGATTTAAAACCTAGGGTTCACCAGCGAAGAGCTTATGGCTGACGGGTTAGATGTGTGCAGTCTTTTGGGTCGAAACGAGCACGTGTTTTTACTTTCCGATTACATTTGCTAAATCGAATATCTCGATTCAGAGCCTAAAAGGATGTAACTTATTACCATGTATTATCCGCATTCGCTGAAAACGTTAGTTGGACATTAAGGATTGAGTTCACTCCAGAGCTAGCCTGGAAAACATTCGCAAAACTTTCACATCAGTAGTCGCAAAACATGAGAGCCAAAAGATTGCCATCATCATCTCGAACCAAATTTCCTTTTGCAAAGAACAAGTTGCGAATATACGACATTAAGGAACCAGACAGTGCTGTTACAAAAACAAGAAATGCTAGGAAAATTGGGCAGTGTGCCTAGCTCAGTGTGAAGACGAGTTGGCACACCAACAAAGTTGGCGAAATGATTCTGTCCGAATCCCAGGCAACTTTACAAACGCTTTAGTAGACATCGTAAGATTCAGTGAGGAATCACACCACTCACCACGGTTAGTGGGTACACATATCCAGCGAGAGAGGCGGCCAATGCCACACGGGCCCAGTACTCACTTACTTTCCAAGGGGTACAAGACTCGAATGCTATTCCTGTTTATACGACTACACCATCAGGTTTGATCAGCTTCACATTTACTGCAGAAACGGGAGGTAACACTGTTATCCTTGCGTATATACGGCTCTCGTGGAGCGGAGAACATTTAGCCGAAATTACTGCAGGTAGTGACCATGCACCAAGTCGAGCTACCGGTTGGATTTTTCCGTGCTGTTTGGAAGAAAACAGTTCCGTCAAAGTGGAGAGGTGGTATGAACAACTCACAGGAGAGGAAGTCGATCTGACCCCGCCAATTGGCAGCCGGTAACGCTTCCCCTTGTGCTCGCCAAGGTCATGGAAGCTATCAACTCAGGCGCAATGACAGGCTACCAGAAAAGATACAGGAGCATTGCGCAAAAACAGCACGGGTTTCGTCAACATCGATTATGTACCATGGAATCAGCTGATAGCGCACGACAATTGGACTAAGCAGTCGACGACAGGACAGGAAGCAATGTTATCTACTAGGGCTTTTCAAAAGTGTTATGTCGTCTGGATCATCGTAGTCTGCTTCACACGATTCAGCACTATGACATAGGAGATCCAGTATTAGAAAGGATGGATGGGTTAATTTTTCGCTAACGGCCAATGGAGCTTAGAGTCGAATACATTTGTCCGACCCAAATTCAGAGGAGTTCGGCGTACCGTAGAGTCCGGTACTTGCGGTTTGCCTATTCTTAATCTCTATTAACGATCTATCAGGACATTATCCCATAATGTTACTTTTCACGGACGCTGTTAAGTTTAGAAGGGCTATTCAAGGTGGACAAGCGTCACGTTCTTTACTTCCGCCCATGACACGCCTACAATTACAAGCTTGACGTAAACGATCTGAAGACGACGTCTCAGAAGCGAGACTTCGTTGTGCTGGTAGATGACGACCTCGATTGTTCCAGACAGTCAGAGTTCGCTACAAAAGTGGTAACCAGCACCTTGATCTCTTGCAGATGTCACTCACGAGCTTGGATTCATGCATCTTCCCTCTGATGCTCAATGCCCACATGCGTCTACACGTCGAATACGCTACCCAGGCTTGGCAACTTTGGCTGAAGCCTGACCCCACGGCGATGGAGACTCCGCCACGTCGAAAAACGAAAATGTCATGGTTTTGCGCCACTAGCAGTACCAGGAAAGGCTGAAGAAACTCTGAATGCGCACTAGACGCTGCCGGCGGCAAAGTGATTTTTTAATAGTTCACCAAATACTGATCGGCCCCAGTCACTTATGCCGCTACCTTGTGAAACTCAGTACAAAAACCGATCTGAAAGGCGACAGCCTGAAGTTAAGGCAACAACAAATTCATCTAGCCTGTTAACGAAGTTATTTCTCTCTCCTTGGTTCCCAACACTGGAACCTTCTTCCAAACTCAGTTTCCAGTGCCCTACCTTAGCCATTTTCAAAAACGATTGGATCTCGCACCGAGCCCACCACAATTTGTTACATTAAGGGATTTTCTGAATATATTAAGGTAACTAGCATCTTTGGGATTATAACCCACAATGAATCACGTAAATCGGTGCAGACGAGTGGGCAGTCCGATTGATAAGTGCAATGAACATCTACCATAACAAATTGTTATTCCATTTTGCATAGTGCTAGCAAACTCCCACAACCCTACTTATATATGTCATTACTATGGCACTTCATCGATATGCATTTTATTTGGTCCACTGCTGTAGTTTTCAAATCAGCAATTTCTTTCATTACCGACCTACAGGGCATGTTAAAATAAGGTTTATTTATTCGCCATAAACCATTGTTCCATTGGACCATGCAACAGTAGATTGGTGGTGCGCGATCGGTTTCGTCGGAATCATGCTGTTCATGTGCAATATAGGTAAATTCTTCCATGTGCCTTGTTAGCACATCGGCAAAAATGGCTTCTGTGACCTTTGAAAACACCGGTAGAAGGATCCCAGGGTGGTAGTTGGCTCGGTCAGGACGACGACCTCCGTGGTGAATCAGAGTTATTGTCTTGTGTTTTCGCACGTGGGGTACATACATTTCGTCAAAACAACGATGGAATAATCTAGAAAGAGGCTAAGTTAAGCTCTCTCCTATCCCCGCAAGTGACTTTGGGTGAATATTCACAAATCCAGGTGAGCTATGCTTACGAACACCCCATAGGCATTTCAGTTAAGTTCCTGGTGCAAAGGCGATGTGGATGAGTTTTGATGGTGAGACGATACTTGTTATAGGGTTAGGTGGCCGGTGAACTCATCGAAAGGTTGGAGTACGTTGCAGTTGCAGGGTATTCGGCGCATCTTTCGTGGTTATTGTCAATTCAGCTGCTGTTTGAAGAGGAGCAATTCTACGTTTCAACCTACTCAGGCAGTTAGGACAGCGGTATGTGCTTTCAAACCATACGCATTGACAACTTCAAAGTTGAGCACAGTTGTTACGTTGGGTCGCCTAGGCCATCCAGGCCTCGGTGCTCGGAAACATCTAATAGATAAACAAGTAACCATGATTTATCACGAGTAAAAAGGCAGCTGTTTGACAAGTCCCGTAGGATGGCTGGAGTAAAACTACAATATTAAAAGATATGTGAGTTGTCTCGTTAAGCGTCTATCGAGTACATGTGTGGCTGAATCACAGTAGTGCAAAAAGAGAATCTAACACAAACAACAAAACCACATGAGACATTTAATATCCTATGTGCTCTGTGAGAAAATTAAAAGCAAGAATACTCACCATGTCCCGTCTCTTTAGGTCTATGTGATATATAAATCCGGTTGAAAAACATGATTGGTATATTCCAAAATAGCATAGCTTAGACCACGAAGTGATGGGGGCCAAGTGCAACGTTTAATCGATTTTTGAAAACATCTAAGGTGGGAGAGGAAACAGCTGACTTTAGAAGAGAGTTCCAGGGGTAGTGAACCCCAGAAGAGAAAAATACTTCCATCGACATTCCAGACGGCTGCATTGTTCATTCAGTTCCAAGTGGCTGACTCTGAGGTTTGTGTGATGGCTGTTTCAGCAAGTGATGCCATAAACGATTAGGGTCACCCAATATTTGATGCACTAATATGAGATCAGCGCGTCCGCTGAAAACTCCCAATGACTTCAGCCTCCGTCAATAACACTGATTTCGTAGATACTTGAAGCTATTTGTAACCCAGTGTTGTGGTGTTTCTAGCAGTACTAAGTCGCGTTTCAACCAAAGTTGCCAAACTCGAATGGCGTATTCAACTGGAGGACGCACTTAGGAATTGTGCATCGTTGGGAAGATTGATAGGTCAAAGCTCCCGAATGCTCTTCGTAGCAGGCGTACGTGCTGGTTGCCACTTTTTGCAGCTGCCGCAGACCGTTTCAACAGCTGATGGCACTCCGTAATAACATGCCAAGGTCACGTTCCTGTGAGCTGGTCTGCAATGTCTCCCCCAAGTCAATACACATAGTCATATCTATGGTGTGATTGAACAGTGCGATATTCGTCTTCATTGAGTTGTAGGGTGTTTTTAACTGACCAGTTCGAAATCATGTTGAAGTCGCGCTGCAGCTCTTCGTGATCACCCAGTTCCCTAATCCCTTGAAATATCACGATATCATCCGCGATGAATAGAAGATCGGAAGTAATTGGACTCGCCAGATCGTTTATGAGAACCAAGCAAAGACGAGGTCTTAGCATCGAGTCTTGTGGTACACCACACTCCATCCCAATTGCCTCAGACAGGGATTCTCGTGTTCTCACCTTCAACCGATGTCTGTATAGGATTGAGTCGCCAGTGCCATAGTCCCGAAACTTGTGGATGAGAATTCGATGATCTGAGCAATCAGACGCGTTTGAGAGGTCAAGAGAACTGAGAACTGAGAACTGAGAACTGGTGCGAAGCAGCGAGTAGAGTTTGCTCTGTGTAGCTGCATCATTCGTCGTTTTCGGACACGAACTTTTTATTTATCGTTTCGCTCTTTGTACTTTGCCTCTGCAAATTGTTTGTCTAGTAGCATCTTGAATTTAGCCACTGTTTTCGCTTCTACTATATGCTGAGGCAGGTCGTTCCAGACATTCACCACTCTGCGTTCGAAACAGAGTTGATGGGCGACCCGCTTCAAATCCGGGACGATAAGTTTATACCGGTGTCCTCGCGTGCAGCTTTGTGTGCGCAGATGAAGTAGTTGTCTCAACATGGGGTAATCACCCAGATGTAATATTCGGTGCGTCATGATGAGGTCAACCCTCAGCCGACGATAAGATAGGGTGTATAACCCTAGTTTCTTACATCGGTCTTCGTATGGCATACCTCGTAAGTTGGGAATCAGCCTAGTGGCTACATGCTGCACCCGCTCAAGCTTTTCTACTTCGCCCCGGGTGATGGGACAGTATGCGGGAGTGCCGTACTCCAGCATTGGTCGTATTATCGAGACGAAGAGGCGAGTGGCAATCTCTTCGGACCAAGTGTTAAAGCTGCGCCTGAGAGCCCAAAGCATACGAAGGCTGTTTTGGTACAGCCTATTCGTGTTGTCAATGGACTTTAGGTCGCAGCGTGAGAGTACACCGAGGTCGCGCACGAAAGGAGCGGGATGTAACGGTTGTCCAGCCACTGTGTACGTTCGGCCGTGATCACACTTACCCAACCTCATGAATTGCGACTTGGCAGGGTTGATCGGAAGGTTAACCTCTGCAGACCATGTTGAGAGGCGGTCGAGATCCTGCTGAAGTAAATCGCAATCATTGAGTGTGCGGATTACTCTCCACACTTTCAAGTCATCTGCGAACAAAGCACAATGTGATTGTAGTAGCTGAGGCACATCGTTTATATGGATTAGAAACAATATCGGTCCCAGTACAGTGCCTTGGGGCACGCCGCTGCTCGATGGATACCAGTCTGTTAGATGGTTGTCCACCTGGACTCTCCACTTCCGATCAATAAGGAAATTGCTGATCCATTTGTGCAGCGAACCACCAACACCGCACATCCTCAGTCTGTCAAGGAGCACTGCATGGTTAACCTTGTCAAAAGCCTTACTGAAGTCAATGTAAATGACGTCAACCGATTGGCCTTTGTTCAGTGCTTGTAACCATTCGTGCCTCGTCAACAGTAGGTTGGTGATGCACGAACGACCTTTCAGGAAACCATGCTGTGCGGAGGTTAACAGGTTTTTCGACTCGAGAAGTTGCAGTAGGCTCTTCTTCACGATCTTCTCGAGCGTCTTTGCCAAAACTGCCGTCAGGCAGATCGGCCGGTAGTTATCCACTTTGCTTGGGTTACCACCTTTCGGGATAGGCTTTACGACTGAGCATTTCCAGTCGTCCGGTAGTAGACCAGTGGATAGTGACCTGTTAAACAGTTCAGTTACAGAAGGTGCAATTACGGTCGATAATGACTTGAGGATTAGAGGGTGTATACCATCTGGCCCAGCAGGTTTCGTCCCGTCAAGATTTGCTAGAATCTTGCGTACATCCTCAATATTGCAGTCCAGGCTGTTAAGTTCGGCTGGAGCGGTGCTCGTCGAACTCATTACAGACACCTGGTCACTTGCGAATACGGAGGCGAAGTGCGTTGCCAATGCTGACGCACGATCAGTACTCGAGGTTAGAGGCTGTCCTTCTGAGCCTTCTAACACTGGGATACTAGCTATAGGTCTTAGGCGCCGCTTCACATATGCGAAGATAGATGACATCGACTCATGCACCCACGTCAACTGCTTCAGTTCAACTTGCATGCAATAAACAGATTCGTAGTATATGAGCGGTTTTGTCAGAAGCCATGTGGTCTACCACATACAGCACCAGTGCATCCGTGATGGTTGATTCCATAACTTCAGGTAGTACATGAAACAGCGTTTTTGGACGGTACTTGGTAGGATCAGTGTGGTTATCTCCCTTACGAATAGGAGTAATGATCTATCGCCTCCAAATTCCTGCAATTCGGTTTCCCTTAATCAGTGCTGATAGAATATAACCAAAGATTCTGTCAACTCACTGGTTGGTGCTTGTAGACCCTTCTGTCGAATGTTATGGACACCAGGATAGCTGTGGATACGCATGGACAGCAGCTTCTGCAGTAAACGTGGTGGAATAATAGAAACAGGGCTAATCATTGGACCTGTCATCCACTGGGACGCATGTGAGTAATCGAATCATAAGCGATTGGCTGCTTCCGATTTTGATCGCATGTACACGTCAGTGGTGACTAGTTCTTGAATTCCGCGTTGCACCCTACAAAGATTATTAGGATGCCAATAAAAGATTTTGTCGTTCCTACAGAATCGCCTCATTAACTCCTAATAAGGAGTCATCTTGTCCTCGTGAATCAAACGTACACAAAAATTACGCTGTGCCACATATACAGTCCAAGTTTCGGAATTCGGGGAGTTCTTGTGAGCTCTCCATGCCAAGTCCCACAAAGGCACTGCTTTATGTGTTCCGCTCTTTAGAAATGACCTGCTCTTGCCTTAACGATGGAAGGATTTCTGTTCCGACGCGTGCGTTACCATTGCGATAAACGTCCTTGCGAACTTTTTCGAGGCGACTGTTGTGGGCTACTCAGTTAAGGAGGTCCAAGATGTCGCTTTAACCAGCGAGGATAACACGCTGTAGCGCGTGACAGTATAAACTCTATCATCCCCTTCTTCAGGATATTCCACATATATATATATATATATATATATATATATATATATATATATATATAGTCAAACAGTGGAGTAACATGGACATTACAACCTAATGGTACGTTTGTAACTATTTCGTCGACCAAGAACTCTTCGTTGCTAAGCATAGGATCAAGCACCGACGGCCTGTGGAAAGTACGATCTGGTGGGCGAGGTGACGTGATTATACAGATGGTAACTGGAAATCAGCTCTTGCAAAGAAACTTTTAAGCTGCATGCTATCGGTTGCCACAATTTTCGGTCGTGCACATTAAAGTCGACTCGATGGGAATGCGAATGTATTGGTTGTTCAGCGCAGCCTGAAAGCGTGGTGCAGTTTTGAGCCCAATTCACACGTAAAGTTTGGTGGACGGTAAACCACGGCTAGAAGACACGTGTTCTTGTTCCGCAACCATAACCGGCGTAAAAGTGAATCAGGAGCCCGGATTTCGGGAGGATCAATAAGTTCACAGCGGAGATTAGCCTTGTAATACAGCATTACACCACCGCCTCTTCCATTTCTAGCGTTCCGAAGCAGCGACACGCCAGGCTGATTGACCTCAGAATCAGCTTAGTCTGGTCTCCGTATTCCTATTGAAATCCCGCGGTTGGGAGGCCTGCCGGTCGGCCAAGGTACTAAGAAGGCCTTGGGCGTTAGTATACAAACAAAATAGTGTTTTAGATGCTAGAACTGTGTTGATGGACGTCAAATTCGTGTTCAGTTTTAAGCCGATCCTTCGGCAGTCGGCCGTCAATGCTGTTTGCACAGGCCGTTGGTTTTTGAATTTCAGTCAGGTTGCATGGTAGCACGGAGTATTGCAGATCGAGATGTTCTATCGGGCGTCTCTGTCCTCTCGGGTGCCATGCGTGCTGCTGTGTTTGCCACTCTGCAGGATAGTAGAGCCAAAGGTTTTACTAGAGATGTATGTTCCAGCAAGTTCTGGCCATTCGTGGACATACGCCTGGTAACCGGGAGCGATACTTCAACCAGCTATCCATTAGGAGTGTAGCACCACTTTCAATATTTTTGACCGCAACCTTGCAGTTACGGGATGAAGGAATTCGCGTCGACATAGGGATAAAGTAGTCCACAGAGATTGCTTTGCGAATGTAGCACTGCTGCTCGTGGTAATGAGTTGGCACTTAGTGAACAGGAGAATCCGCTGGTGCAGGAATACCATGGGCAAATATGGTTTTATTGCATACGTTTGTCTAATGGTCACGATGGTCGTCTTTTTCCTTTGACCACCCTTTCCAAGGAACATTTGTTAGCATGCGTATCCCGCACGATGAGTTGCGAAGACGAACTGTTGACAACAGGCCGCTCTCGCCTCTGTTTGGTTCAATGTTACTCAAGGGAATGGTGGTTTATCGAAGTGCACTGAAGTTAGGTGACGCCCTATTCATCTCAAAATAGTGGGCTCAACCCGAACACCAATCGCATAGGAGATGGAATTCCACTAGTTGTGGTCGTCTAGTAAGTTGCCTTTTATTGTGCCAGATTTGGACGCGAGAACATTAGTGCATACTGTGGCTCTGTCTAATGAATGTCGCTTTGAGTGTTGTGGCTGGCAACTTGGATTGTTCAGCAGGCACTAAAAGTCGTGAAAACTGAGTCGTATTGCTCGTCCTTGCTTCAGAACATGGACATACGGGTATCACTTTCGGCGTTTTTATCGATGCGACCGATGCGTAGCTACCCGGCTATGCGCTGTCGGTATTGTGAGCGACAGGTTAGGTGTACTATGGAGAAAGGTGTTAAAACCAGTCACGCCGAATGTGACCTGCCCACTTAGGTCAGTAGTTGTCGAAATAGGTAACGCAGATACCGTAGGGCACTTAGCAAGACCGACTTTACCGTTCGACTTGGGGACAGAGCTCTGAGAGGTTTGTAGTGGCGCAAGGTCGGTTTTGCTAGATTCCATTACGAAAGCCCTGAAGCTCGCTATCGATTGGTCTGCTGCAGCCAGTTTTTCTCACTTTTTCCTGTGCACCTGCATGTTTTGTAAAATCAGGGCGCATCAGTCAGAATGATGTGTCTGTTTGACTTACACCACCACAGTTTGGATGGAAAGCAAGGGCACTATTGGAACAAGTGATCCATCTTCGAACCCCTGGTACACATTCTAGCTTACCACATTTGCCACCAAGTGGAATCATGTTCCGTGACGGTCGTTGTTGCACTCGAACGCTGCAGTTGTTCGCTCACGCAAGGTAGAGGGCGAGTAAGCCAAACGTTCTATATTCCAGGTCGAGTTCCATACCGCTATACACATGCGTATCTTGCTTCGTACAAATGAGATCATGGTTCTCGAGTGTAAGGCCTAAGTTTCCGATTTTCTCGCTGCCAGGCCGTTAAACTGACCCCCTACATGTTGGCATAATGTACCCGGTGCCTCAGGTGCCGTGAACGTCCAGTTAGTTGACTCACCAAGAGCCAATTTATTGTAGCGTATGATAGTTTTCACTACCTCGGCAATTCTCATGGGATATTCTGCATAATAAACGTATTCTAAGAGTAATACTACATAATCACTGTGGTACAGAGTAAAGTCGACGACCATCCTCCCGATAATCAGTCCTACGTTGGTAAACATCCATGTCAGTATAGACCGCCTATCTGTTTCTTTGAATCTAGTGAGTGTTTATGTGGCTATAAACAGGAAGATGGAGACAAGCTGTTGTAGACCCACTTTGAAATGCTCTATAGGGGGCTTTTGGATTCCAAAGCGTGTGTTTAAATCGCCGGTGATAAAATTTGGCTGTACTGCTTGTTTATTACAAGCCCCAGTGCGGATGACAGGTAGAAGTCCATTTCGGGTGTCCTAGACGGAGGACGGTAAACGAAAGTCACCAAGCAGGAGTCATCGCCACTTAAACATATCCGACCCTGAAGGAAATCCTGTGCCGTAGGGACCAATTCCTCAACGGTCTCAAAACCGAGCTCACTGTGGAAGTACAGAGCCACCCCCTCCCCTTAACTGGATGGGTCGTGCCAAACAACCGACATATCTGGCAGTGAGATCTCGATGTCACTTATGTCAGGGCGTAACCAAGTCTGCGTTATAGCGATTAGATCCTTTACTCTCTGCAGGAGTCGCTGTTTGGAAATTTTGTTAAGTCGACCTTGAGCACTATTGAAAATGCAGAATAAGTTACTGCACGTCAAGAGTGCTTGACAAGGAGTGTATGGAGGGTGTAATTTTATGCGAACGATAAGAGGTGGACACCTAACCGATTATTTTGTGGCTTGCAGAAATGTAGATATGAATGCAATCCGTTTTTGGTCTCGCCTACACATGCGATATGTGGTCCAATGGTAGTGTTTTCAAAGGCTACTTATATGAGCACATGGTTTTCCGAATCGCTGTTGTAGTTACCTTGAGCCCGAGTGGTGCTGTTTCCTCGATGACATTGAGTGGCTGCGGCCCTCTAATTGTTGCCTCTAATAGTAGTTCCGCAGGAAATGTTGCGCAGTTTATGCCAGCCACGCATTGAATTCACCGCCATCTGTTGGGACTGAACTACGAGTGTTAGTATTTGCGGACCTCTGCATTTGTAGTGAGGCGACACGGTTAGTCTTAAAATCGACTGAAGTATTACGTCACCAGTATATCAAAACGCGAAAATGTACCCATACTCGCTATGGTAAGTGTTGAACGAGATTGGTACTGAGGAGGCAAAGCAGTTAGCATCCGAACTTGTGGTTCCAGGTCATCGAATTTCTAGCTGGGTGATAAAACACCACAAAAACGGTCGTCCAATGGAATGTCGGGGCAACCAATGCCGAAACTTGCCGACAACTTTTATGTTGCATTTCGAGCATAAGTAGAAAGATCTGAACGCAATTCAGTGGGGCCGCTTGACACGTATAGGAGATAGATCCTTGAAGATACAAGTCAAACGTCGAAAACATGACAATGGGTTCTATTCGAGTGGCTGGTCCGAGAGACTCAAATCTCCTTGCAAATCCAGGGCAAATATGAGGGATAAGAGTTCATGAAAGCGCAAATCGCTACTTTCATGGCAACAGAGAAAAGGAGTTCGGATGTCTAAGATGTGGGCCACAGACAATCCCTTGGTGAGACTACTCAGACTGATCTGGTGAGCATGAAAGTACAAAAAGTGTGGGATGTGTCGCATTGCTTGTGATATCGAGGGCGCGCAGAGGGTGTCAACAACCTCTTGCACAATATGGCAGCGAATACGTTGCCAGTGGAACTTACACTCACCAGTGCCACTCTTTCGCACCCGTCCCAACGTTAGCAGCAAGGCGGTGAATTAGATAATTAAGACCTCTCTCTGGTAGTCGGGCGCAATTCGATGGTTTCGTGAAACAGACACACATACATTGTTCGTAATGACAAGTAACAAGCGTTGCTTGCTAGGAAACATGCCACATCTCTTCATGTGCTGGTTATGAGAGCAAGGGGATAATCTAGTTGTATATTGGAGCAATAGAAAGTCAAACACCACCGATCATGCCAAATTACAGAGGCGGAATTAAGTAATCAAACTGAGCCAGAGTCAAATAATTACAGCGGAAAGTAGACGATTGTTTCGCTCTTGAGACCCATTGAGAAACACCCACTTCACAGAGGCAAACAGCAGCCGAGTCGCTACTACGTCAATGAAATCATTTCCTTGGTCAAACTCTTAAGCCATGAACAACATACTGTCACGAACATGTTGAACTTCACACACACCTAGTAGGCACAAGTGCATGTGGGCCGGTAATCGAAAACTCAAAGCAAGGCCTGAATGTTGGGCAGCATGTGATGCATTAATCGTTTGTGATGCTTTGAAGTAGTTGGTAAGAGTAGAGTAGCCCATCAAAAAAATGAGCAAACGAAGACAGCGGGGTCTTCAAACTGGCCGTTGCTATTTGTCACCTTGCAGTACTGGTTGTTACGCTATCCATAGTGGATATAACCCTCTTTATTATGCTGTTCTCGGAATTTTGTTTAGTTGAACCATTTTAAGGTCATCAATGATATCATAGTCTGTTGAATTTACGAAATCGTTTCGAAGCGCTGCACAAAGCACACCTTATGCGGAATGCGATAAAAAGGCCAGAAGCACCATCAAATGAATTTTCAAGAAACATTTCAGTAAAAGGAGAAAAGATCGCGCTGGTTAGCAAGTTGGACTCAGACACTGTTTTGTAAATAGGGAACAAATCCCGCTGATTCTCTCCAGCGAATTGCGCTCTCTCCTAAAGAAAATCGCTGACCTTACTGCCACTATGATGCGTAAAGAATTTGCAAATACAGTTGTCGTGATGCTTCAAGGAATTCATTCCATCCTGACGTTGAGGACGAGGGCATGCAACTCGGTGACTACCGTGTCATAAAGCAGATAGATCTGGAAATCCGCGTAATCATGGAGGAGGCATCATCATTTGCATCAACCAACGCTGGTGTACATCGGTAGCCTTGTTGTTTACATACACAACATGGAAACTTAGCTGCAATTTAATGGAAGGTAAAGCAAAGTTTTTGAGCGGATTTCACTCTGTAGTCATTGGAAATGTCTATATAAATCCTGACACATCACCATCTGAGTTGAAGAATTTGGTCGATTATATTGCCCCAGTGTTACTGTCTAAAATTGAGGGCTCCCTCTGTATCGTTGCCGGTGATTTCAACAAGTGACACGGCATTCATTAAATCTCACTGTTGAACAAATATGGTGAATATCGAAACCATATTGAAAGCACAGTAAGATTTCGTCTGCACAAATAAAACTCAGTTGTTTTCTATGCTAAATAGAGCTCCTCTCGCAAACTAAGATCACTGCATTTTGAAGGTGTGCCCAGTCGTATACTGCAAAACCAAATTTGTCGCTTTAACAAACTAGCCATTAGAAACCGTCAGACAGCGAGACTGCTAGACAGAAAATATCGCGAAACTCCAAGAGAGATTGTTTTCAACTGACGCTTCAGTTTTCAAGAAGTAATATCTATCTTTTGGAGTGATTACATTAACTTCTGCTTCGATTTGCATTGCTTTATTGAGATCATGCACCTACGGATGGATAGATTTTCTTCGCCGCTACTGAAGCAACTTAGGAGAAAGAAAGCACTAGCATATAAATGCAAAATAGGTGCGAAGTTAAAAGACTCTTTAGCAATCAAATCTGATATACAAATTTTGAACCGTTTGTACATTGAGACTGTGCTGAACTTCATGATTGTCGCGATCTCTGGAGACTATTGAAACACCAATGTGGCTAAAGTTCCCATAAGAACATGGCGAACGAACTCAACGATGAGTTCCGTTCTTCTTAACAGGATATGAACAATGATATATTACAGGTAAAAAAGCGATTGCTTTACAAGTACCGTAGGATGGTGGAAGTGAAAGTAAACATAAGTGTAAATCGTCAATTTCGACGTCTAGCGATTCAGGTGCCCCTTATTCATATAAACATTTTAGAATGTGTACTGAATTATTACTTTAGAGTAATATGGGAAGTAATATAGGGAAGGTGTCTTAAGAACAAAAGAAACGACAACGCTTACTCGTGCGCCGCTTTCTTGGACTGAGGTACTTGATGAATGTAATATATCCGAAACTATATTCCACAGCAGCAGTGTGTAAGTAGTGAAGCACAAAACCTGAGAATGAGCACCGTTTGTTCGCGTTTGGTTGACGTAGACATCACTGATTATATAGCGTAATGTAAGTGGATAAGCGAATCATCCAGGCGTCTTTTGAATACCGTTAGCGTGGGGGAAGAAACAACGTATGTGGGAAGAACGTTCCAGTGTTGACACACATGAAGGGAAAAGAAATTCCGGCTGCATTCCAACTGGCTGTATTGTGTGTCCAGCTTTAGATGGTGTCCTCTGAGTGTGGTATTGCTATTCAGCTTTAGTAGTTGAAGACAAGAATGGTTTGGATTCCTCAGGATCATATATTTTCTTCGCCCCACTTCACTAATACAGCCACCTTTGACAGGTGTAATGTTTGACAAGAATGTAAAATAAGGTAAATAAGGCCACTGGTCCCGATGCATTATCATCACTTGTCATCATCTTATCAGAACTAATCTTACGGAACCTCTAACCGCAATTTTCAACCGATGTCTTATGGAGGGCACCATCCCTAACATTTGGAGACCTGTTAGGAGAACAAATGTGCCAAAGAAGAACTCCCAATAGTATCGTCCAATAACATGTACATCAGTGATGTTGTAGGTATTTGTGAAACTAATTGCTACTTAGATTTTCATATGCGCCAATGCAGTTCGCATACAAACATGGCTACTCCACATCGGATGCTGTGTCACATATCGTGCTTTCTGTAGCATCTGCAATAGATGAAAAAAGCGGGGAAGTAGGCCTTCTGCTTCTCGACTATACAGATGCATTCGGCAGCGTTGACAAATCAATCCTGCTCAATCACGTGTTTGCAAATGGGGTTCCAACAAATGTTTGCGGCGTTGTTAAAGACCACTTCACAAACCGCACTCAATTCACCCAGATTAATGGAGCTAAGTCTTCTGTGTTGCTCTCTAATTGTGGTGCTTTACAAGGAGCCATCCACTCACCCGCTCTATTTTCTTTATACATTGAAAAACTCCCCATACCATCTACCTTTAGTAGATGCAAGTATCTTGACGATGTCGTTTTGGGATGCATTACTGCAACCGTTGGGACAATTTCTACTTCTCAAAAGGTACAGGTGAGCTTGTGCTCTGGTCATCGTAGCGATCCCTGACTTTGAACCCATCTAAATGTCCTAGCGTAACATTCTCTCTTCTCCGAGCTGACAAGTTACGAGTTGGTAGTGAGTTGAGTTGGTAGTGAGTGCTCAGTTCATGCCCAGATCGTCAAGTACTAAATATCTAGGGTTTTTTTAAATCCCGATAATCATCTTGGTCTATTCACGTCGCTGAAATGTTTTGTAAGGTTAGACGGCTGTCATTTTAGGCTCTTCGACTTAAAGTACTTGCAGTACCCCATGATTTAAGTGTTAGATTTGCGACTGCATGTATACTGCCGTATTGGTTCTACTGTTCCCCTGTAATCTTCTCTGGGTTACTCAAAATAGACTACACATCCATCCACTACATTGGGACCTATCAAAAACCCTACCAATTTCCTCTACCTGCTCCAAATTTAAGGTTCTATCTTCCCGTACTGCATCTTACAGCAATTCTATGCTACCGTACTTGTCCCGCTTGTTTGCTGACACAACCAAAACTATCAGTATGAGGCGAAATTAGTTGTGCAAGTGATATGTGTAGATAATTGTTAGACCTATTGCTTTTTTTCTCTAACAGCAATTTCCTATACTTCACCATCCACAGTGATATTGTAACATGCAGAAAATACACCTACCCGGGTGCATAAAGCCTACTTTGATTTGATTTGACCTGAACAGCATTACTGCGGAGACAAATGTGGTTACATAAACCCACCATCTTTTCGTACTCCCGCGCAAGCAGTAGCTGCACAGGTCATCGTACGATTCATGTATCTCAGCGATTTTAGTACACTTTCAGGGAGACATGAAGAATCACACCGAGAAACAACTCGCTTTTCAGAGAAATGCCTTGAAAGAAAGCATACTCTAGCTAATCAAAGGCGGTCGATACATCCGGATTACAGCTCGAAAAGCATAAGCGTGGCGAAGCGAAATCTGAGTGGGGAGTCAAAGGTATGTAAGAGCTATGGCAGGATGAACAAAGGGGAACGAAAATTCAGATGTGTTGCTCGAGCATCAAATTTCTCTGGCTCGTCATTTAATCCCAATTATATTAGCAAGTTGAGGGCTAATGGATGATGCACTTGTTAGAAGGAACTCCGTAAGCGGCCACATTTCGCACAAGCGATAGAAAGAACTATTTATAATGCACTTCACAAGTCATCAGGAAAAGAGATGAGGTTACCTCATCATCGGCTTACCTCTTTTGCTAGTCCGGAATTGTTAGGTTTTTGGTGGGTTGACGAAGAGGACACGAGCTGGCTTCGACGGAACACTTACCAGACACAAAAGCTGAATGAACCTGTTCGCTACGGCGCTTTTCTTGCGTGTGCTACTGACCGTTATCCGAGCCATGAAATACGGCAATAACACTGTGCTACAGGTTATGTGCATCGGAAATGTTTGAGTGCACTGTGTTGGAATTCGTCAGTACGCTTCGTGCAAATCGAAGCGATTTGGTGACTACAACGTAGTTAACAATCATTAACACACTACAAGTACATGGGGGGTTGAATGTCGGAAATGAAGCGCTGCGTGGTTCAAGACAGCGCCAGTTTGTCAGTTCATCATTAAACCCACTACTGCGTAAAAAGGTTTCTGAAGAATGCAACCGGCTGAGATCCAGAAGCGCTGCAAAGAGCGGAGTGCCGCATGGCATTTACAAATTACCTTTTATTATTGAAAACGTCAAAGTCGAGCAGCATCCGAAAACCCAGTCGATCACATTGGCAACAAAACTCCAGGAGGCAACAGCGATAGGAGAAGCCGGTCACGGAGCCTATGACAACGTGTGCCGCCTCTAAGCCTACAATTCACGCTGCAACTACGTGCTCCTGCCTATGCGTTGGACAATAACCAGCTTCTAGGTTAGGGTTAAAAAAAGCAGTGCTAACACCGAGTCGAACACGCTACGGTGCCATTAAACAATCGGTTGCATGCTAACTCGAGCCAGAGGGCACTTTGACTCCCGAAGCTGAAATATCGATAACAGGATTCCTTAATGAGTCATGCGTACGATATCAAGCCAAGTATGACAATTAAGGCAATGAAGCAGAAAGAGCCATACCTTGGTAACTGCCCACACACTTCTTACCGAACATAACCGGCAGGTGGAATCCGCTTCGTGCACAGAATTGGAATGGATCCAACAGCTATGACCTACTACATTACAAAAGCAATAATAATACAACGATGGGGTAAAGTGAAAAAAGCTGGGAAATTTAAACAAATAGCTTAAACATAAGCAGAGACGAATGACAAAGCACTGGACAAGTTGTGAGATAAAAGTAATAGTTCAATACATGGACGTCATTATACTCTGAACTACGAAATGCCTACTAACGCGAATGTGGCCGATCCTATTGGTTGCATTCAGGCAGATGAAATCTTCCAATTAAACCCTACATGTCCTTGTCCTACGTCGCTAGCTGCCAAACATAAGTTGTCACCAAGCAAGGAGTAGTTTTGTGAGTAACCTGGTAAGTCCGAGACACGTGTTTCGCTCAACGGTACCAACCACTTTTCTTTAACTGTGGGATAAATGAAGATGTATCTGGAAGATGCCATCAGAGTATTTGATCACAGTCGAACTCGCAAAGGGGCGCGGAAAAGTTCAGATGGGGAATGTTGTTGCATTGTACTAAGAACTCCTGTTTAACGTCAGCCACACGCAGCTTTAGAAGTTTAGGACCAAAGGCACATGGCTACCGACAGCGTCATGTGGCACATTTGCGACCACAACCAACGATTAGCGCCTTTCCGTGCGCCTTCACCTCACTGACCATGCATTATATGAGTAAAGGCGGGTGTTCGATCGCCGCAGCTAGGTCAACAGAAAAAAAGATTAGGCGCAGAATAAGTAAACTAGAAATCCATGAATATCTGACGAGAATGGATCACAGTTGGTAGTTTCTGAAGTCAGGCGACAATCTGACTAGATTCGGTACAGACAAAAGAAATGACGAAGACATGAGGAGCTCTAACTGCTGACCATGGCCACCGTTCAGGCAGTGCAAGTAGGTCTATAGATGCTCTAGTAAACGATCCATATAATGGCAATAGTGTTTGACTGGGGAAGCATAGAAAGAGATGGATTATCGAAGTAAGCCCTAATGGAAGAGCCGTGGTGGCCAAACGCCGGTCCATGGAGGGCAGGCACAAGTTGGTTGATGTGAGGTCCACATTTGATATACGAAATTGTGTGGTGCTCAATTTCACATACCTAGTCAGAAGGATTATAGGGAATACAAAACTGAGATGGAGAAGATTGTGGAAGGAGATTTTTTAGAAAGACCATCAGTCATGTATGGTACAACTGAAAAAACCACAGAGGGTGGGCACCGATACTCCTCAAGCCCTTATGGAAGTCCCACGGAAGAAACTGAGGTCCAAAACGAGCATCACGCCCTAACATAGAGCTCATGTGCTCTTCCCTGGTGTCAAGATTAACCTACTGAAACAACTGGAAAGACAAACCAGAAAATGTCGCAGTAGGTGCCTTATTCAGCTACGGCTGTATAAAATCCGCGATCATATCACTAGGTTTAGCAACAGGCATCCGCGGTTCTCATTAAAATGCATGGTGACATGGTAACGCCTACATGTAATGTATCGATATCAATTAGTGCTCCTATTTGGATGAAAGCGCATGGCCAGTGAGTGGTGTGGCGAAAAAAGTAGAGGAAACACCTCGAAAGATAAATCGCGTCTGGTGCTTGCCGCCGTGGATTGGATCCTTGGGATTGGACACATCATCGGTTCGGCATAGAACAGGATAATACAGGATCACGAATGTGGCGGTGTTATTGCGTTTTCCCCGTTCTTTCTGGCTCTTCTCCATATAACGAGTGTATTGTCTTATTACCCCACTGAATCATATTGTTTCAACACTTTATATTATTATAGTGACGTGAGTTAGGGCAGCTGGACTAACTGCACCTTGGTGCACGGACTATAGTTCACAAACTGAACGGTAGGTCGTATACCCTGTAATTTTGCCTAACGGGCATTAAACGATGTGGTAACAGCATTTGTTGTGAAAAGCCTTGAAGGAGCAGAACGTGCCTCGAGAATCCAAACAGATCGACGAGATCACGTCACGTGTTGAAATACTCAGCACAGAAGAGGATGGTGGGAATGCAGTAGACTGTGTAAAACGATATGCTGCCCCGAGGGTTAATTGAGGTGAAGAAGACTTGTGTTAAAATGTGACAAAAATGAATGGTTTGCAGGCATATCAAAAACAGCGCAAATTTCTCTAGGCAATCGCTGTAGTGCACACATTCAGCTAAACCCGTTCCCAGTTACACTTATACCGTTAAGTCACATGGTAAGCAGCTTCACCTATTTAGGCAGTTCGCCAATCACATGGAGTCGCATGTGTTTATGCAGACGATAAGAGACCGACCATCCACAAATCGTACGGATCCACGAGTAAAATCAGAGTCGTACAATAAGCAAACACCGCCTGGTTTGCTATAAGCCGTGCACATCGTTCACAATGACGGTTGACGAGTAGGCGACCTCCGGTAGTAGGTCAGAGGGGAAAATGAAAATCTTTGTGTGGACTGGCCATTTTTCTATGTCCACGTAGGCGGCTGCTCCAGCAAACATGATCTCGGAGAAAAATGGCCACTCGCTTCTAGTCGGACGTCAGAGTCCAGTAGGAGACCTTCGTGAGATGGAACAAACCATTAACCCCCAGCTGTCGAAGCTAGTGGAAGTAAGGAACCGTTGCTAGGTAGCCACTGAGGCTAAGAAAAAGGGAACCAAGAACAACTGATTTCACCACACACATAAGGCTTCCTGAGTTTCAACGTAAGTTGATAACAATAGGGACGGGAAGTGGAGTCAATAGGAAGTTAGCCATTACTCAGTAAGTGATAAGTAAAGGCGAGAATCAGCATTTATTCTTTCCGTTGGCCTGAGAAGGTACATGGTAATCACAGTCCGACTAGTGCAACAAGTATATCCAGGAAAAGGTCAAGAACAAGATTAACGCTGACTACTCTTCGTTATAGATGCATCTCCACGTCGTGCGCAAAGGGTCGGTTAATCAGTTCCCTACGTCATCAGGTCACAACGTGTCAGACACATGAATGCTGTGACCGGTCACAGATTTTACCAGAATACTCAAGATAGTGCTCAAGGATGGACGTGGGGATGAAGATGCGAAGAACGTTAAGGACTTGACTAACTTGCCTTACAAACAGGCTAAAATATATCAAAATCTATAGCGTCTGGTATTGGTGTCTTCGAGAAGACCACATATTGGTTTGCCCACCTCTGAAGAACCCCAACAGCGCTTGTCGCCACCTCCAAGAATTCAGTCGTAATATCAATCTGAGAGGCCATTATCTAAAGTTAGACACGCAATACAGAGGGATGGAATGTCGTCCAAAGTTTTTCTACCTTCTAGTGTACTGACCGTGGATCTCACCCCACGTACGTCGTTACTACCCCTACCTTAATTATATCTAAAAACTGGCGCGATGACATCTATAGTCCTCTGTAAAACCTGTGTTTGCCGAGAGGCTAAATAAAGCTAACAAACGAGGAATTCCCAAATTCGAACCAACTTGGTCTATAATTGCGAATATCACGGTGAGTTAAGGAGAGCGCGCGGAAAATTAATGGCAAAGTTCCGCTCTCTTGTTGCCCTACGGGAACTGTTAAGCGTTAGCATTCTACCCATTAGATACCATTGCTGACACCAGGAGAATGGCTATCTTAGGTTATAAATTGGTATAGAGTTCTTGAGCAAATAACAAATTCTGGCCTATGCTAACCTTTAGGTCAGTTGGGTTGTTTGCCAACAAGTAGACGGTGAAACCGATTGTACGAGGAAGTTATAAGCAGTGCGCACAAGCGCCTAGTGTAGGATAATGGACTAATCCTATGACGATAGTTATAACACAAAAAGATGGTTCAGTGATAAGAGATTTCTCGACTGATGGTAGTCAAAAATACAAGCTAAACTGTTGGGGAGAATGAATGGTTCAGACAACCCAGTGGATGCGCACAGGAGATAAAAGGGTTAAACACTGAATAATGTCGTATTCTCAGTGTTGTGCTCTCCGCATGTAGTCAACATCCGCTCTTTGTGCCACAAAGATTGTTTCTAGCCAAATTGGTACAAGATATGCAGGTGGCTTGAGAGAACCTATGCTTGACGATGGATAATACAACGAAACGTTTTATCCATGCAAGTTATCGCTCCCACTGACGCGACACAGACGGCATGTAAGTACGTTTCAGTCACCATGAATAAAAGCGTGTTTCAGATAGGAATTGATGTACCGGGGATGTGTTCTCGATCCTGTCAACTCACGAAACGAATGATAAATCCCAGGATTAACCATAGTAAGTGTCCACTGAGATATGTGAAGGGGGCACGGTTTACAAGCACCACGCATGTTGTCGGTCGACTAACGTAGTGCTGTGAGTTATCAGATTGTGCATCGGATAAAAAGGTTGCTTTTATTTAAACGGAAGTTGTGACCCTGGACATGGCACAGACAGCTTAGGTTGGTTTGATGCGTGTATTGTGACCACAGATGGGTGACCCGGATAAATATTTATTCTCCCCACCCGCAATGAGATGAACTGCATTAAACAGACAGAACCCCAGCATGTTTGTCCACTGTGCAGAGGTATGTGAACCGTTGGCTCACAGAATCCCAGTCAATAGTAAGGAGTGTGTGCGGGGAGCGATAAGGAGTATTTGGGAAAAACACAAGATGAGTGGGGGCCCCGCAGTCAGAAAGTTAATAAGATAGCGGAAAACGGACAGTGATCAATCGTGGTTACAAACAAGAGTGACTGCTTTCATGAGTAAGGTGGAAACAGTAGGCAAGAATGTATCAGGCGCAGAAAAAGTTTTCATCACCTTGTCATGCATCTAAGAGATAATGATGGCAAGAAACAGCGCGCCAACAACCGAAGGAATGGGAAAGGACAGCTATTGCCATTAAAAAGACAAAGAGGAGCATTCGAGGAACTCAGTTCGAACTCTTCAGCAGGAACTAAGTAAACCAATTCTATGGGTGTAAGGCACACTGGGGATGTTTAGCCGACAATGAACTGGTATATGCAGCTCACTGCTAATAACTCCGAAGTTTGCCAAAGATCGAGTGACCAATTCAACCAGTGAAGTGCCCGAGTGATCGGCGTCATACTACTACGGGAGCTGTGAGGTGGTTGAAAACCACATTTTCTCATATATATATATATATATATATATATATATATATATATATATATATATATATACGTATGTGTGGAAAGTGATTGCAATAAACTAGTCATCTGGGATGCATTCAATAGCATCCCTTTATAAAACAAAGTATAAAGAGCTCAGTGTGATATACTTTTTTGAAATTTAAAGGGGAGGCACAAACTTCTGAGTATAGAATGGAGTTTCAGTGTTGAAAGACCATGAGTGAAAAGTAAAAGTCAACAATCTAAACGGCTATATTATTACCTTAACTTCAAACTGTCGCCTCTCATATTGGATCGGATTGAGTTTCAGAAGGTAGTGGCATACGTGACTGGGGTCGCCCAGCATTTCGTACAGTTCAATAGTGTATGACGAAAAAAAGGAATAGTTTTACAAGACCCATAGGAAGGTAAATGCAAAGTAAATTCAAAATTAAAGTGTTCCAGCGTAGAACATGAAATATCAGTAGTCTGGACACTGCACTTTATCATACTGTTGTGTGCGTTTATCACTCAGATGCAAGTCAAATGACACGATGTCTGGTGCGTTCGCCACAAGTGTTGGTAATGCATTCCAGTAGAAACAGATTCTTGGAGAGCAAAAACCCTATTTGAAATCCAAACGGCATTGTTGCGTTACTAGTTCCAGTTGGTGGCCTCGCCATTGTTTGCAAGGGGCTAGGGTCAGCAGTAAATTACATGGGTTATCGCCCTCAGTAGGTATCCGGTATGTGAGAATGGGATCTCTGGGAAGCCGTGAATATACTGAGGAGAACATACCGGGTAGACGAAGACGCAGTTCAGAGTAGAAACCGCAGAGCCCTTGTGTTGTCTCTCTGGCTCTTCTTTGGGGCTGCTCCAAGAGATGAATGTCTCGTTTTAAGTATAAACACCAGGCCTAAACCGCCGACTCAACTTGCGGATGAATATACAGGTTAATCAGCAAGGTAGTTAGCGGTCACTCAAAGCCACCAAGATTTCGCCTTAATATCCTTAAGTTCAAGTTCGCCACATCTGCCGCTTTCGAACAATGGAGATAATTGCTCATAATTTCCTGTACGATGATACCTAAGTCGTTTTCAACGGTCAGGTATTGCAGAATGTGTTGCCCCAAAAGATGTGTTGCTGAATTTGCTGCGCACCGTTCTTTGCAGCGTTTAGTGGAGCTGGTTCCTTTCTGACCATTGGTTAATCCGGTCCACATCGTTATGGAGGTAGACACACTCGGATGTTGAGCGAATAGCCCTCCATACCTTAGCATCAACTGCAAATATCTGCATCGAGCATAGAATCTTTGTTGGGAGGTCATTGATTTGGACTAAACAATAGTAGCGAGTTGAGGACGGATGCTTGCGGTTCACCACTGGAGACGCGCATGTAATCTGAGCGATTGGGAGCTATACTAACCTTGATAGTACTATCGTGTAGCTAACCTTACAACCAGATAAGCTGGGAACCGTTGATACTGTAGGTAGCAAGCTTTAGAGAAGAATAGAGTGATTGAACCAGTCGAATGCCTTAGAGAAGAATCGGCAAATCACATCTGGAGGGACTGTGTCATCAGCCGCCCTGATTCATGAGTTCCGGGCAAGAAGCAGACTTGTTAGACAACCGCTTGCTTCTGAAACCATGTTCGACATAGGAAATTATTTGTAGCCCATCAAAATATCGTGTCTATTCATCTGCGATTCTCGACACCTTTGCTTTTGATAAAACAGGTAGGAAAGTAGTAGGTCGGTAGTTGGTATGACAAAAACGCTTCCCTCCTTTATATTTTGGAGTGATGGTTCCATTCTCCCACTTAGATGGGATTGTGTGGGGATCAAATAGACACCAAAGAAATGCTGCAGAAGGTATGGTTATGATGAAGGGTTTTAAGAATGTTTGGGTAGATCTTACCGATTTCCCATGGGTCCTGTCTTCTCTGAGAAACTGTAATTTGCCTGCGACAGCTTCTGGGGTAAAAGCAACGCTGGAAAAGCCATTCTTATTTCCTGAGAGATTATAGGGCGAAGGTTCAACTGTGTTGGTATCCACTGATCCAAACTGCAGGAGTAATGCGTTCGTGGTATCCACAGCAGTAGTCGTTAGGCCACTGACTATTTTGAGTGGCGGTATTCTAGGCTCAACCTCTCTTTTACCATTCACATACCTGTAAAGCAGTTTGGTGGTACAGGTAAACTGAGTACCATGCTCACCTATCATTCGTATTTGTCTGTTCTAGTGAGTGACGTGCAACTGTTTCTGACTGTTTTGTAATTCTGTCATGTGGTATCACATAGTCTTAGCGTATGCTGCCTCCAAATCTCTTCTGTTGATCCATTTATGTGTTCTGCTTCGGATCCAACTGTTGTCCCGGTGCGATACTCGTAATGGTACAACTCTTGAGGTTGCTTGTATGACCCAGTTAATTTTAGTTTTAAAGTTATTCCACACGTCGTTCGCTCAACGGTGCGGCTGTAGGTCCCGTTCAGATGTTCTCGCTGGGTTATGAAGTTTGGAATGCAGTAGTAGTTCGTCGAGCATCTCGTTATTTATCAACCGTACTGGCAGAACACAAGCGACCAAACGTTAGGACTGAATAGTCACTACCACCTGTCAACCATCAACTCTTTATCAGTCAGGATTAAGTCCAGAAGTGACGGCTTGTTTGGAGCGCAGTGCATGGTTGCTCAATGCAAATTGTTATATAAAACTGTCATATCCATAAACTCAAGAAATTTTGATTCGAATCATGGCCCACTGGGGGACAATGATACTACCCAAGCTATGCTGAAGTCAACCATTATAAGGCAGTGTTACTGCTTCTTTGAAATGACATAATGGGGAGCGTTTAACGAAGCATCAGCGCTGTCTGAGGAGAAGTTCGGAGCACTGTAAACAACTGCTAAGAGGCAAGTATCACACACCTTCTTTTGACAGCCACCATCTCGACCTTCTATCTGCAATCGGCAAAGTACTGCGTCGGGAATGACAAGGAAATGTTCGACAGGGGTTTGAAATTTCAGATAATCACGGCAGTAAATAGCAACATCGCCATCGCTGATCACGCTGAATGACTGATATTTCACTGAGTTCAACTATCGGATCTAGGACGTCGCTTGAGAGTCAGGTTGCAGTCAGTGCTTTGATGTCAATGGCGTAGTTCCGGCAGCTTAGAGTACAGCATTTGGGCGTTGTTGTGGCATTGTATTTGTTTACGTGTTATGAGCTCGATTCGCTGTGTTTGACCGGCCAAACTTTGCTCCGGTTTGCTGACATTTATTGAAACGGTTTATACGTCTGGCTGACCTAAGGTAGGAACAACAGAGTCTGGCTTAACTGTATCTGGGGTCTGTACTGCTTGAAGGAATGATCTTAACCGTCCTCCTGGTAGCCCACGTTTTCTGTTGTAATTGCATTAATATGAGATCTCCATGTAGAGACCAGTAGCGTTCACTGAGCACTCAGTTTCTTCATCCGTTCGTGGTAATACAGGTGGCGCAAAATCATGACCTTTTCGTTGCTCGAAGTTGCGGGGTCCCGGGTGCTGCGAAGTCACACTTTAGCCAAGCCTGGATGGCGTATTCGACTTGCAGACGCATGTAAGCAATGAGTATTAGGGAGAAGATGGATGAATCCAATCTGGTGAGTACCCTCCGCAAGAGATCAAGATGTTCGTTACCACTTTTGTAGCGGACTCGGACTGTCTGGAACAACCGAGGTCGTCCTCTACCGGATTTGAAGTGTATCGTTCACCTACTATGCTTCATGGTGGTTCCGCGCAAGTGTCCGATCTATCCACGATGGAGCAACACAGATTTATATCTTCTAGCTCTCTAATTTCAGTATTTAGTATTCTACCAGTACATCGAGATCACAGTTCTAAGAGGCGGTCTTCAGACCGTGCGCCCCAAGTCTGTAGATGTAGTAGTGTCGATAGCGGATATGAACAACGCGACGCTTGACTATAATGAATGGTCCGCCAAATCTTAACGTCGCCCGTGAATTATACAAATTTTGAAGTAATGACAAGCGTTAGATCATCAATAGAAATTAAGAATAGCGGAAGCTCAAGTACCGAACCCTGCGCGGAAGAGCTGCTTATACCAAGAGGTCGACCACGCACATGCGGATTCGAACCGGTGACCTTCGGATTATAACGCGGGGCGTAATTCTTTCCGTCACCGGCCAACATCAGTACAACCATAAACCATGAAATACAAGACTAGAGATAATCTCATGTTGCATCAGCGGTGGTGCAGTGGGGGAAAAAGCCCTATCTGCTGCAAACATGGGGATTGAGAATGAAACACGTTATCGCTGGCGACTCCCTTCTTTACCAGTTCAATTCTCATCCAAATTCTACCTTCCCAGTCCATATTTTAGATGGTCCACTTCACCTACCCCAACCGACCAACACCCCACTCTTAACTACCCGCTCCGCCGAAATCGTCTGCTGGAAAGTGCGCAGCCTCATCATTCGCAGCACGAATAAGCGCATCGCGCGACGCATTGGAACTCTGTCGCTACGGCACTGATATTGCCACACTCAGTGAAACGTGGTTGGATGACCAAGACAAGTCGCACGAGGCGGTGCTGACTACATCTTCTAATCCATGGCCACTGCCACTACAGGTGCACATGAACATGGTGTCAGATTTGTACTATTTAACCGCCTGATGTAACAGCCGACTGACATAAGCTCGAGGTTGGACACTGCCTACACCACAAGAACAAAAGATGCATTTCTCTGTTGTCCTCCGTGATACAGTCTGCACAGAGTAGCGAACAACCATTCCAGGATAGTGTTCCACCAGTCTACCAACTGATGAATGGACAATAAGCGCGTTCAGTAAAATCGCTGGTGCGTAAACGCATTTTATTGATACTGACAGTGTAAGCCATAGTACTTCAATACATTTCCTTCGATTAACCCAGATTACGAAATTTCTGCTTTAATAGACGATTTTGCGGATTTGTGTTTACAAGGGTTTGATTTCTGTTTAAGACCGTAATTTCGAAATGCTAGCCAGCAGAGATGCCTATTAGGCTAAGTAATATCATACGCACATACATTTCCACACAGACAGTTGTTAATTCACAAGAAACTTCCGTTCTCAACCCATACATTTAACGCAAATGTGCACTTCGTTGCCCCCACAAGCACATACACATCTAGACCCAATCGAACAACCAGTCGTTTCGTTCTTTCAGGAATCATCAGTAATGTGCATTTCATATGGCCACTGTGCAACTAGGACACGCAACCCGACTGTTACCAGTTCGAGGAGTAGACCACTGAGCTACGGGGGATGGCAACGACCGTCGTGAATGAGTTCCTAGATGTGACACAGTACCGCTCAGTATCCAGTGACTTGCACGTTATGGCCATGTAGAGGAGATGTTAGCCTCCTCATCAAGCGGTGAAGTTACCAAACTTAGGCCGTCAATTAACAAACGGTAGTATAAGCAGTTTGGTTCGCGAACTGATAACAAGGGATTTGTTTGGACGTCTCTCGGACAGCAATTTCATTAAAGGACATCAAAATACAGTTCATAACAAATTACGGGGCGTTGTACGCGTATATAAGCTCTATCACATTGTCGCCCAAATAACATTAACGAAATATCGCGCGGCGGATTAGTGGTACACCGCCCTATTCCTACTTAGCGATGTCAATGTGAGCGTTAGACGTGATGCTGCGGTGTAAACAGACGTTATCGGGCCGTACGATATTGTTTCAGACAATAAAAGCTTTATATATTTATGGGAACGGTTTCCGGCTGCCAGTCACATCCTGATGGCAATAGCACAGTTCCAACTGGGTATCAGTGATAATGATAGTTAGATGTACCCACGAAGTGGACACTCATTTTTTCTACTACCTCACTGTACGCCAGCGTGACATTCGTGAAATGCACATGACATATGTATTGCGTGGAGCGGATCACCAGCTGCTGCGCACCAAACCGTACACATGTTTTTATAAATTCACGCCAAATCAATGTGATTTACTCGTTCTCCTGTTCCTGTGGAGGTTACATTGGTCGAACGACTAGGCGTCAGTTGGACAGGGTGAGGGAACGCCACTCGGCGTGGCTCATGACTGATAGTCGAAATCCATGTTTTGTTCGTCTGCCATGAACGGGCAGATTCGCCTTGGAGATATCGACACCAATGATTCGGTAGGCGTCCTACGGTACCACCTCAAAAACAGATAACATTTGGTGCTGAGATGATAGATCGCGCAAACTGCAAGCGGCCAGATTGATTTGATCACAACAGTGCGACCGCTGGTGCAGTCATGTCAGAGAATGTAGCATTCGCTGTGCACTAGGCGGATTGCTACAATATGAAGAACGGTGCGAGCCGCAAGATGAGTCGGTGATTGACTCGAGGATTCCGCCGCATCAAGAATCCATAGTGGATGGAGAAGGCTGAGCAGATGGAATGTTACGGCAAACGCCGCGGAAATAGGAAGCTCTATGGTAGTGTGTGTTACCCACCTTGCAGCAAATGAGGAAGCTGGTGGATATTGATTCGGGGATTGTCTACACACAGTCTGCAGGTATTATGCAGATGTGGTGAAAGCACTCCAACGGTTTGCTGAACAACCGTAGATTGGGATGACATAATTGATTGATTGAGATACCTTGCAAAGGCTGTAACAGCGAAGTGTGGAGAACGGTCTAGTGTACACCATCGGATCGCACAAAATGCAAAGAGCACTTGCTCAACTGCGAAATGATAAATGCGCCGGAGCGGATGGAATAAAAACAGAAAACAGCGGACCAGTGATGCTGTCTGCTCTACAGCACTCAGTGGAACGCATTTGGAGCAAAGGACAAGTACCCGCTGAACTGTAGGTGGTCCTTGTGCAGCGATTGTACAAGAGACAAGGAAGCAAGCGGTGTAGCAACGTATCGTGAAATCAACTTGCTCAGCTGTGTCGGGAAGATGATTGCTCGGATTCTGCTCAACCGCCTCGTAACTCACGTTCTTGAACTAAAAACGGTGCAACAGTAGTGTGGTTTTTACTGGGCTGCAGTAGGATTAACACGACGTTCGGGGTTCAACACAAAAGCGTTCGCGAACGAACCAACCATTGTACTCACGGTTTAGTGAATTCAGTAAGGCATTTGATACGGTGAACCGCGAGGCACTCTAGCTGGATTTGAGCAAGTTTGCATATGTAGGTAAATATGTTCGCCTCAATGAATGCCTTGACAGTTGTGAGGGTCAAGGCACAGCTACGTTAACAAACTTCGGATGAGTTTGCTGTTATCTCTGGTGTGAAGCAAGACGCCTGTTCTGTAATATTTACTTGCCATGGTGCCCTCAGCTTTTAATGCTTGTGATTACGGTGTCCGTCTCGAGCACCGCATCAGTGGTGAGTTTTGAAGATCCATCATTTTTGAGCGAGAACCCGAGTGCCATTATGTGCACGCACGAGGATCAGCTGCAACGTATGACAACGACTGTCGCTTCGACGTCGAGCAAGCTCCGACTCCCCAGCAACGCAGGTAAGAACGTCTGTCTCTTATAGCCGTCCCTAGGACTGGAGTCTGTGAGCTGTCCGAAAACCAAGACAGCCGGTGCAGCTTGGGGGACATCGAACTTTGTCTACCTCGGCAGCATGCTGTCAAAATAGGCACCAACGGTACTCCGTACCGACACCCCGCAACCACCACCAGTTGCACATGGGTTAAGAATACTGCGAGAGTCGCCCGATCCCTACGCAGGCTCGAAACTGCACCTTAGGATAACAAAGTAGGCTTGTGATCCTTAGGACTACTGGTCGGTAACAGAAGTGCAGATGATTAGCGAGGTGCACATCCGCTTATCGAGATCCAGTGTTTGCGTTAGGCGAGGTGGAACATCGGGTGTGGAAAATTAACAGCTAATCGTTGGGACCAAGCAGACGGCGTACAAATCAATGGTGTTGTCGGATGTTGGTCACAGTAATGAAATATAGACTGTACACAGGGACATCCGATAGTCGGTGTCACCACATTAGCAATGCTTGTGTCAGATGCTGCGTAGCGTCGGTGTGATGGGTTTCTGATACGGAACTGCCACAGCGAAGCCGCTGCTACTAGGGCACCTGAGATTAGTCGGGCAGGTCCGCCAGTATATGCAAGTAGAATACCGAAACACGTATAATATGGCCGACTTAGTAAAGGGGAGCGGAGGGTGTGTAAAAAGAAGCAACCTTGCCAAGATATGGTCGTGAATTTATCAAAAACTTATATCAACTTTGGATGTTGGGAAGCAATAGAAGTGAATTGCCGTCAATAGCGTTGCCATATCAGGAACGCCGTTTCTAAGGTGTACGAGAAAGGACTGTTGCATAAGGAAGGAAAACCAGTTACAGAAGAGACAGACGTCGATGGAGCCTAGGCGAACATCAGGCGCCTGGCGCTGTATCACATGAGATCGTGTGTGCCTCCCTAAGTCGGTCTGGTCATAAAGGGGAAAATATCTAAGAGGCTATGGGTAAGTGTCAGCGCATACAAAGCATGCTGCTTTCAGTCCGTTTCACTAATCCAAACCAATAATGCGGCAGAATTTATTCTGTCCCACTTAACAGTTTGCTGACCGATATTTAAGGTCTGGTTACACTTGATGCGGATGTGGACAAGGTACCTAAGGGCCGAAAATCGCCGTCACCATTACTGGATCCAGGAGATTATAAAGAGTTGCTGCGGGAGACGGGGTGAACAGTATACATGACGGTACTAGGGAGAAAGAGTGGTTCTACTCAGTGTGGAACGGGCTACAGCCCAGTCACCGCCCTGTGTGCTGCTGGTATGCATGTTTCACTCTGCTCGAACGAATGATGATCGTGTTGAAGGAGTGTGGGTTGGCTCTGAATCAATCGGGTTTACACTATACATGGGGTGTGTAGATGGAGCTATGGGTGGTGCACTTCAGGCTGCCCATGAACCCTTTGGAGGCGCGGTCGTCCTGTGGCTGATCGTAGTCAGAATGGAAGATAAATCCGGAAACGATATATATATATATATATATATATATATATATATATTCAAGCTGAAGGTGAGGTTGCACACCTCATGCATATTCAAGGCAGTTGGACTACACCGACAGACACTTAAGTTATATCCCTAACATGGATGAAAAGAGTACACTTCATTTGATTTGTTCGGCTCTATTATTCGGCTTGACGTGAGCGCTGACAAGATGCCTACCTGCCTAACATCCTGCACCTCGATTAGTGCCTTCAGGAGACTTAATCGTTGCTGGGGGGAGGGGTGCACAGTCCTCGTGACTTTGCTAGGCTCAAAGAGTGGTTCCATGATGTATAGAGCGGACTACGGCTCAGCAACCGCCTTGAGTGCATCTGGTACGCATTATTCCCAAATTAGGTAAACGGGAATGCTGCTGTGCAAGCTGAAGGAGTGTGGACCGGCTCCGTTGGTGAAAGGTGGCTCCCATCCACGTGCCTCCCGGGTTTTATTCCTTTGGGTTTACACTTCATATGGATTGTGTGGATGTAACTGTGGGTGGTGCAGCGCAATCCACCTATGGTCCCTCTGTAGTTGCAAGCGTCCTGTGGCTGTTCTGTGGAAGCCGCAGTGGAAAACACATCCGGAATCGGACGCCGCCAATCATATACAAGTCTCAAATGTGCGATGTTTGTTGGTAAACAAGCCCCGCAGAGTCCTGAAACGCGAAGGTAGGGACAGCTGAAGAAGTACATTCGGCCAGGACGAATTACAGCGATCATCCGAAAGTGTTCAAAGAACGAACGATATACATACTCAAGACACGATTTGTTTCGGCAATTATCTCTGAAATGTAAGGTGGTACATTCGGTTATGAACAGCAGAGAAGAAAAAGATAAGCAGTACGCCGGCACACCGTACCGACGTTTTGCTCACACACGAGCACCACCAGTGACAAGTGGGGGTGGATCTACTGCGAAGTCGCTCGCAGATTCGAACTGGGTTACAAGGCAGGCAACTTGGTGTTTGACTACCGACCACTATGGATAAGGTCCACATCATCCTCATCCATAAAACGACAACCAATGTGAATGTCTTGTGCTTGGAAGGGAAAGGTATTCTCCAAACCAACATGACTGCGGACGCACAGAGTTCAAGTCACTTTAGGCTTTAGCCTTAGAAATGATGAAATAATGTTCCAACAAGACGATATCGCTACGGTGCCCATGTTGCGGACTGTTCTGCGCACGAGACGCAGGTTCTAAATGTGATGCACGGGACGAGTGCCTTAACGGTTAGAAGGCGTCAAAGCGCGCGATCATAAAAATAGGTTCGAACAAGTGGCAAAATGGAAGAAAACGCTGAGGCAACTGCTCCACTGACATGAGTAAGTGTACCCGTAGCACGCAAAGTAGAGGTAGTTCAGCCGTTGCGAAGTCGTGACTGTATTAATGATCCCATGCAATTGAGGATGAATGTTAGGAGGTGAACGAGAAATGGTGCAAGTTCTTGGAGTGCACCAATAAATAGCCCTCATCCCGTTTTATGCAACAGACAGGCAAGTAATAAAATAATCGCGATTTCGTGAGAGTACGCTATGGTGTGAATGGATTGGGTGCCAAGTAAGGCATCGTAGGACAAACGAAAAGAAAGCACACACACAAAGCCCTTAGCTCAAGATTTAGTACCGCGACTATAAGGACTCATAAAGAAGCAAGGTAATCTTAGCCGGAATTATGGAAGGCGACCCAGTTTTATGTACATGTATGGGTGGTTCAAAAGATCGGAGTAAGTCAATCAGAGCATGGATGAGAATAAGGTGCACATAACAAGAAAGAGATGTAGTTGTGAGGATAGTAACCTGCTGTAGGGGAGTGCTAATCGTACGAGCAAGGATTGAGACAACGAAGCAGAGAACGCGAAGCAAAATGATGTACATTCTACACTTCTGCAGGAGAACGAATGATAGGGTGCGGCGTTAACCGACAAATAGAGGTGATAAGGAGAACAGAGAAGGAGAAGGAACTAATAATAATGGTCAGCAAGCGTAAAAGTTAGCTAAGTTTCAAACAGGACCAACGAATGGCCTCCCTGCGCACAAACAGTGACCACTAGAAGGGACGTGAGGGAGATTGACGCAGATAGTCTGATGCAGATGGCAGCCTGAGTTTCGCGTGTCGAATCGTAATCACAAATGGTCGAACAAATAAATGAATGCATACCTCAAAGAAATCGAAGCCAATAAGTTAAGAGGGGGGAACAATGGGCATCGGAGATGAGTATGCGTTTTTAAGACAGTGACCTCAGACGACGCATTTGGGAACCGATTCGGTTACTGGTGGGGAAAGATGAATCGAGAAAACAGTGTCATGATCAGCATAGCATTAAATGAGACCATAGAGACCACATTTAAAGGAATAAAGAGACCGCTACGTGGGCGTCCCAGATTAGATAATTGAATATGCAGGTAGAAACCTGAGCGAAATGAATGAACTCGTGTACATGGTTTCACACCATCAGCTCGATTCGGCAAAAGGACTCGCTGGCTAGTGACCAAAGAAAGAGTTCATGCTCAGTTATCGAAAGTGGAGACGGAACAGGAACATGGAAAAGATGAGAGAAGAGCAAAGTGAAAAAGATGGCATAACGAGTTGATGCAGCAGACAGGGAACAGAAAGTGTGTCAATGTGCCATAAATCGATGTATAAAACAGGCAAGAATTACGGCGGATAAAACGCAAAGAAAATGGGTCGGAATAAAGATCGTCGAAAAAATTAAACAAAAATTAAAAAGTCCCTTGGTCGGTCGGCAGTCGAGGTAATATGGTGCACAAACACAGCCAAACCGATCGGTGAGCGCATCGCAAATGGCAACAAGCTGGTGTTTATTGCGGCGCACCTCTGCAATAATGGCCAGTCGGGGAGTGACGGAATGAGGGGAAAATTGTTCTGGCTGAACAAAATGAGGCAGGCAGGCGCTTTGCATGCTAAACGGAGAAAAAAAGACCGCGAAAGGAAGAGGCCAGAGAGAGAGTATCGGATTCAGTAAACAAGACGGTTAAGAAAACAATCCCTGAAAAAGAGACGAATACGTGGACATTTTTGATGAAATGCACAGCTCCCGCCAGTTCGAATGAAAGAAAATAAAATCAGTGACATCAAAATCAAACCGCAGAGCAGGAACCCTGAACAGGACATAGAGCAAAAGGAAAGTAGACTACGATGTGAAAACACAATGTCAGAAGCGGATAAGAGCGAAAAATCCCCGAGTTTGTGGTGGACAAGAGTACACAAGTGCACACAGCGTGTGATCCGTAGAATACGTCAAAGGCGAGTGAAAAGCGATGAATGCGGACAAACACACGTACAGTGAAAGGTGGTGTTTGGTAGCAGAGAAGGGGTCATCACAAAAGAAACCTGGTTGGACGAAAGACGATGGCACGCTGAAACGTCCATAATGGATTGTACATGGACGCATGCAGGCAAGCCAATTGGATGAAGGATAACGAACAGAATGGTCAGGGAGAAGAGTTATGGAGGAGAGATATATAGATGGATGAGAAGTGCAGAACCACATCTGCGCCGAATATGGGATGCCTTCGAATGGGTTCATGAGCGATTGGGAAGGGGTGAGGTGGGTGTGAACAGTACGGGCATACAAAAGTGCCCGCCTCAATGTTGACGACGTCGTCAGAGTAGTGGATGGGAATTACGAAGACATCAAGGGATGACTGCGCTGGTGAGTGGGGTGAATATTGACGCGGGTAGCCGCGACAGTAGACGAAATTGATGCAAACGAGGTAGGTGAAGATCAGGAGGCCTGTTCAGCTCACGGATGTACATGGATGGTCCGGCGATCCCATCTGACTGAGTACTCGGTCGAGCCATTGAAGTGGGCCGTTGAGATGTATTTCGATCCAACAAGGGGTGCTTGTAACGGTCTGTCGTCTGAAACCACAGAAAATGAAACACAGGTGACGACTGCAATAGTGTGAGTAAGAAACAGCATTTGAGACAACTCCCTTGAGGAGTAAGCAATGGCGAAAGGACTGGATAGATACAATTATTCTATAACCAGCTGAGAATCGTGCGTTTTTTTGGTACAACGTGTGCCAACTCATAGGATTACCAGTGTGAGAATAAGCGCAAGCATTTAACACATCACTTATAGGGTAAGGACATTGGACGCCCAAAAATAGGAGTGACGCGGTTTGACGTGTGAGATTTCTTAGGAGCAAAAATAATTGGGTGCATTGATGAAACTTGTAGGACCGTGGCGGCAGCTACTCACATCGAGGAGAACGAAAAGAAAATAGACGATAGGGATAGGAAGGAGAAAGAGGAACAAGTGCAAAAAAAGGAAGGGAGGAGCAAGCAGCAGCCCGTGCTCGCATTTCCACACTGCTGTTCGTAGTAGACTGTGACCCTATGAGGCTGGATGAAGTTTGTTAGGAAGGAAATCTGTAGGCAAGCAGCCGAGGCGCCGATACGGAGACAAAGTATGGCAAGTGGGCCGCACTCTCCACACTGATTGGACAAACATATAGCCAACTGGGTGAACCCTCCGATTAACATTAGAGGGGTATTGCTTGATTGGAAATAAGTTCACCCTTCTAGAGGTTTCCAAGGGTTTGATATACCATTTCGGAATGTTCGATGACATTTATGACAGACGATGTGACTAGCAACTACAAAACTGTTTCCTCTATGCTCGTCCGAAACCGAGCTTTTTGCCTTCATATGGGGGACTAGTGACTTCAAGTTTCCGATCGATAGCCCGCAGTCTAATCATGTGAAGGATATCCACTTCAAAGCTGAAGTGGGACTGCAATCGGCTGGTATACTACAGACGTTCGGACCTAGAAAGGTAGAAGTGTAGACTATTCAAGCAAACATTTGATTAAACAAATTGACTGCAAAACAGCGAAGTTATGACAACAGTTCATGAGTTGGGTTAATTTTTCGGGAATCAGTTAGATCCGGATTTCAACTCCCAACAAGAAAAACTAGAAAACTGAAGCTGATTAACTTTTAACGTTTAAACAAGCTGATAGGAGTAGTTCGCAAGGCGGCCGAAAACCGTCTAGTATCGTCCAGTGCATCGGAAAAGTACGCAAAGCGTCGCATTACATCATGAGCTAGTCTAGTTGCGAAGGTCATATCCTAGTGTGCGTAGGCGGCCCAGGTTCAACAAGAACACCGCTGTGGTGGGAGATGAGAAGTTGCCAAACTTCAGCATAACTCACAAGTTCATGGTCATACATGAGCTCGACTACATAAGCATTGGGTAGGAAATCAATACTAAAGCAGTACTCTTTGCTGACATTTCGACGCCTTGAAACCGGTAGTGGCTGCACATGGGTTGGGTTACTGCAGAGGCACCCATGCCATGGCGAAGACTCGAACTTGGGAAGTCGAGATTGGAAGCGAGACACTTGGGCCTGTGGATGCTAATGATCAAACACGGTCAGGCACATAATGTTTTCAGCGCATAGTGAAAATTTCTCTGATCGATCTAACCACACCGGTCATACTGCATCGCCGTACACTCTATGCGCTTTCCTCCTAAGCGAAGGGAAAGTTGGAAAGTCGAAAGTTTGGAAAGGCGCATGGAGATCGCGAATTCTTGCGAAAGTCTCTTTGACGATTTGCTCGTCAGAATTGATACAGTTGTCGAGTAGGTAGACCGATTGGCAAGTTTGAATGGTTGCTGGATGGTAGTGAAGTGAGTGTTGTGTAAGACACAGTTCGGTGACAGAACTTTGCAATCTGAATGTAGGAAGATAATTAAGTGGCATATGGATAGCATCTGGGTCTGACCCAATCATCATCATTACACATTAGCTGAAGATGTGAAACACCAACAACAAAAGACGACATACAGAAAAAAGTACATACAAAGCATTATCGAACCTCAAGACTGAGGTCGTTGTTGGGGGAAGAGGAGAAGCGGGGTGGGGAGGGATAAAGAAACTCATAACACAAACGCCACTGACTCTTCGCCATGTCAACTAGTGTATCCAAACAAACGTATTCATCGTCCTTCGGATCTCAGGCCGGCAGTCAGGAGACACCAACTGACGCCAAGTCCGAAGTGATGGACTTCATTTCTCTTAACCATGTCATCGCTTGGCCTCCCCTCCTCTTCTATCCACATCCCAGCACAAGGCGCGTGAGCCGCTGTGTCGACAAGCGCAACATGTGGACCAAGCATCGAAGCCTGGTGCGTAAAATAACAAAGCTGGGTGGTTCACTTGCTCTTCCTGCACCAAATACGGGACGCCGGACGCGCTCGTTGCTCACGCGATGTTTCCACCAGACATGAGCTAAGCTTCGAAGGTAGCGATGATCGAAGGTGATTAGCTTCTTTATGTCTGTTGGCTTGATGAGCCAGGTTTCGCAAACGTACAGTAGGGTTGAACAAACAGTTGCATTGTTAACTTTGTCCTTCAGGGCAAGTGACTTTGTGCTGGCGCTACAGATGTCGGAGATTAGTAAAAGCGCCCCGAGGAATGCTTCGTTGCTTGTGTGGTTTAAAACCGAAGAGTCTGCCACTTTTAAGAGGAGCCAGTGCAAGAACAACCGTAAGGATTTCGATGGAGGAATACGGATGAACAGAAGTAATGGATGGTCAATGCTTGCCAAATGGGTGTGGCGAACTCGGAGGATAAGGTCCAATAGACATAGTCGGTCTCGTACAGAGAGCCAGGCACAAGTACTGACAGAAATAAGTGTGAGTATATGATTCAAAGTGGCTTTTATATCACAGAAGACTGTCGTACTGGATTTCTTGTGAACAAGATGACATTCAGGCACATAGTGGAGAGCACTTAGGCGGTTAAGGTAACCCCTATGAAAGTGAAATCCAGCTGGGTGTTCATTGATTACAGTCTAGAGGGGATCAATGAGGGGCGGCAGCATGATACACATGAGTAGTTTGGATGGAAGAATGATAAGACACGACGAGTTTCGCAAGATGTCCATACTCTCTGTAAAGATGGGATTGTTATGGTAACTAGTATTTAGACGGACAATGTCGCGTTGTGCTAAATGGTGTGGAAGAGAGAAGCTATATTGAACATCGGTAGCTAAAACAGCCAAAAATATGAAAGAAGGGAAACATAAACAGTCTTGAACTGTTAGAGTACATCACGGTTTTTGAGCGCCAGACTCAAATAGCAAAGTAGACGGGTGAAATTACTTCGTCGTGTACAAAGCAGAATGGCCCGGTGTGTGCGGATGGTAGGTTAATTTGCCCATAAAATAGGTTTATGAATTGGCAATCAGTATAAACCACGTAAACTTTGTTGCAGGTGTCAATAGTACGCCGGAACATGGTGTCGTTGATTCTCTGACACGCTGCAGTGGTTGAGAGTGAATCGGGATACAAGTGAGATAAGCCGAAGATACATGGGTTAGAACCGGTGATCTGTGTATAGAAGCCAAACACAAACCGTTCCGCCACCAGCTAAGCCTAGTTATATATGGAATGTCATGTGTATCTAGCAATTCGGTCTGAGAGCAAAGCCAAGCATTTATGACCGAAGTAGAAATATTTGGAGTAGGTGCAGGAAAGCAAAGCAGTGAATACAGACAAAACAATTCTCACCGGTAATCAGCACCCCAACCTTTTACAAAGCTCATCCGGATAGTGCACATGTTGGTGAGAGAGTACACTGCTTCAAACCCACGTGTGACGTTCTCCGTTAGGAGATTTGCGAATTCTTGATTGTTGAATATTTTTAGGTTGCAACCAGGTGGGATTTTGCACACTGTGGCCAAATGCCAGTTGTACATGTGGTTGCAATTAGGGGATTGCACAAAAATGGCGCTGTCACTGAGGCATTCTGCAAAAACTTCACCACCGATGTAGTATAGTTTGACTCCTCGTCCTGTGTAAAAAGAGAGAATAGGAACGGTAAAGGCTAAAATAAGCAAAACAATGGGAAAAGTGGCTCACCGGTGCACCGAACAGGGTATCCGGATTGACTGATAAAAAGAATTATCCCACGTGCAGAGAATTGACTGGTTAATGACCGCAAAAAGGTTATGTGGAAGACGGACAATTAGGTGCGCTTAAAAGGCATTGAACTTAATGCTTAACGGACAATGAAAAATGCCCACAAGCCACTGGTGGTCTAAATAGCGTAGTAGGAAGAATCGTGCCGGTAAGAGTATGTTCTTGGCGGATCAGAGTTGGAGTTATGACCAGAGAGGCGAAGTCGATGCATTCAGATACATGCGAATACATGAGTATTCCGCGAAGACGCTACTTTGGAGTGAGTGTTACACACCAAAAGTCCGATATTTCTGAGAAATATAATAGCAAACTGGTTAAAAACGAGGAACTAACGCAGATCGATGATGTCGTTTTACCGGGTGACAGTTACTTTTCTAGAACATCAGAACCGAAGGGAGTCGCAATGTACCGATGAAATCATGGTAGGCGCTTTTGCAAGACGCGTCACTGAAGTGCAATGGGCTCATACACAGTGACAGAAGCCAAGATAATGAAAAATGATGGGGAACATAGGGAGGAACTCAGATATCATTCTAACGAAAATGGGAGAAAATAAAAGTGGTCGAAAGAAAAATCAACGAGCAGGAGAGCAATAGGTTTTGGTATGTCAAAAAGGTTCATAAAGATGATAGTCGATTCAGTGGACCTCATCCAGCAAGGTGAGAAGATACAATCAGACTAAATTATCCAGTCAATTCCACTATGAGCTCCTCCGTTTCATCCGTTGAGTACCCTGAGACACTACCCAAACAGGCAAACAAATACATAGACACGTGGTTCACAAACATGTGGGAGATACCATCCCAAAGCCAATGTAGGCAGTAACCGTGTAGGTTTCCAAACTCGTTAGCGGACCCACAACTCATGAGAAAAGCAAGGCTGGCACTGATGGCACAGGGTAATAAGTGTTTCAAAACCTTCAAAGCACAAGGATAGACGCGTAAGGCACCCAATCTTGAACAGATAAAGCTATGGCTAGCCAGTGACGCAGGGGATTGACTTGGAAAAGTCAAATGATTCATATGAACAGAAGTAGAATGCTTCGGTAGTTATTCGATCTTCAGTACTGATACAGCTGCCCATAAAGGTGATTAAATCGATCGTGCACCGGTACCTATAAGTACCGGACAGAGGTTCCGGTAACAAGATGCCGCTGAAGGTGTGTGTCTCCATGTGTCAGTCTATCCAGAGGCAAAGGAAAGGCATCAGCAGTACGCTGTATCGATGCTTCGCTGCCACGCAACGACCACTAGTCGCGCGTAGGTTAAGGGTATTGCGAGGGTCGCCCAGTCTCCTTCGCAACCTTGAACCCGCGACCCCCAAGTTGCAAGGCAGACATCTTGATCTTTCAGTCACGAGGCGACAGTGTTTGCATAGAAGTTTGGTCTGAGTTCAAAGGAGCTATATCGTCAGTGCTCTCTAAACTCAAGTGGTTACCTACTGGAAGTTCTATTCCGGAACAAACAAGCAGGAGGTTCAGTGGCGATGCTCTCAGTCGGTAATCTGAGAAAAGAGATCTCGGCACTGTCCTGGTAACAGACTGTTAGAACCCAGGGGGAAGGCGGTACTTGTTTATTGCTAAAGTGGCTTACACTAGGTGTGTTCGTTCATACCTTGGACGCGTCCGCTCATCTGCGTGATCTCCATGGAGTGTTCCCCAACTGGTGCTTGCCTCTGTGTTCACTCCTCGTGCGCATGGAACTGTAATCCTGATGTCATCTTCAACTTTGGGGAAGTCGGCAGGGCTCGCTGTTGGTGTGTCATCTCGCACCGCCACACTACTTATACCCGGCGCAGGAGTATCTACCTTTAATCCACCACAAGACTGAGAAGTCGGGAATCAACGCAGAGAACAGGCATAAGTTACTAGGTGTCGAAATTTTGATTACCTTCTCCGGTCGTGACGCAATACATACATACGCAATACACACATACTTAAATGTGTAGAAGTTTTGGTGGTGACTCGTGCCATGTGCGCAATCAGATCAAGCAGCGTAACCGGCTGCATCAGTTGTAGCTGTGCGCACAACACCGAGCGATTCACCCCCGGTACTAGTGCTTTATTGGTGGCCAACAGCTTCCGAGTTCTGATGCGTAATGCCATCTTGAATGAATTCCCATAGTCAACCTGGTCCAATCACTACATACTCAGAAAGTTACTCGCGAATAGGACGACTTAAATTAGGCAGATAAGTCACATGTAGTGGACAAATCGATGATGAAAATGCATCTAACCATTGAATCAGATGTGTTTCTCCATTCTAGCAAACATGTCGTGGGTGACGGTGAAGGTCGACGCAGTAGCACAAGAGATAAGATTAATACAACAACCGTTGGCGGATTTCACACAGAGGACTAGTACGCTCGTTTGATGCACTGCAGTTTTGAGTGAGTGTGCTGTAAGTGTGGCACAAGATAGCCCCAAAATAGAGAAGAGCGAGGACCGCCTGGTGACTGATTATATCTAATCAGTCCTTCTGAAGGTAAATGAAGATGTTAGTTTGAAAGGCAAGTTATGTGCACAGCTATTATGAGTCAGTGGAATCATATTGCTGAAGACGCAGAGGAGAAACATTGGGGAAAAAGAGCATCGCATTTGTGCGAATTAATACCACATGTAAGTAGTACGATATATAGTATCCGAAATAGGGAGGCTGCGATAAATTCGTAGCAGATGTGATCGGAAACATCGGGACTGTATAACTGCACCGAAGGCGTGGTCCAACAAAAGGCTGTTTACGATATTGTAAAGAGTGATCGAAACTAGTTTGGCGCGTGGTTGAATTTAAATCGTTGTTCTGACGGCACCTCTTTCTGTCTGCCTTTCAGAAAGACACTCCTGCGCAATTATTGAAGACGGACAACAACCTGAAGCGAACAGTTGACTATCCTACGTGTTGCGTAATAGACGTTCCGTCTCAATCTCTGGACTTCTCCCTTGCCTGTATGCTATAATATGGCTTCAATGAGTGTTGCAGGAACACAGATACATATGGCAGAACTCCAGTGGTATTGCAAATGCCATAAATAAACTGGGGATTGTAGAAGCAGTACCATTAATCGGGGTATGGAGCGGTGTAAGGGAAGTAAGATGGAGAAAGAACGGGGAAAACCAGTAGTTAGTGTTTTCGAGTATCATCATATTTGTATTCAGCAGGTAAGACGACGCTTTTGAGACAGCGGCTGTCGATGCAACAGGTATTTGGAGGTTGATGTTAAATTCATTTAATAAAGATTACACACAGTTTGGAATAATGCTGGGGAGCTCAAACCCATGGACGGTGGATGAACCGGTGGGGTGTCTGCCTTGTAACCCAAAGGTCACTGGCTCGCAACTGCGTGCGAGATCTCAGTATCCCCCTATAGTCCGCCCGTGCCCTATGGATGTTATTGTGGGTGAGAAACGTCGGTGTGGCATACTGCTGATGCCGGTCGGTCCATATTTTGCAGACCCAAGCAGAACGAGTAGGCTGCAAAACCAAAGCGTATAGCTCAAAAGCCTTATCGCAAGCCAGCAGGAATAGGGCCAATACAGATACAACCCGAACCTGGGGAGCTAGGAGACTGGATCCTCTTGAGCTTTAACCACTGACCAATGTGGGCACTGCACATTAGATAGAAGTGTGCAGGGCGCAGCAGACCCGCGACAGATGGAGTGGATGATTTACTAATCCAATAAATCGAGAATCTTGCATGCTGTTTCTCGAAATGGGAGACTGAACTTGTGGTCTAGTCTTAAAGGTTACGCACGTAAACCAGATTTCAGAGTAACCCACTAGCATAAAAGTCGGCAAATGCAGAAGAGAATATCACGAGCAAAGTACCACGGTCTCATTCGAATGGCCAACTCATTTAGACGGTCATTAGTGGTCATGAGTGATGGACAGAAGGTGTACAGATGAGAAAATCAATTTGGGCTCCAAGAGTTTATGCAATTTGGCTGGTGGCTAGGTATGAGGGTGTGTGAGAGGTAGTTGGTGTATCGAGAAGTAATTATTTAAATGTCCGAACAAATAGGAAAAAAGCCTGCTGATTTCATGCGATCGCTGAAGACAAAAGATCATCCTAAGTATTGGGCCTAAGCACTGCAGAGGTATAAGTCGACATAAAATGCCTGTAAAAAAAGACACACACATGGAGGGACCCAAAAATTGCGTGACAACCACTCACTCACCAATGTGTCTGCGAGTCAACTCGATCTGGCGTCCCCGATTCACATTGGACAAAAGACCGAGACAGAAACGGTTGTGTCGGTTCGGGTCAGTGAATCCATCCACTGTGAGACACGGACTGGAACAATGGAAGGTGTCACCAACACGTGTGTTCATCTCGTAATAATAAATGGAGCACCAGAATTCGGGCTCTTGATAGGCCACAGAAGTCATTTCCGTGCCATCAATTAGCACATCGTTGAACATGTCTGTGAAAAAAATTAGGAACGAAAAACAAAAGGGTTGGAGAAACAAAGATGAAATTCACTGAGTACATCGTATGGCATCCATTACTCACCCAAGTTGCCCTGTGATCAAAACAAGCAATGAAAAAGAGTGATGCCTTTTCGTGAACATACTGTCATCTGCAAGCACGAGCCGGTCTGCTTTAGAACGTTTTCGTATAGGCGTCTAGTTCAACTTATGTACCGTGGCTCACACGGAATACATACATCACAACTCGCGAGAATTTTATAGCTCCTGTCACTGGGTGTAAACTGTAGGTGACGGTGGGAACAAACGCGCACATCTGTCAACATTGGTGACGCAACGATAAAAAATACTATTGAGTCTGCAACATACGGTCAAACTCAGGGATATTAGCGGCGAATTCAGAGCCTTGTGCAACCTGAATAGCATCTATGAACTCAGGGTCATGAGGCACAGGACTCCTAACTCAGCAATGAAGACAGCATGATGCTTAGTAACCAAGCCTTCCGACACACCATTGCGTGCAAAAAAACAAGGGCCACCCTATCCTCTCATTTAGGTTGATCGAACGATACAAAGCAATATGTTAATCGCATGCGTAGGATAGCAGCCGAAAAATCACGGTTTCTTGCAAAGTTGAAACGCATACGATTAATTAATTTATTTGGGGTTGTAAAGGCAAAACTTGGAAAGCGAGAGGTAAAAGCAAACGATAATGGTTCCCAGATTTGACCACTGCACCTGACAAAAAAGATATTGCTAATTGCACGTGAGGAAATACAACTATTTTCGCATGATTAACATTAACAGCCCAGTGCGCTGGAAAAGTGAACCGAGGATGGCGGATAAGTAAAGATATGAATGGGCAGCATCTGTGTCCAGAGTTGACTGTCAATGCGGCCTCCATAGGACAGTAACATGACGCCTGCGCCTAAAGAGGGGCCATGGGTGGCTTGTGCTGCATCCCACAGTTCAACCCACACACACCCCATATGCGGTTTAAACACGAAGGATTAAGAATGGGGGGTATGTGGATGAGAGCCACGTTTCATCAACGGAGCCGGCCCACAGTGCTTCAATAAGCAAAGCAAAAGCATCTATGCCTAAAATGACTTGATGCACTGGTGGCCCAGATTGATCGATCCTGGATTCAACTGTGCGCTGCGCTTCGCAATTGGTATGCAAACATTTTATCACCACACGAGGTGACTTCCTCAGTGCGCTGCTGGGTCAAACGTAATCCGCTGACTTGGTCGTCGATTTGTAACGGATTAGCAAGTGACTTTTGAACTGACCTCCTCGATCTGTACCCCGTGAACACCCGTCTGCCCAAATACTGTGATAGACACGGGCGATCCGTTGGATGGTTTTGCCCCGGCTGTTGCAGCTGTGTTGTTGACGGCTCGTTTAGCTGAGCACGACAGTCTGTAAGTTGTTTTAATTCTCTCCATCTTAGCGTTTCGTAAACTGGGTCAATCTCGACGTGCATGTTTATCGAGTATAATAAATAAATAATAATGCGTCAGCTGCACGTCGTAACGGCGCTTCGCTGCCGTGCGACCACCACCAGTCTCACGTGGGCTGAGTATACCGCGAGGACGTCCACCCCAACGCGGACTCGAACCGGTGACCTTATGGTCGCAAACCAAACGCGCAGACCACTCGGCCACCGGCCGAGTGTTTCGTCGAGTACCATGTATGCCTAATTGGGAAATCAAGCGCACCAGATGTACACAAGGCAGTGGCTGGACTGTGGTCCGCTCCACGCTGAATGCATAGAACTACTCTTTGAGCCTAGCACGGCTACGAAGACCGTGCACCCCGCCCCCAGAAACGATTCACAGTTTGCTGGAGTCAGTAAACGAGGTGGAGGGTGCTTGACAGGTAGGCACGTTGTCAAAATTTACCTCAAGCGCAACCACTTCGCAGATATCAAACAATCAACACAGAATTTGAAGGAAAATAAACATGTAATATTTGGCACGGAATATGCAGCAGAGTAGCAGAACTGAGCAAATCAAATAAAGTGGATTACTTCTTATCCAGATTAGGAAAGTTAAGTTCAAGCGTTACTTTGGTATGTCACGGTACTAGAGTTAACTTGAGAAGATAGCAATAGTCACAAAGAGTGCAAAAGTGTAGTGCACGCGGAGTCATCGTGAAAGACAACCGGGCCAGATAAGCCCAATATGAGGTAACTTGGATGTGGATCTTAAGTCTTAGACAGGTGAAATACAGGTAATGCATGGCACCAAGTCAATAGTTAATCACTCTACAGTGAAAGTGTACCCTAAAAAGAAGAAGAAAAGTAAAATTTGATCAAAACTAGAATGAGACATCCTTGTTTCTCACATGCCGACTTTCTTTTTGTGCCGTTTTCACAGTCTTATGGATTAAAGATGTAAATCTGTACAATTCTGTCCACTATTGCTATACGAGTTCGGATTGCAGGTCATGTCTCCAAGAGTGTTAAGCCATTGGTACTCCTCATCTTTGAGTCCATATCCAGGAAGACGTACGGGTCCAACGGCAGCTAGACGTGACGTCAGCAACTCCAGGTGTCGTTGCCAAGTGTGAGGCTGACCACCACGCGGTCGCCTCCAGCCCGTTCCTGAATGAGCGAATAAAGCGTGGCATGGCAAACGCGCATGCATCATGCGTAAGACGTGACCGAGACATCTCAACTGTCGCAGCAAGAGCAGCTTGTTTAAGGGAATACTCTCATTTCTAAGGACGCGACGTCTAACATCACCACGGTGAACTCGGCATTGCCACTACACACAAGCGATCCTCCTCAAACAACCGATGTCGAAGGCGGAAGTACGACACATGTCCTCAACGCGAATCGGCAAGGACTTGCTACCATACAATAACTCTGAACGAAGAGAGACACTGTAAACGCAACCGTTCATGGATAGGGAGATGTTGCGATGACGCCACAAGTGCCTAAGATTGACAAGTGTTGACCTGGCCTTAGCGATGCGGAGAGAAACCTCGCTGATAGTGCGGCCAGCAAAAACACAGCTCCAAAGGTATACGAAACTATCTATCTGTCCAAGCTGTGCTATAGCAACAGTGAACACGAGAGCAAGTTGGACCAATTCTGCAGCTGCACGTTACACATCGAGGGGGGAGGCGAAGCTCACGTCATACCTAGATGCTTCAATCGCCAGAAGATTCAGAATAAGTTGTATACTCTGTGGATCGCCATCAAATAAGGCGATATCACCCGCATAGTCTAAGTCGGTCGCGCGCTCAACCGGTAGAAGCTCTAGACTGCAATTCTGAAAAAACTTCTAGAGTTCTAAACGAAACGTCTTCGATTGCATAGTTGAAGAGGAATGAGGACTTAGGGCAGCTCTGTCGCACACCGCTTATGAAAGCACTCTGCTGGAGATAAGGTAAAGTGCGCGTGGGATGGCGGTATACTTCGTTGACACCCATTCCTTTGCACGGACGCCACAAAGCGAGTCGATCAGCTGAGTCAAATCCAGCCCGTATGTCTAGGAATGCGACGATAGTGGGCCTGACGTAAACGTGAAGATGTCCGAAGAGTTGGCGGAGCGTGAGTATTTGATGCATTCATTCACGGCCGGGGTGGAAACCAGCTTGTCCTTCACGGTAGTAAGATTTACGTACTGGGATTAGTCTAAGAAGCAGTAGGTATGCCATTAGCTTGGAGGCACTCGAAATAAAACTAATCCTGTGATTATTGACACGTGAAGCGCTAGCACTTAAAAAAAATAGGAACACTAATTGGGTCGCCACAAGAAGGCGCTGTTTCTTCAAGGTAAATTTTTGCGAACAATGAGGTCAGTTGGTTAATGATCGCCACTCGTCGTACCTGAACAGCTCAGGAGAAAGTTCGTCTGCGTCAGCTGCCTTGAATCGCTACAAGTGTCGAACCTCAATGTACACTTCCGCTTCGCTGAGTGGATCCAGTGGGACGAGCCATGGCAAGCAACAAAGTGTACTGCGTGCAAGGACGGACGGTGGAGCGCAGTTGAGTTGCGAATGTAAATGCTCGGCCCAGCAGTACAAACGTCTCTGCTGCCTGGTGATCGGAGACACAAACGCCTCGGAACTAACCTCACTGACACCAGGTTTGCTGAGGCCAATGGACCGAATGAGTTGGGAATGAGTTGGGTGTTGCCAGAGAAAGCAGCGGTCTCCATCTCAAACGCACGCTCAGACGTTGCGCAGGCTTTGTCTGAGCATCCGGTTAGCAGAACGGCGCTGCTCTTTGCAATCTGATTCTTAAGGGGTATCTCCGTGGCGATCGAACAGCTCCAGAGACAGCAGAGATCGAAACCTTTTAGCGACATCGGGATAGACCGCAGACTGACTGTCCGGACGTGGTCGTCATCTTCGGTATACAAGTTCAATATTGCTCAATGTCTTGCGGTGGATTGTAACTGATTACGTCTGTAAGTAAAGACTGATAGTTCGCCTGAGCCGAGGAAACTGTTAATCATTACACATCAGACTTCTGGTGCTTCATTTTTGGAAATGTGCAAAACATGCAGATTTTTGCGCAGGCCAGCGCATGATCTGAATCAATGAAGGCGGAACAAAAGTGTCTGCAGTTCAGTACGCTGCTCTGCCACGTGAAGCTGACTGCGATGTGATTGATTTGTGTTGGCGAAGGGGGACGCCAAGTTGCGGAACGTTTCTTCCTATACCTGATGCTGGCGCTCGAGAGAAACAGACGGTTGTCAGCGCACAATGTGAGTAATCTCTCATTGTTATCAGAGCCGTCATCATCGAGCGCGTGGTGACTACCAAGGTGGCGTTCGTATGGTAACAGGAGGTCAATCCGTGCATTGAAATCCCCAGCAAGGACAATGACAACGGATTTTTTAGGCGCTACTCAAGAGCTAATGAATCGGTAGATAAGAGTCGTACATGATCGAGCCACTACTGCAGTCGGTCGGAGCGTATGCGGACATCACAAACAAGCTGCGTCTCTCCTCGCGACGCATGTTGACTGCCCAGAAACTGCAAAACCGAACTGCATATGGCTGTTAATCAGGAAACACACCAGCAGTACGACCTCGGCCTTGCCACTTAGTGCTATACCTGCAGTCAAACAGGCTGAGGCCGCTTTGGCGTCTCCAGAAAGACATAACATCTGGCTTCCTGGTTAGTGGAGAATGTCAGCGTAAGCAGTGCATCGGAAGGGCAGCAAAAAATTTCAATATGCAGGAACTCTAGGGTGAGCGCTAGACCATCTTGCTGTTCAAACGGCACGAGTGCCTGTACGCTGAAGCACGCTAGATAGAACGACGATGGGGGTCGAAAAAGAGAGTTATAGATTGAAGTCCCTGGTTCGCGGGGCAATCGGAATCACAGGAAAATGCATGAACAAAGGAATCAGGTAACGGATAACAAGGATTGTTAACAGATAAACGATTAGCGTGTGGCGAAGTCATGTGAAGGTAAGAAGCAAAAAAAGTAGCAATGTAGAACAGTTCACGGTATTTTGTAAGAGGGCTTGATACTACCCGGTTGCCCAAGCCGAAGTTGGGAGTTGACTTAGGGGATGCCACTTCGAGTCTTTGGCTAAATAACCCACCCGCAAGGCAGCGGGGTGAATTCGGGGAATCGCGCCAATTGGGAGCCAGTGACTGGTTTCGCAGTTCATATGCCCTTCGTCTGGTAGGTTACCAGAGCCTAATCCTCTCCAAGATAACAGTAAGAGGGGGCTGGAATACGATGCTTCACCGCAATGAAGTAAGGGGGCAGTATGAAGTATCAACATCGTTGTATGTAGATGACATGGCCGGCATTAGAATGAGTGGTGCCCGGTTGCACCCCTACCGGTAACACGTGACGAAAGTGGATCTGTTTGCGGAGGATCTATGTCAGCATGAAAAATGTATAGGTGTAAACTATAGAAACCAAAGAAACGTCAAAATATCGGAGAGGCGAGAGTAGACAAACTTCGTCAAGCAATCATTGCTAATATATCCGGGTGCTGGTGGATCCGAAACGCGATGGGAGCACAATTCCCAGGTTGAACCACGAGGTATTGATCCCAAGGGAAGCAGCGGAAAGACTCGGAAATTTAGGGCAACCGCTGAATAACATAAACTAAATTAGAGGCGGTAACCACCTTGATACAAAGATAGACGTAGCGCTAGACAATTGCAGATGTGAGCAACGACTTACGATCGTACCCTCATCCAGATGATTCCAAAGTGTTAGTCTGGTAAGCGACTAAATTAGTGCGACAGAAATTACCGCTTCTATAATGCGTACAAGACGAAGTTTAATCACTAGTACAATGTTGAACATATTTACTGAACCCAGTAAGAAACGTAGAGCTATTCGCACGCATTAGATGATACAGTCTTAAATAGTATCAAGGCGTTGGGAATGATAAGTAACGCCGACTAATCCGAATGCGTGATAGTCAGGGTGGATAACAAGGTACGCGAACACGCTTCGATATGCGATCTGTTTGGCCAACAAACTAATGATCACTAGAGCTACAGCTGATGAGGCGACACTATGGGTAGGCGTGTGATACAGCGGATGCATCCATGAAACCACGCCCAAAACAACTGCGCAATTGTTCCGAGATGCAAATACTAAGCTGGCGTAAACAGTACGCTCCCTCTGACTATCGTCAAGGCGGATTGGTTAATGTATCGGTTGAGGATAACCTCTTAACGGACAAACAAAAATGCACGTGAGCGATGACACCATCACGTGTGAAATAGTTTGTATGATTTTAAACCAGATGATGCACTGCCAGAACAATGTGTGGAAATATGCCACTGTTCGCACAGCATCGATTGAAGAGAAGTTGTAGATGCAAATTGTGATTGTGGAAGATATGCCGTATCCAAGTTTAAAAACAGGTTCTCATTAAGTGGCGAGTGTGACGCAACCGGAAACTGCTTGAAACACACTGACAGGCTTCCAATCCACCTTAATGTTCAGGCGAGAGAGGCAGACACAACAAGTGATTATGCAGTAGTTGTCCCAAAAGTGACACATACATGTAGATCGATAAATAAAACTGAATAACGCTTAATTATGATGGTCCGTGGAATGTGGACAACAAAAGGATAAACTAGTTCGTTTAAGCGGAAGACGCAAGTAAAACAATTTGCAGTGAGCAAACAAAGCATTAATCACGAACATTTCCCGCTGGTCCCAAACAGCTCGTTAATCGACTGGAATGTTTGAAAGACGGTTCCAAGAAGAGAAGTTCTCAAGCAGATATCTACATCCTAAAGATGAAACAGTTATTGCAAAATACATTGAGTGTTAGCCTGTATCAAGGAACACGGTTTGCTCCAGAATGGGGGTAATAAAAGATAGACCGTTTTGAGCCTGTCAAGTATGCCTATATGCTGGTATGTGAGCTATCCACAAGACTACGGGATATAGTGAGTGAACAAGAACGGGTGCCGGCTACGAATAGCGAGGAAAAATATTATGAATCTGTCAAAGACGGCCACAACGTGATCGTATTACAATGTGATTCGCCTTAAGTCAGGAGTGACTAAACTTCTTTTCACAGCGGGCCGGATAACTAGAAAAAGACTCAAGCAGACCGTATAACTGACAAAATGGTTAGCGTGAGCCGTATAATCATTATGCATAATGTGTGCAATTCAGAACGAAAACTTTGAGAGGAAAGACAAAAAAACGCGACACTCGGTACTTGCCGATGCATGGGTTTCATGCGTGATCACTCATATCAATGTTCACACGATATGGAGTAACTAATGGTACGGTAGTATGGTGTCACATGTAACAATCATGAGCCGGCTGGCGATAATATTTAAAACGTATAGGGTAACGTACAAAAGGAGATGCAGTGTCAAATGTAAATTTTATCACAACGCGTGTTCCATACGCTCTACCAAGAAAATTCGGGCGCAGTCGACGGGCCGGATTCAGCTCGCGGGCCATGGTTTGGTGACCACTGCCCTGAGCGATAGTTACGCACGATGCAATGATGATGACAAACATCAGAGCTATAACTTACCCAATCCTAAATCCATATTATCGTCCTCACTAATGCAGTTCTCCTCCGGAGATGAGAGAGTGTCAGGAGGGCTGCCAGATGGTCCGATCCCACAAGTACTCGATGCTTTCGGAGTGGTAGAAGAGGAGACAGAAGAGGGCGGTTGCATATAACCAGAGCCGCTGATTTCGTTTGCCGCATGACCGCTGTACTGGGAGTCGTTCATGGGATCATCTTGGTTAAGAGGGTTGGAGACACTGGAAGAGTAATCGTCCACTCCGATGGGTCGTAAACTGTAGTAGCAAGAGAAATGGTTAAGAAACAGTGGATGGAATAGGAGAAATAACAGTGAACGCACTGAAGCTTACAATAACGGCAACAAGCAGGAGAACACGTTAATCAAACTCACCCGATTGTATTGTTCGCTGTAGCACCGTGCGAGTGGTTAGCGCTGGAACTGCTCAAATTTCGATGCACCAAATAGTCCTGAGAATCGGTGCTACCGCCTCGCCCCATCATCAAGAACGGATAGCCGTGAGCTTGAGAAGCAGCACCAGGAGAGGGAGTGTGCACCAAACTGGGAGGGCCCCCGAGAGTGGCGTTCTCTGCCGTCTGAACAAACAAAGCAGTTTAACAGTGATGTAGAGCCCATACTAATACGAAAAAATTATAGCTCCCATTGTGAATAAGCGGATCGATAAAAAGACCGAATTAGTAGACAAGTGAAACAATGGAAGAGAAGTTAGAGGAGCTATCAAGTGTCAGTCATTCCGAGTTTGGTTGTGGTAACGGAAACAACCCACTGCAACGGGACCAGAAATAGCTAAACACCAGGCGAAGAAAGCAACAATAAGCCGGCACCTCGGTGCTATGCGGCCACGGCTGTCGGTTGTGGACTAGGGATGCTGCGAACTTAAACGCGCCTAAGTGGACGTGAAAAGTACAACTCAGAAGTGTGGTCCGCTCAGCTATAGACCACAGGCTATATTGTACTGATCACTCTAAGCCGAGTAACTAACAGTAACTGTTTTGGCTTAGGTTTCATCTATACCCAACAAGCCAAGTTAATGGATCCGATTTGAGACGAATGGAGAGCGGGGGTTGATACAATTCGGGCAAGTGGGAAAAACTGCGATGTAGTGGGCGAAGTTTTGGTCAGAAGGGATCCGGTTGAGCAGTAAGATAAAGGTAAAAACTTCGGGTGGAATATGTGTGGACCAAGGAATGACAAAATGGGGTGGATACTTTGATCAGATAAGCATTGAATGGTGGAGTTGAGTTCCTTTTTGTCCACTTGAACACAAGGAATATAGTTGAGAATGCATGCCAGGATAAAGACAATAATAAGCTCACCTCCCGCAGACTCACACAGGGAGGATGTGAAGCGGTAGAACTGGGAGCAGGATTTTCACCCAACAATGACCTTCCACTAGGTCCCAAGTCATCATTTGTGCCTCGTGACAACGCAGCAGCGGTGACAGCATCGGTGGCCAGGTGTTGCCGAGGTTGTTTCGAAGGTGGCACAAGCAGTGCTGCCAGGCTATTGGGTTGATGACCAGAAGAATCGTCGCTGATGTGCATCGGCTCCCCACCCAGAGACACAGTGGAACCGTGATGGCTGCGCATTGCGTGGGACGGATGAGAGCCGGATTGGTATGCGTGATGCACAGAGGAATAATTTGGACCGTGATGTTGATGGCCGAAACGGGAACTGGTTGAATAGCGATCACTGTGGTCTCCAAGGCTCGGGCGCATACCGCTTCCGCCACTGATGGCGCCATTGCCGCTATTGTTGGCGCCTCGAGGAACCATGATAGGAGGAAGAACTGAGGAACAATGGGTGAAAACGTGATGGTGCTAGATCGTTGAAGCTATGAAGCGAAATTCTAAAATGTTGCCCAAGAACTTGGTGAATAAGGTAATGTTGGTAGGGTACAAAAATAAAACAAGAGTCTGCTTGGGAGAGTGGATTCCGTAAACAAACCAAGGAGTAGTATGCGAAGGATGATTGAAAACAAAGATCAAACCAGTGGAGAAGATATGGTTGAATGGCATAACAAGAATATCAGAGAAGGAAGCATTCGAGACACAACAGTGGAAGAATGGACTGACGATTATCGTCCTTCATGATGGCACGAAGACGACAAAGTTAAAGAGTGGTGTATACCAGCATGCAAGCAGCATCATTCACAGATCAAATCGGAATCCATCAACTCAAGGCATTGCTCAACATCGGAACTAAGACTACCATCCTAGAGATTCTGGCAGCGACAGGAGCTTGTTACATCCTGCAATAGTTAGCGAACAAACAACAAAGTGAAGTGGTCCCAAGTCGATTGAGACGGAGAACTGAGTTGTGAGGGAGAACGGAAACATGGGCGCACAAACACTGGAAATAGCTCTCCAAGCCTCTCACTACGGCAAAAGAAGGTTAAACGTTTCTCCAACAACACAATGTACAAAATACGGGCGAAATCACCAAGCGTATCACGTTTTTTACCCAAAATTTACTGCTGAAGAATAGTGCGACGAGGAAAAGAGAAAGCGCGTTACACAATAACGGTGATTATTTATCACCTACCCAGGGTTGGTCGGAAGTTATGTAAGTTCTGCACAATGGTTCGAGCCAGCCAACACTGACTAACGAAATCATGATTGCACGAGCGGAATATCTGGTCCGAATACTGATCAATTTAACAAGTTATACAGTCCAACCTGCTATGGCGACCAGCCAAAAACAGCCCCAACCTTTTCTGCCATGAGTAATGTTCCACTGTGTGAACCTGTCTATGGCTGCCACCTGTCCAAGGCCACCACTTTTTGTCGGTCCCTTGAGTGGTCGCCTCACACAAGTTTGACTGTATATACTTGGAGCACCGAAGTGTGACATAGGCTGTTGCCATGAGCAATGTGTCATGGCAGGAATAAGCCAATTAGTGACAAGTAGGGAGAATGAGAGGGGAGAGAAACACAACCAAACAGGGAAAAAGAAGTTCGGTGGTAAAAGTATGACCGTGGTTGATTCACGTTACAGTGGGTCCAGCAGTTGATGTGGCCGGTTGCTTTGGCGAAAATAAAGGTAGGTCTATCACTGAAAAGATATGTCAGATAGTCTGGTGTGTACTGCCAGTAGGGGAGTCGCAGAGAAGGAGGTAGGTGCTGGTAGCAAGGTCATGTTATATCCGGTCGTAAGTGCACGGCAAACCGAGAGAATGTGAGTTTGTGTGTGTAAGCAGTTTCAGTACAAAGGACACGAACGTCCGCAACGGAGAACCAACCAAGCCGGGCTACGGAACATGCACGGACGGGCTCCGATGAAATTTAATGGCAAGTGGAGCGCGTCGCTGAGTGGCGCACCCCGTGACGGGTGATAAGGCATGCTGATAATAAAAACTGGGTCACTCGCACGTCTGGGTGGACAGACGTAGGTTCGGAGACGAGGTGATGGGGTCAAACGGCAACCGGTGCGCTCCAGGTCAAGGTGGTCGCGCAAATGTGCACAAGTGGCTTACTGTCCACCCTATATGTGGGTTTGTGTGCTAGCTAGTCAAGCCATGGAAATGCCACTTGTTAACGCCTGCGGTAAATCAGTTCAGTTCAGCTGTGAATTGAAGCGCAATGGAATCAGCTAGCTTGACTCACATCGCCACTATAATAATAATAATAATAATAATAATAATAATAATAATAATAAAGGATAATGGACAGAAATCAATCTCTTCAGGTTAAGTAGTTAATACAAAGAGGTGGGAATGAATAAGGCCAAATGCCTCGCAACTGCGGTGTATTAGATCCCGAAACCCCCAACTAGGAGAGAGACGCCAACCAGCCTGACTCAGCCCTACGGTAGATGTCTTCATATTATTTCACTGACTGGTAACCTAGAGCTTTTACAGACTACGCACAATAATGACAGATAGCACACCGGAGGAAGCGCATTGTGGAAATGCCTGAGACAGCCACCGTAGATAATTCCAGTACAACAGACCTTCACAATGCGATGCCAGAGGGCCTGCGACAAATAGCGACTGACGAAGAACGTCAGCATCGTCCATTCGATACTCACAATAGGCATGAGCAATATTTCCCAGACATCATGATGAAAGCAGTGAAGTGAATTATTTGTCACCAGTACGTAACGACTGTCTCAGCTCCATATGGTAGGGCTGGTGGCACTGTTGCTTTTCTCCTAATTAAAAAGCACATATCACGTCTGTATAATTGAATGGGGCTCCGAAGAGCCACACGAGCATTGACAATGCAAGCAGCAAATTATTCTACGGATCGACTATGAATAAGGACACAACTACCAAAATAATTAGAACAAACGACCATTTCGGGTCGTGGTGCAGTGATGGTGTGAAAATGTGCTGTCCATCTAATCCTGTATTTTATACGCTGGGACGAGTAACGTTAAGCAAAGTCTATGCAGCAGAGTTTACACAGGACCGTGCATCATACAAAGATAGCTAAGTCGCCCGCGTACTACAGGATTCACAGACAGTTATTTATCAATCTATACTTAGAAGTGAGAAGTTGATAGGGCAGCCCTGAGACCGATTGCCGTGATGAACTCGGGGGATAACTTTTACTTTACTTTACTGCAGTTAGCTATTGCAATTACGATGAGCCGGCTTCATGAATGCCGCACCCGCATAAGCGCGACGTTCGGTGGTAAGCTCCACGCAGAAACTGATCCAATAATTTTTCCAGTAACTAGCACCATGCACAACTTGGAGTCCTAGAAGATAGACATCTGATTTCACTGCAGCGAGCCACGTTTTTAATTGACCACCAGGTGCATCCTAAGGGGAGAGATGGGGATGGAGCCGAAAGCGTCCTTCCAAGTCAAGCTAAGAGTTCAACTCCAGGTTGCAAGTAGAAACTGTTTAAACTAAGTAGGCTCCGAGTTCGTTTCGCTCTCGTTCTATCAAACCCACGCTGAAAGTACTGGAATGACTTACTGAAAGCTGCGATCGACGTCCAGAATGAGGAACTTTTCAGGTGACTTTTGGATTCTCACCTGCTGGGACCTTGCTGCTTCCAATATGGCTGTTACAGCCCATTGTGAAATACCGCTTCGCAACGATTCGCACCTTCCACGCAAAGATCGGGAAGTGAAAGACCTGACAAAGGACTGCGCTTCTGCTCTCTGCAATCCAATAATCCAAAGACTCCACATAGTTTTCGCACCAAAAGTCTTTTCCCAACCTCCAGTTCCGCCGCATTGTTGCCGAGCGGAATTTACCACTGCGTTAACCGTAACAATGCAATCAGATGGCAATTAAATAAAATGAAGCTTTTATTCTCGACAAGGACACGCGTTTACAGGCACGATCATTGTAACATAACAATGCGTGAAAAAGAAGGTGCAAAAATACGACATGTTTGCTATAACAGTGCACGTTTGTTAAGGGCTGTATATATGTATGTAATTGTGTGTATGTAGCTGTGTAGTTTGCGCATGTGTGCCGCAAGCTGAAGCTGAGGTTGCATTCATGATGGTTCCCCACCGCAGCTGGACTAAACCAATTTAAACTAGGTCAGTTTAAGCAGGATAAATTTCACTCCACTTTCTTTGGTTTGCTCTGCCTACCTGAACATTCTTCTATTAACTTGCACACGTTGCTTACGCTAAGTGCGCTTCGTTAACTTTATTGCGTTTGTAGCATTTTTTGTGTAACTTCTGGACATTTTCGCGGATTAATTGCTAACCAACTTGTTTCATATGCTCATTTAGCGAAGAGTTGTGTGCACATAGCCGTATGCTTTAACAGATATATTTTGTTTGATAATGTTATTTCAAGTGATTGGCTGTTGCTTGATATCCCCCGTGTGGCTGCGCTTGATGTGCATGTTGACAAGGTGCCTACCTGTATATTTCCCACCACCTCGTCCATACTGGCTTCAGGAGACAGCTGGTCGTTGCTGGAGGGGACAGGGTGCAAGGTTCTTGTGGCCGTGTTAGGATCAAAGAGTGGTTCCATGCACTTAGTGTGGAGCGGACTACGATCCAGCCACCACCTTGTGTGTGCGCTTGATTCCCAAATACAGCGTGCTTGTGTGTGCCTGTGAAGGAGTGTGGGCCGGCTCCGTTGGTGAAACGTGGCTCCCATCCGCATGCCTCCTTCCTTCGGATTTACACTGGACATGGGGTGTGTGGATGGAGCTGTGGGTGGTGCAGCACAAGCAATCCATGATTCCTCTGTAGGCACAGGAGCCGTGTGGCTTGCCACAGTGACAGGCAAATCCGAAACCGGATGCCGTCAAGCAGATCCCAATCTGCCTCTGCAATCACATTCCCGAGCTGGATCTGCTCCCCACTGCCTTGTGGGTCAGGCTATTGAGCCAAATGCTCCTGGCGGAGTCCCACAAGCAAACCTCCAAATAACCCCCTGCCATGTGGGTAATGATATTGAGCCAAAGGCTCCGGGTGGAGTCCCCATGCAAACCTCCGAAGCACAACGACCAACTCGCGTTCGGGTGCCCACTAATGTAATCGTATACCTGCGCGCAAAGCACTCAGCATCGGGTGCTGCAACGTGCGCACACTACTGGACCGGAACACGAGTGAGCGCCCGGAGCGACGCACTGCACTGGTCGCGATGGAACTGGCGCGCTACAACATCGAGATAGCAGTGCTCGGTGAAACCCGGCTCGCTGAGTAAGGTACGTTGCATGAAGCAGGTGCTGGCTACACATTCTACTGGGTGGGGAAGGCCGCCACAGCACCACGTAAACATAGGGTCGAATTTGCAATCTCCGACCGCCTCCATGGCCACCTCGTGGGTGAAAACAGGCATCAGCGCGAGACTAGTTGACTGCTCGCCTACGACCAGGAAGACGTAAGTTTGCTACTTTTATAAGCACGTACGGTCCGACCATATGTTATTCTGATGACACGCGTGATCAATTCTACGTTCACTTATCCTCCGTGATACGTTCTGTGCCGAGGAGCAACCGACTATTTCTGCTGGGTGATTTCGACGCGCGTGTTGGGCGTGATGCATTAGCGTGGACAGATGTTATCGGTTCGCATGGTATCGGCTCAGCGAATGCGAACGATGACAGGCTGCTCTCACTGTGTGCCACTCACGGCCTGACGATCACGAACACTCGGTTTGCAATGAGTGCGAGTGATAACTTGGACGCACCCACAGAGTGGTCACGCTCACCTGCTCGACTACGTCATTCTATGTCAGCGTAATATGCGTGAAGTGCGCATGACACGTGTAATAAATGGAGCTGAGTGTGGTACTGATCACAAATTGGTGCGAACCAAACTGTGCATATATTTTCGTAAATCCATGCATCGCACTCCCGCCGTGAATCGGCGTAATTTAAACATCCTCTCCTTCGATACTGTGGAGAAACGTCCTGAGCTGGAGAAGGCGATGGCTGCACGACTGTGTGATGTGGAATGAATAGTCACAGTGGGCGACCTATGGCACCACGTTCGAGATCAGGTGACAGCTGCTGCCGAGGAGACCATCGGGCGCACAAACTGTAAGCGGCCTGACTGGTTTGATGACAACAATGCGACGATCGGCTCATTGGTGTCAGAGAAGAATGTAGCATTTGCTGCACATGTCGCAGACCTCAGTGACTTGAGAAGAATAGTCAGTTTCGCAAACTTCGACGGCCACTGACCCGAGAGCTACGTCGCATTAAAAATGCATGGTGGACAGACAAGGCGAAGCAGATGGAATGCCACGCCGAACGTCGCCAACACAAGGAATTCCTTGACTCCTTGATGGTGGTGTATGGACCGAGGTTGGAGCCGCTGAGGACGGTGATCGATGGTAGTTCAGGCGCTACCTGCACACAGACTGCAGACATAATGCAGATCTGGCGAAAACACTTTGACTGTCTCTTGAACAACTGTTCAGAGCTCGACTGGCCTACATTGAACGGCCTCAAGCAGCAAGATGTGAAGACGAGTCTCGCGGACACGCCGACACTAGATGAGACGCAGAGAGCACTTGCTCAGCTGCGAAACGGCAAGTGTGCCGGGGCCGACGGGATCTCGCCTGAACTATTGAAACACGGCGGACCCGCGTTGGTGACTGCGCTGCACCACTTGGTGCAACGTGTATGGATTGAGGAGGAGGTACCTCCTGAGCTGAAGGATGCCCTTGTGCTACCAATGTACAAGGGCAAAGGGAGCAAGCAAGGTTGCACGAATTATCGTGGCATCAACTTGCTGAGTTGTGTGGGCAAGGTGATTGCTCGAATCCTGCTCAACCGCCTCGTCAGTCAGGTTGTGGAACCTAACGTGGCGGAAGAGCAACGTGGATTCCGTCCGGGTCGCAGCACTATATACATGGTGTTTGCAGGAGAAATATAAAGAACGATGACAGCCGTTGTACTCGCTTTTTCTTGATTTCACCAAGGCAATGGATACGGTGAACCGCGAGACATTGTGGCTGGTGTTGGGTAAGTTTGGTTACCTGCGTAGGTTTGTAGGTTTAATTGAATGTCTACACATTCTTATGCGAGCGAGGGTGCAGCTGAGTGGAGAGACCTCGGATGACTTTGCAGTTGTCTCTGGTCTGAAGCAAGGCTGTGTCTTAGCTCCTGCTCTGTTTAATATCTATCTTCATGCAATGCTGTCTTGTGCTTTTGATGCCGCTTGTGCTTACGGTGTTCGTGTGGAGCACCTTATTGATGGTGGGTTGCTGAACATCCATCGTTTCGGTGCGAGAACCCTAGTCTGTGAGACAACTATCCATATGTTGGTGTTTGCTGACGACTGTGCTTTGTTTGCACACAGCGCGGATGAGTTGCATCACATGACTAGTGCTCTGGATTTGACAGTGGCCAAATTCGGGCTCACCATCAACACAAGCAAAAATGTGTGTCTCTTTCAGCCCTCACTGAAGGTGTAATCTTCAATGGTATTGCGAATCCGCATTGGTGGTAAAGTATTAGAAATCAACGTCCGCTTCTGCTACCTTGGGAGTGGGATGTCGACTGACTAGCAGATACACAGTGAGCTTCGTATCGGCGTGTCGAAGGCAACGGCGGCATTCGGGAAGCTATAGACCCGAGTGTGGAACAACCATCAGCTTACCATTGGCACGAAGCTGTTGGTGTATGAATCCATGGTGCTGTCCGTACTTCCATACGGCAGTGAAACGTGGACGATGTACCGGCGCGATGTGCGATATCTCGAGCGGTTCAAGCAGCAGTGTTTGCGACAGATTTTGCGCATCGGTTGGGGCGACAGAGTTGCGGACACGGAAGTGTTTCGACAAAGTGGGATTTATGCAGTGGACTGCATACTTTTGCTGAGACACCTGAGGTGGCTCGGTCATGTGAGCCGTATGGATTCGACGCGGATGCCGAAACAACTCTTATACGGTCAGCTGAGTATTGGGAAGCGGCACGTGGGGAAACCAAAGTTGCGATACCAGGACATGATTAAAGTGAGCCTCGCACGTTCTAATCTTGATTGCAGATCATGGGAATCGAAGGCGGTTGATCGGCGTGCATGGCGCGATCTAATCACGAAGGCAGTTGCTGAAGTGCGAGAGAATGACCTCAAACATGCAGAGAAGAGGCGGCAAGTGCGGAAGCGGGAAGCACCGATGGGTTGTACTACATCGACATCGAGCACATGGTGCTGTAGAACATGCGGTCGCGAGTGCCTTAATCAGGCAGGCTTAGTGAGCCATGAGCGAGGCCACTCGGGACCACTACCGAAGCGCCGACGGGGCCTGCAGAGAACGTAGGCAGAACCAGCGCAGCATTTGTAGGTACGCTGCATTCCATTTACTAACCGCGTGCTTGCATCCTAAGTCTCTTTATTTCAGGTGGTGGGTTTTCAATTTTGTCCCACTGCCTTTCTTTCTCATTTAAATGTCTACCTGTACACTCTTCTATAAACTTGCATACCTCGATAATCCAATTGTAGTTAATTTCGATAACATTTTCGTGTTTGTGTCATTTCCGTAAAATATACTTTCTAACCTCGTGAACGTATCTCGGATCCTTTGTTAACTTATTTCATATGCCCACGTCTCCTTATGCATTACTCGATTTATTTTATTTGTTATCTTCCTCTCAAGTGATTGGCTGTTGCTTGATATCCACCGTGTGGCTGCGCTTGGTGTGTATGTTCACAAGGTGCCTACCTGTATATTTCCCACTACCTCGTCCATACTGGCTCCAGCAGACAGCTGGTCGTTGCTGGAGGGGACAGGGTGCACGGTCCTTGTGGCCGTGTTAGGATCAAAGAGTGGTTCCATTCACTTAGTGTGGAGCGGACTACGGTTCAGCCACCACCTTGTGTGTGCGCTTGATTCCCAAATACAGCGTGCTTGTGTGTGCCTGTGAAGGAGTGTGGGCCGGCTCCGTTGATGAAACGTGGCTCCCATCCACATGTCTCCCGGTCTTATTCCTTCGGATTTACACTGGATATGGGGTGTGTGGATGGAGCTGTGGGTGGTGCAGCGCAAGCCACCCATGGTCCCTCTGTAGACGCAGGCGTTCTGTGGCTGACCACAGTGACAGGCAAATCCGAAACCGGATGCCGCCAACCATATATATATATATATATATATATATATATATATATATATATATATATATGCATGCATGTTAAGACGTACAGGCCATGTGCCGCTTTTGGCTGAAGCCAGAATAACGCTTCCACCGAAGTTCATTGTTTTCACTCTTCGGATCGCGGGTAGTCATGCGGCGTTCGTGTTAGCCTCGTTACAGAGAGGTAGAAACCGTTAGCTACATTTCTGCATGGCAGACTATCCATGAAAACTGAACATTTCGCTGAGGCCAAATAGCGACACATCAAAAGCGGCGACGATCACAACAAACTCTACATTTTATGCCTGGAGTAGACGAAAGGAAAGGGACCAGAGAATTGGGGTCTTCATGCGAATGGGAAACGTACACTCGCATCTCTGAGAATATGATTGAGCTATTTGGTAATAAAATCAATGATGTACTAGTAAATAGAGCGTTACGGATCCAGAAGGCTGTAGCGAAGTCTACCGGAGCCTAACCGATAATTATGTGGACTGAAACCTTTGTTCTGTGTATCCCAAGGAGAACAAGGTTCGCACTGTAGATCTGCCAGTAACAGATGTGGTAGCTATAGTGAGTAAGCGGAGTTTGATGAAATAGTGGCAGATCAGTGACCAAATATCCGGTTGTAGCAGCTGTGATCCTTAGTAAAGTTACCGCAAAAAAGCGGCTTTACCAGCTTTTGGTAGCAATCGTCTAGTAGTTTCGAAGTAGAGTGACACAGTTGTAAATGATGGAGAGATCACAGAAAGGCCACATTGTGGCTACACGAAGACATAGAGAGGAAGAGAGTAGATTGATCCGAGGAATCGATTCGGATCCGGTATGCAAGACAAACGCCAAGAGGATAAACATTGAAGGAACATTAGTTTCGGCACAGTTGGACTCTGCTAAGATGTTCGGTAATTTGCGCTGAACAGACTTTACAGGAGCGTGGTGCGCAGCGAGTACAAGCCCATATATTAAAAAAAGCAGTGATTTACAGTTATCCCAAAGAGGAGTGACCGAAAATTGGCGTAACTTAAGCGATTAAATCGAATTCATGGGTTATTGCAAGGACTATAAGGCACTTGCCAATTAAAACCAAACAGCTAGAACTGTTTGGAATAAGTAAATAGAAAATGGCTGAAGGATCAAATTCATATAAGGGTGTAAACTAGATTGGCAAGCTACAATCCGCTTTTACAGGGTCGCGAAAGAAGATTGTGTCCATCACGATGAGATAGTACGTTAACATGAAGTGAGGGTTTTCCATCACTCTACTTTCATTGGGCCCAGCATGGAGGAGTTACCTAATGCCACTAAATCCATACATATTAAACAGATCAATCATCGGTCAAACGAACTCAGTCGCAACACCACCTTCACAAGGTAATAAAGTGCCAAACGGTCTTAAACCCTACAAAACTCTACGTGATCGGCTTCAGGAAGAAATTAGCAGGATATGTCTGTCAGTTGAACTTGCTCCCAATATCATCTGGGTCCGATAGAGTAAAAGGCTTAGGGTGGAGCATCTCAAGCACATTCATATTTATCATACAATTATGTGGAGCAAACCTTTGGACAAAAGGAAGAAAGTGGGTCCTCCCGAATGAAATTGCTGTGTTGGAATTGGTAGTTGAATGGTATCAACCAACCGCAAGGCTAAGTGGTCAAGTGTTTGTTCTCCTCCTAGATCCAGTCCCAAAACTTTCCCATCTCAAGTTTATCAGAAAGTAGCAACTGTCGAATTCATCAGCCAATAAAACACATCTACATTGTCACTTAAACATCGTGTAGATTTCTGAGAGCGCGCAGCTTGAACAAGTAGATAGCTTCATCTACTTTGGAAACTGCGTTTCTTTAGACGACACAATTGGACGAAAGACTTCGCTTCGTATCACCAAAGAATGATTAGATTTCGATGATCTGAAGCATCTGTGGCGTCGTCATGACGTCTCACTTTCAGGAAAGGGCAGGGTCTACAATGCTGTGTTCGCGCGGTCCTGTTTACATAGATATATATATATATATATATATATATATATATATATATATATATATATATATATATATATATATATATATATATATATATATATATATATATATATATACAATCTATGGTACAGACATTGTGCCATCGGAACCATGGCTGAATAGGAAAACAGTATGAATAATAAGAAAGTGCAACAACAACAAGGCTTTTTTTGTCTGCTTTACCCTCACAGTTTTTGAAACAAAACTTCAGTTTGTTCTTTTTTAGGGGAAGAAGGGACACCGCAACCAACAGATGCACACGTCCGCCATTGACATCGATCTTGAGACATGGCTTCCAAGGTCTTTAACCAGCAAGTATCCGCAACCAACCAGGTAGTCGACAACAACCGACCAAGGCCAACTGTTTCGTTAGCTTTTTCATGCGGCTTCTCCATGTTTTAGGCTGTCCACCAGACCGTCTTCTCCAGCCCTGTCCAGCAACCGCAAATAACGCACGACGCGGGTAACGCTGGACAGGCATGCGCAATAAGTGTCCCAACCCCCGCAGTTGATGCAGTGAGACGAGCTCCTCGAGCAAATGGCTTTCTCCTCCCAAGACACACTGTCTAACTTCCACATCGCTTATGTGGTGCCACTACCACACACGCGCAATGGAACGCAGGCAACGGTACTTGAAGACGGATAGCCTGCGCAAGTCATCTATACGAATGGGCCAGGTGTCGCATCAGTACAACAGTACAGCACGAACAGTTGCACAATAGACTCGCCCTTTGATGGAGAGACGAATGTCGTGGCGACGCCACAAGTGTCTCAGCCTAGAAAAAGCGAGGCCTGCTCTCGAGATGCGTATCGAAATCTGGTATCCAACAGCCCCGCTAGCAGTGCTGCAACTTCCCAAGTAGACAAAGCTCTCCACAACCTCTAGTGTCTCACCACCAAGAGTGAGTGCAGGCAGAGGCACCTGCCAGTCTTGGAAGAGAGCCTTGCATTTGGGTGGCGAGAAGTACATACCATATTTTGATGCTTCAATCGCCAAGCGGTTTAATGTAAATTGGACGGGGTGTGGGTCGTCACCCAGCAAGACGATATCATCAGCATAATCCAAATCAACAACTCGACTACCTGGGAGGAGCTCAACGCCAGCTTTCAACGAATCGCTCAGAGCGTTCTTCAGGACATCCTCAATGGCAAAGTTGAATAGGAACGGAGAACTCCACTGGAGACCACAAAGGTAGGCTAAAGCTTGCCATAATCCCTAACCTTGCCCGAGGTCAGACTATAGAGAGCGCGCAGTATGGAGACGAACTTCTCGGGGACACCATTCCTCAGTAGGCAGTGCCACAGTACCGTCCGATCGGCTGAATAGAAGGCTGCACAGATATCCAAGAACACAGTAATCGTTGGCTTCTGATACACATGGCGGAGCTCGAGGATCTGGCGGAATGTGAAGATTTGATCAATTCAGCTGCGACCAGGGCGAAACCCAGCTTGTACTTCACGCTGCAACCATTCGCGCGTTGGGGATAATCTGGGAAGTATGATGGACTCCGGAAGGTTGCAGACGACGGAGACTAAGCTTATGTCTCTGTAGTTGGAGCAGATTGTGCACAGGTCCTTTTTGAAGATGGGGACGACTATCGATTCACACTAAGATGATGGAACTTCCTCTTTCGACAAGACTTTCGAGAACAAAGCGGTGAGTTCTCGAACCAGCGAAGCGCCTGTTGTATGGAAGTGAGTTCTGAGCTATTCATGTAATTGATTTGCGTCAGATTTGGGCCTTTAACAACGGTTACCTGTAGAAGATAGCTCGTGTGTGGTGGAAACACCACTTTCCCAACGACGATGTTGGACGTCACACAATGGGTAATACGGGTATCCCACTGGACAAGTTAATGTCGCTGCGCCAACTGAGGTGGCTAGGTCACGTCCTACGCATGCCGTGCGAGCGGTTATTATGGTGCGCTCTGTTCGCTCGCGTAGGGCCGCACTGGAAGAAATGGCGCAGTGGCCAACCTAACACATGGCGACAAAACGTCAAGCCGCTGACCACCAGTCTAGCTGTTGTTGGTTCCGTACGTCTTGCGTGCTGCGGAGTCAGAGATGAAGACCATTGCTGGTTGGAGACTCTTGAGGACATGACACGTAATCGCGGACAATGGTACGTTTGCATGAGCGTATGCAGTGATTCTACTAAGCAACACGGTAATCACTAAACTGACAAAAAATAGACAAAACGGCGTGTGAAAAACATAAAAACTGCACTCCGAGGATTTTCTATGTTGCAAGCTTCGTACTTATTATACACGTTCATTCCATGGTTTCTCGATGACTTGATGTCTATTGTATAGACTGTTGCCAATATATATATATATATATATATATATATATATGGTTGGCGGCATCCCGTTTCGGATTTGCCTGTCACTGTGGCAAGCCACAGGACGCCTGCGTCTACAGAGGGATCATGGGTGGCTTGCGCTGCACCACCCACAGCTCCAACCACACACCCCATATCCAGTGTAAACCCGAAGGAATAAGACCGGGAGGCATGCGGATGGGAACCACGTTTCATCAACGGAGCCGGCCCACACTCCTTCACAGGCAAACACAAGCACACTGTATTTGGCAATCAAGCGCACACAAGGTGGTGGCTGGACCGTAGTCCGCTCCACACTAAGTGCATGGAACCACTCTTTGATCCTAACACGGCCACAAGGACCGTGCACCCCGTCCCCTCCAGCAACGACCAACTGTCTCGTGGAGCCAGTATGGACGACGTAGTGGGTAATAGACAGGTAGGCACCTTGTCAACATGCACATCAAGCGCATCCACACCGGGGATATCAAACAACAGCCAAACACTTGAAAGAGAGAAAGAAAAAGAGAAAACCTCGATTAATGCATAAGGAAACGGTGATATAAACCTTAATTAAATAGCATATGTAATAAGTTGATTACAAACAAATCCTAGCTAAATGCACGAGGTCAGAAAGTATAGTTCACGGAATGCCACGAACGCAAAAATGTTATGGAAATCGAATACAATTGGCTTAGGCGATGTGTGCAAGTTAATGAAATAGAGTACAGGGAGATATTTATATGAGAAAGAAAAGCATTAATGTAAAAACTGTAAACCCACCACCTGAAATAAACAGACTTAGCATGCAAGCACGCGGTTAGTAAATCGAATTCAGCGTGCCTACAAACGCTGTGCCGGCTCACCGTAATTCTCTGTAGGACCCGTCGTCGCTTCTGTAGTGGCCCCTAATCGCATAGCTCATGGCCCGCTAGACATTTATATGAGAAAGTAAGGCATATATATATGTATATATATATTAGAATCTACGTAAGGTTTCTCAACGTCCGAACACCACTTGATTTGTCAACTAGTAACGGTGATTATGACGATGTGCCCTCAAAGCTAATGTGTCGTTTTCGAAACTGATTTACAATACGGATGCTCAATGCACATGTGGTGACCGGGAGCAGACACCAGTAATGAAGCGCACACGTTGTAGATGCAAGATAATAAGCAGCACATGCGGAGGTCTCACAATTGATTCAGTATGCTATTCGACTGAACACAGTGGGATGAAGAAAGACGAATGCTATGGTCGGGTCTCTTAATTGAAATAGTTGATAGCGTGGATAAGGTGACAGCCGCGGGTGAGATGAAAACTCAACTCGGTAGCAAGGCGATGGTCGATTAGAGTTCGGTGCTATCTAATCTACCGTGTTTCGGTCACGATGCCCACATCAAAAGCACAATCTTCCCGCACACCCATTCACCTCGAATTATATGATAAATAAAGGATGGCAGACCCACCGCCCCATAGATCAAATCGCTATGAGCTATAGACAACACGAGTCCGTCAACAGTTGTCAGTTGAGCTAGTGAGATTTCTTAATCCCAACAGCGCTCTCGTGCGCATCATCGAAGGTGCATGCTTGTCACTGGCATTCGAAGTCTGCGAAAAGTCAATGTGAAGCAACGTAGGCTATCAGTGACGAACGAAATAGACAGTTCGAATGTTGAGTGGAAACACCTACTATTCACGATGGAACAGATATACACAGGAAGTTTGTCCGACCGGTTTGGAGTATTCGAACAATTGACGGGTTGCTACAGCTTCGCTAAGTGACAAACGCGGAAGGTCGTTCGGTTGAGAACTCAGTGCCATCCCGAAACGGTAACTGACTAGCAGTCTCTAGATTGGTCAGGAGGGGTGACGGATGGCGAGTCGTTGAGATGGAGAAAGGTAGATTCATTGAGGAAAACAGTGTTGTTCCAACCCGACAAGTTCAGGGGCTCAGAAAAGGTTCCTATGAACGAAATAATCGCTCAGGACAAGTGACCCAATTCTGTCAATTTAATTTGAAAATATCGAAGAGCAAGTCTACCGACATGTTGCGTCTGAGTTGTTAGTTAAGTCATATTAGCCCAACTGGGACGTTGATGTAACAAATTCCAACATTAACTAGATCGGAAACGAATTGTTATTAACAAAACGTGACCAGTCCTGAAAATCTCAATCGCTGTTGAAAACGGTGGGGCAACACTGGTGACGGGTCTAGTTACTCCACTTGATGATATTTGGTGTAGAGAGCGATATTTGTCGACTGACAATATCGCTGCTACGGGAACGGACAAAAGGAGGCCACATCTCTATTATCTCCAAGCTAACCACATGCAGTAATTTAAGGCGGTTCACTGAAACTCGTGTCGGTTGAAATGATGAAAGTTTAATTGGATTCCATCATGGTATCAGACAGACGAACCCGCATTAATTTTGCCGTGTTTTAGAACAGCCCACCTTAGAAGGCAAGCGTGACATAAAAGCCATCTTCAAACCAAGTAAGTCGGGATCTACTGAAGGATGTGTCCATCTTAAGGCACATACGGGGAAAATGCATTTCTTTTCTGGACTTTATAGCGTCATTCCGAGGACCCAGCAAGCGTTTATTAGAATACGCTCCCTGAAGTCAAACCGGCAGCAGAGTTGTGTCAGGATTCTGTGTTCACCGATCTCCTCAGATTTATGAGCAAAATATATGGTTGGCGTCATCCGGTTTCGGATTTGCCTGTCACTGTGACCAGCCAAAGGACGTCTGCGCCTACAGAGGGACCATGGGTGGCTTGCGCTGCACCACCCACAGCTCCAACCACACACCCAATATCCAGTGTAAACCCGAAGGAATAAGACCGGGAGGCATGTGGATGGGGGCCACGTTTCATCAACGGAGCCGGCCCACACTCTTTCACAGGCAAACACAAGCACGCTGCATTTTGGAATCAAGCTCACACAAGGCGATGGCTGCACGGCAGTCCGCTCCAAAGTGAGTGAATGGATCCACACTTCCAGCCTAGCACGACCAGAAGGACCGTGCACCCCATCCCCTCCAGCAACGACCAACCCTCCCCTGAAGCCAGTATGGAAGAGGAAGTGCGAAATAGACAGGTAGGCACATTGTCAACGTGCACATCAAGCGCAGCCACACCGGGAATATTAAGCAACAGCCAATCACCTGAAACGAAAACATCGAAGAAAATAAATCGAATGATGCATACAGATATGCAGACGTAGCTCTTCAATAAAGGAGTATTTGAAATAAACCAGGTGTCAAGAAATCTGCAATAGGTTCAAAACGTCAGAAATAATAAGAAAAGGTCACAAACTAAAAATGAAATTAAAGTTAACGATAAAAAACTTCAGCGACGTGTGCAGGTGAATAGAAGAGAGTTTATGCAGACGTTAGGCAGACAACTTAACAAGCGCAACACCTATACAAAGAGACCGCGGTTGCAAACAACAGCCAATCACTCGAAAAAGCATTATCAAAAAAAGAATAGGAGTATGCAGTCCAACGCATACATCCACTTCGGCGCAACACTTCCGTGTCTGCAACTCTGTCGCCCCAACTGTTGCGCAAAATCCGTCGCAAACACTGCTGATGGAACCGCTCGAGATATCGCACATCGCGCCGGTACATCGTCCATGTTTCACTGCCGTATAGAAGAACGGACAGCACCATGGATTTGTACACCATCAGCTTCGTGCCAACGGTAAGCTGATGGCTGTTCCACACTCGGTACTCAAGCTTCCCGAATGCCGCCGGTGCCTTCGACACGCCGATACGAAGCTCACTGTGTGCCTGCTAGTCAGTCGACATCGCACTCCCAAGGTAGCAAAAGCGGGAGGTGGTTTCTAATACTCCCGCACCAACGCTGATTCGCGGCAATATTGGAGATTGCACCTCCGGTGAAGGCTGAAAGTGACAGACAGTTTTGCTTGTGTTGATGGTGAGTTCGAATTTGGCCACTGTCGAAGCCAGAGCACTAGTCATACGGTGCAACTCATCCGCGCTGTATACAAACAACGCACAGTCGTCAGCAAACAGTAACATACGGATAGTTGTCTCACAGACTAGAGTTCTCGCACCGAAACGACGGATGTTCAGCAACCCACCATCAATAAGGTGCTCCACACGAACACCGTAAGCACAAGCGGCATCCAAAGCACAGGACAGCATTGCATGAAAATAAATATTAGACAGGGCAGGAGCTAAGACACAGCCTTGCTTCAGACCAGAGACAATTGCAAAGTCATCCGAGGTCTCTCCACTCAGCTGCACCCTCGCTCGCATACCACTGTGTAGACATTCAATTAAACTTACCAACTTACGCGGGTAACCAAACTTACCCAACACCAGCCAAAATGTCTCGCGGTTCATCGTATCAAATGCCTTGGTGAAATCAACAAAAACCGAGTACAACGGCTGACATCGTCCTCCATACTTCTACTGCAACTGACGAGCCGCACACACCATTTCTATAGTGCTTTGACCCGAACGGAATCCACCCTGCTCTTCTGCCACGTTAGGTTCCACAACCTGACTGACGAGACGGTTGAGCAGAATTCGGGCAATCACCTTGCCCACACAACTCAGCAAGTTGATGCCACGATAACTCGTGCAACATTGCTTGCTCCCTTTGCCCTTGCACAGTAGTAGCACAAGGGCATCACTCAGCTCCGGAGGCACTTCCTCAATCCATACACGTTGCACCAAGTGGTGCAGCGCAGTCACCAACGCGGGTCCGCCGTGTTTCAATAGTTCAGGCGGGATCCCGTCGACACCGGCACACTTGCCGTTTCGCAGCTGAGCAAGTGCGCTCTACGTCTCATCCAGTGTCGGCGTGCCCGTCAGACTTGTCTTCACATCGTGCTGCTTGAGGTCGTTCAATGTAGGCCAGTCGATCTCTGAACGGTTGTTCAAGAGACAGTCAAAGTGTTTTCGCCAGATCTGCATTATGTCTGCAGTCTGCGTGCAGGTAGCGCCTGAACTACCATCGATCAGCGTCCTCAGCGGCTCCAACATCGATCCATACACTACCTACAAGGAGTCAAAGAATTCCTTGTGTTGGCGACGTTCGGCGTGGCATTCCATCTGTTTCATCTCCTCCGTCCACCATGCATAGTTATGTGACGGAGCTCTCGGGTCAGTCGCCATCGAAGTTTGCGAAACTGACTATTCTTCCCCAAGTCACTGGGGTCGGCGACATATGCAGCAAATGCTACATTCTTCTCACACCAATGCGCCAATCTTCGCATTGTTCACAGCAAACCAGTCAGGTCGCTTACAGTTGGCGCGCCCCATGGTCTCCTCGGCAGCAGCTGTCACCTGGTCGCGAATGTGGTGCCACAGGTCATCCACTGTGGCTATGCAGTCCACATCATACAGTCGTGCAGCCATCGCCTTCACCAGCTCACTATGTTTCTCCACGGTACTGAAGGAGAGAATGTTAAATTTACGCCGATTCACGGCGGGAGTACAATACATAGATTTACGAAAATATATGCACAGTTTGGTTCGCACCAAGTTGTGATCAGTACCACACTCAGCTCCACTCAGTACATGTGTCATACACACATCACGCATATCACGCTGACGTACGATGACGTAGTCGAGCAGGTGAGCGTGACCACTCTGTGGGTGCGTCCAAGTTATCACTCGCGCTCAGTGCAAACCGATTGTTCGTGATCGTCAAGCCGTGAATGACAAACAGCGAGAGCAGCCTGTCACCGTTCGTGTTCGCTGAACCAATGCCATGCGAACCGACAATATCTGTCCACACCGATGCATCACGCCCAATACGCGCGTTGAAATCACCCAGCAGAAATAATCGGTCGCTCCTCGGCACAGACCATATCACGGAGGATAACTGCACGCGTGTCATCAGGATAACATATGGTCGGACCGTACATGCTTATAAAAGTTGCAAACTTACCTCTTCCGAGTCGTAGGCGAGCAGTCATCAGTTGCGCGCTGATGCCTGTTTTCACCCACCAGGTGGCCATGGAGGCGGTCGGATATTGCAAATCCGACCCTATGTTCACGTGGTGCTGAGGCGGCGTATAACGTGTAGCCAGCACCTGCTTCACGCAACTTAGCTTGCTCAGTGAGCCGAGTCTCACTGAGCGCCGCAATATCGATGTGGTAGCGCGCCAGTTCCATCGCGACGAGTGCAGTGCGTCGCTCCGGGCGCTCACTCGTGTTCCGGTCCAGTAGTGTGCGCACATTGCAGCACTCGATGATGAATGCTTTGCGCGTAGGTATACGATTGCATTGGTGAGCAATCGCACTCGAGGTGGCGGTTGTGCTTCGGAGGTTTGCATGGGGAACTCTACCCGGAGCCTTTGCCTCCATAGCCTGACTCATAAGGTAGTGGGGAGCAGATCCAACTTGGGAATGTGATTGCAGAGACAGAGTGCGATCTGCTTGACGGCCGTCACACGCAGGCTTTGGGGTACTGGAACGATTCATATATATTTTGCGACCGTAGTAGGATACTCACCTGGGACCATCGCCAGACGAAGGAGGGGTTTGGTGGGTTTGCCAATTTGACCAGGGGCAGCCTGCCTTGAGGCGAGCAGTAGCAAAGCATTGAGCACCCAGAGGTGCCCTCCCACCGTCAGAGACAATGTTTCCGGGAGAACGTAAGAATTGCTCAGAAAATCCACTATTTTAGCGATTAATCGATTAGTAACGATTAGCGCATCGATTTCTAACGTTCTGGAATGTTCTAGTTTCCGCATGTGAGTAAAAACCACCTGACACCTCGGCAAAAACTATGGGGAACTACTAACCTTGGTAGCTGACCTTCCAATTCTAGAAGCCGAAGGTCAGTAAGAGACCTGTAAATAAAACCAAGGTCCGCGGTAGTCGTACAGTGTTTGTTAATGGCGATTAATATGTTATTTTGCCAAGGTCATTGGCGTTCTGCTTTCTCCTTCGGTTGGGATATAAATTGTGTGGATCAGTAAAGTGTCAAATTCGGAATCGCGTCTAGTGAGATTATAACAAATGGCGAAGGAGAAAATTGGAAATGTGATAAATTTTTCTTCTGAACAATTTCAAAAGCTGCTTTTCCAACAACAATCTCCAATGGAAGCACAAATGAAAATGATCGAAAAAGGGGGCAAAGGCTTGGGTTGGCAGATAACAGAAGCAGCGACGAGGGATATGCAGGTGAGTTCTGTTGATCTCCTCACGAATGTAACCACTGAATTCAATTATGACGCGGATTCTGGATGCACATTCGAAACGTGGTTCAAGCGTTGGGAAGACATGGTGCGGACGGACTTCATTCGTCAGGACGACTCCTGAAATATGCGATTGCTACTCCGGAAGCTCGGAATAAGTGAACATTCAAGGTTCATAGAACACATACTGCCCAAACAGCCGAAGGATTTGACGTTTGACGAGGTAGTGTCGCAGCTGAAGGAAATTTTTGGTGAATCAGTATCGTTGTTCGGTATTCGCTGCCAATGCCTGAAAATTGTCAAACAGGAATCGGACGACTTTTGGGCCCTAGCAGACATGATTAAGTGTGAGTGTGAACGTTTCAAACTACGCTCTTTAACGGATGATTAGTTTAAGTGTCGCATTTTCATCAGCACTCTACAAACCCCCAGTGATGCTGAGATAGGCACGCGACTTTTAGCTAAGCTGGATAAGGATCCTGATCTGACACAAAAGATCCCCGTAAGCGAATGCAAACGGCTGCTCAGTCTAAACCACGACACTGTTATGGTAGAAAGGAATGGTCTCGCACCACCAGATACCGTGCACTTCGTGAGAAAGACCAGGACTGCTAACCCAAGCAAACCCTTCAAGAGGTCTGGGAACAAACCGCCTACACCATGCTGGTCATGCAGCGAATGGCATTTCGCGCGCTTTTGTCCCTTCAAACGTCATATTTGTCAAACATGTCATAAGCGTGGGTATAAGGAGGAATTCTGCAGTCAGGTCTGATCGAAGAAAGTGAAGAAGTCTTATCGAAAGGGGAATCCTAGGAAGAATGGCGCAGAGTCTCTGTCCACAGTTGCCGCATTCCAAAGTGAGTGCAAACCGAGACGACGAATTATCAGGGTGCTGATCAATGGGATCCCAACGAAACTGCAATTTGACACGGCCTCGGACATCATGATTATTTCCAGGAGCAGATGGAATCACATAATGAGACAAAGATTGTCGAGTCTAAGAAAATTGCACATAATACACCAGGCGGTGTGTTAAACTTAGTGGGGAAACTTACTTGCAAGATTGCTTTCAAAGATGTCGAAAAGTCTGGAAAGTGTTACATTACAGACCGATCGAATATGAATCCTCTTGGTCTCGACTGGATTGAAAAGTTGCAACTCCTCGATGTTCCCTTGAATCAGATCTGCAACCGAGTTCGAGCAAGGTCAGACCCATCGTCAAAGTCCGTGGAAGAAATAACACGTGCCCTAAAACGAAAATGTGCCTCTGTTTTTCAGGATGGCTTGGGCCATTGCACGAAATTCAAGGCAATGCTGAGCTTGCGAGCAGGTGCTAAACCAGTATTCAAGGCTAAAAGACCGGTAGCATATTCAGCCATGTCAACCGTTGATCAAGAACTCGATCGACTGGAACGTGCCGGAGTCATCACAGGCGGCAAGTACTCATCATGGGCCGCACCTATTGTCGCAGTGAAGAAGGCAAATGGCAAGGTACGCGTCTGCGTTGACTTCTCAACTGGCCTTAACGCCGTGCTAGACGACAACCAGTACCCATTACCCGTACCGGAAGATATCTTTGCAAAACTGAATGGTGGTAAGTACTTTGTTAAGCTTGATCTATCCGATGCCTACCTTAAAGTGGATGTTGACGAAGACTCGAGGGAGTTGTTGGCGATCAACCCTAATCGTAGGCTATTCCAATATAACCGCTTGCCATTTGGCGCAAAAACGGCGCTAGCGGGCGTTTCTGGAACCGCTGCGTATCTGGATGATATCATAGTGGTGGGATGAACATCGGAATAGCTATTTAACCGCCTGGATAAAGTACTTGGGTGCATACAGTCGTACGGTTTTCGGATCCGTGAGGATAAATGCACCTTTTTCACGCCGATCATCAAATACCTCGGTTTTATCATCGGAAAGCATGGACGTCGATCAGATCCGGAAAACGTAGAAGCCATTAGAAAAATGCCTCCACGAACAGATCTACAGTCCTTGCGTTCCTTTTGTGGGCTCATCAGCCACTACAGCGCATTCTTGCCTGAGATGCACCGCCTGCGTGTCCCGTTAAACAAGCTACTAGCCAAAGGCCAAACTTGGAACTGAACATCAGAATGTCAGAAAGCCTTCGAACGGGTCAAGACATTGCTGTCCTCAAACTTGCTTTTGACTCATTTTGATCCCTCCAAAGAGATTGTCCTAACCACAGATGCATCAAGCCATGGGATTGGCGCAGTAAGTTCACACACGTACACCGATGGATCTCAGAAAGCAATCGCCTATGCCGCCAGAACACTTACGAAGGCCGAGAGGAATTACAGTCAGATTGAGAAAGAAGCAGTGACCATAGTGTACGCGGTCAAGAAATTCCGCAAAATGATATACGGCCGCTGCTGTAAGCTTCTGACAGATCACAAGCCCTTGCTGACTATCTTTGGTTCGAAAAAGGACATCCCGGCCTACACAGCCAACCGGCTACAACGTTGGGCTCTTACATTAATGGGGTATGATTTCGTGATCCACTACCAGTCGACAATTTCCATTGGCCAAGTGGATGCACTGTCACGTCTAACTGATGCCCATCAGCGAGAACATGAGGACACAATTATTGCCTCGGTCGAGATCGAACCTGATGTCAACTATCTGGTAACTGATGCATTGCACGGTCTACCAGTTACCGCAGAAGCTGTACGAACCGAAACGCTTCGGGACCCAGTATTCAAGAAAGTTACACAGTTTCATAAAACAAGTTGGCCACGTTCATGTCCATCTGCCGAGTTGTAACAGTACTTCCAGAGGAGACACTCGCTCTCTATTGTGAACGACTGCATACTATTTTCGGCAAGGGTGGTCATCCCCAAGGCACTTCAGGAGCGCCTTATTTGGTAGTTCCAAGCCGGGCATCCTGGGATCAACCGGATGAAGGCGCTTGCCCACAGTTATGTATACTGGACCTTCATGGACAAACAGATAGAAGAAATAGCTAAACGCTGCCAAAAGTGCGCCAATGTCTTGAAAGCGCCACAAAAAACGGAGCTTTATTCATTGCCATAAGCTACTAAGCCATGGTGCCGCATGCATGTCGATGTTGCAGGACCGATCAACGGCAGAAGTTTCCTCATTATAGTCGATACATAAAGCAAGTGACTTGAAGTATTTCTCATGGATAGCACAACCACCAATGCCACTGTATCAAAACTGTGCCAAACCTTTATCAGATTCGGCTGTCCTGAGACAATTGTAACCGACAATGACATACAATTCACGTCGACAACTTTTACGTAGTTCTACAAGCAATGTGCCCTCCAGCACATTAGCTTGCCATCGTTTCACCCACAGAAAGGTTTGTCGATACGTTCAAGCGAGCTCTCCACAAATCAAAAGGGGAGAGACGTATAGAGGAGGTGGTTGACCGGTTCCTTTTTCTCTACCGATTAACAGGGAAACCACAAGCGCCGGGCGGAGTTTCTCCAGCACAGGCCATGATGAACCAGGAGCTGTGCATGCCTTTCGACGCCATCAGGCCGCGCTCGGAATCCTCTGTGGGTAAAAGAAACCGCAGAATGGAACAGGATTTTAACCGGCGGCATGGAGCAAAGAAGCGATCGTTTACGCTTGGACAGAAAGTGCTAGTATGTGACTATCGGGAAGGCCACGTGAAATGGACGCCAGGGACGGTCAAAAGCAAGCGCGGAAATGTCATGTATGAGGTGATCGTGGGTGCACAGATCTGGCAACGGCATGCAAACCGATTACGGACAACATTGTGCCAACCAGAAAAAGCAAGGCCTACCGACCTCCCGTTCGACTTACTGGTGGAAAGGTTTAACTTGCCGAAGGAAGCAGTAAATGACTGCACACAGTCGAGCAAAGAATCTGGAACACGGACATCGGAACATTGTCCTCGAGCACTTCTGCAAAGGGGATGGACCGACAGGCAGAGAACACCATCCCGAAGATTGCAAGTTAATTCTAAGCATTCATCGTATACCTCGGACGATATCTCAGGAGAGGAGGTATCCGGGAGAAAGTAAGAATTGCCCAGAAAATCCAATATTTTAGCGATTAATCGATTAGTAACGATTAGCGCATCGATTTCTAACGTTCTGGAATGTTCTAGTTTCCGCATGTGAGTAAAAACCACCTGACACCTCGGCAAAAACTATGGGGAACTACTAACCTTGGTAGCTGACCTTCCAATTCTAGAAGCCGAAGGTCAGTAAGAGACCTGTAAATAAAACCAAGGTCCGCGGTAGTCGTACAGTGTTTGTTAATGGCGATTAATATGTTATTTTGCCAAGGTCATTGGCGTTCTGCTTTCTCCTTCGGTTGGGATATAAATTTTGTGGATCAGTGAAGTGTCAATTTAGGAATCGCGTCTAGTGAGAAGATTATAACATAATGCGTGGCGCTCGTGCTCTACGCCAATCGAGCTGTGGGCATATAACCCGTAGACCATGGTAAAGTTTTACGAAAAGAGGACCATCGACCACTTTCTAATCTCTGAAGAGGATGGACTAGGATACTGACACGGCACCCACACCTGACAGGAGAACGACTCGGGTCTTCAGCCGAAGCCTTCGATTAAATTTACACCAGATAGGCAGCGGGTCTAGCACATTGTCAGTTCACTGAGTCATGCGGATTGGTGTCCTGGATCTTAGCAGGGAAAAGGGCGAAACCGAAATCCCACGCAGCAGTCGCCACGAGGAGGAGTCCAGGACATGAGCCCATGGCACAACAGTAGCAGCATTGGGTAGACCATCTGTCAAGATCTAGCCACCATCAGCCTCAGCATACCATAGGCTCTCCCGCCCTCAGCACACACACACACACACACACATATATATATATATATATATATATATATATATGCAGGGATCAACCAATAGACATGGAGCCAATCAAAAACATGGAAATCAAAGGAAGGCACAGTTGCCATAAAAAGAAAACAGAAGAAAAACACAAAGAAGTGCGCGGTTTTGTCAGAGGGCACGATACTACCCGGCTGCCCAAGCCAAGGTAGGGTGTTGAGTCAGGAAACACCACCCCGAGCCTTTGACTGAATGGCCTGCCCGCAAGGCAGCGGAGCGAACTCGGGGAATCGTACCCATTGGGAGCCGATGACTTATTGTTTAGTTCATATGCATTAAGTATGGTCCGTTGCCAAACGGGGGTCTAATCCCCCTCGCAATTTCAGCATCACGTGGCTGGAATACAATGGTCTAGAGTGAAGCTGGGAATTTATTTGTTGGCGAGTCACATCCGCCGCATCGCAGTGTCTTCAAATGGACATATGTGGACTTTTATAGGGAGAAGACTTATTAGACGAATACCAACATCCTGGAAGATTGCCGTTAAACCATTTGCTAGAACAGGAGAAACCCGAACCACCTGCCTGACACTACGTGGAGGTCTTTCGACAAAGTCGGGGCAAATTTATTTGGTACTCCCACTGGGTGTCAACATTAAGGCACTGTTACACCTTCATCGCACTGTTGTCCACTTATTACCAGCACTGAATATTACTAAGGTGAAGTGACGCAAAGCGATCGAGTTCACTGCATGGTTTGGTGTACGGGTCGTGCCTGGTCAATTTAACTGATGCGCAACCAAGTAAGTGTTTACGCATCCGACATGATTTAATAGCCAATGATTTGTGACGGGAATGAAAAGCACATCAAGGTGCGAGATTCAGATAACAATTGAGTTCAGTGTTGTATAAGTGCCGCGGCAGACGTGGGTCACATTCATTGTAAAAAGTTTGGCACCGAATAAGTTGACTACTCGAACGCAGAGTGGTGCAGCGGCATGCAACCACTCTATCGTTTGGGAAGTGTTAAATAAATATCATTGCAATAAAACCGATGTCAGAGATTACCGAAAAGTATACCATGAGAGGACATTCATTCATTCGTTCATTAAAATGGTTAACTGGAGGTGGGAATCCTCTCAGCTATTGTGCCGAAAGATAAGAGAAAGGAAAAAAGACGCAACGCAAGCACGCCAACTGAGCCACTATCGTTCCGGAGATTTAGCCGCCGGTTACTGTGTCACGAAAAGAAGTTATATTATGAGTCAAAAATGAGATGGTGATTGGACGGAGAGTCTACGCAGGAGGAGAGACAAAGAAACTCGGACACAAACGCCACTCTGGCCGGTTCCAAGTAATGTCAACAAGTATATTCAGCCAAACGTGTTCATCGTCTTTTGAGCACCAACCAAGGAGTCGAGAGGCTCCAACCGAGGCCAAGTTCGAAGAAAGGGCGTTCATTGCTTTTAACCGGCCCCTGGCCTTAAAGATCACAAGCCTGCCTTGGAATGCTAAGGTCGCGGGTTCGAGCCTGCCTAGCGGACTGGGTGAGCCTTAGCTCACGTGCAACTGGTGGTGGATGCGCGGCATATAAGGGTGGTTATTTGGTACAGGGGTACTGCTGATGCCATTTTACTATTCTTCTTGATCACGTCATCGGTTGATCTACCCTCCTATTCTTTCATCCACACCACGGTCGTGCAAATAACGACCTACGCGGGAGTCGGTGTGCTGGCATGCACGACATGTGGAGTTTGGTGCGTGAAATAACGATGTTGAGAGCTTCCCTTTTTCCAGTGCCATAAACAAGGTGCTGAACACGCTCACTGCTCACTGTTCCCATAAGATATGAACCAAACTGAGAAGGCACCAATGGCCCAACGTAACTTGCCTCTTTAGTTCTACCGATCTGACAAGCCGGATTTCGCAACCCTATAGGAGGATCGAACGTGCGGCTGCATTATAAACTCTACCCTTCAGGGCGAGAGTGTTGTGGCGCTGGCGCCACAGGTGGCGAAGATTAGCAAAAGCGCCCCGAGCTTTTGCTATACGGTTCGTGACCTCGTCTTCGATTCTAACGGCGCTGATAAAACTGCCTAGGTAGTTGCATTTTTGAACGACTTCTAGCTGATCACCAACAAGGGTTAGTAAAGGAGGCGGCCCCTGCCAATCTTGGAGGAAATCATAGTACTTTGAGAGCGCAAAACAAAGCCAGAAAGGGCTGACAGACAGCGCTAATCTGTCTAGCGCTGCCTGGCACGTTCATAAACATTAATAAATAAAGCGTCAGCTGTACGCTGTAACGGCGTTTCACTGCCGCGCGACCACTACCAGTAGCGCGTGGGCTGAGTATACCTCGAGGAGGCTCACACGTTTGTGAGCAGTCACAGATGAGGACGATGTCGTTCACCTGGGAGCAAATCCTCACCTTCCAAACTGTGTCCAGTGAAAGTGATCTCCATGGCTTCGTCAATCGCGAAATTAGAGAGGAAAAGTGACAATAGGTAACCTTAGGCCACACCACTGGAGATATTGAAGGGCGGCGACAGTCCACACTCTGCCCGAGCTACGCGCGTATAGCGCTCCGAGAATACTTGTATATTTATCGGGCACACCTTCACTGAACAGACAATCCCAAAGAATACATTGATTCACCGATTAGAAGGCACATTTGATGTCGAGGAACACGATAACCGTGTGCCGCCAATATAGGTAACGGTGCTACAACAATTGACGTGAAGATGTGATCGATGCAGCCCTGACCTCGACAAAATCCGGTACGCTCCTCACGAATCTGGCTTTCACGGGTGCCAGTCAGTCTGTGAAAAATGACAGAGGGAAGTAACTTGGAGGCGATGGAGATCAGATTGATTCCCCTATGGATGGCGTATTCCGAACGTGAACCTCCCATGAATATCGGGACAATAATTGAGCGGTTACAGTCAGCTGGGACGGTTTCGTGCTCCCACAGTTTCGATAATAACGTGTAAATCATGGACGAGAGCAAGTTCTCTGAAATCGAAGTGGGCTAGAGGAAGTCTACCTGTCCCTGCGGCCTTATGCAATTTCAACAAGCTGATTTCGTGTTTGACTTCTGCGTGTGAAAGCGGATTCAAGGAAACGGCTCAGGGAATACTGAGTACTGGTTGGAAGCAACAAGTAGAGGTTTCTCTGTGTAGCTGCAGCTAATGTCACTCAGAGACAAAGACCCACTATGTTGTGATGCGCTCGATATATGTTATGTCGGTAAAGTGTTTGTCCAGGAACTTCTTAGATGCCGACACCGACTTTGCCTCAACTACGTGCTGCGGCAGGTTGTTCCATACACTCATCACTCTGAGTTCGAAACAGAGTCGGTGAGCGATCAGCTTCAAATCAGGTACGACAAGCTTGTACCGGTGTCCTTGTGTGCTGCTTGGTGTGCGCAGATGAGACAGCGGCCTCAACATGGGGCATTCTCCCGGATGTAATATCCGATGGGTCATGATGAAGTCAACCCTCAGTCGAGGATAAGTGAGGGTGTACAGCTCTAGTTTCTTACACCGGTCTTCCTACGGCACACCTCGTAAGTTGGGATTCAGTCTGATGGCTACATGCTGCAGACGCACAATCTTTTCTACCTCGTCCCGGGTGATAGGACAATACGCAGGATTACCATACTCTAGCATTGGTCGTAATATTGAGACGAAGAGTCGAGAGGCAATCTATTCGGACCAAATGCTGAAGCTGTGCCTGAGAGCCCAAAGCATACAAAGGCTGTTTTGGTAAAGCTTATTCGTGTTGTCCATGGACTTTAGGTCGTAGCGTGAGAGTACACCGAGGTCTCGCATTAAACACATGGGATGCAACGGTTGACTGGTCACCGTGTAGGTTCGACTGTGCTCACACTTACCCAGCCTAATGAATTGCGACTTGACCGAGTTGATCGGAAGGTTGACCTCTGCAGGCCACGTGGAGAAACGGGCGAGGTCCTACTGAAGCAGGTCACAATCATTGGGTGTGCGGATTACTCTCCACAACTTCTAGTCATCTGCGAATAACGCACAAGGTGATTGGAGTAGCTGAGGCACAACGTTTACATGGATCGGAAACAAAATCGGCCCCAGTACAGTGCCTTGGGGCACGCTATTGCACGATGGATACCAGTCGGCCAAATGGCTGTCCACCTGGACCCGCCACTTACGATCAACAAGGAAACTGTTATAATTGAGGGAACTCCGTCTCTTGATATGATTGCGTAATTGCCTGATAAGAGTGTCGCTGGCACGGTTGGAGCACGCCTACGATGACTACTTGTAACGCTGGCCAACTGAACGGAGTTGCGCTGACTTGATGACGCTAGTTTAGCCGGTGAGACGGAAAATTGAGCGAGCGTCTGAACGATCCTAGCCACACGTGTTCGGATGGACGCTGAGCCTCGGAACGGACGCACACGAGAGGGGGGTACGATAGACGTGCGCTAATGACTTAGACGCGAAGGCTGGCCAGCTAACGACTCACACGCAATCACGTGACCCGACCGACTCCCAACTGCGGCGAAGAGAAAGAAAAGACAGGCGGTCCTCTGTAGGCTTTCATGACCAACAAAGGGCGAAACACAACCACTGCTATGGGTCATTAAGTTATGGAAAACAGTCCCCACGACGAGGTGGTAGTTTGCAAATGAGCATTGTCGAAAGGTGCGCAGTTGGGCCGCGTCTCGGAGTGGCTGAGCTCTGCTGCGTTGTGGGGAGGAATTGGACCCCGCTTCCCACAGCCATTCTGTTGGGGTTTCTGGCGCGTTTGCGCGGGGCTTTTTGACGGGCCCGCAACAGAAACACTTGAGCCATCGATGCAGCGAGCCGCCAACACCGCACACCCTCAGCCTGTCGATGAGCGCTGCATGATTTGTCTTGTCAAAAGTCTTACTGAAGTCAATGTAAATGACGTCGACCGATTTGCGTTGGTTCAGAGCTTGTAACCATTCGTACCTCGTCAACAGTAGGTTGGTGATACACGAACGACGTTTCACGAAGCCATGCTGTGCAGGTGTCAAGAGGTAACCAATGCCCGAAAATGTGTGGTGCACTACTTATGAGTAGTATGGATATCAACGAGGGCGCACAAGGGAAACAGGTAAATCATGAGATGCCGGCGGACGAAAGTGTGAAAAATCAACCGGACGACGTACATGAGGCAATCTAGACAGATGCTCGGTGAATGAAAGGTTGCAACGGCGCATCGCTCCGGAGAGGTGCCATGAAAGTCATGCACAAAGTGGACTCGCATTCGTATGCTCGAGTTATTATGTTAACCAGACATGCATTCTCCAATAGACAACTTGTCCACCCATCATTGCGTTCTCAATAATAGAAAGTGATAACACGTTGGCTGAATTGCTTTACAAAGTGTTCAGTCCAACGCTCCAAGCGTTTTGACAAGCTGTGGATCGACTGTCCACTTTTGTCACATATAATTTCACTAACATCAGGTCTTTTGCTTCCGCTTCCCGGAACAAAACGGAATAACTTACGATGGTTAACAACGGTAGCGGCCACTTCCGAGGCACGAGCAGATCACAAAGATTCCAGGTCTGTCTTCAGGCTAATAAGGAGTTTTGCCCTGGGGCCTCTGTGGGTCCCGTTTTGTTCGCTTCTATACGGAACACGTCGGCGAGCATGCAGATGTTCTAGGGAATGCGTAGAGACCAAATGTCTAGATTGTCTAATAGAGTTATCACGAGGATTTGCCTGCCGCAAATAAGACCTAGTGAACATGCGACGAGTAACGTACCACGGCATTCGATAAGCACCTACTCAATCCAAATGTTAGTGTACTCCAATACGCATTCGGAACATTGGCTTCGTAAGTGGGCGGGTGTCTATGCGTTCACGGTATCGTCGTGGGAGTCCGTCAAAACGCACCTACAGATCAGTACATACAAGTGTATGGTCAATGTCCACACTCGCGCTCCAAATCGAGCGGTAGTTTCCGACGCAGCCTCTCCAGTGGTAACTGACTGTGAGGTGATCGATCTGCGTCCGTGGCTGATAGGCGCCATGTCACCCTCCAGCGGGTGCTGTGTCGAAACCCAGTGAAGACGAGAAATAGGCCGGCATCATTACACAGGTGTGTCAGCCGCTTATCGACATCATTACGGGAGCTTACACTGTGCTGGCCGGCCAGATGATGTTTACTGGTGGACAGGTTTCCAACTTCCGCATTCAAAGCATCAACAAGCACTACAGTATCAGTACTTTGCGTAACGAAATAGCGAATTCAGTTGGTGATAGAAGTCATCTGTCGCCGAATCATCGATACATTTTGTGGGCGCGTAGGCAATGATGAGATACACGCACCTATCAGCCCCGCGCGACTTCCAAACTTTGAACGAGCCAGCCAGTCAGACGGCAAACACTCGGCTGGTGACTAAGATCCAATGAACCAGAGCAGCTTCAGCCGGGTGAACATGGAGTCGGATTTGCAATATCCGACCGCCTCCATGGCCAGCTGGTGGGTGAACCAACAGGCATCAGCGCGTAACTGATGACTGCTCGCCTACGACTCAGAAGAGGTAAGTTTGCTACCTTTTTAAGCACGGACGGTCCGATCATGTGTTATCCTGATGACATGCGTGATCAATTCTACATTCAGTTATCTTCGTGATACGATCTGTGCCGAGGAGCGACCAACTATTTCTGCTGGGTGATTTCAACGCGCGTGTTGGGCGTGACGAATCGGTGTGGAGAGATGTTATCGGTTTGCATGGTATTGGTTCAGCGAACACGAACGGTGACAGGCTGCTCTCGCTGTGTGTCACTCACGGCCTGACGATCACATACACTCGGTTTGCACTGAGCGCGAGTGATAACTTGGACGCACCCACAGAGTGGTCACGCTCACCTGCTCGACTACGTCATCGTACGTCAGCGTGATATGCGTGATGTGTGTATGACACATGTACTGAGTGGAGCTGAGTGTGGTACTGATCACAACTTGGTGAGAACCAAACTGTACATATATTGTCGTAAATCTATGTATTGTACTCCAGCCGTGAATCGGCGTAAGTTTAACATTCCCTCCATCGGTACTGTGGAGAAATGTAGTGAGCTGGAGAAGGCGATGGCTGTACGACTGTGTAATGTGGAATGCATAACCACAGCGGACGACCTGTGGCACCACATTCGCGATCAGGTGACAGCCCCTGCCGAGGAGACCATCGGGCGCGCAAACTGTAAGCGCCGATGGGTTGTACCCCATCGACATCGAGCGCATGGCGCTGTAGGACATGCGGTTGCGAGTGCCTGAATCAGGCAGGCCTAGTGAGCCATGAGGTAGGCCACTCAGGGTCACCGTCGAAGCGACGAAGGGTCCTGCTGAGAATGTAGGCAGAACCGGCACAGCGATTGTCGGTACGCTGCATTCGATTTACTAACCGCTTGCTTGCACGCTGAGTCTCTAGTTCAGGTGGTGGGTTTGCTATATTGTCTTATTATTGCCCACGTGAACTGTCTTCTATCAACTTGCACACGTCGCCCAAATTAGTTGTAGTTAACTTTGATAACATTTTCAGGATTGTGACAATTTTTAAATATATTTTTCAACGTCTTGAAACTATAGCGGATATTTTGGCAACCACTTTATTTCATATGCTCATTTATTAAAGGCCTATGTCTGCATATCTGCATGCATTATTCGATTTATTTTATTTAATATTGTCGTTTCAAGTGATTAGCTGTTGCTTGATATACCCGGTGTGGATGCGCTTGATGTGCATGTTAACAAGGTGCCTACCTGTCTATTTCCCACTACCACGTCCATACTGGCTCCAGGAGACAGTTGGTCGTTGCTGGAGGGGACGGGGTGCACGGTCCTTTTGGCCGTGCTAGGCTCGAAGAGCGGTTCTGTGCAGTCAGTGTGGAGCGGACTACGGTCCAGCTACCGCCTTGTGTGCGCTTGATTCCCCAAATACAGCGTGCTTATGGTTGCCTGTGAAGGAGTGTGGGCATGCTCCGCTCATGAAACGTAGCTCCCATACACATGCCTCCCGGTCTTATTCCTTCGGGTTTACACTGGATATGGGGGGTGTGGTTGGAGTTGTGGGTGGTGCAGCGCAAGCCACTCATGGTCCCTCTGTAGGCGCAGGCGTCCTGTGGCTGGCCACCATGACAGGCATGTCCGAAACCTGATGGCGCCAACCATATACCGAATGTGTAAGAAGCTGTTGCTTAATTTAGTACAGATCAGTATGCGGAGTAGTGAGCAAACTCTTGCATGGGTGCATGTTGACGTTAAATTTTAGCTTTTTATATATTTTTTGGGCCATTCTGGAATAGTTTATCAGGTGAGAATATGGATAACAACACGATTGGATTTAAGAATCTGTCGAATTCGGTGCGCAATTATTTAGGGTCTTCAATAGCTTTCCTGTCCAACTTCCGCATGTTGGCATAGATTAAGTGGTAGTATTCGAGAATAGGACGAGTGAGGGTATTAAATTAATCCAAACTGAAAGGGACTGTATGGAATTTGTAACATATGTTAGCCAGCTATCCGGTATATGGTTTGTTCAGGAAAACGGAAGTCGGAAGAATATCGGATTTTAAGATCACGTGTGGACTGCCGTCTGGACATACATTTGTTGTTAAATTTAATTGCCCAATCAGGGATAGATCGGTTACGTGACATAATGTTAGATTTATCAGTGGAGAATTTTATCAGCCACTTCTCAGACCAATTTTCAAGAGAGTGAAATTCTTCTTGAATTAAAAGTAGTGTGATCTGAATCGCAGCACGGCGGAGTTTATAAATAATCTTGATGTCATCAGCAAATAAAGTTGGCCATTTTTGATGGACATATTAATATCATTGACGTAGAGGAAAAATCAAAGGGCCAAGTACAGTTCTTTGGGATGACACCGCTCTAATAATTGGGCGAGGAGAAGAGTGGTGGTCACCCAAAGTGACTAGTTGAAACCGACAGTTAAGGGAGGAGGAGAAAAGCCAAGTTAAGAGCGGGTTCCGAATTTCAAAGAATGCAACCATTTTTAACAACCGTCTGTGTGGCACACGGTCGAATGCTTTTTCTAAGTTCAAAAATAAAATTATTATTGCATAACCGGAGTCTCTGGATTTTGAAGAGAAATTAAGATAGAGTAGCTGGCAGGTCATACAGGAAAGTTTATCAAGGAAACCATGTTGAAATGTGTGTTAAACAGGTTCAGAAAATTAGGGACGAATAACAAAGGTTACTTGACTAATCTTTCACAAATAGAGAATGGCGATGATGGGAGTATGATAAATCGGTTGATCAGTGGCAAAGTTATACTTAGGACCGCTATTATGGCGTGGGGTAATGAATAAGGCATTCCATTGGTCAGAAAAATAGCTAGCTTGTAGTGAGAAAGTGAACATATTCAACAAAAGTTAGGTCCGGCCCTCCTATCTTAATAGCAGCTGTAGGGACGTCGTCGAAATTCAACCTGAGAGACGGCTTAATGGTTTTCAGTAGCTGATGAATAGTGCTGAGAGAAATTTCGACACTACTGAGACTTGGCTGTCATGGATTGAGGGCATTCAGGTATAGCGTCAGATTCATAAATCATGGAGACAACAAAGAAGGCGCTAAACACCTCACAAATAGCAACTGGGTCACTAGTTGATTTCCCATGTTCACCCACGAGTCCCGTGAGATTGGAAGAGCTGTTGATATTTCCATGACGAAGAATAGCGACGAGTTATTGTTTGTGTTGTTACCCGTTCGTAGAGCAACTTTTTCTCGCTTTTAGTTCGCATCGACTGTGCATGTTTGATCCTAGTTGTCCATTCGTGCAGACGCAATAGTATTGAAAAGTTTCCGGTCATCCTCCTTCACTGTTCCTTCTCCCAGACTATTCAGCGAGAAACAATGGCTTGTCACTTATGCCAACGTTATGCATTTCGCGTCATTCGAAGTGAAAGTATTATTTCACATCCAGTCTTTCGACGTCCGCCCTGTGCCAGCTAGATAGTGTAAGGCCAGTCCTCATCCGGCAAACTCGTGGGGTTGGTGAGTAGTGCGTCTCCGATGGGTACACACAAACAAGATAGCGACGTGATTTATTTTCGACCACATGGCAACAGTGGCTATGCCTCCCACACTTCTGGTGATACCCACACCTAAGGCATTTGTAGTGTTAGTGGTGCACCGAGAGAAAAGGCCCGGTGAGATATGCTCGATGGGTCTTAACAAACAGACAATGTGAAGTCCCCTTCTGAATCCAAATCCGAATCGATAGGCAGCACTTGTACAATCTAGGCCGGTTCATGTTTAGGAGTACATATCCGGCAGCTCAAATGGCACCAAAGATGGATGTTATTGGTAACGATCGTCCGAAAAGCATGTGACTACGCATAGAGATTTTGCGATCACAGTAGGTGATACGAGTGCTCCATCTTCCAGTACGGGTGGTAGATGATGTAATCTAGTGATCACCGACCGATGTGAAACCATAGATCCAAAGCGACCATATCATCATGAGTTACACATGATCAACCTCAGCACAAGGCAGTTGATTGATCTGGAACACCAGTTAAAATGCTGGCCACGTCCCAATAAGTGTCCACAGGGAAACAACCTCTTCTGATCTCGGTACTAAGCCATGCTGCAGCGCTACTTGTCCACCGTGTGATTTCACAGTATGCGAAGTTTTAGTGCTTATCTGATTTAGAAGGAAGCTATTCCTTACGCAAGAAGTGAGTAGATTGGATGCGACTGGAATTTTAAATGCACCATAAAGAAAGATACTAGATACGAGTTATTCACTTAAGTAGAGATGACACAAAACACAACAAAAATCTCGTTTGGCTACAAACAAGATAGTTAGCAAAAGTCGAAAAAAAAGAGAATGAGGAAGTCATGTAGAGTTGAGACCGTACAACAACGTTGAAAACTAGACACAGCCTATCGTTGGCGGAGCAAGACCCAATGGGAGATCCCGAGCTGTGGCTTACAGTTTCACGAAACAACCACGGAGAGAAACATGCAACCTATAGGCGCACAAAAGTCAGCAGCCGAAAATTTATACCGACGCTTCACTGGCATGTAACTACTGGTGACGAATGCGGGCAGGGATATTACGAGATCGCCTGCATCCACGGGGGTTCGGAGCGGTGAGCCGCGGACTACTAAACTGCTTCTTGGTCATCATCATCATCATCATCATCATCATCATCATCATCGTCGTCGTCGTCGTCGTCATCATCATCATCATCATCATCGTCGTCGTCTTCATCATCATCAACATCATGCTCGATACACGTTAGCTGAGAGTGAAACACACCCCAGAGAATCTGCCACAATACCAAAAGATAAAATACTAAAAATTGATCAGTATGTATGTAAGTCTTCAGCGACGTTAATCACAAACGAAGGTCTGGTACACATCTACTGCACCTGCTTACATGCAGCATTGATCAAAGTCGACCTTAGGAGAACAAAACATCAACGGTTCGCAAATGTTCGGGCTTGATGATAATCGCGGAGTTATGGTGCAACCAGAAATACCAGTGTGTTCATGTAACTGAATAGCTTACCAGGGTTTTCGATGCGTCGATAGTGAAATGGATTGATGCACACCTCATCTCGTTTAGCGTGAAATGAGTACTCGCAGGTGGCAATTGGTCGAAGTTCATGTTGAGTGTGCAGATCAGGCCACCGCCATAGTTGGCAATAGAATACGTGGGGAAGACCTTTCTTCTGGGCAACCTACAGGTGGAAAAGATAAGTAAAATGAGCAATTGTAGGGACAAAGGATTCAAATAGTGAGATTTGTTTACGAACAAATGACGGTTAGGAGATGAGCAACGTAACGCGTGTTATGGTATAAGCAAAGCAAAGCAAACATTATATAACGAGTTATCAGGAGAGCTGAGGGCTATTAGGCGTGAACTAAAGCGGTACCTACGAGCTGACAAGGAAGCATGGCGGACCAGTCGGGCTCAAGAAATGGAGGAGGCAGGAGCAGTAGGCAATTACCCCAAGCTCTACCAGCTAATCCGCACCACTGGTCACAAAAAACCAGGCATCAGTGAGACAATCAGAGACAGCGCGGGTGTGCTGATACACAATAAGGAACGCCGTATGGCTCTTTGAGCGGAACACTTTCACGATCAGTTCAGCTGGTCCCCTGCTCCCGGACCTCTTCCTACTCAGGTGTTGCAGTACGAGCCATGGACGGTTGGCTTAGAGCCTCCGTCGGAGGCCGAGGTCCTAAACGCGATCACAGACCTTAATCGTTTTCGTGCCGCTGGCCCGGATTCCCACCCACCTGCAATATTTAAGGATGGAGGTGAGGTCCTCTGCAAAGCAATGACCTCCCTATTCGAATGAATCTGGAAGGAAGAGAATGCCCCGCCTAATTGGAACAAATCGATTATAGTGGCAATATACAAGAAGGGCAGTCGCACAGACCGTTCTAACCACAAGAGTATTAGTCTAACGCCAGTTGTGACAAAATTACTGGCGTCGATTCTCGTTCGTCGCCTCACGGTGGAACGGCAATCTCGGAGTAGGGAAAAGCAGGTCGGTTTCTGCCCAGGAGGTGGCTGTATAGACCATATATTCACTTTGCGGCATGTGCTAGAGCAGCGCCACGCATACCGCAGACCGACAATAGCTATTTTCCTCGATTTCAAGAGTGCGTTTGATTCAGTTGATCCATCGATTCTGTTCGAAATACTTGCTCGGAAAGGTGTTCCCACGAAATATGTGAACATCCTGCGTGCTATATACTCGAACACTACAGGCCGCGTCAGGGTCTACGGTGGCCTATCGGATAGCTTTCCGACTAAAAGTGGCATTCATCAGGGTTGTCCGATTTCTCCATTTCTGTTCAATTTCGTCGTGGATTCTATCATGGAGTGCTTCCTTGGGGAATCTCATGATGTAAGCGTTGTAGTGATGTCTGGTGAAAGATTAGTTGACCTTGATTATGCGGACGATATCGTCTTGCTTTTCGACGATGTTACGGCGGCACAATCAACCCTGAATAGCCTGTCTAGAGTGGTCCCATTATTTGTTTTGTACTTCGTACCTTCAAAGCGCAAAGTGTTGCTGAAGCACCACCAGCCACTTGATGACCCCTTGACGCTTGCTAACGAGGAACTCGAGGTGGCTTATCAATTCGCTTATCTTGGCTGCTGCATCAGGAACGATGGGCGCATGGAAACTGATGTCAGCTCACAAAATGCAAAGGCAAGAGCTGCTTTCCTGAACCTGCGGCAATTTTGGCGACAGAAGGGAATTTCCCTCCGTCTGAAAGGCAGTGTATACAAGACCAGAGTGAGGGCCGTTCTGCTCTATAGTAGTGAAACTTGGTCCCTTCGGACTGAAGATCGAAATCGCCTTGAAGTCTTTGATCATCGTTGTCTGCGAAGCATTGCTGGTGTCGGATGGCACCAGCGTGTCCGCAACGATGATGTGTGTAAGCGAGTACTAGGTAGTGATAATCATGCTAGCTCCCTAAAACAACAGATAGCATTGAATAAGTTGCGTTGGCTTGGGCAAGTGCTACGTATGTCTGGTCACCGCTTACCTACGAGAGTCTTGTTCAGTCTACCAGGTGTAGGTTGGCGCAAGGCTCAAGGTGGACAGAAGTTGATTTAGCAGCGGGAAATGAAGTCACTGACAACCAAACTGAGTGCCATTGGTCCGTCTCGCCTTCCGGGCTGGAGTCCACATGACTCGCCTTGTGCTTGGCTCGAGACTTTACAAGACATGGCTCGCAACCGACATCAGTGGCGCCTCTGGTGCCGTCTCCTAATCGGATTGCCTGTTTAAAGTTTGTTTGATGCTGAGTTATCTGCGGGGTAGTGGCTGATTATGACGCGTGGTAGTGAAAGCCGAAAGGAAGTTGTTTCGCCGATGCCGTCTTATTTTTGCACGATAACCAGCTGTTTGTGACGGCATGTTGTCTACACAAGGGTAGGCGCCATGACCCTGAATGTTTGCTTATTGCATGAAGGTTTTCAGGTAAGTCCCCCTTTTCTCCCACTTCTTATTCTTTATTCCATATGCCCTCATGGTTGTATGGCAGCGAGGAATCAGTTCAAATGAGTGATGTACTGCTGTGATGATGAGGGAGCAACTTGTTAGAAGAAACTAAAGAAAGGCATCAGCAGCATGTGTTGTGTTGAACTGACGTTTCGATGTCACGAGACCAGTGGTGGCCGCAATCAGATTAGAGGTAATTCAAGATCTCTGTACCTACGCAGACTAGAGATGGCGACCTGTGGGTTACAAACCAGACAGTTGATCAACTCAACTGCCAGCCGGGTAACCAATACAATGAGAACTACAAAAAACGGGTGTACGCTAACTCAAAGATCTCACGAGATAGAAAGTAGACCTGAAACAACGGCACAAAGGATGTGAACAAAGTAGAAAGTAGAGTAAAACGATCAAAACAAAGTGTAGAGAAGGGAAATTTAGTGCGGTTGCCGAATAGGACAGTTCACTGTAATAAGTGACATTCAGATTTGGGAATAAGTTCATTTACGATCGTTGAAAGAAAGCTGTCACAGTCACCGTTAAGTTCGTTTGGGTATTCAACTAATCCTAACGAGGGATTTTAATACCAAAGGCATATAAGGCCAAACCGATGATAAACGTCGGGGAAAACATGGAACGCTGGGATTACATTCGAAGTACAGACGCTTTCGGCGATGTTCGCTCACATGTCTAGCTTACACAATCAACTACAACATAGTTTGGACTTCCGATAGGAGATACGCAGCGTGGATCCGGACCAATGAGGTCGTGGTTTTCGGCTAATTACTTCACTAGCAGTTCAAGACGTTTCATGAAAATCGACTGATATAGCGGTGGGAAAAAAGTTTAGGTGTTGGAGAACCTGCTTTTTTGATAAAACTGTAGCAGCCAGTTCCATGCGTTTCAAAAATAACCATCTTGTTTTTAGAATGCAGCGGGAAGTTTCAAATCATCAACCGACATGGACATCACCCTCATTCATTCCGATCTGAAGAACAGTGTCCGATCAAGGTATTTCCGTAAGCGGATATTAGACGCCGCAGAAGCCATCGCCATTCGGCTGTACGAACCAGCATTGTGCACGCAGAAACGGTTCACTCACGCGTTGAGCCTACCTTGGCCAGGACGGACTGCAGTTGACCTGTACGCACGTACGAATACAACTGTAACCTAACCGAATGTGTGTCACAGCGCACTAAGATCAATTTAGTTGACTGACGACCCGTTGGGTCTGTATACTAAAAGTTTGCATTTCATGCAATTGTACAAGCCTGATGAAGAATTACCGAAAACATATGTTCGCTTACACAGACTTCTGATCAAGTGTCCGAAAGAATTTTACAGCATTACATACCCTCGAGTAGGGTATGTATGTATGTAATCTCAACTGTCTAACAACTAGACATAGAGCCAATAAAAACTATAGAGATCAGTGGATAAGAGGAAGTCATCGCGTCATAATCATCGTGACCATAGTAGTCGAAGGTGAGCAACACATTTCAGCTACTATGCCGCAGGAAGAAAGGACCATGCTGACAGAAAGTAGAAAACACTTTTATTTAGAAAAACACTTTTAATTTACTTTTCATACGCTGATTTTGCCCTTTCTTTGTCATTTTTAATGTTTGAAGTAAGGTCTCGTTGATCAGTTTCGTGGTTAAGATTTTCGGATAGAAGTAACGCCAACATGATCGCTCCCACTTATGGGGTCGTGTACCGTCCGTTGGTAAATATACAAATTTATTTATTTAATAGCAAAGCTTGATGGCGCAGTGGTAGAGGCGTTTACTAGGAAATAACGATGTTTGGGTTAGAATTCCAAGCACTTGGAGAGTTCACACTAGGACGTAACTGGTCGCGAAAAACCATGAAAACGTCCCCGCTTAAAGCACTCATTTTAATCATCGTTACACGTAAGCTGAAGGTGAAGAACACACTTCAGCCATTGTGGCGCAATATAAAAGATTGGAAAAATGAGATACTAAACATTACAGAATAAAACATAAGTATAAAAAAGTAATACGACGTTTAGTATAATGTTACGCATTGCGTGTGAGATCGTGGTTGAAGGGGAAAGATAAGCAGGAGGTGGAGGGGCGAAGAAACTCATGATGCAAACACCACTGTGGCCGATTCTTCGCCATAGCAACTAGTACGTTCAAACGGACATCTAAACATAGCTGCCAGTAGTTTCCTTCGTCGGTAACTAGTTGAAAAGTGCTTACGATGTGTGCTTACTGGGGGACTCGAGGGCAGCCAAAGGGGCTTAGGGAGTTATAGTTTCAGGTATCACGACACGCATGCGTATTGTGAACCAAAACAAGGTTAAGTAAAGTTGTCAAACAGCATACATAGAAATTTCAGGCAGTAAACAAAAAAGAAACTAGCCAAGCTAGGAGAAATGAGTAAGAATAAATGCACGAGTAGTAGCAAAAATATTATTAGCATGAAGTCAAAGTTGTCAAAGGTTAAGTCAAAAGATAGAAGCGATGACAAGTCAATAAACCCACATTATGCGTGCCTGTAAGCCAGATGAGGATGGCCACGAAAAAATTTTCCGGAACGCTGATTCATTTTGCTAAGGAACCATGAGTAGAAGGAAACGAGGACACTGAAATGTGACATGATATGGGCGGAAATTGATGGTCCAATGATTCAGATGTCTGGACTTAGGATCGGTTACCACATTCGGTATGAGGTTGTGAGCCCTAAGTTATACAGGACCGATTGCAACCACATGTTACATGACGAGGAGACATCAGTACACAGTAAAAAGCGTCAGCAGTAGGTACCGACGTTTCGCTACCACACGACCATCACCGGTAGCGCGCACTTGTGCGGATTCGAAGCGGTGACCCCCGGACTACAGGAGAGAATTGTTTTTTTGTGGTCATCAGTAGACACAGCATTGGCGTACTGTTGAGGCCTTCTGTTCAGTTTGGTAACGCTGTGAAACTACTGTAATGACTTTAGATTCACTCATACTACATAGCCCAATGGGGTAATCAGATGTCACCACCTACAAATTCCTCAAAGAGATAAACGGACATTCCCTCTCAGCAATGCTATAGGAAACAATCGTTCAGGGGAGGTAAGTATAGCTCATTTGGTATATACTAGGAGCATGCGGATTACCATTGACAGTGAGTATGTACAGCTAATACTGACCGGTTTGCTTCCGCCCATCCGAAGTAAAGTAATCAATGACTTCCGAGGTAAACATCAAAGAAAGAAAAGAAAAAATGTGCCGGCAGTACGTCAATACGCATTATGGACAGTTTGCTGCAGCGCAACCACCAGCAGTCGCGCGTGGGCTGCAGATAATGCAAGGGTCGTCTGGTCCCTATGCAAGCTCGAACCCACGCTGTCGGATTACAAGGCGCCCTTGTGAACCTTTAGGCTCAGTTCAGTACAGCTGCACAACTATGATCTGAGCACCGAAGCGTGGTAGTTCCAGTTGCTACGATTCACATCACAAGAATAAAAACAAATAACAACGACAAGATAGGGGGTTAAGGGCGAATAGAATAGAAAGAAAACGTAAGCAAGAGGGAACTGCGTTAAACTAATCAGAATGAAACAATTAGAAAACAGATGCAAGAAACTGGATGCAGGAACGCCACTGACTGCGCCATGTCTGCTACGGTCTTCAACTGTTGGTGTGGACCATCCCGAGGCCGCCATCCATAAAGACGGCACGCACCCGCCTGACCAAGTTTCTCAGTCAATTTCTTCAAGCTCTTATGCCCTTTCATGGACTGGCCACCTCGAAGTTTCGCCCAAATTGGTACAGCCAAGGCGTACAATACATACCGAAAAAGCCGGTCAACGGGCATACAGAGGACATGGCCTAGCCAACGTTAGCGATTAAGATTCAGCAAACACTCGATTGGGGCATCAGGTTTCTTTGCAAAAACCAAAGAGCGGGCCTCAACATTTCTCCCTCATTCATTCATTATACACGCTAGCTGGAGGTGGAGAACACCAGTTATGGTGCTGCAATACCAAAGATAGAAAAAGTGAAATAGTGGCATGCCGACTGAATCATCAGTAACAGTTGGACATCGTTCCGGAGAGCTAACAGCCGGCTATTGTACCGCAAAAAGTCGTTATGCCTACTAAATGAGATGGTGGGTGGGGAGGGAGGCTAAGCGGAAGGAGGAGGGACAAAGCAACTCACAATACAAACGCCATTTAGGTTTGCTCCTAGCCATGTCAACAAGTGTATTCAACCAAACGTGTTCATCGTCCTTCGGTCTCAAACCAGGGAGCCGAGAGGCTCCAACCGAGGCCAACTTCGAAGTAAGGGCCTTTACTCCTCTTGGCCACCACTCTTTTTCCATCCACACCCGCGGCGCGCAAACAACGCAGATCGCGGAAGTCGGTGGACTGGCATGCGTAACACGTGGCCCAGCTATCGGAGCCTGGTGCGTGAAATAACGGTGCTGAGCGATTCATTTCCTTTTCCTGTGCCGTAAACAAAGCGGTGAACACGCTCGTTGCTCACGCGGTATTCCCACCAGATGTGGACTAAATTGCGAAGGCATCGGTGGTCGAACGTAACTAGCCTCTTTATGTCCGCTGATCTAGGGAGCCAGCTTACACAACCGTACAGTAGGGCCGAACGTACGGTTACAATGTATATTCTACCCTTAAGGAGTGAGTGATTTCGCGCCGGCACCATAGGTGGCGAAGGTTGGCAAATGCGCCTCGGGCTTTTGCTATACGGTTTGTGACCTCACGATCAATTCCAACGGCGCTGATACACTGCTCCCTCGATGTCCCCACAGACGTGTAATACTCCGCAAGCACCAGTAGTCAAACACGATCAAGCATCTAATGTCTTCACTGCGAACTGGCCTGGTCTCTGATCCATACAGTAAGAGCGGCATTACCGCAGAGCTACACACCCTACCTTTCACGAACAAGCTGAGTGGTTGAGTCCCTAGAAAGCCACACGAGCCTTGCCGATACGCGAAGTAACTATCTCAGAGGTGATACAACTACCAAGGTAAGTGAATCGATGTACTAAGTCCAGTGGCTGTTGACTGATAGAACCGGTGTGTCGGTCCAGTCCTGCAACAGTATGCTGCACTTTGAAGGTGCAAAGCACAAACTGTAGCGTGCAGCGCTACGCGTCAGTCTATCCAGTAGTCTTTGCATAGCCACTGCGTCATATCAAAGGAGAGCCATATCGTCCGCATACTCCAGGTTTGCCAGTAGGACCAGATTGAGTCATGGACTCTTATCTTTTGACCGCATTTGCTATACTTTCTGTTTATTCTTATCGTTTCCCGTGTAGCACCATGTCAACTGTTCATTGGCCAAGTGTTATATATATGGTTGGCAACATCCGGTTTCGGATATGCCTGTCATGGTGGCCAGCCACAGGACGTCTGCGCATACAGAGGGACCACGGGTGGCTTGCGCTGCGCCGCCTACAGCTCCAACCATGCACCTCATATCCGGTGTAAACCCGAAGGAATAAGACCGGGAGGCATGTGGATGGGGGCCACGTTGCATCAACGGAGCCGGCCCACACTCTTTCACAGGCAAACACAAGCACGCTGTATCTGGGAATCAAGCGCACACAAGGCGGTCGCTGAACCGTAGTCCGCTCCACATTGAGTGCATGGAACCGCACTTCGAGCCTAGCACGACCACAAGGACCGTGCACCCTATCCCCTCCAGTAACGACCAACTGCGTCCTGGAGTCAGTATGGACGATGTAGTGGGCAGTAGACAGGTAGGCACCTTGTCAAAATGCACATCAAGCGCAGCCACACCGGGGACATCAAGCAACAGCCAACCACATGTAACGGCAAGATGAAATAAAATAAATCCGATAATGCATACACATACGGTGGCATAACTTTTCGCTAAATTAGCATATGAAGTAAGTTGGTTAGCAACAAATCCGCGATAAGTAGAAAATGTCCACAAGTTACTTAAATATGCTACAAACGCAACAAAATTATCGAAGATAACCGCAATTCGTGTAAGCAACGTGGTCAGTTAATAGAAGATTATTCAGGTAGGCAGAACAAACCAAAAGAAGTGGAAGAAAATTTATCCAGCTTTTATATATATATATATATATATATATATATATATATATATAGAGAGAGAGAGAGAGAGAGAGAGAGTTAACGGTGGCAGGATACAAAAGGGCAACCGCATCGACTGTGTTACTCACTGGAGTATTAGCATAATGCCCGTAGTGACAAAATGACTGGCCTTAATTCTCGTTCGTCGCCTCACTGCGGAACGACAGTCCCGGATTAGGGAAGAGCAGGGAGACAACTGTACAGGACGGGGTTATATAGACCACGTATTCTCTCTGCAGCAGATGCTAGAGAAGCGTCACGCATACCGCAGACAGACAATAACTGGGTTCCTCGATTTTAAGAGAAGGATGCATTCGGTTGATCGATGCATGCTGTCCGAAATATTTGCGAGCAAATGTTTTCCCATGAAAATGCGAACATTCTACGTGTCCTGTGCTCAAACACAACGGGCTGCGTCAAGGTCTACCGTGATTTGCTAGATGGCTTTCCGACAACAATTAGACTTCGTCACGGTTGTCCAATTTTCCTATTTTTGTTCGAATTTGGCGTGGACACCATCACCCGCGAAGCCTCACGATGCAGGCGTTGGTGTGCTGTCTGGTGAAAAGCTAGCTAATTTTGATTATGCGGACGATATTGTATTGCTTTTTACCAAAGTTGAGGCGATCCAACCAATCCTGAAAAGCCTGTCTAGAGTGGTCCCATTATTTGGTTTGCGCTTCGCACCTTTAAAGTGCAAAGTGTTGCTGTAGGACCACCAGCCACCTTATGACCCCTTGACGCTTGATAACGAGGAATTCGAGCTGGTTGATCGATACACTTAAGTTGCCTGCTGCATCAGAAAGGATGGGCGCATAGAAACCGAAGCCAGTTCACGCATTGCAAAAGCCAGAATTGACTTCTTGAACCTACGGCATCTTTGGAGACAGAAGGGAATTTCCCTCCGTCTGAAAGGTCGTGTATACAAAGACACAGTGAGGGTCGTCCTGCTCTGTGGTAGTGAAAGTTGGCCCCTTCGATCTGAGGTGTTTTCAAGTCTTTTTATCATCACTGGATGTGAACCACTGATAGTGTCGGGTGGCACCAGCGTGCTGCAGCGGTGGTGTGCGTAGACGAATGCTAGGCAGGGATAATCGGGCTAGTGCCTTAAAACAACAGATGGCGCTGAATAAGTTACGTTGACTTGGGCACGTACTACGTATGCCTGGTCACCGCTTAACGAGGAAGGCCTTGTTTTGTGTGCCAGATATAGGGTGGCGCAAGGCTCGAACTGAGCAAAAATAACGCGGCAGAGGAAAATGAAGTCACGGATGACCCAACTCGGTGCTGTGGATCAGTCTCGTCTCACAGGCTGGAGTCCACGTGTCACGCCTTGTGCTTGGTTGGAGACGTTACAGGACATGGTTCACACTCGACATCAGTGGCGCGTCTGCTGCCGTCTCCTAGTCGGACCGCCCGTTTAACGTGTGTTCATTGTTGCTATTTGCAGGGTAATGGCTGATTATGATGCGGGACAATAAAAGCCGCAAGGAAGTTGTCTCGTCTATGCCGTCTTACCTTTGCACGATACCCAACTGTTTGTGACGGTATGCTATTGACATAGTGCACGCGCCTTGATTCTAAATGTTTAGGGCACTAAGGTCTTTACGCTAGGTCCCTTTCTCTCCCACTTACTGTTCTTCATTCCGTAAGTTACGGTGGTTGTACGGATGCGAAACATTAGTCCAAATGGCTGATATACTGCTATTGATTATGTTGATGGTTACGGTTTAGGAGAGTGACGGTTAGGTGGCTAGCGGTTGAATATATCTGCCTCATTACTGAACTCAGGGGGCTACAAATCGTTGCTAGTGTGCAATGACTGTAGTGTTCGTGACAGTGCTCGGCGCAAAGTAGCGCTGTCCAACATTCATCATTCTACGAGTTAGAAAGAGGTGAGAGACGGCTCCGCTATGCTGCTGTAACAGAACCCAGCCAGATTTTCGAAAAAAACAAGAAAACAAAACAATAAACCATACGAAAGGAGAGGATAAAACAAGTGATTTTATTTCGTTATACACCGGGAATCAGATCGTAGTTTGGTGAAGGTTAAGTGTGAAGCGGAGGAGCAGAAACTCGCAACAAAAACGCCACTGAGACCGGTCTTTCGTTATGCCCACAAGTATCTACCACCAAAGGTATTCGTATGAGAATCCAAAACAAAGGGTCAACGGGTAGCAAAAGAGGTCAATCTCGAAGCGTGGGTCTTAATTTCTCTAAAACAAACCATCGGATAGTCTCGCCATCCTGGTTTACATGAAGTATCCAGCCGCTCATGCATCGCGACCACTGGCCAACGTGCAGAATGAATAAATTATGATGTAAGTTCCAAGGTACCTGAGTCTTCGCGGGAATTCTGGCTGATCCTCAACAAGGGTAGGGTGAATGTCTAGCACTTTGAGAGTGCAAAACACCAAGCGAAACAACTGAGGACTGGACCTAATTTGTCCAATAGAGCCTAGCACATTGTGACGGTTGTTGTCTTCCGAATCGATAGACCGATCACCTGGAAGAAATCCACTCTATATAAAGTTGTGTCCGAAAAGTGTGGTTTCTACAACTTAATCAGTGGCCAAATTAAAAAGAAGGGGTAACAGCCGGAGGCGTTGTCTTATATCGCAGGAATTAATAAAAGATGTAGGCCATGGAAAATCCTTAATCTGCTCGAACTAGCATGTTTGATTCCGAGGAACACAACCAAGGTGAGTCACCAAAATAAGTGGCGATGCTCCAGTAACTAACATAATGAGAAGATGGGGCAGTGCGGCACTGATTTGGAAAAAACCCAGCCTTTTCTTTACGAATCTTGCTCACACGGTGCCAGCCGATCTGTTAAAATTGACGGACACAAGTAGTTTATGGGCAATTGATGTCAAACTGTTCCCTCTGACTGCAGCATCCCGAGTGTGATTCCCTCGCCCCATTGAAAATTGATACGATAGTGGAGCAGTTCCAGTCATCAAAAACGGTTTCCGGCTCCACAGCTTGAATAAAAAATCGTGTAAATCATCCGCAATAGTTCGACCTCAATATTGGAAGAGGTTTGGAACTAGTTCAAGTGGTCCGACGGCCTTATGCGGTTTCAACAGTCTGTTCGCATTTTCGAGTTATCTGCGAGAGAGCGGATGCAAAGGGAGGACCATGGAGCAGGGCGATCAAGGAATGACAAGGAAGCAGGCGATTTTGTCCGATTAAATTGCTTTTCGGAGTGCTCATACCAACGTTTCAACAATTTTGATAAATTGTGGATAGAATGTCCACTCCTAACGCATGCGCTTTTGCGGACACCAGTTATCCTGCTGTCCGTATCGCGTATGAGACGGAATAACTTTCCACGATTACAAAGAGCAGCAGCCGTTTCCATCTCCAGTGCACGATGAGACTAATAGTAGTAGTTGTGTGTCAGCGGTATGCCGTAACGGCGCTTCGCTGCCGCGCGACCACCACCAGTCGCGCGCGAGCTGAGTATACCCGAGGACGCCCACCCGTACGCGGATGCGAACCGTTGACCTTATGGTTGCAAACCAAAGGCGCAGACCATTCGGCCACCGGCCGATGAGACTACTCATGATCATCCTTACATAACAGCTACAGGTGAGAAACACCTCAGTTATAATGACGCAATACAAAAGGTGTATGAGAAAAGCGGGATAACAAACGTTAGAGAACATAAAATAGCATGTTATGCATTGAATATGAGGCCGTAGTTGAAGGCGAAAGCTAAGTGGGATGGAGGGGACAAAGAAACGCACAATACAATCGCCATTGATGTCGGCTCTTCGCCGTGTCCACAAGTGTGTACAACCAAACGTGTTCATCACCCTTGAGAGCCCAGCCCAGTCGCGAGACATTAACCGACACTAAATTTGTAGTGAGGGTCTCTTCAGGCCAGTACGTAATTTTACCCTCAGATATTTGCGAGTCGGTTTACATTCCCTTGCAGCCTGAATGTACCGACGAGCATTCATGCGTTTCAGAGACCGCGTAGAAAACGATTGCCCAGGCTGGCAGTAGGGTTTGCAGTACGCAGAAGTATCCGTTGCTCTTAGGGTGCGGTGAGTATACGACAAATAGTCCTCAACTCTGATCAGTAGGCACTTAGTCAGCTCGGTTGCAAGCGCACTTTGATACGTAGTCAGCAGACTGTAAGGTCTGCAGGTCTAGACAACGGAATGATTAGTTTCCAACTTAAGCTCTTAATGTAAAAACCCGACAACACGACAGAGCGTTGCAGGAAGAAAGGCAAGGCATCAGCAGAACGCCGGTACACAGTACGGACGCTTCGCTGCCGCGCAACCGTCACTAGGCAAATGTGAGCTAAGGATAATGCGAGGGTCGCGCAGTCTCTACGCAGATTCAAACACGCGCGCTCAGATCAAAGGGCAGGCTTGTGATCGTTATGGCTATGGGCCGGACAGGAGGTTTGTTTTAGGTAACAAGGAGCCATATACAATTCAGCGCCAAAGCTAGGGGACTAAGAGAGTGGATCTGTCTAGCATATTCCACTAATGAATCTGGCATGCGTTGATATGGAGGCCCGAAAAACACGATCCAGCAAAAGTTAGTGGATCAATTAAAAGCGCAAACCATCGCATCGCATCAAGGTTACGTTTTATGGTGATAGTGTCATCCAACGTCGAACTGGCTAAGGCCTTAGATACATATAATATGCATGTTCCCTATATTAATATGACTAATTGGTGTGTATGTTGGAGGGGTGTGGGCCGGCACCGAATCAATCGTAGCCATCATCCACATGCTTTCCGATCTTAATCCTTCGCGTGTACACTGGATGTGTGGATACAGCTGTAAGTGGAGCAGCGAAGACTACCCATGGTCCCACGGTAGGTGTATGCATTCGGTGATTGATCCCAATCGTAGTGACAGGTAAATTCGAGAACGAATGTGGCCCAGAATATGTAAATATCATGTGGGAGGCATACAAAATAGCACACAGCGTTTAAGAAGCAGCTCAATGGCACTGATTATGGTGAATGGTTTTCGAACTTTGTAGTAATCACAACCTCTATGTTCGCAGCACCAGCACTACGTTCGCATCTTGACACTCAGTGCCCAATTAACAATACGCCGCTGTGAACCAAAGCACACCATGTCGCCAGCGGTTACAATGAAAAGTAGGTACAAGAAGGACGGTTAAGTCGGATCAGCCACAGAGAGATTGATTGTAAGTAGGCGATTGACCAGCAGTCTATCTCCCGGCCTTAATGTCAGACGGTAGCAGCAGGGATGAGGCACCTATCTTGTAACTCAAAGGTCACCGGTTCAAATCTGGATAGATGCGAGTGTACTTGCAGTGTTCCTGACGCACACCCATCATCATCATCATCAACAGCAGTACATCACTCCATTGAACTGAGGCTTCGCAGCCATACAATCGTGAGGACTATGAAATATTAATAAGAGGGAGAGAAGAGAAACTTACCTGAAAAACTTAATGCCGTAAACAAGCATTCAGGGCCAAGGCGCCTACATCTTGTGTAGACAACATACCGTCACAAATAGCTGGCTATCGTGCAAAGATAAGGCGGCATCGGCGAGACAGCTTCCTTGCGGCTTTCACTGCCACGCGTCATAATCAGCTATTACCCCGCAGATAACTCAGCACTAAACACATGTAAAACAGGTAGTCCGACTAGGAGACAGCAGCAGACACGCCACTGATGCTGACTGCGAACCATGTTCTGTCTCGAGCCAAGCACAAGGTGAGTTATGTGGACTCCAGCCTGGAAGCCGAGATGGACTGACGGCACCAAATTTGGTCATCGGTGACTTCACGCTGTCAAGTCAACTTCTGTCTACCGCGAGCGTTGCACCACCCTATATCTGGCAGACAAAACAAGGCCCTTCTCGGCAAGCGGTGACTAGGCATACGTAGTACGTGCCCAAGCCAACGCAACATACTCAGTGCCAGCAGCTTTTCTAAGGAACTAGCTTGAGTATCACTGCCAAGCACTCGCCTACGCACATCATCGTTGCGGACACGTTGGTGCCATCCGACACAAGCAATGCTTCGCAGACAACGATGATCAAAGACTTGAATGCGTCTCAGATCCTCAGACCGAAGGGACCAATTCTCACTCGCTTAGAGCAGGATGACCTTCATTGTAGTCTTATAAACACGGTCTTTCAAACGGAGGGAAACCCGTTTCTGTCGCGAAAGATGTCGCAGATTAGAAAAGGCAGGTCTGGTTTTGCAACACGTGAACTGACCTCAGTAGCTATACATGCATCGCTGCTGATACAGCAGCCAAGGTAAGTGAATTGATCAACTACCTAGAATTCCACGCTAGTTACCGTGGGCGTAGGGGTGGGCGTCCTCGCGGTATACTCAGCCCGCGCGCGACTGGTGGTGGTCGCGCGGCAGCGAAGCGCCGTTACGGCGTATAGCTGACACATTATTATTTATTATTAGTTACCGTCAAGAGATCATCAATTGCCTGGTGGTCTTGCAGCAACTCTGCACTTTGAAGGTGCGAAGCGTATACCAAATAATGGAACCACTCTACACAGGCTATTCAGGGTTGATTGCGCCGCCCCTACACCAATAAACGGCAAGACGATATCATCTGCATATCAATATCAACTAGGCTTTCACCAGGAAGCACATCAACGCCTGCATCGTGAGATTCCGCAAGAGAACACTCCATGATGTAGTCCATGACAAAACTGAACAAAAATGGAGAAACTGGACAACCCTGACGAACGCCACTTGTTGTCGGAAAGGCATCTGTCAAATCACCGTAGACCCTGACGCGGCCTGTCAGGTTGGAGTACAGAGCACGTAAAATGTGCATAAATTTCATGAGAAGACCTTTCCGCACAAGTATCTCGAATAGAATGCACCGATCTATTGAAACGAACACACTCTTGAAATCGAGGAACACAGCTATTGTCGGCCTGCGGCATGCGTGGCGCTGCTCTAGCATTTGCTGCAGAATATATGGTCTATCCAGCCCCGTCCTGGGCGTAAACCTGTTTGCTCTTTCTCATTCCGGGATTCCAGTTCCGCAGTGAGGCGACGAACGAGAATTGACGCCAGTAATTTTGTCACTACGGGTGTTAAACTAATACCCCCGTGATTAGTACAGTCGGTGCGACTGCCCTTTTTGTATATTGCCACTATGATCGATGCACTCCAGTTAGCCGGGACGATCTCTTCCTACCATATATGTTCGAACAGTGAGGTCAGTGGTTTGCAGAGGACCTCGCCTCCATCATTAAATAGTGCAGATGACGGGGAATCCGGGCCAGTATCACGAAAACGATTGAGAACTTGATCGCGTTTCCGACCTCAGCCTCCGACAGAGCCTTTAAACTAGCCAGTCATGGCTAGTCCTACATGACCTAAATAGGAAGAGGTTCGGAAGCAGGGGGCCAACTGAACTGATCTTGAAAGGGTTCCGCCCAATGGGCCATACGGCGTTCCTTATTAAGAATCAGAGCGCCCGCGCTGTCTCTGATTGTTTCACTGACTCCTGGTTTCCTTGGACTAGTGGCGTGGATCAGCTGGAAGAGTTTGCGACAGTTTCTTACTTCTCCTGACTCCACTGTTTCTTGAGCCAGACTGATGCACTAGGCTTCCTTGTCACCGCGCAGGCTCCACTTTAGCTCGCGTCGAACAATCTGTCTGGCCCCATTGTGCTCAGGGCTAGGTGGGAAGTTTTTTCTGGATTCCAACAGGTTTACCGATCTCTCGGATATCCAGTGACTGGTGCGGTGACGATTGGTAGTACCACAAGCAAATGCCCCTGCGTCGTATTTGGCGAAAAAGATCCTATTCCACTGAAGCTGTGCCATTAGTACAAGGGAGCGAAAGGTCGGTCCACGGTGAAGCTTGTTGGCTTTACCTGATCGACGGCTGAGATAACTTCTCAGTTGCCAATCGGAGGGGGGGGACGCTTGGTGCGTCTCCCGGTAAAGTTCATCGAGAAACGACAGCGTACCAAGGCATGATCAGAGTCGACGCAAATACTCCAGTGCGAGCGACAATCCGGGATGGAACCACGCCACCTGCAACTTATGGCAATGTGATCTATTTGGGTCCATCGTTCACCGGCTACAGGAGGCCAAGTGGCACTTCGGCGCCAAATGTGTCAAAAGGCGGTACTAATAAGAAACGACTGGTGCTCCGCACAGGCGCAAAAGACGCTCGTCGTTGTGTGTACGATCGGTGAAGCCCGTAGTTACCACCTAGTTGAGCTTCTGAAGAGCCCAGACGACCAACTTGTGCATTCATATCCCTGCAAGTATTATGATACTTGAACTGGTAACAGTGCGCAGTACCGTGTTCAGTTCGTGGTAGAAGGCGTCACTGGTAGCATCAGAACTGCAGTCGGTGTGAGCGCAAGCGAAAACCACAAACAAACAGCAGCTTGTAATAATAAATAATAATAAATCGCCAGCTGTACGCCGTAACAGCGCTTCGCTGCCACGTGACCACCACCAGTCGCGTGTGGGCTGAGTATACCGCGAGGACGCCCGCGCCTATGCGGATGCGAACCGGTGACCTTATGGTTGCAAACCAGACGCGCATACCACTCGGCCACAGATGAATTCTGTACAACTCTTTCGAACTATGGTGAAAAACGTTATAAAAGTTGTCAGACGTGAATATCGTTGTCGTTTCATGTAACATTTAAAATATCTGACTCACGATAGTTCAGGACTCATATATCACATTTGTGAGTTCTGAAATATCGTGAGTCAGATACTTTAGATGTTACATGAGAAGGACAACGATATTCACGTCTGACAACTTTTATAACGTTTTTCACCATAGTTCGAAAGAGTTGTACAGAATTCATCTCAAATTGCTCCATAATACAGTATTTAGTATTCACAGCGTCTTGTACTACTTCGTGAACCAACCTTGGTTGTGTCATCAAACGGGCTGTACACAAACGGCTGTTCACCGGAATCCAATCAACCAACGATGACTCTGTCTTGAAGCTGAGTACGATACTTAGCCCAGCTTGACCAGAGGTTGCTGCATCATTGTCTCCGGATGCGTGCAACCAAGCCGGGTGCAGTTAATTCAAAACTCCATGAGAGTCATTGATCCTAGTTTCAAATACGCAACACATGTCGAGACCCAGCGTGCCCAAAGTGCGTGCGAGCTCAGCCGATTTGTCTCAAAGTGCGGACGTTGAACGCCACCCCGAAAACCGGACAGCGTAGTCTTATAAGGGACTGTTGGCGATAGGCATCCAGTGAATGGTGCGGAAAGATAGTTGCAGATGGTTCGACTCCAGTGGCATTACGGCTTCTGTCAATTAAGTTAAGAAATTTAGAAGGTTAGTAATGAGTTGGGAGGGGAGTAAGATCATCATTGTCATCATACACGTTAGCTAGAAGTGGGAAAATCCTCAGCTACTGTGCTGCAATACATAGAAAAAAGGAGAAAAAATGCAACTGGTGCAAGCCGGCTGAGCTACCGGTAATGGATGGGCATCGTTCCGATAAGCTACCAGCCGGCTACTGTGCAGTAAAAGAAAAACTCTGCGAAATCATATAAGGCTAAATAGTGAGATCGTGGTTGAAGGGGAGGCTAAGAGTGATGGGGTGGGACAAAGAAACTCACAGCACGAACGCCACTGAGGTCGGCTCCTAGCCATAGTAACAAGTGTATCCAGCAAAAAGTGTTCATCGTCTTTCGGACCTCAACCAGCGAGCCGAGACGCTCCAACTAAAGCCAGCTTCGAAGTGAGGGCCTTCATTTCTCTCGACCAATTCATCGCCTGGCCACCTCTCCTCTTCTTCCGTTCACAACCCTGGCGCGCAAACAACGCACGTCGCGGGAGTCGGTGGGCTGGCATGCGTAACACGTGACCAAGCCATCGGAGCCTGGTGCGTGAAATAACGGTGCTGAGTGGTTCATTCCTTTTTCCTGTGCCGTAAACAAGGCGTCGAACACGCTCGTTACTCACGCGGTATTCCCACCAGATGTGAGCTAAATTGCGAAGGCAGCGGTGGTCCTACGTAACTAGCCTCTTCAGGTCCGCTGCTTTAAGGGGCCAGGTTTCACAACCGTACAGTAGGGTCGAACGTACCGCTGCACTGTACACTCTACTCTTCAGGAGGAGAGTGATGTCGCGCCGCCGCCACAAATGGCGAAGGTTAGCAAAAACACTCCGAGCTTTTGCTATACGGCTCGTGATCTCATCTTCAATCCCACGGGCGCTGATACAACTTCCCAGGTAGTTGAATTTTTGAACGACTTCTAGCTGATCCCCACCAAGGGTCAGCGTAGGAGGCGGTCCAGACCAATCTTGGAGGAACGCTCTGCACTTCGAACGTGCGAAGCAAAGCCCGAAATGACGGACAGCCAGTGCTAATCTGTCCAGTGCGTTTGGCACGTTCATGAGTTGTCACAGATTAGGGCAATATCATCAGCATACTTTAAGTCAAAAAGTCGTTCTCCTGAGAGCAGATCCACACCTACGTTGTGTCCTGTAAACGCGATTTAAGAGGGACAGGTGGAAAAGGAAGAAGGGAGGCGGCAGCAGTGGCATGTTTTCGCTTATGCGCGTTGCTGTATGCAGCAGATAAGACGACCTTGATAAGTTGCGCAACGGTCGATGCAGGACGTAATTAACGTTTGAGGTTATAGTCATGGTTGTGTGTGGGCTGTGATACTGTCAGGGCGCCCAGACCTAGACAGGAGGACGATTATGATTCACTACCAAAGCTTTGGGCCCAAAAGCCTGTCTGCAAGACAGTGGGGAGGTAGCAATGATTTAGTTGTACAGAAATGGACGCCATACCATTACAAACCCCCAACCTGGAATACCAAGAGACTGAGTTTGTCTGACCTCCAACCATTGACCAACCTGGCGGGAGTAACTCTCAAAGGGCTCGGGGACACATCCAGTATAGCTTAATTGATCAAAGAGGTACGCAAACCGTTGCACAACGTTTAGGTCCAGTCTTTTTGCAACGGGGCCCGAAAAGGATTCTGTCGTTCAATAAATGTCAAGACACCAAACAACAAACGAACGTGCACATTTCAGCCAAGGGGATATCTAAAGAATAGCCGCGAAGAAAGCGGCCTCATTCCAATTCTGTGTTTGCAACATTGAAAGTCGCTGTTGAGTACAGAAGAAATTACCTTACAGTTTACATTAATAATAGTTCAGTCTGTTCGGCCTGACAGCTTCGGAAACAATGTTGAGCTCAAGTTAAACGGGAAACCTGCATGATGAATTACTAACCACAATACACGGAATGCGTCAGGCGGGTTGGTTAGAGAACTGACCTGGCGTGTGTTTTCAACGATGCGCAGTTCTCAGGAACATGCTACATCACCAACTGTTTCAACATGAACTAACTAGGACTTGGCTGGATTGATATACCTAAACTCTAAACTGTCCGACTTTTGTCCCATCATTCTACGCATGATTCTTCCGCAAAGTATCCGTAGACTAACGACATTGAGCAGGCGGATGCGTTACCACAACTCATGAAATTTCACCGTTAATAGCTTGAAAGCACTTGTTGCGTCAGTATCTGTGGAGCCAGAAGTAAACATTGTGCTTCCGACCTCAATCCGTGCGCTACCAATTAGTTCTCAATCATTCGACCAAATCTAGAATACAGCTTACTCATATGCTGTCCCATCATGCTGGGCGAGGTAGAAAGGATTGAGCGGGTATAGAATGTGGCCACCAGGCCCCTCCTCACTTTACGAGGTGTGCTGTACAAAGACCAGTGTAAGAGCCTAAGGCTTTTTACCTTGTCGTATCGTCGACTGTGGGTTGATCTCATCCTGACGCACTGGATAGTACAACTTGATGATTACGCTATGTAGAGGTCACTGCTGCATATGAGAACACCAAGCAGCACACAAACACACGAGTAAAAGCTTATTGCACCGGATTTAAAGCAGGTCGTCTACTAACTCTGTTTCGAGCGGAGAGTGATGAATATACGGAGCAAGCTGACGCCGCGCGTAGTCGAGGCAAAGTCGGTGGCGGAATTCAAGAAAACGCTAGATAAACACTACGATATGAGATAGCGCGAATAATTATCAACATAACAGGTCTACGAACCTGAAGGATTTTAGATGCAGCTACACAGAAACATATTTTCGTGTTGATGTCATCCGGTAACCAATATTCTACCATGATTCGCGAGTCAACTGCTCATGAGCCTTTGCTACAGGAAGTTATTCGAAGTCGCCGTACTTATTGGCCATCATCGGGCTTTACTCAACAGCCTCAAAGGCTCTACCCATGTCGGTCCTCTTTGGTTTAGTTCAATGGATGTAGCTTCTTTGCTGGACGTGCTGTAGTACCTAGAAACCTGCGTTCGAAACAGTTCCAATTGAGATTCCTAAAAACACATCGTAGGTAAGCATTAACCTGTAGTTACATGGGTAAGCGGCTGGAAGAGCATGTTAAAACCAGTTCAAAATACCAACTGTCTACCAAGTTCCATCACAAAACGGGATTGTGCTCTTGGCAAATATCAGATACTGCTTGATCACTAGGTCGTTGATAGATGAATCATTTTCTAACACTCCACTGGGCGAGAAATGCGAAAAGCGCTTCAAAAATCCTACATTGCCTACAGCATACCTACCACATGAAGCATCTCACCGTCAGAAACATGACACGTTTCACTTGGTGAAAAGGCATGAGAGCGACAGCCGACGCGGTCAAACTATAGTCGCGGAAAGCTAACGGTGGTGCGATAGTAACCAGCGTCGGTTGGTGCATCCCGACTGCCTGGCTGGGGTTACAAGGAGGATGAACACGTTTGGTTGGACACAACTGCTGATATGTCGAAAAGACGACCCCCATGGCGTGTTGTGAGATTCCTTGTCCATCCCCTTCCCTTTTACATTCCCCCTCCAATTCTGATCTCATACGAAATACATAATAGAATAGTTGACATTATATCAGTTGCTTGTGAATTTCTTGTAGTGTACTTTTTTAGGATCTCATCTTTTTGTATTGCGGCACAATAGCTGTGGTGTTTCTCACTCACAACTAACGTGTATTGATGATGATGGTGATGACAGTAACCGGTTTTGCCACCCTATTAATCAGCATCCGGGGCAAAGTGAGGGATGTATTCAGACATGTGGTCGTCAATCGTTGTCTCCAGCTTCAAAATATGGAAGACTTCCCGCAAGACCATCAATACATTAGACTTTTTGGGGAGACCACCCAGTAACACCGTAGAGTGCCTCGCCACACCCTAAAATAGTGCAAATGAAGAAAATCGTTGTCGTCTCTCTGCTTGCAATGGATGCATTAATTATGTAAATAGACCTGCCGGGTGCTGGAGCAGGATCATGTACACAGTCGAATTAACATACACGCCTTGCTAAACGAGTTTGATTCAGCTGGCCACGACTATCGCGATGGACATTTTCAAACCGAGTGTCAAATTTCTGCTTCTCAGAAATCTCCGTAGCGTACTTGCTGGGGTCGCATGTGGATCTACCAGAAGCCGTTTGATGAACTTCCCATGATATAGAGGCTATAGAGTCGGCGCTACTGTTACTCATTCGCGTTGCGATCCAAAGGATCACACATGGATCTGTTTACTTTGTTCCTATAAGGGTAGACGCTTTATCAGATGACAGACTGATAAGCTTAAAAGGGTGCATGCGCAAAAGATGTTGGGCAGGCTGACGCGAAACGATGTGCGTTTTGGCCAGTGTTGCGAGGCATTACAGTAGATAACAGCAATACGTCGGTATGCGGTACCGACGTTTCGCTGCCACGCAACCTTCAGGTGCAGATGGGCTAAGGAAATTGCGAGGGCCGCCCGGTCCCTATGCAGGTTCGAACCCGCGCCCTCGGATTGTAACGCAGGCCTTGCAGTGTAAAATATTACTAACGAATTGGATTGAAGTGCTATCCGTGCTTGCTGTCAACAAGCAGGTAAAAGTGTAAGATCGCGTTATTCGTCCAGTTAGTTATATTTACCTTGGTAATCAAATTCATGATAACGCAAGGGTGTGCATCGATAAGGCGATAGAAAGCTTCAATTACCCGTAAAGGAGGCATGATGATAGCTTCACCATATGAAGTGGTTTAGAATGCTACAATGCGTTCAGCGTTATTGTATGTGTAACAGAAACGACTACGGCATATCGCAATGGGTCGTGACTGATCGCACACATGAATAGTGAAACGATCAGGTGAGCGGTACAAAGGTATCCAGTTCGAGTTCACAACTAAACCGTTAGTTGGGTCTCAGCCGCTAGCAACAGAAAGGGTCCTGCCAATCAAATGCCTGGTAAGCATATGCTGCTGAGTATATTGCATAAAGCAAATGGTTGTGCGATTCCTCAAGACAGTTATGAGTTAGTATGTAATAACATGAGAATGAGAAGAAAGCTTAATCGGGTTGGTGCTTAGTCCTCCTGGAGAGGATGTAGAGAGCTTCGACATCAGAGGGTAGAAACGCTTTCAAACAAGGCGCCTTCCCAGAGACAACAAGAATGTTACTTTCGGCCCCCTGCTGATAGCTAACGGTGAGGCTGGCGGCATCTGGTTTCGGATTTGCTTGTCACTGTGGCCAGCCACAGGACGCCTGCGCCTACAGAGGAACAATGGGTGGCTTGCGCTGCACCACCCACAACTCCAACCACACACCCCATATCCAGTGTAAACCCGAAAGAATAAGACCGGGAGGCATGTGGATGGGAGCTACGTCTCATCAGCGGAGCCGGCCCACACTCCTTCACAGGCAACCATAAGCACGCTGTATTTGGGAATCAAGCGTACACTAGGCGGTGGCTGGACCGTAGTCCGCTCTTCAATGGGTGCATGGAACGACTATTCGAGCCTGGCACGGCCACTGGAACCGTGAACCCAGTCACATCCAGCAATGACCAACTGTCTCCCGGAGCCAGTTAGGACGAGGTAGTGGGCAATAGACAGGTAGGGACCTAGTCATCATGCACATCAAGCGCAACCATATCGGGGATGTCAAACAACAGCCAATCACTTGAAATGACATTATCAAATAAAATATATTTGTTAAAGCGTACGGCTATGCCGACATAACTCGTCGCTAAAGTATCATATGAAGTAAGCTGGTTAGCAATGAATGTGCGTTAAGTACAAATTGTCCACAAGTTACTTAAAAATAGGCTACAAATGAAGTAAAGTTAACGAGGATAACCACAATTAGCATAAGCAACGTGTGCAAGTTAATAGAAGATTATTCGGGCAGGCAGAACAAACAAAATAGTGGAACCAAATTTATCCAGCTTTAAAATGACCAAGTTTAAGGATATATTCGTTTAGCCTAACTGCGGAGCGGAAGCATCATGAACGCAACAGCAGCCTCAGCATGGTGTGGTACGTAGATACATACATCGCCAGCTGTACGCCGTAAGGGCGCTTTGCTGTCGAGTGAATACCACCGGTCGCGCGTGGGCGGAGTATACGGCGAGGGTGCCCACCGCTACGCGGATTCGAAGTGGTAACCAGGCGCGCAGACCACTCAGCCACCAGCCGTGGTCCTCGGTAAAGAATTTACTCATCGGTCGGACAGGTCATACTGATAAGCCACAAAAAATCGATCCGTGATGATACAGATGAAGGACCGCTTTACCGTGAAATGGGACTCTATGATAAGGAAAGGATATGCAGGTTTGCACCCAAGACAGGACACTATATGCTATATCCTCGCTGTGTCGTAGGTACCATGGCTGCGCCATAATTACTACAGCTGTGTTTCTCAACTAAAACACCGGGTTCCAATTCATCCACTACTCGGTTCCGTGAAGGATACTTCTCCAGAAAGAGGTTTCCATGAGATGTGTGGACGTTTTACGTTTCCAATACCGGAACGCCATAGGTTGCATCGAGCCCTTTGGTAAGGTGTTCAAAACATGTACGATAACAAGCGGCTCTCATTAGGATTGATGAACTTTTTCAGTTTCGTTCAACTTTATCGTGGAATGCATGGATTATGCGGACTATATCGTCCTGCAGTTCGAGAATTGTGAAGCAAGATATCTGGAAGAACTCTCAACTATGGCCCCATTATTTGGCGTACGCCTCATACATTCAAGGTGCAAGTGTACTATCGTAGGAACACCATACACATGATGAACCATGGAATCTGGGTGGCGACGAGTAGATAGATTACCAGTTCACCAGCCATTGCAGTTCTAGTAGCCACGAATGGAGCTAGTTCTTTAACTGCAGGATCTAAAACTGAAACGCCGAAATCATAGAATCTGTGCTGACACCAACAGAGCTCCATAGGTGTGAAAAGCCACGTACACGATGCCATAGTAAAGGCCACTCATGTCCACGGGATCCATATTCTCCTCTTCGATTAGGATATGAAGCGTCCACTAGTCTTGAGAATAATTAATGGTGTAGAGTGGCACCAAAGTGCGAGCAACGCTGATGTGCGCAGGTGAGTAGCAGGAACCGATTCGCTTTGTGATTTTTTAAACCAATGAACGGCACTAGATAATTGCGTTGGTTTTGGCACAAGCCAAGTGAGGTTACTCGTCGCTTACTCAGGGTCATGCTATAGCTGGAGGATACAAGAGAGCGTCAAGCAGAAGACAGAATCCGACTTAGCAGTGTCAGGGTTCATGACGACTAAAATAAGTGCTGTTAATCCGTTCCGCTTCCAGGGTGCAGCTCATGCGGCCTGCCCGCGTAGTAAGAATAAGTTAGGATACTTTTTTTATGGTCATGTAACCGGAGTTGTATTTTAGCAAAATAGCTGTTGCGTCTCCAGGCAACGTGCGGAATAATACAGTGACCCTGTGGGACGATATCCAACCACTGCTGGTGTAGCGTTTGCTGCCGTTTCGTAACAGAAAACCGCAAATAGTGTATTTGCTGAAGTAGGTGGCATAACAACGACTGTAACGCACGGTAGTGGAAACTGCGTGATCAGTTGTTAGTGACCGTGTTGCTCGCAATGATCAAGCAAATTGCGCCTTACATTTCCTGCAGGCACGACGATCCCCGGCAGTTTGTTGAAAGTCGAAAATAAGTCCCAATTGAATATGATTCGGACTGTTAAAGGACTGTGGGAAAATTTTTTGCGGCGTACCTATTCTTTTCCAGATGGGTCTAGAATAGCAAGAAATATGGGGCAATGCGCATTGCTGTATATTCCATGCCATCTTTATCTGCTGCTTCGGCTGTAGCATGTTAACGTAAATAACGCATGTAAATTCGTGGAAACACATAGGCATCTGCAGCAGCATGACGCTACGCAGTACCGGCGCTTCGCTGCCGCGCAACCACCATCGGTCGCACCAGGGCTAGGGGTACTGCAAGGGTCGCACTGTCCCTACGCAGGCTTGAACACTTACCGAAAGGTTGCAAGGCAAGCTCGCTACCTTTATGCTACGGGAATAACCGTGAGAAAATTACCGGATACGTGGGAAAGCAACCAAAATTACGGCGGACAAGAACGTGTAGTTGATAAGATATGGTGAGCGAAATAAGTTATCAAGAAGCTGGATACAAAGAGGAACTCGCCTGTAATCGACCATCAAGCGACCTTGGAATGGTAACACATCGCGTAGACGGGTCTTGGCTGGCAAGAGCACGCTCGAGCTCATCCAACTGATTACCATTTTTCAGTCTCTTTACTAAGGACTTCACCGCCTTTTCTTTCCATTTTTCTTCCTTATCAGATCCTTCTTTGATGTATCCGATAAGACGTTTAACAACGGGAGGGGGGCTAGTAAAAAGACTCATTGGCGAGAGACTTTTGAATGTCTCAAAAAATTTGAGAAATGTTGTCAAAGGTCAAAGTTTAAGTAGCAACTCGCGCGATGAAGTCATACAACCGCATGCAAGACGATAGAAAGACATGGATAAACAGCAACCCTGAAAAGCGCGCTTCCTGGATGGCCTCGAAACCACCGTACTTGATCTAACGAATTACGGCGATTTCAAGACTATAAAACTTGCTTTTCGACTGAAACATATTTAGCTTTATAAGTTAGAAAATAATGTCGCTTGTTTTTGATTTCATAGGGTTTTAGCCTTAAGTGTCTGGAGGTAATTCTATTGTTTAGCTTGCCACACTGTTCGAGCTTGCTAGCTGAAATATCGTGAAAAATAGCGTTGAATAAACACTTGAAAAGAACTTAGACTATTGTCAAACATCCTCTGGTCCGAGATACCTGGAATGGATTAGTGGTACTGGCCAATGCTTCTTTGGCGCTTACTGGTTACGATTGCGGCTTTTCCCAGACTTAGTCCCGTCTTGCGCCTTGTTTTGCCATTTTTAGCACGGTCGTTTTAATATTGTATACTTGTTATAATTCTGCTCTGTTTTTTACATGAACATGGATGTCGCGTTAAACACCTTGTCAGATGGACTCCGGGATCTTCTTTCGATGAATCTGGTGCAGCTTGCAGACATTGTAACTGTTCAGACACAATAACAGATTTATCTGGCCTTATGCAGGGCGACGTTTGCTGTCGGGGGTAGCACGAAAGTTCTACCAGCCTAGAAGCAGACCTTTACAAAATTCCATCATCCAGATTGCACTTCCGTTGCAGCCGGACTGAATACTGCGCTCAGACATCGTCGAGCCCGGCTATCATCGGTACTAAACTTTCAGCGCTAGCCTCAAAGTTTGCAGGTGTTGAGAATTCGATAGTCAAGCTTGCCTGTATTGCCTCGCTCCATGCGAAACTGGATTTAGTTTTGTACACTTTGTGTATTGCGCTTGAAGACACTGCATTAGACTGCAACGTAGCTGACGATCCATCCTCTGGGTTCTGTCACTCGGTCAAAAATTCGCACGTCCTACCGGAAACTTAAGGTTGCATGACTGACCCTCCTCATGAACCTGTCAGAGTGACGAAAAATAGCGTGCAGAAATACCATAAACCCACAGCTAAACCCAGAGCATTGGTTGCCAAGATGTCGGCAAGGATGCAGCCTTCGTCAGCGTTAAAGTCGGCTGACGGGCGTGCGCAGGAGAACCTTCCGAAAATGCTGACCGTCTCGCCTGCCACTAAAACAGCCCGTTCTGACAACGTGGTGTTAACTGCTCAATACGACACAAGGTCAACGACCCCCTACTCCAGTGAGCCATAAGAAGAAGCTTACTAGATTCGGCATTAAAACATCGTAGTGGCTTGAAGACCCAGCTTATATTAAGAGGCCGATAACGGAGCGGAAGGTCTACGCCGCCCTTGGTTCGAATGCGTTTGTTGAGACAGGGGCAGTCCTACTGCCAGTGGCGAAAACAACATGTGTAACCGTTGAATCCAAGACAGTAAGTTAAACACTCCCCGTTGCGGCGACTTTCACGGATATTCGCATTATATTCCGTAACGTTACTGAATCTGCGGCTGCTCTCCCAAGGGATACACGCTGGATGAAATCAAGTAGCTCAAATTTTGCATCACCAAGTTATTTCAACCTGGCTTTCCTGGTGTCTCTGCCAGAAAGCTGACCAGTTTGGGGTACATCGCTATCGGTGCGGCAAATCCGCGACCCCAACTACTGCACTTGATCTATCTACCCTGGTGGAAAGCAAATTCTTACTGCAGTTTGTATTTAATATTAAGGGTGGTTGTGTCAGCGTTCAGTTAGGCCGTCTATTGGCAGATAGATGGAAGTTAAAGGAGGATTTCACACACCTCAAAACCAGACGAGTGGCATGTGAGCAAGACCGTCTGGTAGGTTTTCAGATGGTCAGCACAGGTGTGCTTCATTTCACCGAGAGTATACCATTTATTTAGTATTCATAAGTTATTTGCCGCCTAATCAGAACCCATCCTGATGGCGCGCGACCCAGGAATGTCGCGCCGACTGCCTCCAGTTAGTACTTTGCAACGTGCGTAGCCTAGGGAACAAGGCGCACGTGTCGGGTTTACTTGTGGACAAATGTCGTCCAGAGATACTTGCTTTCACTGAACCGCGGGTGTCTCCGGATATCATGGACGGTGAGGTATGTTTACCTGACTACGCATTGCTTAAAACTGTTGCTCCGTTGAGCGTCAGGGCAGAGGGGTTGTACTGTATGTAAGCTGTAACTTAGATGTGTTGAGGACTTGCATGTTCCAGTCGTCCGATCAGATGGTTGAAGCCATATCGGCTGGTTTGTGCACTTCCTGTACTCAGTTTACTGTTGCAGTGATATATAGGAGTCTGGAAGTTTTTCTAGGGGTTATTTTACTTTATACGCAGTCAGACCACGAATAAGGGTTTATTTATGGGGATTTCAACCTCCCGGAAGCCCATTGGGCAGATCGTTCTTGCAATTCGGCGACAGGAACCTGCGGTGTCGAGTTTCATGAGCTGACGCTCCAAGTGCGTTTGCACCAGTTCCTGGTCTTCCCCGCTAAGTATATGGACAACCAACTACCGTCTATTTTAGATCTGGTTTTCGCTAAGTCCCTCGACCAAGTCACTAACATTTCATGCGATGCATCTCGAGGGTCCAGCCAGCACGCATGCATATTATTTCGGGGTGTTCTTTCAAGGCACTAACCGACAGCCGTGAAGCACTTCCAAATATTTGGCTAGTGGACCTTAGGGCAGTGCGAGCTAAGGCTTCAGTTCTGAACTGTGAGATCTCGGTGGCCGAGGCTGTCCAATTAGCCTGGAATAAATTTAAGTCATACCATTTGGATGTTTCCATTCCCTATATTCCACTCATGGGGAAGAGGGTTATGAGCAAAGCCTACATGGATAAATACCACAGGCAAGTACCAACCCAAGAAACGGCCTTGGTGCTGACGAATCTACCAAGCAACTCCATCAGCCTGTACCTATGATAGTTTTTGAGAGGTTAGAAAGGCAAGCAACAACTCAGGACTGTTTGTTTCAAGTACGACCAGTGTTTAGGAGACTCAGCCGCATCTAGTCCCAAGAAGTTTATTTTCCAGGGTAAACAACGCAGCAGGGCAACAAGACCTGTAACGCCGTGATTTCGAGAATAGGGGACCCTGCGCAAGATGGCTACAACAAGGCATGTATACCTCGGGATGATTTACTCTGGTCTAGGCGCGGATGGGCTCTTTAACACAGGTTGAATGGGTTTTAGTGTTCCAGAAGATACTTGCTTAGCTGAGTTTAGCATAACAGAGGCACAGGTCTTCTAGCTACTCCAAGGCATTAATCTCTCTAAAGCTTCCGGTCCTGATGCAATTCATCCGCCGCGATCGCATGAATTGGCCACTAAGCTGCTGGTCCTCGCTCATGTGTGTTTTCATTAGCTCTTGATAGCTGTGTCCTACATTCTGAACGGAAGGACGAAAGCAGTCATCCGATTTTTTAGAGCGGTGACAGCGCCCTACCCTCGAAATACCGGCCTGTCAATTTGACAAGCGTAGTAGTCAAAGTGTTTGAAAAGCTGATAGGGGATTCAGAGGGGAGTAGTGCATAGGTTTATCCTTCTCAGTTTTGTGCAACAGGGATTCCGCAAAGGATTTTCGTGTCAGACTACTCTACTTTCAGTTCGTGAACGCTGAACCCGTACCGCTTGACACTGGACACCATATGGACGTGCTATTCTCGGACTTTTCGAAGCTTTTGACACCGTTCCTCACCCGCGATTCTCCCTAAAGTTTTGTTATTGCTGTTGAGCTGGTTGCGCCCTTAAATGCGTGTATTTTTCCCCTCGAGGGTGGGAACAGTGCTTACGCTTGGGGCATAGCCGTCGGCTCAAGCAAGCTATCCTTAGTGACGGCCCCTGCGGCTAATTATTGGGGCCATTATTGTTCGGGACTATCGTTCGTGACTTACCGAGAGAGCTAGGAGTGTTCTCACGTATGTTTGCTGACACCCTGAACTTAGAAATATTGTGGACAGCTCGGGGGTCCTGAGGTCAAGGTCACCCGCACACACGCGTGAAGTGCATGCTACTGGTTCATTTGGATTATTTCCCTCAATCCTCTCTCCAACTTCTCGCGGCGTTGTCACTGTACGCCAATTCGAACCGGATTTACTAGCTTTACACAGTGATCTATCATACGTGGGTATATCTTCTACGATTAGAGGCTGTGCCATCACTAACCCTTTTCGCTGGCATCTGTGATTAAGCGCAAGCGTTAATTCAACCGTATTGGGCTGCTTGCCTTTCTGTGTGACACCATTCGATACAGAATTCTCGAAGCAGGCCGAAAAGCCTAAGCTTACTCCGATCCAGTGTTTCTCAACACAGCTGTGAAAGAATCTGTGTTCAGCGCTCTGTTCAGGTTGCAGTCACTCACCATTCCTTAGGATCTTGTCAGCCAGTGCGGCTGCATAACCCATCACACCGACTGTGCGACCACGCCGACCGCTCAGTTGACCTTGCAACCACCACGCTCGCCTGACCGATGTGCGCCGCTCTCAAAGCTGTAAAAGTTCAAAACGCTAACCAACCCACTGGGTCAGGTAACGACATCAAATTGAATGGCAGAAAGGCGAAACCGAAGAGACTCCCATCGAAAAGCATTTGCGGGTTAGGAGAATGTCATCGGGTAGTAAAAATCGGTCTGGCTTGTTCGCACTGTTTGGAATGGTACCATACGAAATGTGCAAATGTGCGCCAACAACAGTTACGGGAGCGAAATAGTTCCCAAGATGCGTTTTGCTTCTGTACTGCGTGTTCCAGCATCCCCCTCGTTAAGTGCTTGCTTATCCTAGCTGAGAAATGCGACCGGTTAATCTCAGAAGCAGAGCAGAGGACAAACAATAAGATTACTTCAATGGAAGCGAGTATGGACCACAGAAGCGTACCGGCTGCTAAGCAACGGAATGCTGAACAATCCGCTTCCCCTGCAACGCAATCAGCCACATCTCCATCTTTGTTGTCTTCTCCAAATTTGGTAAAACGCCGGGTGAAAACAGACTGTACCTACGTGAATCAAGCAGTACTCACAGCAAAGAAAATCAGGCACTATTCAAAACGTCTGGTTAAGCAAATTCCACAAGACCTGACATCAAGCATTAACAAGGATGAAGCAGCCAGACACCAACCCTTGGTACCGGTAGCTCAAATATCTCTTGTCGAGACTAAGCCTCCCAGAACATCGGTTACATATGCAGAGATTGCTGAGAGGGTCCACCGAGAGGCCGCCGTTGCGTCCTCTTCCATTGTAAACACAGTTAACGCAAATGGGGAGAAAAATAGCAAACAATCACTTGTCAACAAGTCAAGACAAATGAGTACCATACCTTGTAGCTCGATTAAAAAGGGATCCAACAACAGTGCCCGGACTGTTGTATGCTCAAATGTCCCTGAATCTACCGCCATCACATTTCGGGATAAATTATCAGACGACCAAGAACAATGGAACTCATTGTGTATGCAGATGAGTATCAAAGCCAAGCCCATAAACTTGTTACGAATTACTCGTCATCCGAACTCGCCACACTATGGTGAACCCTAACTTATTCGAGTAACTCTAGAATCCTCCACCGACGTGGAAAATGTTTTGCTCTCCGCAAGCGCGCTAAAACACGAATCCTGTGGGATATGTATCTATTGTGATGTCCCTTGGAGCGCGCGACAACCAAAACGAAACACCGAAGAGGGGCACAGCAAGCAAGACCGCCTAAGCACAGTCTTCATACATGGCGTGCCAGAACGTCCTTCTAACGATTTCCAAGAGACCGGAAAGCACGATTTAGAACAGTGGCGCTTCATTCGTGAAACACTTTCTTTGGATGAGGTTGTGGCACTATTGCTCACCAGGATACCCCTTTCATCGAATTATAGAGGATGCGGCCCTAGAATCCTAAAACTTGTGGTTCAGTCAGAGCAACAAGCAACGGATGTTTTGGATCGATTGTGGAGAAATCGGAAACATCTTCTTTCCGAAATTCGGTTAAAGGTCGCAAACCATTCGCACAGCTCAAGTATTAAAGCAACTGAAGCAGTAAGCATCCTGACGAATGTACAGAAGTGTAACTTGACTGCTGCTTTAATTGACTCTGAAGTAGGTCTAAACGAAGGCTGGGACGCACCTTGGCCGAATCAAGTTGCAAACGAGGTATCATTGACCCATCCAAAAAACGAATAACTGCCGACCTCCCATCGGTCGGCATTCTCCCACACTTGACAGCTTCACCTCTCTGCGGGCTCCTAGAGACCGAGAAACTGGCCTGCTTGTATACAAATGCTCAGGGACTTTCTAACAAACTGGCTGAACTGAAAGATCGCCAAGCTTCCGGCTCGTATGATGTCATTGGCATCACCGAGACACGGTTGCACACGGGAATGACGGACGCTGAAGTGTCACTACCCGGCATGTCGCTGATCCGGAACGATAGGCTCACAAAAGGAGGAGGGGTAATCCTGTACTACCGAAACGACTTACAGTGCGAAGCCGTGGAGGATTCAGATTCGCAGTTCCCCGACTCGCTTTGGTGCCGGTTGCAGTTAAAAGGCAGGGACGCTTGCCTTATTATCCTGGTGTACCGCGCCCCTAACTCAACACCCGAAACCGACTACCACCTAATGTCTGCTTTAAGGCAGTTTACAACAAAAGTACACTCACATTCTTATCATAGGTGATTTCAACGTACATTGTTTAGAAGCCCCTGCCACAACCGGCGAACAATTCAAAACTGATTTACAAGATCCAGTAACTACTGCTCCTCTTTACAACCACATCACTTTGCCCACTCGGTTCAGAACTGGTAACAGGCCATCTGTGTTGGATCTTGTGCTTACCAACGAGGAGCATATGATTGATGCGTTGGTTTTAGACTGTCCGTTGGGTCGCAGTGAGCACGCAGTCACCAGTTTCAACTTCGTCTGCTATGCAGAATATCGGAATGATAACGATGATACTGTGCAAACCATCACAAGGTACGACCGACTCGCCCAGCTAGTCAGCGCCACAACATGGTCTTTCCTCGAAGAAGAACCCCCGGAAGTCGCCTGGCTCGAGTTCGTCAACACATTCAGTCAGCTGATTGCACAGGCTTCAAAGATAAAAGCTTGCAATAAGTGCAAATCAGTTTCTTTCGTTAGGAGCAGAACCCGAAAATGGATGACAGTACGCAACGCAGCATGGCGAGTGTACAGAGAAGCTCCAGTACCAGAAACTTGGGACAACTACGTAGCCCAAGGTAACCACTGCACTCAACTGTTAAGAGAAGACAAAGCCGTCTATCAGCAGAACATCGCAAAAACCTTCAGTGCTAACCACAAACTGTTGTACAAGCACGTTAATAGCCTACGAAAGGTGAGGCAAGGATTTCCTCCACTCAAGACGGCTGAGGGCCCAACAAGAACGTCTATGGAAGCTGCAAACGCGCTGCAGATGCAATACGCCCCCACGTTTCAAAGGGTCTTGCCACCAAGCGATCTACCAAGCTTTGTATTCTGCTCACCAGGACTAACCCACATCAGTTTTACCGCAGAGGCTGTATTGCAAAAGCTGACTTCTCTACGCAAACACAGCTCGCCGGGTGTCGACGCCATTCGTCCAGAGGCATTGGGAGCAGCAGCAAACCAACTGGCAGGACATTTAGCTCAGTTTTTTCAGCACTGCTTAGACCGGAACCAAGTTCCCGCCATGTTAAAGCTTGGAATAATAAGCCCGATTCGCAAAGATGGAAGCAGACCTGATCCCTCCAACTACCGCCCAGTAACCCTTCTTCCTATACTCTCCAAGGTCATGGAATCCATAGTTGCCGATGCACTGGTGTGCTATCTGGAAAACTGCAACCTCATCACTCCTGAACAGCACGGTTTCCGCCGACAGCGGTCATGTACAACTAATTTACTAATTGCACGCAGTAGTTGGACCGAGGCAGCCGACGCTGGAGAAGGTGTTTATGTGATCTACCTGGATTTTTCCGTGGCTTTCGATCGTCTAGACCATCGGATACTTCTATCCAAGCTGCAGCATTACGGGATCGGCGACCCTCTTTTAAGCTGGATCGCCAACTTTCTATTTCAAAGACAATTAGTGGTCAGAGTTCGGAGCACTTTATCGGATCCCATACAAGTGGAGTGTGGTGTGCCGCAAGGCTCAGTTCTAGGTCCACGTTTGTTTCTGGTGTTCATTAATGACCTTGCACAGGGAATCGTTTCAAACTTCCTAATGTTTGCCGGCAATATCAACATCTGGCGCAGGATCCAGGCGAAAGACGACCTAACTTGTGCTCCAAAGTGACTTAGATACAGTGTATCAATGATCGATCAAAAACTTATGGCATTTCAACGTCAGTAAATGCAAGGTGCTTTCCATCCGACATCACGGCAGCTACTCATACCGACTCGGAACGGATGTACTGCAACAATCAACTGTCGAACGTGACTTGGGTGTCCTGGTTCAAGATGACTTGGGTTGCTCCAGGCAATCCGAAAAGGCCTCGAAGACCGGGAACCAACACGTTGGGCTGTTGAGGCGGGCGTTTGGACAAATAAACAGCTCCATATTTCGACAAATGCTCAGTGCGTATGTTCGCCCCCATGTCGAATACATATCTCAAGCCTGGCATCCTTGGATGAAACACGACCTTAATGCACTGGAGCAGCCTCAACGCCGGGCATCTAAGAACGGAATTGGAATGCGCAATCTTTCCTACCAGGAGAGGCTGCGACGACTAGGGTTGTTCAGTGGAAGCTATCGCAGGCTACGAGGCGACCTGATTATGACATACTTGATTCTGCGAGACTCACATCATGTGTGCCGCCCTTTACTGCAACTCAGCAGCAATACAAACCTGAGGGGCCACTCATTAAAACTCGCAGAACAATACAGTCGTCTGGAGTGCCGCACAAATTTCTTTTCCATCCGTGTCTGTCACCCGTGGAATGCTCTCCCAGAATCGGTCGTCTCTGCACCGACACTAACAATATTTAAAAGACGGTTGGACGATGCACTCATCCACTTACACTTTGTTACTTAACACTATGTCTCCATCCTACACCTGGAGTTTACCCTGGAATTATTTGTTGTTAACTGTGGGTGTTGTGAATGTAAGAGGATCACAGGACTGCAGCGAAGCAAACGATAAGTCCTTATTTTCGTATTTAAAGTGTTAACTATTTTACTATCCTTTTCATCATAATTATTATGTTGATATCCCCACCAACTATCCAACGGGACTTGTAAAGCAACGCTTCTTAACCCGTTTAAATTCATTGTTCATTGTTCAAAGAGACAAGAGAAGTTAATATGATTTGTGATGTGCTCGCATTGAGATGACAATCAGTTAAACAAAGTGTTAATTTGAACTTTTCGATGTTATATGTTGGGCGGTTCAGTGGTTTAACAGTCCGGGACGTTCTGTTGTTAGCGCAAAATGGTTCGCCTTACTTTAAAACTTGGGACATATCTGTAAGATGCGATGATCGTAATGATCAAGCGAAACACGGTTTTTTGTGTAGTAAACAGGTTGAGGTTATTAGTAAAATTAAATCTAGATACCCATCGAGTCTGGTAGGGGATTCCACTAATTTGTCTAAGCCCATCGTGTTAATGAAAGCTGTGTAGTTGCTTTTGAAGTCGCCGGTGAGAACAGCTGGAACATTCTCTGGAACATACTTTGGTTGTAACTCCAACGCAAGTCGATCTGCCGAATTCTGCAGCTCGAACAGAGTTGTGGAACGGCCTACCTACACGACCCTACCTACGACAGTCAGGAAACCGCTCAGAAACCTTAGTTTGCATTCCAATAGGTGACAACCTATTGATGTTGTTGAGTGCTCCGAGTTTTGAAACGGATTTACATCAGTCTTTGTTAATGTAAGGAATGACACCTACATTTTAATGCTGGGCTTCTCTATGACGGTCTGATCTAATGTGGCAACAATTGAGCTTAACGACCTAGTCATCGATGTCAGAATGCAACCAACGTTCCTGTTACATCACTAGACCTGCATTCATAAATTCACTTCACTGCAAAATGTTTCCGAGATAAGCAATTTTCCCTAGAAGTGGTCCTCTATATTGCTGGCCAGAATCCGCGGAATTCGTGCCTTGTTTGCAGGACAGCGATTGAGTCCTACTTGCCAGCCAGCACGAAGATTTTGCTTTTTCCTGAATTTTCTGGACAATTCGCTTGAAAGTGTTTCTATCTTGTGACGATACTTAACCACAGGCAATTTTCGCACATAGTCTCAAAATTAATCAAATCAGCAACTGAGTACGACAAAAATAGAGACCATGAAATTGATTCATTTAAGCAAATAGGAAAATACTCTCCGTAAACATGAAGGATCCGCAATGAGTAGTGTGGAATGATATTCCGATGACAACAGCAATGGCTGAATTTGAGGGCACCGCCAGGGACAACAGTGATTATGGATGTGGTATGTATGAGCCCAATATCGTGTCAGACGGAGTCAATAAGTGCTAGCCAGCGAGTAGACTACAATTGACGTCGTGGAAGCAGCCAAGAGAACAACGTTACGCAGCTCCAAGATGAGATGATAATGCGCTGAGAAGCATAAAACAGGTACCGATGAACCCGAGTATAAGCAATAAGACGATGTTGGAATCAGAGGGCGTAGTGTGATTTAGAGCAGTATGTAGTCGTTAACTGTGGTATTAAGCAGCTCACGAGAGCTTGAACCTGCGTCAATTCCAAACAGTGTTGATACCGTCGAAAGCAAGGAGGCAATTCTATGAAGAAGCTGAATCCACTCACCGACAGGGCGATTCGAGAAGTAACCTTGAGAGCATTGAAGCGTGCCTTGTTGAAGCAACATCAAAGAGGTGTAATGTAGGCGTATACGCCCAAATGACAGCCTGAAAGGAGTCGCATATTCGTGCACAACAGGCCAAACAGTCCGGTAAGTGCAGAAGAATTTCACTAGATTGCTGCAGATCGAGATAAGGGCATCTAATAATTCCGGTCGGTCGAAGGATAGAATTAGTTGAGCGTGTAACACAAATCCGAAGCTGGATAAAATACACGAGTAAAATAGCAGTGGCTTCCTGGAATTGGGTAATGCCGGCGAGTAGGGTGATAACCTTTCATACTCCGATAAGAGTGCAAACGGTGGGCAACTACCTAAGCGATAGTAGGACGATGTTAGGTGGAGCCTGCTTAAAAGCGGTGGATGACCTACGGGTGCACCAGACAACCAACTGGAAAATCAATCCACATAACGTGTAGCAAACATAAGAGCATCCGTACCTTCCTTCGAGCACGATACCATACGGACTTGGAAAATGGAATGGCTGCCCCACCGATATCAACCGGATTGCGAGTTTCCATAATGGGTTCAGGGCACTGTGTTGCATGAAGAAGTGGATCAGATATTGCACGTGTTAAAACAGCAATTCCTTTTCCCAGTATAACGAGTACCGAGAAATAGCGCAGAAATTCGCAACGTAGATGCATCGGGCATTGTTTCATATAACACCTTTTCTTACAACTCAAACCATAAAAAGTTATAACCCTAAGAGAAAGGATAAAACTAAAGCAGGTTCGTCTGTTGAGACACAGTAGGAACGCCGAGTAGAATGTTGGCGATCTACCGATGGGATCCAATGAGGATGAAAGTCCAATCGCCAAGATCTATTTATATAAGAAACGATTGTGATTGTCAGTGTATTCATCACACTATACATAAGTACACTCATGAAATTTGTACAAAATCCAAATATTTGAGCCAAGTTTGCATGTAGGCGTGTTTAGCTTTGTTTATGGGATTGGTAAATGTTTCCTGTCGTTTTGCTTGAATGTGTTTGTAGGTATCGCCAGCGTTTGCTATCTGTGGACTTGAAGCGATTGTTCGGATAAGCAATGGGTGACTTTAGTTAGTGGCGAGTTACAACCGCCACGTCACATTGTTGTTAAACGGATATATGTGGCTTTTTATAGGGAGAACGATTGCCAGGCGGAAACCTACCACGTCCTGGAACATTGCCGCCGAACTATTTGCTGAAAGGGGGTAAACCCGAATCACCCAGCTGGCACCACGAGGAGGTTGTTCGGGGATGTACCCCATACACTGCCGAAGGATAAGAAGAGATCTGATTCTCGCTTAGCGTATTTTGACGGGTAAGATGGGCCCGCACTTGTCAGGTCTATTCCTTTTCGCTAACTTGACTGTACCGAAGCAGGCCGCGGTTTTTTGTTTTACCGTGCTGGATTATACTTTCGTTTTGGGAATACTGCTTTATACGTGTTTCCTCTGGTGGCATGTGCGCCAATTATTTTCCTTTGCTATATTTTACCATCTGTGCAAATTTGGTGGTTATTCTCCGGCTACTGTCGGAGATTTCACGGAGTGGCTCAGCTGCCATGGGTGTCCGACACCACGGATTTCTTCTACAGTAAACTAACCGCTGTCTGCCAGCCCACCACGTTGACCAGCAGCGTTTGGATTCAACCTACCAGTGTAGAGGTTTCAAAGAACGACTTCCGCAGGTTTAACCTTCACAATGGCACATACTGCTTGCCCACAGAAAGCTAAGCCCAAAGCTTTCAAACTGAACATCAGTCGTGACATAGACGGCTGGGTAAAACTTGTGCGATTCGGAATAGACTGCAGAGTCTTCCGAAACCACTTACATTCGCGATGTGTTCGCCTTAGCCTCGGCCAGATGAAAACCTTACTAGTATGACCGATTCTCTCTTGTTCTGCACTGAGTGTACGTAGCTTCGTCGCATCACGTATATAAATGTGTTGGTGAAGAGATGTGATGGGCTGTAAAACGTTGTAGAGCAGGCAGCAGCCATGAAAGCTGTCGCACCTGAACAAAATCGATGGTCAACATCAAGCTCCAATGCAGAACAGTGTAAGCGCAACTATCCAAAGTTAGCCACCCTGACACTAACGGCCGCTCGTAAAGATGTGTTCGCCACATATTCTTCAACAGAACAGTCTGCCACACTGCATAATGTTAAAGCCCCGACAACATACGCGGCCGTTTTTCCTACCTGTACGTGAGAGGCACCTACCATCGTAACCCCACCCGCTGCCGAAGGAGTTACTACGACGAATATCACCAATGGAATCAAGACCCCATCATTTGGACAACGCCAGAAAGCAGCCATAGGTCCCTCCAAATAGGCAAACATGAAACACTACCATAAGTTTCTGACTGTTATACGCTCTAACCTGATTGAATCCAGGGCAAACTCCATGAAAACTAAGATACTAGAGGATAAAAGGCTGTGGGACTCACGGAGTCAATTTATAGGGGTTCCAACTGAACCAGTCAATATGATGCGTCTCATCCTTCACCTAAACCCCGGGAAAACGGTGAACCCAGGTTACTCCAGGTACCAATTCAGTCAGCTGACGTTGTAGAGGCTGTTCTTTAGTGTACCGCTCACCTCCGTATCACCACACTCACTGTTCGAATTTTTCCAGATTTTTCTTGGAACGAACACCAGAAACGCAACCAAACACCGAGTGGCTTTGGTAAACAACAGGGAGCATTATCTAGCCTTGTTCACGGTGTCCCCAAACACCAGACATTAGCAAGCTAATGGCCAAAAGGCATGACTGGGATGAATGGGGTTTTACTCGTGAAGTGCAGTCACTCGAAAATTTTATCGCTAATTCGACATCAAGTTTACCGCTGTCACCTAACTACACCACGCGTGGTCTCCGAGTGATGAAAGTATCAGTACACGCCAAACTGAGGGCAGAACATATGATCAAAAGGTGGCTTAAAATGCCTAAAACGCTGCCATCAGAAATACGTATAAAAGCGCTAAACATCAAGCCACACTTGCAAGCAACTCCATCAGGCCCGCTTTAGTGTGCCTACCAGTGTTCGAGAATAACTTATTTATTTATTTATGTATTAGAATGCTGTCCTCCTATAACTTGTAAAGGAGACAATGCCAACCTACACCGGCAGCTGAAGGTGGACCAGATGGTCACACACTTGTTGGCTTTGCGAGCTCTAAACAACCGACTGAACTGGCCCTAGGGCCTGCGTCACCGGCCCTACAAAATACGACCAGCAGCCGATTCCTCAAGGGTCGGAATAGAAACTCACCGGAAAGCAGTATTCACAAACACGCATCTGACCACGGACGCCCTCACCTGATTGTATAGCAGCGCACCAGGTACTTTTAGCAAGACAACCGGACTGCGTATTCGTCAAGTTTCCAGGCAGTAGGACCTAGGTAAGGTCATGAAAGCATGTCTGAACACGGAGAGCTCGGATGCTGTGATTGCACTGCCCGGCAGGACTTCAATTCACAAAGATCGACCTAGCCAAGGAGTGGGAGTGCTCCTGTTTTTCGATTCGACCTGCATATTGATATCAATGAGGGCCCCGAAATGAAGGACGTCGATTCTCTTCGGTACTGTTTGCACCTAAGACAGGGTGCGGTGTGCGTACTAGCAATAGTTTACTGCCCTCCAACCTCCACCTTGGAAAAGGAGCAGTGCCTATTTTCTGCAATGAAACGCGTCCTGGCACGACCATTCAATCAGGACCTTCTGGTGGGGAACTTCAACTCGCACACAACTGAAGTTCCAGCACTGTACAGTGAACAATTCAAAGCTGATTTGCAAGAGGTGTACGCCAAAGCACCTCAGTAAGACCATGTCATCTCGCCCACGCGATTCGAAACGGTGACACACCCTCTGCCCTGGACCTTGTGCTCCCCCACGAGGAACTAATGGTCGACACCGTGACCATAGATGCACAACTTGGTACTTGCGAGCACGCAATGTTGCGCTTTCGTTACACCTGTTCGTCGGAGAACATCAGTGAGAATGTGGAAGAGAATGTGAAATGTGAATGAGAATGTGGAAGCCTACATCGTTTAACCTTAAATAAATAAATAGTTTATTCTCAAATTCATAGACACACATGATCGATGTTTAAAAGCAGTTGTGTATCACGACGATACTTCGGGTTCAATCGTGTGTAGTTGAAACGGTCAAGGCACTATATGTGCAATGAAACGGTGCATATAGACGGAGAGTATCATACACTTGCATGTGTCGGAAGAGTTGGAATATGAGTCTAGTCGACTTGCCAGTATGTAGTTGTGGGCAGTGATTTTATTCAGTGGCGAGTCACATCCGCCACGCCGCAGTATTGTTAAACAGATATTTGTGGCTTTTTATAGGGAGAACGCTTGCCAGGCGAAAACCCACCACGTGCTACAACACTGGCGTAAAGCATTTTGAACATAGTGTTTAACTGGCAAAGCCGCTTGAAGACTGGTTTCATATTAGGTTATTCGCAGACAAATGGCTCCTAATTTCCTCTGTTATTTGGACAGGTACTTTGATCGGAGTCGCCATGATTGTTGAGGCCGGTTGAGGATGGGAACATCGCGAATAATCGTCTTGTTGTGAGTCCAGGTGAGCAAAAGTGCAAATTTTCTGCTCTCTGGAGTTTTCAGTTGTAAAAAGTATAGGAGTATGAAGATTTGTCCAGTTCTCCGTACTGGACAAGGGTTGTAGTGATTGTAGTTGGGTCCTTCTCGTTTTCATGGATGCTCCATGTAAGTCCTTGTCGGTTGTTACGTTCGCCTTGTGCGCAAGCCGTTTCTCAGTCCAATCCCAGATCTCCAAGATTTTCCGGACCTCGGAGAAAAGGGAATGTGAGGGACAACAGAGAGAAGGTAGCCTGTTCTCCATCGCTCAAGAAACCGATTGGTCCTTCCTGGCCGAGCAGCCGCCGGATATCGCCTGAATGTTGTTCGTCACCTACTTCACTGAGCTGGTGGCAAATGTTTCAGAAAGTTAGGTCCTTCTCCAAAAGAAAGTATATTCGTCCCTGTGGCCCGGTACTAGAAAACGTATGACTTTAATGGATGCAGACCAGCGCGCGTACAGTCCAAGTAACCTAATCTGCGGTGCGAACACAACTGAAGGAATCCACTGCGCCTAGTTGCTTCAAGAAGACGAACATCAGCATCCAAAGCACCTAGCGGCGAAAATCAGTACAAACCATAATTTGCTGTAGAAACACGTCCACAAGCTCCGCAGAGTGCAGCGCGGGACCCCGGTTTTACGCGCAAAAGATGGTTTGGTGCAAACCGCACAAGATACAGCCAACCTGCTTCGCCAGCACTTCATCCACATTTTTCTGAGTAAATCATCATTTTCTTCGTTTTTGATACAGCGTCCATCGGTACCATGGTTAAGCATTGTATAGTTCAGGGCAGCCAATGTGATGAAAACGCTGAGCTTATTGCGCAAGCGCAGCACATCTGGCGTGGAAAACGTCAAATCGAAGGCATGGAAGGCAGCGACTCTGAACCTTGCCTAAACATTAGCTCTGTTTTTTCAACGATGTTTTGAGGAAACGTATGTTCCCACCATGTGGAAACATGGAGTAGTCAGTCCTATAATAAAAGTGCTAATCATTGGGAGCCCACACACTACCGGCCAGTCACATTTCCCTCAATTTTAACCAAAGTAATAAAACGTTTACTTTCACAGGTGCGCATGGGATACCTTGAGAGCAACCGTTTCCTAGTGTCACAGCAACACGGATTCCGCCGAACTGGATCCTGCACTACAAAGTTTGCTGCTAACCCGAGCATGATGAAAAGAGTTAGCCCATGCCGAACTAGGTATCAACTTCGTCTACCTGCGCTTCCCGAAAGTGTTCGATCGTTTGAACCACCGCATTCTATTCCACAAGCTTTGAAGCTATGGAATCGGTGACCCCATATTCAGTTGGACCGGAAAGTTTCTCGATCAACGTCAGTTGAATGGGAGAGACCGCAGCTTCAGTTCCGACCCGATGGACGTCTAGTGTGGCGTGCCACAAAGATAGGGACTGGGCCACGTTTATCCTTAACACCCATTAAATCCCTTGCCAGTGTACCGCAGTCGAATTTCTTACTGTGTGCAGATGGTGTCAAAATTTAGCATGATATCTCGACATCGGTTGATCACATGTCACTGCAAGGCGATCTCAACTGGGCTTAAGCGCGGTCATCAGATAACCGGCTTCAATTCAACGTGGCCAAGCATACGCCACCAGCTGATTTATTACTCTCGACTTGTGGACCAGCAGTTACAACGCGCTTCCCAAGAAACCAACTCGGGGTGATCGTGCAGTAAGACCTTGGTTGCTCGAGACAGGCTGAAAAGGCCCAAAAAGTACCAGTCAACATCTTATATTCTTATGCAGGGCTTTTGGCAATTTGAGCCATCAAGCTTTCCATTCAAGCTGAAGACCTGGGTGCGACCTCATGTGGAATAAGCGATTAAGGCCTGGTGTCCCTGGTGCCAGTGCGACGTCGAGGCATTTGACACTGCACAATTTAGAGCGAGCAAACTCATCAGAGGAATGTTTCATCTCGCCAACAATGCAGACTGCAGTCCCTGCGATTGCAAAGAGGCGAATATCAACATCAGCAAGGTGACCTAATCACGCCTTAGTTAATACTGATATACCGAACCCACCCACGTCGTAAACTGTTGCAGCGGAGCCAAAATACCAACTTGAGTGACCATCAGCTCAAACCAGTTATGCATTGCAGTCGGCTGGATTATCAAAGAAACGTTTTCTCCCTCCGTGTGTTTCGTGCCTGCAACGCCCTTCCAACACAGGTTAGCCTTGCCCCTACATTAATACCTTGATCATGCCTGATTTGGTATCTCTATGAATTTTAGAATAAGTTATTTATTTATTTATCGAAACACGAATTGAAAATATACTCTGCAACATGTCTTACTTGATCTAGTCCGTTCTACTTGGAGGACGCAATAATACAAACCTAACCAAGTGCTTGACTGCACCCTCCGCAAAGTGGCGGTGAGGATACATGCAGAAGTGTCAGTGCGCTCCGCCTGGATGCAGCTAAACTGGATTGGCAAACAACATCTGTCAACTGAGGCAACAAACAAGTGCGCGTTGTAGTTTCCTGATTGCTTTCTCATACCTTAGCGTGACGATAACGGCACTTTCTACTGTTTTATATACGCGCAGTGCATTTCCACCACAAACTATGGATATGCAGTCGGGTATTTAAAATGGTAGGCGCTAAAAAACCGGTTACTTATACGAGGATCAATTAAATTTTATTATTCACTCTAACCACCCAACGAAAATTGTAAAGCACATGCGATTTACCTGTGCTAAAGAATGGTTTGTTTAGGTTAACTAATTACCGCGGTCACCCACTGAAACTGTATAAACCACGAACTGATAGAATTAGGATTGTACATCGTTCCTCACATCGAGTTATAGATCGCTGTTATCTGCCTCCAAATCATGTGGTTGTGGACCTACGGTTAAGCATTTTGCGCGTCAGCTCGATGCTCTTGTGTGGCAGAGGCAAACATTACCATTTTCCTAACAGACTCAAAATAACTTTTCAGCTCTTGTTTAATGGCTCAAATCTCTTGATATTTTACTTGCTTAGCTCTTTCCATTCGATCGTCTTGTTTTCTGAGTTTCTTTACTTTTTCTCTACCTCATGTAACTGGCCCAGCAGGGACTGTTAGCGAAGGATACGTGGGCATCGATCGGTTGAACATGGTGAGATGCGGCCTCTGTTTTAGGTCCATCAGCAGTTCAAAGCCTGCCGACACCTTGTTCAACAACCCACTAAAGAGGGAACACTCACGAGATAAGCCTATCGTTCCACTCCAACGTGCACTTGGACTTCGTTAAGAGGCGCTTGTCACGATTGATAGTGGACAGGACAGGAGAGGACAGGTCAGTATCCAGGGACTTAACAAGCTTCCGCTTAGCCAGCTTCCGGTACCATGTACCAGTAAAAGAAGGGGGACCCAGGCACTGCGACATGACCGAGTATGCCTGTTACTATGAGCGTGAAAACTAGAAGCATGTGCAAAATGAATGACACACTTCCATGAAACCGGGACATGAGCGGTAGTCACCAAAGCGAAGGGAACTTCCGGAAACAGAGCTAGCCATGGGTTTTCTAGGCTACGTTTAAATTCCTCTACAGTTTCATACCCCATAGAACCGAAGGTAATCACTGCCAACTAGGCAAAACTTGATTTGTGAAGTATAAATAAATAAATAGATAAATGGTATATTCTCTGTAAAACGAGACACACCTGTAAAGGCATGTTCAAATATGCATTCATGCATAGCTTCTTTGGGATATTAAAACATTTCGTTGTAATGAAAGGAATAAACGAAAAGATGTAGTCCATATGAGCGAGCATAATGTCAGGTTATAGTCAGATCAAGGACCATGATGGCGCTGTGGCGCGCAAAAACTGTTGCGTCAAGATACAAGTGGGGTTTAAATTAGCCATGTAGTGGTCCATGAGCACAGGAGCCCAAAAAAGGTTATGTGCAATCAATGACCATTACGAAGCCGGGATGATCTGTACTGCACTAAAGCATTCTTCATAGTAAAATCAGTTGCACAGGTTGGATGTAGGAGGCTGAGGACTGCGTCAGCGTGAAAGGTGTAGCTGTGACTTTATTATGTGGCGAGTCACATCCGCCACGTTGCAGTGTTGTTAAGCGGACATTTGTGGCTTTTTATAGGGAGAACGCTTGCCAGGCGAAAACCCACCACGTCCTAGAACACTCGTATTTTCCGTTAAACTGTAGTGCTGGTCGGCCATGCATCGTATAGACCGATTTTGCACTCTATTTTGCAGTCGGTTGAAAGCCAAAATTCTTCCTTCGTTGGCCGAATGGCTTAGTAACGATCCGGCAGTAGTCGTTGAAGCCAGTCAATAATGTAAAAGAGTCGCAGAGTCGAATGATATTGATGCAGGTGAGTATACACGTTGTTAATAGAGGCCGGCTTTTTCTATTATATTGTCCGGCTCGCAACGCGTGTCCAGCTATCCATATTGGACTTGTCATAGGGACGGTGAGTGCAGTTGTTTCTTGTGTCTGAATATGTCCATAACAGGAAAAAAGGCTATTCTCCGCAAAGCGGACTAGTAATTCCTTCAAATGTAAGTGTATGTGTCTCCATGGTCAAATGAGAACTCCATGAAAGATCATCGGAAAAGCCGCTTATGCGCGCAATGCTGTCCGAGAAATGACATCCAAAAAGCTCCAGGTGACTGGAGAATCGGAATGTTTGAGGCAGTGAAGGTAATCACGCCAGAATTGTGTCTTCTGTTTTGGAACAGTGCATCCATGTAAATACATTATTCCAGGTGAGTAAATTGTTCTACTGTGAGTACGAGGCGAGCTTAGACCCCGTGGTGGTAACTTCTCCAGCATGGCGGAAAGAGCTCCATTTGGAACAATGTGTGGGTTCTTCATCTCCCGGAGGAAAGATCAAGCATGTAAACCAGCTGACTATTGAGGGTGGGTCGACCAGTCCCAGTGGATAAACCTTCTTGTTTTGGCGGATGTATCTGTGGAAATCTCGGGAGAAAACGGGCAACGGACAAGAGGCAGCCAAACAGAAAGACAGCATTGAATCAAGAAGCACAACAGAGACCGGTGGCGCGCAACGGTGCCCATGATACATTAAAATTTATGTAATTTTGTTTAGTATACATGATTTGCAAGCACGTTCTTTACATCACGTCGCTGGTGTGACTCAGACTACAACTACTAGGTAGAAAGAAGGATCTGCACGCGCAGGGTCAAGAGACGGATATAACAAAGCGTGTTGACAATGTTAAGCAATTAATATGGTTGTTGGAGAGTAACAGGTAAACCGATGATGATGACAGCAGTCCGAATGCGAGCGGAGGTGAAACTAAGGACGACTAGGTTGAGACTGAGTGCGGGAGCAACATAGGTAAATCAACGTTCCAAGAAGAAAAGGAAATTTAAAGAATCAGCTATGAGCGGAAGAATGCGGACGGCAGTGCGAAGAGTAACTCGTGAGAGCAATTAGGAGACGATAGTCAGGAAGAAAAAGGTTAACCACTAAAGTGTGGTGAAGCCAAGGACGCTCTCGTGCGAAGTATGAATAGATCAGTTCTGAAAAATCACCGGTAATATCACGGTAGTCTGGGAGAACTCTGAGAGCCGGAGACCGAACAGACGAGACTTGAATAGTCGACACATCCTTAGGCCTCGTAGTAGTCCCAGAGCATTTCACTGATCATATGATGACAAAGAAGGGCATGGCGCTAAGCGTCGGTCGTCCGATTGAAGGTTAGAGGGTACAGGTTGCTGATGGAAGTGCCTATATTAATAAAGGGTAAACAAGTCTACCCGGCTGTCAATGTAGGCAAGACATAGTTTTGAGTCTACAGAGATTAGATTGGTATATCTTGCTAGTCTGGAAAAGGTCAAAGGAGCATAACGGTCAGATAAAACTAGGTTATTACAGAGCACTGAGAGTTGGCAGTCCGATTAGAGAAGAAATGATAGCAGAGAAAGCCATAAGTAGAGGAGACGGTCCGGATAGAGAGAGGTTTACTTATAAGGTGTGGAAAAGTCCATGGGGTTCGAGAGGTAATGGAGACAGAGCGTTCGGACTTCTCATCAAATGCCGGTAACGTCACAACAGTCTAAATGAATTCGGAGAGCAGGGGACCGATCAGACGAGACTGGCTAGATAAATACTGCTTCAATTTCGTGCAAGGGCACCGCATGGAAACGTCGTCTACGGTTGGTAGCTACAAAAATATGCATAAACTGAGAAAACACATGGTGGAATGGTTTTAAACTAATTTAGTAACTTAGAATAGCTTTAGAAGTTGTGCGCAACGCTTTGATGGTTGCAAGCTTCGTCTTGGTTAAGGTCGACAGCGGTTTCGCTTTGTGCAGGCAAAGGAGGTTGCCATCAGCGTAGCATAAATGTTTGTATGCAGCGCCATGAACAAACGACTAGACGTTTTTGACCTGGCTAAAACTATAACCTTTGGTAATCTTTTAGTTAATTAGCTACTCCTATGTTATTGCCACTAATTTCAAGACGAGGATAGCCCTAACCCCGCCTTCCGATGTTGACCCAGTTGTCGATGGTGAATTGGGGCACCGTGGTTTTGTTTAGGCCCTTATAATGCACTTGCCAAAGCGGTAGTCGAAAGCTGTTCTACCTTCTCAGTCTTGAATGGTACAAACTAGTCATCAGCGACCTTCTACCACAGGGCTGTACGGATTGTATGCTAAATGCTGCCGAGTTAAAGCTATTGAGAGAAATTGCCGAGATCGAGGACGCTGCCCGATTGCAACTGACCATAGACCGACTGCCCAGCTGGTCACCGGAGTGGCGATTGCCCATCAAATACGAAAACTGTTCAGTCCTCCTCATCGGTGTTCAGTACAATTTTGTGCATATCACCTTGTTAGCTTCTTGCTCAGGAGTGGTGCTTAGGAAAAGGACCTCTGTGTACTAGTGTCTCCTGCTCTGCGCACACCCCATGCAAGTTTCAGTAAGGTAACAGTTGTGAACAGGATGTTTTATGCGATAATTAAGTTTCTCGATGGACCCCACTTTTCAGGCCCCACTTTACTTACTACTTACGTTTTGTCATCGAATACTCTTCACCAGTAGTCTATCCACGTATAATGCGGAACATGTTCTCACAGAGTGTTTTAACCGACGAGGGCCAGAATCGATAGCAACGTTGCGGAATTTATCCAGCGACTTTGAACCATGAACAGGTTTTCTTTGTGTTATCCTCGCTATATTGGTAACCAGATTTATACCAGGCGCATGCTACATGGAAAAATGGGAATTAGACGAAGGTTCCTTCCACTCAGAGTCGATGGTTTGACATGGGGTCATTGCTGGAAACTGGTCAGGCCGAGGAAGTTCAGAGTCCATGCAGATGTCACGTTGTCCACCCGGGTGGTGATGGACTGTAATAATTTACCAGGGCAAAACGTCAGCGAGTAAAACGAGGTTGTCTCGTAGGACAGTTGCCTTCCTATCCACTGAGCAAGCAAGGATCGTGTTGCTTTTGCTGCATCCAAGCCGGTCCAAGATGAACATCGTAGCACAAGGAAACCCGTAAGCTCCGCTTCGCACTGGAAGAGAAGTGCTGACATGTGGGCTTCTCCCAACTGCTCTTTGCCACTATGATAAACTCCAGAATAACAGAAATATGAAGTTTAGCTTGTGAGGTAAGGTAAAAGGGCTCTTAGACGTAAGGAACTCGCGTATTGTTGCAACGTACGTACGTGAATTCGCGGCCTAGAATATAAGGCGTTGCGCTAGGTAGTGGTCGGTATTTTTGTTGACGCTATGTGCGCGATTTTGTTCATGGTTACATTGTGGTGGTTCCAGCGGAATTCTCAGATACCTTCATTGCTCTTACGATTAAGACGTTTTACTTTATAATAACTTAGACGACAAACTTTTCATTATCAGCGGAAATGAAAAATGCCCGCTGGACGATTTCATGGAAGTTTTCATGTTATCCTGATGTTGGGCGTGCACCTCATATGCTTACAACGCTGGACCTGCTCGCTGATGTCAACGAAACGGTGATATTACGCTAACCAAATGGGTACTTCCACTTACATATCCTTCTCTTGGATTGCTTGCGTCACAGCTCAGATGGTTTGTTGACCTATTACGTGCCACCGTAGGATCCACTAGTAACTGAAGGCTTAGTCAAAACTCTATTGCTGGTCACCCTTCTCTCTCCTAGCGCGCCGTTATGTGTCGCACGTCCCACTCGCATCAACTCCTCTTGACAGCAGCTATTCATTGTTGACTCCATGTAGCTTACAAGTAGCCACTCACTGACCCTCCAACCTTCACTTTCTTTTGCCATCTGTCTCTCTTCAGCTTCGCTCGCATGTCGATTTCTCCATCGAAACTGTAGGTATCCAATAGTGGACAAAAGTCTTAATACTATGGCTACACCAGCCACTGGTTCACTCTTTCCTAGAGCCACTATCTCTGCTTAGCAGCAGCTAGTCGACGTAGCTTCCATTTAACTCTGTGGATATCCGGAGTTCAGTAGGAGACGCTCCCTTCTTACAATGTTCATTCTCTTGGGTTGCTTGCGTAACAGCTCAGATGGTTTGTTCACCTATTATGTTCCACCGTAGGATCCACTAGTAACTCCCATGCTGGCGATTCATCTCTCTCCTAGCGCGACGTTATCCTACTCTGGTCAACCCTTCTTGGCAATAGCTAGGCATTGTTGGCTCCAAGTAGATTGCAAGGAGCCACTCCTCTACTCTCCAGCCTTCATTTTTTCTGCCGTATGTCTCTCTTAAACATCGCTCGCATGTTGACTTCTTCATCGAAACTGTAGGCATCCAATAGTGGACAAACAACTTAATGATATGGCTGCACCACCTACTGATTCATTTTTTTCTAGAGCCACTATCTCTGCTTAGCAGCAGCTAGCCGCCATAGCTTCTATTTAACTCTGCGGATATCCGGAGCTCCGTAGGAGTCGCTCCTTTCTTACAATGTCCATTCTCTTAGACTGCTTGCGTCACAGCTCAGATGGTTTGTTGACCTATTATCTGCCGCTGTAGGATCCACTAGTAACTGAAGTCTTAGCCCAAACTCTACTGCTAGTCACACTTCTCTCTCCTAACGCGCCGTTATGTGTCGTTCGTCCCACTCGCATCAACTCCTCTTGACAGCAGCTAGTCATTGTTGGCTCCATGTAGCTTACAAGTAGCCACTCCCTGACTCTCCAACCCTCATTTTCTTTTGCCGCCTGTCTCTCTTAAGCTTCGCTCGCATGTTGATATCTTCATCAAAACTGTAGGTATCCAATGGTGGTCAAAAGTCTTAATGCCATGGCTACACCAGCCACTGATTCATTCTTTTCTAGAGCCACTATCTCTGCTTAGCAGCAGCTAGTCGCTATAGCACCCATCTATCTTTGCGGATATCCGGAGCTCGCTCGCTCTTACAACGTTCATTTTCTTGGATTGTTTGCTTCACAGCTCAATGGTTTGTTGACCTATTATGTGCCACCGTAGGATCCACTAATAACTGAAGGCTTAGTCAAAACTCTATTGCTGGTCACTCTTCTCTCTCCCAGCGCGCCGTTATGCGTTGTACGTCCCACTCGCATCAACTCCTCTTGACAGCAGCTAGTCATTATTGACTCCATATAGCCTACAAGTAGCCACTCCCTGACTCTCCAACCTTCATTTTCTTTTGCCGCCTGTCTCGCTTAAGCTTCGCTCGCATTTTGAGCTCTTCATCGAAATTGTAGGTATCCAATAGTGGACAAACTTCTTAATGTTATGGCTACACCAGCCACTGATTCATTCTTTTCCAGAGCCACTATCTCTGCTTAGCAGCATTAGTCACCATAGCCTCTATTAACTCTGCGGATATCCGGAGCTCTGTAGGAGTCGCTCCCTTCTTACAATGTTCATTCTTTTAGATTGCTTGCGTAACAGCTCAGATGGTTTGTTGACCTATTATGTGCCACCGTAGGATCCACTAGTATCTGGAGGCTTAATCCGAACCCCAATGCTGGCCATTCATTTCTCTCCTAGCCCGTAATTATCCGTCCTTCATCTTACTCGCCACAACTTTTCTTGACAATAGCTAGTCATTGTTGGCTCCACGTAGCTTGCAATTGGCCACTTCTTGATTATCCAGCGTTCATTTTCTTCTTCCGTCTGTCTCTCTTAAACCCTGCTCGCCTGTTGACTTCTTCATCGAAAATGTAGGTTCCAATAGTGGACAAACGTCTTAATGCTATGACTGCACCAGCCACTGATTCATTCTTTTCAAGAGCCACTATCTCTGCTTAACAGCAGCTAGTCACCGTAGCTTCCATTTAACTCTGCAAATATCCGGAGCTCTGTAGGAGTCGCTCCTTTCTTACAATGTTCATCCTCTTGGATTGCTTGCGTCACAGCTCAGATGGTTTGTTGACCTATTATGTGCCACCGTAGGATCCACTAGTAACCAAATGCTTAATCCGAACTCCAATGCTGGCGATTTATCTCTCTCCTAGCGCGCCGTTATCCTACTTTGGTCAACTCTTCTTGGCAATAGCTAGTCATTGTTGGCTCCATGTAGCTTACAAGTAGCCACTCCCTGACTCTCCAAGCTTCATTTTCTTTTGCCGTCTGTCTCTTTTATGCTTCGCTCGCATGTTGATTCCTCCGTCGAAACTGTAGGTATCCAGTATTGGGCAAACGTCTTAATGACATGGCTACATTAGCCACTGGTTCACTCTTCTCCAGAGCCAATATCTTTGCTTAGCAGCAGTTAGTCGCCATAGCCTCCATTTAACTCTGCGGACATCCGAAGCTCTGTAGGAGTCGCTCCCTTCTTACAATGTTCATTCTCTTGGATTGTTTGCATCACAGCTCAGATGGTTTGTCGACTAATTATGTGGCACCGTAGGATCCACTGGTAACTGAAGGCTTAGTCTAAGCTTTATTGATGGTCACGCTTCTCTCTCCTAGCGCGCCGTTATACGTCGTTCGTCCTACTCGCATCAACTTCACTTGACAGCAGCTATTCATTGTTGCCTCCATGTAGATTACAAGGAGGCACCCACTGACTCTCCAACCTTCATTCTCTTCTGCCGTCTGCTTCTTAAAGCTTCGCTCGCATGCCGATTTCTTCATTGAAACTGTAGGGATCCAGTATTGGTCAAACTTCTTAATGTCATGGCTACAGCAGCCACTGATTCATTCTTTTCTAGAGCCACTATCTCTGCTTAGCAGCAGCTAGTCGCTATAGCACCCATCTATCTTTGCGGATATCCGGAGCTCGCTCGCTCTTACAACGTTCATTATCTTGGATTGTTTGCGTCGCAGCTTAGCTGCTCTATTGACCTATCACTTACCTTCACTGGCCTGCTGATACACCCATCGACCCTATAGGCATACACTAGTGACAAAGCGTCTGATTTGAATAGCTGCATCTGGCGACTGAGTCACTCCTAGCGCCACCATCTGTCGGTCGTCATAAATTCGGCGTCTCTCTTCAGAATTAGCTAATGGCCATTGGCCCCATGCATATGCGATGATCCAGTGCTTGTTAGTAGCCACCCCGTATCTCAATAACCATTACTCCTTTCGAATATCTGCATCCAGTCCCTCCGCTGCCCTGCCACCAATTGATCTTTAAGACTCTCTCGCAGCAACCTATTTCCGCTTATTATGCCCCCCTCTCGGATTACACTAACTACGTGCGGTTCATGCACCTGACAATCACTACCAACATTCTAACTCTCTTTGCTCTATCCCCACGCAACTATCGACTCATATCAAACGGATACTCGTACTTCACTTACTGGTGCAACGCTCTTGTCTCTACGCAGGTGATAGCAATCCACCTATACGGCTAATGATTCTATAGGATACTCAAAAGACATTTTCAGCATAATTATTGTTGCACAGTGTACATGCTTTTGTCTCAAGCCCAAATGTTATAACACAAGACATTAACAATGTTCAACTCCATGCCTGTTCTTGCGGTCTTCTCTCGGTTGTCCCTCACTTTCCCTTTTCTCTGAGGTCCGGGACATCTTGGAGATCTGGGATTGGACTGAGGAACAGTTTTGGCCCAAGACGAACGTAACAATCCACAAGGACGGACATGGAGGATGGTAAAACTCCGCAAGGACCGACCTACAATCACCATAACCCTTGTCCAGTATGGAGAACTGGACATATCCTCATACTCCCATACATTATACATCTGAAAAATCTGGACAATGGAAAAATTCAACCTTTTGCTCACCTGGACATACAACAAGAAGAAAAATCGTGATGTTCCTCTCCTCCACCGACCTCAAAAATCATGGCGACCCAGCTCAAAATACCCGTCCAACTAACAGAGGAAATTAGAAGCCATTACCCCGCGAAAAACCGAAGGTGAAACCAGTCGTCAAGCGGCTTTGCCATTTCAACATTAATGTTCAAAATGCTTTACGGCAGTGTTGCAGGACGTGGTGGGTTTTCGCCTGGCAAGCGTTCTCCCTATAAAAAGCCACAAATATCTGTTTAACAACACTGCGACGTGGCGGATGTGACTCGCCACTGAATAAAGTCACAGCCCACAACTTCCTACCGGCAAGTCGACTAGATTCACATATTAACTCTTCCCGACACCGTTTCAACTACACACGATTGAACCCGATGTATCATCGTGATACACAACAGTTTTTAAACCCTGATCATGCCTAAGTTGGTGCGTCTTTATGAATCTGAGAATAAACTATCTATTTATTTATATTATCATGGACATACGACCAATTTTCTACTGTTACTCTCACAGTTGCCATAAAATGTTTGTACAGTTGTACATATCTGATCATGCCTCCACGGGCGTGCCTCGCATAGTCGAGAATAAATTATTTATTTATTTTATTTATTTAATAATGCTGTGTGCATGAATACCGTAAAGGTCGCACTAGTCGTGGGTAAGTATCGTGATATTTCAGTAGTAGATATCGGTAAATATTCCAAGTTTGTGCCAGGCAAGCTTACCCTCCCAGCAGTCTAAAAAGCGTTTTCCACCTTCCATAGCCATCAAATTTGTTTGCATATCATGCTTATTTGTCAGTAAACGTAGGTTATCACCAGAGGAGGAAAAGGAGATTTTAAGTAAACACGGGTGAGAAGGGAACATGCTTCGTTAGTGTCAGGTACATCTCAAACTACCTGAAGTGCTGCACTGCACAAAGGATAAAAAATAAATTTCCTATTCTCAGCAAGACGTGGCATTCCTGCATGAGCAGCATCATGTTGATATAAGGGGCATGGACCGGTAAACGGAAATAACGGTACAAGTTCATGAGTGACATATGTATCTCCTCATAGGTCCGGAGGAATTTACCTATGTATAAATGTGTTGCTGTGTAGTTACCATTGTAACTGTGCTGCCCGGTTTGTGATTGTTTTCGGTCTAGTCGTCCGCATGATAATGCTTGAAAGGAAATCTTTGCATTAGATGACTGACGTCCTCAGGTTGGGTAGGATCTTCGGGATAATTTAGGGACGGAAACCTTAGTAAGTGGCAGGGTACCTTCGCTAGGACACAACGGTATTAATCTGATACTTTTGGCTATTCTTAGGGAGAATACCGGCCAGGTGCAAAGCAACCACCTCTTGGGAAAATGCCATGGACAGATTCGCAGAAACGAATAACTTGCTTCACCTAGCTGGCATGACGAGGAGGTTGATAGTCGAGCTAGGACAGTTATGTGATAGCATAACTTGGTGGCCAACTGCACCATTTAACACAAAATAACCAAAGGTTTTGCAGTGATTAGGACCCCGTTGCTATGCAACAAAGACTGATTAGGCCCACTCAATGCGATAACTGACTCAGGTCGGAAGTGAGCTAGTTTCAGTCCAGGCGAACCGCAGTTCGGAGGCTAGACAAAGAAGTCTATGCATACCGAAACGGCATTTGTATCAAACACAAAGTTAGCTGGACTGTATCAATCCTGTATTACGTATTCACTCTGGGGAGCTACATGGCTGAAAGAGTAGCGCCTAAAACATACGTTCAAAGTGGGGCCGGCAGTTAGGAACAGCGCGCTGCAGCTGTTTGTGTTCATCTGACGGCTTGTTTCATGAATCAAACCAAGCTAGGAAAAAGCAATTAGAAAATTCTCACATGTGACATCACAAAGCCTGGTCGAATGCGGGTGCAAGCCACGTACACCCTGTTAGTGATATAAGATTGAGCGTGGAAGCTACAGCAGCGATCGTGTTTGTGAATTTTCTGATGCGCCCTGCACCAGTACGTCAGGCGATAAGAATACGTTATGCGTAGCAACTTACACAAGAGTGGCAACTAGTCCTCCACCCATCCATGCGCATGAAGCACGATGATCCTTGGAGCCAGTTAAAAATAAAGCCTGTCAGTTGGCCACGATAAGGTAGGGTGGTGAGCGTAACGTTTCGTGAGTCCCGCCAACCGTGATGACAGGGGCCACTCTGGCACACGGTTAGTGTTCGTGCAAATGTAATGAAAGATTAAATAGTGTATGTCATGCTGACAGCTGCAGCTGTAGGATAGAATATGGGTTTGCTTGCTGTCAATCTAGCAGCGTTTCCAACGGTGAATTGCCTGCTTATATATCAGATGTTAGCTAAGGGATATGAGGCCAAGATTTGGTAACATGGAATGCCATGGGTTAGTTTATGAAAATTATGGCTGTTATAGTGGTCACGTTTCAATTAATAAGAGCAGACACATCGGAGTTAAACATGGCAGCGTTTACCAGGCCAGTAAGTAAGCAAAATTAAATCATCAGGGGGTGATACCTAGCACGCCTCAGTAATGAATGCCAACCGCGGTAAACCTAATGCGGCGGCGCTTAATAAAATAAAGTTAGTCCATTCAAATTATAAACTCTATTTGAACGACGTTTGCCTCTAGTCGCAATAATCACCAACTTAGAAGAAAGTTGGTTATCCAAAGCCCGTGTCTCAAACTGTTACCGCCAGTGGAGAGCTGACTATTTAGGTAGAATGCTTTGAGTAGTATCAAGGTACCAACAATACGTTCGATTATCGGTGCCTTCGCAGTTTGGCTCACCTCTGGTGGGAACACCGCGTGAGTAACGAGCGTGTTCGAAGCCTTGTTTACGGCACAGAAAAAGGAGCTAAACCACTCAGCACCGTCATTTCACGCCCTAGGCTCCGAGGGCTGGGCCACGTGTTGCGCATGCCATCCCATCGACTTCCGCAACGTGCGTTGTTTGCTCACCGAGGGTGTGGATGTAAGAAGAGGGGAGGTGATCAAGCGATAACTTGGTCCAAAGGAATGAAGACCCTCACTCCGGAGCTGGCCTCGTTTGGAGCGTCACGGTTCCATGGTTGGGGTCCGAAAGACGTTGAACACTTTTGGCTGGATACACTTGTTGATATAGTAAGGAGCCGACCTCAGTGGCGTTCAAGCTGTAAGATTCTTGGTCCCTCCCCATCGCTTTTAGCTTCCTCTCCATCTATGATCTCATTTCGTACGGTAAAACATAATAAATTTTTTCTTTTTGCCTAGTAGCTGGCTGGAAGCTTACCGGAACGATGCCTATCCGTTGCTGGTAGCCCAGCCGGCATGCAACTGTTGTATCTATTTTTCCTTTGTGTATTGTATTATATGTATGTAGGTATGTAATTCCTTCATGTATTGCGGCACAATAGCGGAGGTGTTTTCCCAACTCTAGCTGACATGTATAAGGATAAAGATGATGATGGAGGTACCAAAAGGCAGAGCTTAAAGAGATGAAAAGCTATAAGAAAAAGTAGCAGACAGGCATTATGAAAATCCAGATGCTTTTCTTTAACCGACTTTGCTATCACAACGTTCACTTTGCCAGATGCCATATCTTTCGAATGAAAGCGAAGCAGGCTCCTGTCACAGGGCTAACTGGACATCCCGAACTTTCTAACTACCACTTTGCTCTACCCTGGCCAACTATATATGAGTTTTTGTTTTACCTGGCCCCCAAGCCTGCCATGAGTTATGCGTAGTGGTAAGCAAATAACCAGACCACGTAGGGGATAATTGGTAGGCTAACCCACGTGAATTTTCGCCATTAATAGTCGCCATTGTGTTCATCTTATCCGGATAATTCTATCCAACCCACGGACACCAATCTCCTACTAGCATTTTGATGACGATATCAAACATTGAAGATTGGAGCAGCACAACTACAGCACAAAATAAACAGCTACATACACATGCACACACAATGACATACCTACATACCTCATACACAAACTTCTATGGCAAATATATAGGCTTTTTGCACATTCTTGACCATGCATTGTTATGTCAAAACTATCATGCCTGCAAAGGCGTGCCTCACCTGGTTGAGAATAAAGATTTTTTTATTACCGCAGTCACAACCAGGAAGTTTCGGCCGTACTAGTCGCACGGAGCTTACAGGTGCTAAGACTAGAAACCTGAATACAAAGTGTATTTAGCTGTTGCTGCTTGGTTCCTGACGCGTTTCGGTTCCTATACTGCCACCTTTGTGCGGAGGTTGCAAGGAACAACCGGTATCTACACCCCTCCGACTTCACTTCTTCAACAGCCATTTCGTTAATGTTCAACATGCTCAACGAATAGTAAAGTCTATGCCACTGACTGGCTTGTTCGCGAATCCGTAGGTGGTCCAATTAGGCAAAATTTATTCCTTCTACCTTATTTACACCATTCCTTAGGCAGCAGTTTTATCTTGTAACACTTTCGAAATCCTTAGGACACTGGGTCCGTGAAAAATTTATTAGGCTTATGGTCTTCGAGATACGCCTTGTAAAGGCATTCCACCAGGCCTAAACGTTGTATAATATGTTAGTGCGTATGGTTGCTGTTGCTACACATAATGCACCTAACGTAGCAGTAGATTTATCCAAAACACCTGCTAAATAGCAACTTCAGAGTACTTCTGTGTAACCTCGTAAATGACAGTTGCTAGCTGCCCATACTTTATTCATTTTTATTAAGCCTGAGTACAAGCTTCTTTACTCCGCCGTTCCCAACTATAGTCGATATGCATATCGAAAACGTATATATATACGTATGTTCCATCTGGTGCATAAAACTACTACCATATTGGTCAATGGTCCAAGAATCCAGGCATTTTGCCTACCACTTATCCCGCCTTGGCCCAATAAGCTTATTTATATCTGAGTATTGCGTGTTCCGATCACTATTGGAAAGGCCAGTAGACAGGCATTATGAAACCCAGATGCTCCGCTGCAACCGCGTTTGCTAGTAAAACATTCGCGTTTCCAGATTCCACTTCCATGACACGAAAGCTAACCAACGACCAAGAAGCCCTTATCACAGTGGCTAGCTGGATATCCAAAAGTCTTACTATCACCGTTTCTTGGCTGTCCGTGCATAATTTTATCTTTTACCAGCCTCCGAAGCCTACCATGCGTGGTGCATAATGTGGGTACGCTCTTAAATACCACCTATTACTACGCTCTTGCGCTTGGTTTACCTTACTATCCTTTGCTAAGGGTGCTAGAACTGCGCACCTTAGAAAAGCCGTCAAGGTAACAGTTGATGCGACATTTCAGCTCTAGGTAACCTTGCCACCTGGACGAACACGGCAGGTAGGAGCTTCTGAACTAATAAATAGAGAATAAGCCTAAAGTTTTGCAGCGATGCACAGTAGTGTGTATCCAATAGTGCCGCGAAAAATAATCCTCCATGATCCAGCAAACTCAACCCCAAAAGGAGGAGTTGTAAATTTCCTGCCTATACAGACCCAACTGAACTTCGCGCTCCGAAGCGGTTAGCAAAAGTGTCGGATACTCATTGCCTTAGTATTAATAACAGGCTTCTCTAGCTCCGTGGGGTTGGCGCCAGAGCCTTATGGATATAGTAGCTAGTCTCTAAGAAATAACCCGATGTTTATCAAAGAAATATGTCTTTTAAAGGCCTAAATATCTTAAACAATCCTTAAGGTTTCCTTATTATCTTGGCTCTACAAGCTTGTTGTGACCTACGCGACCGCTTAGAGGCATAAAATGCTAATGAACTCTAGATTCAGGATGGTTAATGTGACACGGTATCCACTGAAAGTGGTAAACTAAGACCTTTTGACGGCGGGTTAACTGTTGGTTGTCCCGAAGCTCTTACCTTTTTAAAGTGCATTGCTGGATTCCTTGCGTTTTTGCGAAACATTGTCGCTCATTTGCCTTTAGTTGCTATATAGGCCCGAAAAGGTTGCTTTAAGGCCACGTAGTCGTACCGAATTACCGCGTAAACTTTCGGACTAAATAGAGCATTTCTAGATAGGCATGCCTAAGCAGAACGTATGCTGCTTCGCAGCACTTCACAAGAGTTTTTGTTTTCTGATATCTGTTTGCAAAGCAGGAAGCCATTTTTAGTAAAATAAGATAGTGTTGCTATTCGTATATTGCCATTTAATCGCGGACACCTTGTTGACTATTGTATGTGTCGCGTTACTTTTAAATATGCTGTAGGCAGCGGCTAAAACTTCTTCTAAATAGCCTACTTTTGTACCACTTTACACAATATTTTCGCTTTGGAGTAGGTTTTTCTGTGGTTTACTTAGTTTGAATTGGCGCTGGAGAGCAACTTAGCACAAGAAATTTTGGTTACAGATTTTGTTAATTGGTATTTTTCCAGTTAAGCACGGCGTTTTAGCATGTCTCCTATGTAGCCCGCTTTACTTTGCTTTACATTTGTATAAATTATCCTTTTAGTTTTTCTTGTGGTTGTTAATTCCTCCGCTCTCATTTTCTTCCATGTGAGTACTAGTACATGCGACTACTGAGCGTGCCGAACTAGTCCAAACAAGTTATAGAGTGCATGGTGAACTGGAGCATGCTTCCAAAGGAAATTTGCACAATTACGGCTCTGCTCAACGTTTCGCCCCTAATAAATAAATAAATAAAGGTATATTTCTAGACAAGCGCTAGATTCTGTTCCTGCGTAGGATCAGATTAAATTGTACGTAACATCCATGCTAATGCATGGAGAAGAAATATCGTTAACAACTGCTTTTGATCGTGTTTATCTTTCCGAACAGTAAAGCAGGGATAAATACAAACGTTTCGTAGGCCTGGACATTTTTGAAGGCAGTAGTTTGGGTCTCAGTAGCTTATGTACGAATTCTGTGCTTTTCACCGGCTACCGCTGCCAAACCTTGAGGTGCCTGATTCCATTAGTGAACGATCAATTAGAGGAAATTTGATCCATTTTCTTTGGTCACATCACCGCATTTCGAGCATCCATTAGTAGCGGGTTCATGGAAAGGAATAAGCAAGCCAAAATTAGATCGTGAAAGTGGAGAGTGGAAACAAAGGAAATAACAGTAGTGGCTAACAATTTAGCCTTTCGTAGAAAAGTGCGACTGAAAGAACCGGCCCACTTAGCTAGAAAATACACTAATATTGGAAAATGGTGCCAAAAATAGCCCAGAAACAGCATAACAGAACCGCAAACCTGGCGCGAATTTTAAAGTGTAAATCTCCAAACAAGCGGAATCAACGCCGTTTTGGAGCCGAAATGTTGACTAAAACGGGACAACAATGGGCGGTCTAGGACAAACCCTAGGCGCTGGTTACGACAAAGGTAAAATAATTAAGCTAGGTGCAGTGGTTATGGGGATATTTGCATTTTTAGCGGTCGGCGACTGATAGTGCCATTTTCGAGCCTCCGCTAAATTCACGTTCTGCTTTGGAAGCAAATACAGAAAAGAGAAAGAAATAACACAAAAACGGCTAGGCGTAATAAGTTCCGAATATGGAGTAGTAACTGGGAATGCCTAAGATAACGTGTAATTCGCTGCAGTAGCGAAGTATGACGCAGTGGGCCGAAAAGCATACTTTCTCAGCAAACGTAGTAAAAGTTGGAAAATCAGACGGAAAGGTTTTAGGGAAATGCTAGGTAGGCTGTAAGAATTATTATATAGGTAGAACAGCACAGGATATGGTGTAGCTAACCCACAGCCAGAATGCGAAATAAATAAATAAATAAATCTTTTATTCTCAACAACGTGAGGCACGACTTGACAGGCATGATCATTTTGACATAACGATGCATGATCAAGAATGTGCAAAAATTCGGTATGTTTGCCATAGCAGTTTGTGTTTGTGTAGGGGGTTTGTATGTGTGTCATTGTGTGTGTATGTGTCTGTCGCTGTGTATTTTGTGCTTGTAGTTGTGCTGTTCCAATCTTCCCTGTTTGACATCGTCATCAATATGCTAGTAGGAGATTGGTGTCCGTAGGTTGGATGGAATTATCCGGATATCCACGGGGCAGTGACTTTATTTTGTGGCCAGTCACGACCGCCACGTCACAGTGTTGTTAAGCAGATATCGGTGGCAACCTGCTTTGCCTGCACAAGGCGAAACCGCTGTCAACCTTAACCAAGACGAAGCTTTCAACCATCAAAGCGTTGCTTACAACTTCTAAAACTTTTCTAAGTTGTTAAATCAGTTTAACACCATTCCACCACGTGTTTTCTCAGTTTATGCATATTTTTGTAGCTACCAACCGTAGACGAAGTTTCCATGCGGTGCCCTTGCACGAAATTGAAGTAGTATTTTTCTAGCCTGAAGTTAAGAGCCGATTCCTTCACAAATCAATTTTTGCCTAGTTGGCAGTGATTACCTTCGGTTCTATGGGGTATGAAACTGTAGAGGAATTTAAACGTAGCCTAGAAAACCCATGGCTAGCTCTGTTTCCGGAAGTTCCCTTCGCTTTGGTGACTACCGCTCATGTCCCGGTTTCATGGAAGTGTGTCATTCATCTTGCATATGCTTCTAGTTTCACGCTCATAGTAACAGGCATACTCGGTCATGTCGCAGTGCCTGGGTCCCCCTTCTTTTACTGGTACATGATACCGGAAGCTGGCTAAGCGGAAGCTTGTTAAGTCCCTGGATACTGACTTGTCCTCTCCTGTCCTGTCCACTATCAATCGTGACAAGCGCCTCTTAACGAAGTCCAAGTGCACGTTGGAGTGGAACGATAGGCTTATCTCGTGAGTGTTCCCTCTTTAGTGGGTTGTTGAACAAGGTGTCGGCAGGCTTTGAACTACTGATGGACCTAAAACAGAGGCCGCATCTCACCATGTTCAACCGATCGATGCCCACGTATCCTTCGCTAACAGTCCCTGCTGGGCCAGTTACATGAGGTAGAGAAAAAGTAAAGGAACTCAGAAATCAAGAAGATCAAATGGAAAGAGCTAAGCAAGTAAAATATCAAGAGATTTGAGCCATTAAACAAGAGCTGAAAAGTTATTTTGAGTCTGTTAGGAAAATGGTAATGTTTGCCTCTGCCACACAAGAGCATCGAGCTGACGCGCAAAATGCTTAACCGTAGGTCCACAACCACATGATTTGGAGGCAGATAACAGCGATCTATAACTCGATGTGAGGAACGATGTACAATCCTAATTCTATCAGTTCGTGGTTTATACAGTTTCAGTGGGTGACCGCGGTAATTACGTACCTTTCATTGAACATTTCTTTTGCGCGTTTATGATAGGTTTTAAACCTTTATCTATGTCATCATACCAATAAACGCGGTGGACGAATGGTAATTATATTTATGGTGATATGCAGTGTTTCTTTTACTATGTTCCTTGCCATGCACCGCTTATCTTTGCAGAACACTTAGACATATCTACCCGACTACTATTAATTTCCTCTCCTTATCTGACACTGAATGAAACAAGCCAGCGTTTACACGAGCCTTGCGACATATGAACTTAGTAATCTTTCATCGATGAACTACAGATGTTTTAGTATCTGTATGTAGCTTAGCCACGATCGTTATTATATGCCGTGGCTAAGCCTTTTCAGTTGGCTTTATGAAGAATTTGTGTCAAATGAGAAACATCTTTTATCATCGTAAATATATTAGCCGGCCATTTATCAAGTTTGCTGAAATGCGGTTGATGTTGCCTACGCATAGTAAGATTAGTTGCTACGTCTTAACCGTCTATGGGTTCTGTACTTCTCCTTTTTTATACTATGTTTTTCCATTTATTTATATAAGCAAATAAGAAGAAGCGAGATGGCAATTTATTCGCCTTAGCCTGTAAACGTTGCATATAGGATGAGCTGGAGGCAAATGTTGGCCGCTCAGTTGGTTCTGTTTTTGGTCTGTATGTTGGCTGAGGTAGGCAGTTTGCTTGCAAAACTTCCGTTTCCTGGAGTGGTGACAAAATATTTGGTACAAACATGTTGCTGAGTTTAAATCTAGATCTACCTTTCAGGTTCAAGCGCATGGTAACACAAGGCAGCTTCTCTGTTTTAGCTAATGCAAGAAGCGTAAGTTCAGGATAATGCACTACTGCCGAATGGGCGGAAGGTTTAGTTGACCACAAATTTGTTGTTGGTATAATGATTGCGGCTGTGGAGCCAGCGGCTTTATGAGCCGCAGCTAGAAGTCTCCCAAACATATGCGGTCCTCACTTCGCAAGTTGCGGTACATAAATATGCAGTATGTAAGCTGCGGACGTGTTTGACGTCTGTAACTTTCCAGCCGTTTGTCGGCTTTGCTCGGGTGGTGGCCTAGGGGGTAGGCTAGGTTCAGTGTTATTGCCACTTGAAAGTGTGCTTGCTCGGAAAGGTTGACGAGCCTGGAGTACTGCGAGCCCAGATCTTTCGCTAGCGTATTGTGCTGGCTGGAAATTCACTATAAGGTGGGACAATATTAGGTATAAGTCACTTGTGGTCATAAGTGTCATTAGACAGCAATATCACCTGGCACCTCAGGGCACATGCTTCTAGCGTTTTTAGACGATAATATATTTCTTCAATCGCTGTTGGTACAACCTCCTGGGAAAGCATGCAGGCGACTTTTACCTCGTCGGCGAAAAGAGAAGTGCGCCGTGCATCAAATCATTGCAGAAGCCATTCGCGTAAATAAACTACGACTTTGGACCTAACATGGTGCCAGGTATGCCGCCAATACTGACAGCTAAGGGAAGTAATTGGACTCGGGCTATCATCAATGTTTGCTTTCGTCCGGTTAGATAAGAACCTTGGTAAGCTGTTAGTGGACTTCCTAATCCATTATAGCTCAGTAACTTGGGGTATACTCCAAGGGGTACGCTAGGAGCTTTGTTGCAAGTGACTAGATCAGTTTGTACAAGAGTTCCATGCTCGCACACAGGTAGCTCGAATATTAGGCTTAGTTAACGACGGACTTTTAGGCAGCACCAGCCATGGTAAGCGAAAAATGGATCTATATGAGCAGGACTTTAATAATAAATAAACAATAACGGTATATTTCTGGACTTCTACCAAAGACTGTGTACGCGAGGGATGAGAGCAATATCTACACAACGCTCATACTCCTGCATTTAGAGTGAGAGCAAGTCAATAAATACCTTTTTCTCAAGCGTGCCGTAGCACGCAACGTAAAGCATGAGCAAAATTTACAGCAGTGCTGGCTCACTGCAGGTGCGTATATTTGCATGCAGTGGGTGCTGGGTGCGGCACAGGAAGTTGCGGTGACGCACAACGGTTTTGGGGATGTGACGAAAGTCTACGGTTATGTATGTATCATTAATGACCGTAGTAAAGGTGTAAAGGTGGTGAATAAAACGGTGGACAAGGAATTGACTATGTAATGTACGTGAATATGTACCACGTGAATATATAAATATAAATATAGGTATATTTCTAGACAAGCGCTAGATGCTGTTCCTGCGTGGGATCAGATCAAATTGTACATGATGAACTTGCCAGTGTAAATTTGGCCTGTGACTTTATTCGGAGGCAAGTCACATCCACCACTTCACAAAGTTAGTAAGCGGACCCTTATGGTCTTCATAAAGTGAGGGTTTGCCAGCCAAAACCCAACGCTTTCTAGAACGCTGCCGGCTCTAATGTACAAACAACAATGCCTCTGAATGAATGATAGTTCTCCCGGGTATACACGGGCGTCTAGATCCCAGATTTTTTCCACTGGCTGACAGCATGGCATAGTCAGCATCCTTTAATAATCGTTGAAACCGGTCAAATGTGGCGTATGGTGTGTGAAGGAACCCTTCTGACTGACGGTATCATTCATCCAATTGTTCGGACCACCGGAAGGGTTTTCTAGTGGCCAAGCCGACAAGCGCAACAACTGTCCTGTTTGAGTATGTGGAGGCAAACTTGAGTCGCTAAGGCCGCTTGTTAGAAAATTCAGCTGGCTAGTGCTTGCCAGGTTAGTTCAAACAGCTCTTAGCGACAAGGCTTGAGTAATGGGATAAGGTAGCTACTACGGACGAAACCGGTATCTATACACTGCCGAGGAAGTCAAAAAGATCTTACCACACTGGAACGCAACCAGTTGTTTGAAGTTTACTTGATCTTACACGGTTTACGTTGGTAGTTATTAGAGAAATTTTTTATACGAAATACTGTTCGAATCTGGTTATGATGAAGGATATACGTGTGGCAGAATTTCGGGGTGAATAAGCGAGGACCATGTGCTGGTTGTTTAGGGCGGCCAAGCATACGTACGCAAATGACGGTTAAGTGGGATAGAAAACGAAACCATCGTGGCGTACCGCACAGAAGCTGAGTAGCTCCAGTGTCCTGCGATGGAGCGAAGAAATACTCAATAAACTCTACTGTTTTCAAGGAGCAGAGACAGGAAGATATAGTGGAAGCTAAACAAAAAAGAGTACAGAAGAAATAGGATAATGAGCTAGCAGTCGCAATGTGCAAAGGCGTTACAGCTGTGTTAGCAGCGCATACCCATTAAGAAGACAAAAGTTGGAGAGAAAAGGTATCTCTTCTATAAGGCTCTAGGTTAATGCAGAGGCGCAAGAAGCCTAAATCACGTCGCTGTGGGAAAGCAACAGGTCAGTAGAGAAGGAAAGCGTTGTATATTGCTGCTACTAAAGAGAGAAATGGGGACCAGCCTTGCCTTAGTTATCAAGTCTTCCAGTCATTAGTAGATACAAGCGGTGTCGCCGAATAAGTCAACCTTCCAGCTAAGGTAAGCCATGCAAACCATCCAAGAACTAAAAGGTTTGAGAGCCAGTAAGTGACCCCTGGTAGTATCGGACTAAGTGCAGAGATGCGAGGATACCACGTGGACTCCTTGTAGCTAAATGGGCCTACAGCACGTGAGACAAACAAAAGCTTATGGGGCTGGTAGAGAGCAACGTTGGTCAGCACTGCCACAGTGAGTACGTCTTCTGGTCACTAGTGGATACCTACAAGTTCACATAGTATGCCAAAAACGAGCGAAGAGGTGTGTTTCATGCATACCTTCAGGCAAGAATATACGATACAGACGAATAACTGCTGGCGGGCTACGTAGAAAAGCATAGCAGCAGGGCGCCTGTGTCCAGTTATTGTAGGTAGAAGGGGGGATAGCGGCAAATATACGAAAAGCGTGCAGCAGTTCATCTTGGCTTGCAGGTTTACAAAAAGTAACTTAAACAGGAAAGAGGGCAAATTTTCTTGCCTTAGCACAATTGTGTACCTATATGTAATAGTTGTCCAGTCTCTTTCCCTCAGCTAATGCTGCCATACATTAATAAACAAACAAATGTTATATTTATTGAAAGAGCGGGCCATGAATGTGCACGTCTTCGCTCAATAAAAAGGTAGACGTACCAGTAAACAAGTTGATATAAGTATAATGTTTATAACTTAGACATGACGTTAAAGTAACTTTACCCCACTTTGAACGACGTATTTCGTTATGGTTGGCTGACGGATGAGGTGGCGTAAACATTACAGGATATGAATTCAACTAAAGTATTATATGAACTCAAGATGTCATCAAACGCGAGGTTGCTTGGTATGTCAACGTCAAGATCCCACGTTCCATTTCTGCTTTTCGCCGAACTGTTTGTTCGGAATTAGATACTTTGTTCCGGGAACGGATCCACCCATCGAACAAGAAATTGCAGTTTCTCCATGGCTTGCTTTAATCCAAAGGTCGAACCCATGGATTGCCTAGTAAAAATGCAACTCGAACCCACGAAACTTTAGAAGCCCTCGGACGAGTCCCGTTCGGCTGTAGGTTATTGGTTGGAATCCGAGTTATAAATAAATAAAATACATAAAATGAAATTTTTATTCGCCACTTTGCGAGGCACGCCCATAGATGCATGATCAGGTATGTGCAGCTGTACAGAGATTTTATGGCAACTATAACAGTGACAGTAGAAAATTGTTCAAATGTCCATGATTGGAACTGTACAGTGGTAGGAATGCGATACAATAATTTGGCTGTCGTGAGATGGGAACCCGTTTGTTAGGACACAAGCGTCTCGATATATATTGCCGTCATACGTCAGGTAATACTAGACTGCGAATCCTGAATGATCCTTTGAAAGATAACTGAAGAGCCCGCTGGAGAGAGGTATGACAATATAGTGAGTTCCCGCATAAGTACCGCAAAGGTCAACGGTGATATCGTGGAAAGTAAAGAGACGACAGTATATGCGTGAAATGGCATTAAGAAGAGACAACGCGCTATGCAGTTGTAGAAGTTCCAGTGTAACGAACCTAGCTAGAAAGGTGACGCTAGTTGACTTGACAGTGTAAAGTTATGGGCTGTGAATTTATTCATTGGCGAGTCACATTCGCCACGTTGCACTGTCGTTAAACGGACATTTGTGGCGTGTTATAGGGAGTACACTTGCCAGGCAAACACCCACCACGTCCTGTAACCCTGCCGCCGATCCATTGAATGGCAAGTTGTAAGTGGCTTTGTTTCTTGCTGAACGTTTGTTTGTTAGGTTATTCGCCGTCAACTTGCCTCCCATTTATCTGTCAGCTGCTGCGGTAGGCTAGTGTCTATTGAGTGCCTGGGTCCTGTCCTGTTTTGAACGGATATCTGTGCCCGATTGGTAGGTTAGGAACTAAACATTCCTTTTGTATGTCATGTGTTGATCATCTGCAGAACCATGTGAAGTCTCCGAGGGATATACATTGAAATATATTGAATTGTTGTTGACATGGTTCCGAAAAGAGAATCGCAGATCCCCGGGGTATGTAGTAAAACTGATTAGAAATATAGGAAACCGTGGTCAATTGAGCGGTCAAATCGGATTGAAGAGCCCAGAATGACCAATTGTTCGGGCTTTGTGTCGGCAGGGGAATGTGCCTTCCGAAGTCAAAAGGAGGGCTCCACGCAAGAAGCATATAAAAGAGATAGTGTTAGGCAAACTGAACCCCATGGTTTAAGCCACGCGAAAATTGTATCCGTGCAAGTTAACGAAGGATTTGTCTGGTTAGTATGTTGTATAGCGGTTGATAATCTTCCGCTCATGTCCAGGTAAGGGAACTGTTGTCGCAAATATGGAAAATTCCTTGCGTGCATGTCGCCGTACCTGTGACAAACTCGGGAAAAAGGCAACGAACATAGACAGCCACACAGAGAGACGAAAGGAATGCACTTGGAAAGCAGTCGATCAATTGCGAGGATGACTAAACTATTGTATTCCTCTACATGTACTTGTTATTTAAATATGGCATATACACGTGTATCATAAGTGGCGAAATACGACGAGAAACGAGCAGAACACGGATTAGTAGAGAATTAAAGATTGTTCCAACTTAGAAATGAAGGTCAAGCAAAGACAGTTTGTGGGGTACTAATGCGCATATGCCAAACTTGTGGGCACCCGAGAGAGGAGGACGAGGTGAGCAGCTTAAGGGAAAGAATATCAATCAGAAGAAGCGACAGGGACGCGTTGCCTCAGTACTAAATTGGTAGGAATGTAAGAAGTCAGGGAGGACAAACGCATGTACGTTATTGTCGAACAAGGAAGGATTGCAACAGAAAGCACAGGAGGGGAAGAAGAGGGTCGGTATAACAGGCTCCATTGAGGAGAAGTGGAAAAGCCGACGGCGTTCTTCAGGTGATGGTTCATCCTTGTTAATACAATGAAAGATGGATAATGCTCAGTGACGTAGCTGTGGTATGGTGGCAGAGCGTTGCGCCGGAATAGGTAGATAGTATGGAGAGCAATGCACAAAGGTTGAGGGCACAATGTTGGGACTGCAAGCCTAAACCGTTTATGTCTCGGTTGTCTGGGAGCAATCAGAAAGAAGGTGACTGGGCAGACAAGGATAGAGTGGAGCTAAGCCCGAAAAGTTCTCCGTCCAGTTGGAAATGAAAGGTAGGCAGGGGGTATGAAAAGGAAATAGTGAGGTCTGGAAGGAAAATTATCTATTGGGGAGAAGCGGAAACGCCTATAATGGTCTCGAGGTGTTGTGAACAGACCACTGGATCCGTCGATGATTCATCGGTAAGGCCTCGGCAGTCAGGGAGGAGACCATGGAGACGAAACTAGAATATCGGCTCATAGAGAGAAAGCAATATTATTATTGCCGGAAGGCTAACAGAGACAGTCGGCAGAAATAGACTTTTTAAGCTTTTAAGGGTAATAGAAAAAATAACATAAATCACGGCCAGTAGTGCTCGTGTGGTGGGAGTCATAGTGCGTTACGTTAGCAGGCCCTGGATCATTTAGATCTCAAGCGTCCAAGAGGGGTCAGAAAGTTGGAGACCGTTAAGACGAGACCGGATAAGTGAGCAGGATGAAGCTATATCGCCAACTTAAGGTGGGAATAGCGGTCAGGAGTGTCATAAGAAAAGAAAAATTGCGGGACGACACAGCCTATATAAATAGCGAGTTAGCATATCAAATAAAGCTGTCAGGCTAGGGGACAAAGTGTGTTTTGACTGCACAGCCTAAGGCGTTTACGTTTGGGATGTCTGGAAACACTCAGACAGTAGGAGACTGGTCAGACGAGGCTTGCTTAGAGTCAGGCCCGGAGTGATCCGTCCAATTGATAGAGGAATGCAAACAGAGCTCGAAAATAAAAGAATGTGGTCAGGAAGGAGGAGATTATTAAGGAGAAGTGGGAAAGCCCACAAAGATCTCGTGGTGTTGCGAACAGACCTTTAGACCTACCGACGGTTCAACAGTATTTGCTCAGTAGTCAGAAAGCAGGAGGCCATGGGGATGAGAGTAAGATATCGGCGCATGGAGAGAACGCCGTACTGTAAATGTCGAAATGTTAACGGAGCGACAACAGAACAGAAGCGTCAAGGATAAAAGAGGATATACTAATGATGAATCATGAGCAGCAGTGCTCTGGAGGCGGGGGAGACAGGGCGTTGCGTTTGCATAGACTAGAGCATTTAACTCAGAGCAGTCGCAGAGAGATCGGAAGGCAGGTGACCGTACAGACAGAACCAGGCAAGTCAGACATACAGTAGTTAACATTTCTCATAGTAGAATGCATCAAAGCCGCCGGTCCGTCCTCTTTATTTTAGCAAGTCCATTTTCAACGGAATATTTCCATGTATACAGAGATCCCGATTTATGGCGCGCTCGAGGAAAAGTGAAAGATGGAACTAGTAGCGCAAAGTGATGATTAGAGGTGACTACCGGTGCAAGTAAAAAGTGGATAAAATATTTATCTCAAGGAAGGCATAACTTGGCTGCCTAATAAGTTGGGAGTACATAAAAGTAATAGTGTATCATGTTGCAAGTTAATAGGTTAGCCTGATGGCCGCGGCGGTCAAGTTAAGAAGTAATTACCAAAGCAAAGCTTTAAATGGCAACCAGCGCGTTTGGAAACAGATAGAAACGGTACAGCAGATAAAATGAAAAATGTGCTTGTTGGTTGTTTTAATTGACGAATTGGTCTATCCATATATAAGAGAACGGGCTTGATGGTCAATTATTCCCGCATGCGTTACGGAAGCTGCGTGCTTCACGGTCGCCAAGGGAATAGCTGAGCTGGTTTCTGTTGCGGATTGCGGCTGGTATAGCTCAACTTCATTAATAAACGTCCGGAGGGCGATAGGCGGTTATTCAAATAGCAAATAAAGATGGAATATGGAACAATAGAACCATTCATCGAAGCCTCCTTGGCATCTTAAGGCCAGCCATTACACCATGCCTCGTGCACAATTCGGTAGCTGCCGGCCAATGACATTGTAACGGTGGTACTGTACCTCCGAACGGGATAGCAGGTTTATAGGCGTAATATATATATATATATAGGTTTATGCCCACCGGAAATGCGGTGAAGACCATCGGTAAGTAATTTCATTTAGGCTGATAAAGTTGTCCATTCAGTTAAAGAGTTCGTAAAGGTACCGCGAATGTTTCGTGTCGTTTCGGTAAAATTTCCTAGAAAGAAGTATTCTATGAGCACTGCGCACGCTTTTTAAGTTAGAAAACCATGGTTATAGGTGCGTACTTTCATGCTATAACAGGAGGAAGCTGGGGACTGCAAACTCACGGAGTGTTATAAAAGTGCGCGTGAAAGAAGCGATTTCGCATGAAAGAATTACTAAGCGCGGCAGGAGCTTGCAGAGGTAAATTCGCACATAACTTACGCGCTAACAATGAGCGCGGATCCAAGTCGTTGGAGTGAGGAAACTACCTCAGGAAAAATGTAATGCCATAAGTAGAGCACGAAGGCACTGCAATATAAATATAATAAAAAAATGTAAAGACTTGTGGAAACGGTCAAAGTTACTTGTTTGACCCACTTGACGGTTCCTCCTAGTAACTGACTCAAAAATGGCTACTCAATACCCCTTGAGTGCTTATTGGATCTTGCATGATAAAAAACCAGTTACATTGTTTTGCTTTTACAGTTGGACCTTGATTAGCCACAAAGGTTTACCCGCTTGCATCGCTCAATGGCTAAGCGTATTACGCCAACCTTCTGCCTTAACCTTCGTGTGTGCAATACGGCCAAATTACACACTCGGCTTTATTACGCTGTAACAGTCCCTTCATACTTCCTTGGTGTTCCTGGCAAAGCTCTGATCCAGACATGTACACTTTCGCTCGATTAGGACACATGCCAGTGTCTGAGGGAGTAGGCAAGCTCCGCACACCACACCCGTGTTCCTTGTGCATTCCTCCTTAGCTGATCTATTGATGATTGAGCACTTCGCTTTAAAACACGCTGACAATAGAACCGCTCCGCTTCCTTGTGCCTATCGGTTGACTGTTGCTGTCAGTGGCACGTTGCATTGGAGAGCCGAATTATTGTACACATTGGGTCTATCATTTGTTTGAGGTTTGTGAGTAAATTGTTGTCAACCGAATTGTAAATAGCACTTAGCTCTTCTGACTTTGAGTTTTGGGTGGACCTGGCTGCGCTAGGAGTTGCTCAGATTCCAAGGCCGATTTGTCGATTACGGTGCGCAAACTTTCCGGGATTATTTGTGCTGCGTTTAATACAATTCAGTGGCAGCAAAATACATGCCGTCAAAAGAACGCCGTGAATATTAACGATACTGGGCAAGTGGAACCATGTGCGGTTACCACGAATGACGCACTGCAGGTTGCCATAATCTAGGGGTAGTAGCAAGGGTGAAATTGTTTCTGCTGCCTCAACTACAGCCTTAAAAGTTAGCCAAATGGAAGGAGATGCAGTTAATGGCTGAAGTTGAGGTCGTGTTATAGGCATTTAGTTTTAGGGGAGTCCAAGCCCGGTAATAGTTCACTTGAGCCGTTTGATGATGCAAGTGAGTTGTATGCAAGTCCTACCTAGGTTGCTAAGGCATTCTAGATCTCCTCAGGCAAACACGAACACTTATCTTTGGTTGTTGCACAGTTTATGACTGATAGTTGTCAACTGGACCTTCCAAAGTTAGAAAAAATAGTTTGATGGCAAGCACGCCACTTCTTGTTGTTTATAAACCAGTTAGAATAATTTGTTGCAAAACGTGTGCAAGACAGACGACAGAGTCATATGAAGTTGATATACTATTGTCCTGCTCAAGCAAAGAAGCTACCGGTGCGTGTATCAGCTTGTCACCAGGCCAGGCTCATGTCTGGGGTAAAATGACCCTGCGGAATTTGTTTGGTCAGAGTCGCGGGTGGCTAGCTCACTTACCGCGTTGACCTTGACCTTGACGCGGTAACCTGAAATCTGACATCCATTCCTAACGAGCATTTTAGATAAAAACTGGTGAAAACAGTATTTGAACAAACACTAACAGAAGAACTTGATTTTTGTCAAATGGTTCAAAGAAGTGAAACACAACCGAAAGTCCCCAGAGCTATGATCAGGGGCGGACGCCGGATCGGCTTTCAGTAACGGTCTTGCGTCTACTGTAGTCTCAGTACTGACACAACCGATAGTCAGCTATAACATAAATAACCAGGTGACAACTGATAACTCTGCGGCTCTTACACTAGGAAAAGTAGCTAACTGCTTTGTGCTTCTTTCTGATCCACGGACGGATGCACCACATGACGCTAAAGTGTCAGTAACGCCACTAATGTCGTTACCAATAAAGTGCCCGTCGCCTTTGCTTTCTGACTGTAAGGCAAAACCACAAGACCATCTCACAGACGCGCTTCTTAAAGTCCACAACATCGAAACTGCGCTAACCTCGGTGGAGTCAGAATTGCAACAAAGCAATCAATTGTTAGTAAAGATTACACCGCTGGCGCAGCTAGCGGATCTACCTAAATCTGACAAAGTAGAAGATCGTAACGCAGCGGATGAGTTGCTCAACACACTCGAAAAAGCATGTGGTAACTGTACATTATGCTCTGACCTCGCGAGGACACGGCTTCTAGGTATGTCTAGAAACATGTCCTCACTTATTTATTAATAAATTAAGGTGCATTCCGGGGTCGCCTTGGACTTGGTGTAGTGCTTGATCATGGCCACCTTTCCTGCACATATAGGAATAGGTAGACGTCGAAAACTAGGTGGTAGCATCTCTGTCATCGTTGCAAACTGGCCAAACCTGTTGCGCCTATTGCGAGCTTCAGCAGAGAATAATTCACTAAGGACTTTGAAGCAGATTTCACTCTTTGCTTACAGGATACAGTCAGCGTTTCGCCCCACCGTGCCTTCATACCTAATGACAAAACGCGTACCACAGTCTCAAGGTTTGCAATCGAGCCTAGGTCAGCGAGGAACCCTATCCGGCTTGCTGCTAGGTAGCAATATTTTAGCTTCAGGGAGACACGGAGACTGGCTTCATCATCATGAGCGAGTGGTTTTGGCTCTCTCAGCACCCCATTAATAGGTGATCTAGCCACCCAGCGACTCTGACCAAATAAATCCTGAAGGATCCTTTTAGCCCAGACATAAGCCTGGCCTGGTGGCAAGCTGATACACGCACTGATAGCTTCTTTTCTCGAGCGGGACAATAGTACATCAACTTCATTTGACTCTGACCTCTGGCTCTCACACGTTTTGCAATAAACTATTCAAACTGTTTTATGAACTCCAAAAGTGGCGAGCATTCCATCAAACTATTCGTTCTAACTGGAAGGTCAAGTCGACAACTATCAGCAAAAGGCCGTTCAATAGCCAAAGATAAGTGTACGTGTTTGCTTGAGGAGATCTAGCAGGCTTTAACAATCCGTGTAGGCCTGCATACAACCCATTTGCATCATCAAACGGCTCGAGTGAACAATTGCAGGGCTTGGTCTCCTCAAAAATAAGTGCCTATAACAAGATCCCAGCTTCTGCCATTAGTTGCTTCTCTTGCCGTTTGTCTACTTTCAACCCACATACAAACTATCAAACTTACAATCTACCTTGACCCACTACCTGCGGCTTCTCACTAGACAGAAAGCCAGAAACTGAAGCTTCTCAGATTATGATTCGGTGAGAAGGGACACTTTCAATTTGACGCATTGGAGCTCCAGCCTTACGATACCCCAACGCAAGCACTAGATGTGTAAGAACAGTCATGGTGCCAGCATAAAAACCTCTTCACGGCTTGCCTCAAATGCCGCCTACATACACAGGAACCATCAGAAACCCTAGACAGGTTGTTTGACCACCTCATTCGTGGTAAGAGTATGCAAATATACCGAAAAATAGAACCTAGTGCGTAATGCTAGTGCAGCAGTTGATTAGTGTAACCGCCAATAAATGAATTCTTGAATGTCTACTTTCCGAAGACGCTTCCAAATTGACTTGGGATAAGGATGTGGAATTAGCTCGCCTCAAAACATGTACGGTGGAACAGTTAAAACATTTCTGTACCCAAGCAAACATACAAAAGTTTACCAAGCTCCGTCGCTCGCTGAACGAACTCAACTCTCACGGAAATGCTCGTGCTGCAATAGCCTACATAATAAAGCCAATATCACCTGCCTTAGAAATGTATAGAAAAAGTGCGGTATGCGTGAAACTTCTGTCCGTTGTTCTCGTTCAGTACGCAATTCGTAGTTAACTAAATAAATAGTTTACTCTCAAATTCATCTAGACACACCAAAGCAGGCATGATCAAAGTTTAAAAGCAGTTGTGTATCACGACGATACTTCGGGTTCAATCGTGTGTAGTTGAAACGGTCAAGGCACTGTAAGTGTAATGAAATGATGCATATAGACGGACAGTATCATACACCTGCATGTGTCAAAAGAGTTGGAATATGAGTCTAGTCGACTTGCCGGTAGGTAGTTGTGGGCAGTGACATTATTTTGTGGCGAGTCACATCCGCCACGCCGCAGTATTGTTAAACAGATATTTGTGGCTTTTTATAGGGAGAAGGCTTGCCAGGCGAAAACCCACCACGTGCTACAACACTGGCGTAAAGCAGTTTGAACATAGTGTTTAACTGGCAAAGCCGCTTGACGACTGGTTCCATATTAGGTTATTCGCAGACAAATGGCTCCTAATTTCCTCTGTTATTTGGCCAGGTAATTTGATCGGAGTCGCCATGAGTGTTGAAGTCGTTTGAGAAGAGGGACATCGCCACTAGTTGCCTTGTTGTGAGTCCAGGTGAGCAAAAGTGCAAATTTTCTGCTGTCTGGAGTTTACAGATGTATAATGTGTAGGAGTACGAAGATTTGTCCAGTTATCCATACTGGACAAGTGTTGTGGTGATTGTAGTCGGGTCCTTTTCGTTTTCAACCATGCTCCATGTAAGTCCTTGTCGGTTGTTATGTTCGTCTTGGGCGCAAACTGTTTTTCAGTCTAATCCCATATCTCCGAGAATTTCCGGACCTCGGAGATAAGGGAAAGTGAGAGGCAACCGCGAGAAGAACGCAAGAACAGGCATGGAGTTAAACATTGTTAAAGTCTTATGTTATAACTTTTGGAGATGAGACAAAAGCATGTACACTGTGCAACAACAATTATGCTGAAAGTGCCTTTTGAATATCTTATGGAATCATTAGCCGTATGGGTGCATTGGTAACGCCTGCGTACAGACAACAGCGTTGTACCAGTAAGTAAACTCCAAACATTGCTTGGGGAGAGAGCGACGAGAGTTGGAATATTGGTGGTGATTGCAAGGTGCATGAACAGCAAGTAGCTAGCGTAATACGATAGGGTGCGCAGAATAAGTGAAAATAAATTGTTTGCCACCAGAGAGAGATCTGATGGTCAATCGGCGGTAGGGCAGCGGAAAGCTTGGATGCAGATATTCTAAGGGAATACAGGTTATTGAGATAAGGAGTGGTTCCTAACAAGCACTGGATAATCGCATATGCATGCAGTCCATGACCACTAGCTTCTTCTAAACGGAGGTGTCAAACTTAAGTCGACCGACAGATGGTGGCGCCAGGCAAGGCTATCAGTGGCCAGATGTATTCTATAGATGTATCCTACAGATTCCGTTTCTAGTTAGCGGATACAGTCATAAGAAAAGGCTTTTTCCATTGCTAACACAGATACTGTGTCTAACTATGGTTCCAGTTGTATAGGGCCTAAACTATCTATGCCTGACACTCGTACTGCTACTGTTATCCCACGCAATGAACCAACACATGTTGACCTGGAAGTGGATTCAGCCTCCCCTATCGTTATAGTACCGGGTAGTTATATGACCTTCACCGATATGGCGTGCCTATACATCCTTCAGCCTATCGATTTGACAGTTATACAAAGGACCCGGTAGAAATACGTGGATTTGTGGTGCTTGGGTTGCAATGTGGGGACGTGAAATCATCAGCTGCTGTGTACGTCACACATGGAAATACTCGGCTCTTAATCTGGCTGAACGCTATGTTTGCACCAGGCGCCACGCCGTCCCTCTCTCGTATGCGTATCATGGCAATTAACCTATCAAACCTACAGACAAAATACCCAAAAACTGTTTGAACAAACAATAGGGCGCGCACCCTGCTCCTTTTACCGCATATCTCGGAAGCAGGAGGCTAACCCGGTTGCTGTTGCTCATGCACGTCCAATTCTTTTGGCCAGATGAGCGGCTCTTTCTTTATTAGCACGACAAATGATTGCAGATGACCTCAATGAACCCAATAACTGTTCTGAATGGGATCAACCTATAATTACAGACCTTAAGAGGATGATACAGTGACAATATGCCGTGACCCGCAGGCCCTAAATCGTCAACACGTGGCAGAAAACTTTGTGTTTCCATACCCAGATAAACTATTAAAAGCTAGCCGGCGCCCGAAGTTTTCGAAATTGGACCTTAGGATGGTGTTCTTCCACATGCCTCTAATTATGGAGTCAAGACTTCTGACCTCATTTCTTCCTACTGACGGCCACTTTCAGCACTAGTTCTTGTCAATGGGCTTGAATACAGCTCCAGCAGCTTTACAAAAGTTTATGCCCCAATCATTTGCTAATTTTTATGGTCAGCTGGCATCCATGAACCACGTCTGTGCATTCTGTAGGACTCCAGAAGAACATGTTTCAAGACTGCATGCTCTGTTACCTCGCCTACATGATCCAAACCTTTGGATAAACTTCGAGAGGTGCAGAGTTACTGCTAACACAATCGCGTACCTGGGCACCATTTTAACAACTGGCTGTATGAAGCCGAGGTTGGACAACGTGCGTGCCGTCACCGAGGCTCCTCGACCACAGAACTCCACTAAAGTAAAGTATTTACTAGCTGTGCGTTTCTACAGCCTAAGTTACTTGCACGATTTTGCGCACACTGCTGAGCCACTGAGTGAACTGACAAAGGTGAACGGCGCATTTGTTTGGGGCCACTCCCGACAAAGAGCATTTGACGGGATAAAACGCCATATTGCGTTCACACCCATCATGGCGATTATCGTCGAATGGTTGTCTTTCCTGATGCGTCTAACTTGGTGTTGGGTTCTATACTATCCCAAATTCAAAATGGGCGTACATCCTAAGGGAACAAACGGTATCGGGCCACTTCGGATAGAGCGCTAAAATGCGCGATAGTTAACATACGATTTTCAAGTTAAATTCCGTCCCGGAGGTGAAAACCAGGTAGCAAATGGGCTCTCGTCTGCCACTCATCGAACCTGCAAATAATAAGGATGATTATGAGCGGCCACTCCCCTGTGTAATGAACAAACCTGAGCCCTGCCTGAGAAAGAACGCCAGAAAGCGCCTCAGGAAGATGAAACACTCTGCAGCCTTCAGGGTTTCTGATAAACGGTTGGCCACAAAATAACGAGAGCACAGGCGCGTTTGGTCTGTACTACGCGTTGCGTCACGAACATATAGATAGCTGGATGGTTAACGTGGGACGAAAAATGTTTGGCTCCACGGGGTTAATTCAAAAGTTCATACTATGTGCTCACGAAAGTCACCCTGGATTCGTTCGTACGAAACGCAAGGTTGACACATGCCCCGGGTGGCCCAGAATGTCAAACAAAATAGAATAAATTGTCCCTGACGGCTCTTCTTGTTAAAGGGCAGGCAAGCGCTCAACGCCGGTTTCATCAGCTATACAAGCCGCTGACTACCCTATGCGATCGTGGACAAACACGGCCCTTCACATCCCCGGTCCATTTAGCCCAGCGCCTCAGCATCAAAGGATTGGTTTGGAGGTGACCTGCTTTTAAAGTAAATCGCCGGATGTCCACTTGTATGGAGAGTTGACTAATGCCAGCATTATTCTATGGCTGAAATATACGTTTTCACGTTCCGGATTACCAGAGAATATGGTGACACACGACGGTCCGCGGTTTACAAACCACGAGTTGCTTTCGTTCTATAAGCTTCCCGCCATCCGACACTCACGTAAAACGCCGTAAAATTCAGCGGCAAGCGGCATGTTAGCGCGGTTCAATCGATCAGTGAGAAGGAGGATCCAACCTATCCGCTTATCCATTGCAATGCTACAAGCACTAGTTGCTTACCGTACCGCACACCACGGCACGGCAGACAAAACGCCCGCTGAACCCATGCTTGGGCTTGCCCCTCGGACAAAGTAGGATGCCGCAACTTCGATACAAGCAACCAATCACTCCGACGAGTTAGATCGTCGTTATCGATATTATACATTTACTGGAAGCTTAATACACCGCTGCAGTCCGGAACATTCGTGCGCATGAAGGTAAACCTTTCAGCAAAAGAGCAGTCCACGTTATCAGATCTGATAAGTATAACGCGTGCATGTGGGCCTGGCAATTAACGACTGGAGCACGGCCGCACAGTCAACGCCCGGTGATTATTCACAAGTGTCAGACGTACGGAGCGTGTGCCACCAACACTCACTGACGAAAGTACGAAAAGCACGCAGCTCCGCAAGGCCGGATGAGAACGGAGACAACCAAATCGAACTGGCTTTGACGCTTCACATAATTATGCAGGGTGATGAGGTTGTTTATTCTGTCAGCATGCTTGACGGCTAGGCTACACAGACACGTGTACACAACCCCAGACATACAAAAAAGCACCTGCTTCTCTGTGTCCCTACTGGTTCATCCTTCCCCTTGCGACACCTTAATGTGCTCATGTAGTTAACACTTACCAGAGTACAGTAGTTCGTTTACCGGTGCGACATTCTTACTTTGGCTAGTGACTTTGACTCTTCGAACACAAGGGAGTGTGAAGCGTTTTTGGGCATAAGTTGCGGTCTTCGTTTGCTTAACAGCCCGCGCCTCATTCCAACTGGCTGTGCCGAGCGTTTTTCCAAGGAATGTGTTATACCGCTTTTATCCGCACCGGTGTCAACCGAAAAGTGGAGGTTTGTCTTGGAATCAAATACGTACAGGAGACGACTAATGATTTGGCCAGAGGCAGACATCGCCATTACTTCCTGGCTTCAAAATTTCCCGATTGGAATTTACTGAGAGCCTTCGGGTGTGTACGACATGGGCGGCTGTTTCGTGCGGCATTATCAAAGTGGTTATAGAAGTAGAAGTAGGAGCGCGATACTCTTCTGCGGGAGTTGCTGATTGTTGATGAGAACCTTTAATACGGTATTCGACCGCGGCTAAGGTGAGAAATGCTGAGCTTCAACTTTGGGAGCCTTTATTTATAGTGTCCAGTGTGGTACGCCTTGAAGTGCTTGTAGTGGACGCCTCAACCACAATTTGTATAGCTGTTTTGAAGCAATTTTCGTGTACTTTGTGGTCCACTTCCGCCAGCCTATTTAGCGGAATGTGCTCAGTTAAAACCGCTAGTATCGCCACCGTGTTTGCCGGAAGGCACTTAATCCAACTTTGGCAAATAATGGAATCATCCAAAATTGTTGAACCGACAAGTGGCCGCATATCTCGGAGGACCTTAGACGGTGTACCCCCACCAAGCTCGACGCCAGTGAGCAGCTGTTGAAGGCGTGTCTCATCGGATGAGGCAGCGCGTTTTAAGATAGCTGCTTGAACCTTAGCATGAGTTAAAGAAGTCAGCATAGGTTCGAAGCTAAGGATGACTTTGAATGTCACGTGTGTAGGTAAATAAGCTGTAACATATGCAACCAGCCTAGACTGTGAGGTACTCGTACTGAACCGAAAGATACATTCCACTTCAGTAAACTAGACACATGGCTTCACTACATCGAAGGAAGACAACGAAAATGTAACGGAATCGTTAGATAACTGTTCACAAGAAAATTGATCAAACATAAAGAAGAAAATATGATACTAACGTGTTCCCCAAACATACGGAGTAACCAATAAATTCAGAGGACTGTTAGGTAATAAGTTCGAGGGCGGAGGCAAAAGACGAGCTTAGGCAAATCTCAAAATAGAAGTACAGTTAAGCACACTTGCATTCTGGTTCTGCTGTCAGTCAGCTGGTACGCTGCTGCAAATCGAAGATATAAATCGGACTGATGGAAAGACTTGACAGCAGCACAAGGGAGGTAGCAGCAAACGAAAGCAGCATTAAGTGAGCGCGTAGCAATCGTTGTAACCAAACTTTGTGCATTTAAACAAACGGTACAAAATGCTTGGTAACAGAAATGATAAAAACAAATACAAAATATACTGTAACCACACGCACTTCGTATGTTACAAATACTCCTACCCTTTTGTCTCTTAGCAGCGGAAAACAGAAGCGCTTCTTGATAGCTGAATCCTGAGGTCATTCTCTTTACTGCTCGGTAAGTGGTGCTAGGAGACGGAAAGTTTGCAGTTACTTGATACCTTTCTCAAGGTAGCGTACTAAAAAAGAATACATACGTCGCAAACAAGCAATAAATGAAAAACCACAGGTGTACTTGAAGCAACGCATTATTTACGGAGCTAAACAGTAAAGCAAAATAAGGCGACCGTACCGATTGAGGTTACAAACCGAAAGTATGCAAGTAAAATGACCCACAGATGAATTTAAACCATACCTGTTTTGGCTAACTAATATCACTTAAAATTCATATCAATCATTCAGTTATTTATTAGCAGCAAAAGAAACGCAATTAACCGCTAATTAATCTTTATTAACGAACTGGACTGCAGTCACGTTTCTGTCCAGTGCTCTGGGAGGGACCGCTTAACGGTACGCACGATTCTACAACCGGAGTAATGCCCTGAGATAAAGCTGATCTAGGGATGTAGAAACATTTGGGGAAATGAAGCAAGCTAAAGGTGGAATGTTATCTTACAACAAGTCTAGATACCCAAGAGACATCTGTGACATATTTTCGATTAACTAAAATGGTTCCTAGGTATCGTAAAAATAGAAATGGAATACAAAGGAGGTGCGTTAATTCTAGTTTGAAAATAAAAATGTAAGGCTTGCAGTGGGAGGGAAGCGTATGTCGGTAGATTGATGCACCGTACCAAACTTTTAAATAGCAATTGCATTTCTGATTATGTAATGTTGCGCTTGTCCATCCGTGTATGTGCCATTAACCGTGGTAATTGAACTGGGAATCCAAACAGCTTGCTATATGATGCATAAAAGACTGCATGGAATTACAGACGCACAAATCTATCCATCAGTGCATTCGTACCTAAGAAATCCTGTATGTACAAATACAATTATATGTAGATAAATGGAAAGGTAACTTATATATTAAGGCATTGGCTCATGTTTTAACAGTACACACATTTACGTATATGTCATGCTCTGTACATCTAAGTATGTCTTGCAAAATTCTAGTTGAAAATGACTTGTAAAACAATCAAGAAATACTTGCCACTGATGGAGCAGGTTAACAGGTCTAGGCGATTGTACGTCTTGTAGTATAGCGAATAGCATAATTGGATTCCGTGTTTCCTGGATAACATTTTACAATTAGTATAATAAAGACCCACTGAAGTTTTTAGGTGACGTAAATGAATGACTTGTATGAAGCAGTTCTAATCACATTGTGCGAAATGAGCAATTTAGGAAAATTATGAAATGGGAGGAATATAAGGTTAAGTAAATATCGCACGTATCTACGCATGACTACATATTACGGGCCTTCCTACGAACGTGACGGTTGCATATTAAGGCCAGTATAATGCGTCACGTTATCGCATTGATCTGGGTAGTTTACCGGACACATGGTTGGCGTTCATTGTCTGCATGAATGGAAAGCTAATATAAGTACCCTAACCGTCGCGTCCCCATCAACTAGGAAACCGTTACGCTTTTGTTGTTGCAACCATCGCAAATTCAAGCTACGTAATAAGAGGGTCCATGTCCCATGGGGAGATGTTAATAATGACGGGACAGAAACGTATGTCATGGGACGACAAGAGCTTCCGTGAATGGTTGTTTATTACCACAATTACGTCCCATGCAATGTGCGATAATGTTAACAATAGGGAAACAATATGCATACATGAAACACTGTGGTTTCTACAAATCCAACCAAAAGCAAGCGAAGCGCTGCACATGCTGTGGTTAATGGTAGACATTTCGGGACGCAAATGTTTAATGGAGGTTTGCACGCAAAGCAGCGGTTGAGTTCTGCAGGGGTTCGTCGAGACGTCTGTCAGCCTTTCTACAGGAAAACGGGGTGAATATGCCGGTGTTCACGGTTTTAGAGTAGGAGATGTCATGCGGCAGCAAACTGCGCATAGAAACCCACCTGTGCTACACGCGGTTCTTGAAAATGTAGTGGTATCCACTTGTCACGGTGGTGCGCACTGCTTGGCGGAGAGGCCGTAGATGCAATGCATATAAATATCCGGTTGCTGCTTTGCTATTCATTAGTTTGCACAGCTGCAATGGATTACCCCACTTGGAAGTTGTCACTGTTAACCCTAATTGCTAACGCAACAAGGATACATGGTAACGTGCTAGCGGATAAGCAGCGGTGGATGTAAACTTTTCCGGACACTGGGAAAGCAGATGCAATAAACTGGACCGACATTTGAACCATTCAGAAATATTCAGCACTAGATGAGTGAGCGTGTATATAGCTCGGAATCCATCAAGGGTGAACACAGTGTCATGCTTCCGCCAGCCTCATAAGAGGCCACGGCGGTAGTTCAACAGCAACATAAACCGGACCCGGGATAACAGAACACCTAGGGCTGTATAAATATGTACTCTTGTAAAAAAGTAACGTTACATGCAAACGTCTTGGGTATAATATACGCGGGGGCGAATAGAAGCATGGCGCTCTGCATTAGTATGCAAGCGGCGGGACGGTCAGAGCAGTGATGCATACGAAGGATAGATGCGCGCGTTCTAAAGATCACATGTGCAAGCATACTACGTCAACCTGAGCCGCTAAGAAGTATTTATGCTGTGGCCTATGTTAAGGGGAGGCAGACTAGTGGTGGTGGATCCCTGAAGTAAACCTCACGGATAGACAGGGATGTTGAAAGCAAAAAGTGAACAAGCAATACAATACCCAGAGGCGCAACGGAATATATAAGCAGCGGCACATGTTACGTGTAGGAGAACTAGTAGTGGCGGATCACTGATGTGAGGATCACGGATAGAGAGGCGTTCTAAAAGCCACCTATTAAAAGCCGTTATCCTTACCGAATAAGCAACGGAGTAGATAGCTGCGTCACATGTTACCTGGTTGCAGACCAGTAGTTGCCCATCACCCACTTAAGCATCACGGATAGACAGGAGTTCTAAAAGCCGCCTTTGAGCAGACAATACCTCTACCGTAGATGAAAGAGAATGCATAGCCTTGGCAAAGGTGACGTAGAGACTGACCAGTAGTGGCGGATCAGTCATCCAGGCAGCACGGATACACAGGAGCTTACCAGTCAATGGTGGCCAGCCGATACACTAACCGGGGATGCAAAGGAGTATATATGCAGCGGGAAAGGTTTCGTGGAGAAATACCATTTGCCGCACTTGTTACCTACGCAGCAGTGACACACAGGAGTCCTAAAAGCCCCTTATTAAGAGCCAATGCACCTACCGGAGTTGCAGCGGGGTACATGGCGGCGCAAAGATTAAGTGGGGGCGGACAAGCAGCGGCGGGTCACACGTATAGGCAGAACGCGTACACATCAGTCCTAATAGTCACTCGTAAAAAGAGCCAATACATGTACGGAGGTGCAAGGGAGCAGATAGCGGAGGCACAGATAACGCGGAGGCGGACAAGTAGTGGCAGATCAGTGACATAAGCAGTACAGATGAACGGGTGTACCAAAAGCCATTCCTTAATGGCGGGGAGACTTACCGGAGATGCAATGGACTAGAGAGCGGCGGAAAATGTTAATTATAAGCTGACCGTTAAGGCGGCATAAATACACATCAGTACTAAAAGCCCCTTGTTAAGAGCAGCTAGATTTATCGGAGGTTCAACGAACTACATAGCGGTGGCAAACGTTAAGTAGAGGCCGACCAGTAGTGGCGGACCACTCCTATAGGCAACATGGATACTCAGCAGTTCTAAAAGCCACTTGTTAAGTGCGGATAAACTTAAAGGAGTTTCAACCGTCTACATAGCGGCGACGATGGTTACATGGAGGCTGACTAGTAGTGGCTGATCAGTGCCATAGGCGGCAAAGACAGACCGGTGTTCTATAAACCAATTGTTAAGAGCGGATAGACTTACCGGGGATGCAACGGACTAAATAGCGGCGGCAAACGTTACGTGGTGGCTGACCCAGAACCTTGGAGTATGCTGGGGAAGTGATGGGAAAGTACAGTTGATTCAACACCGGTCGCCCAAGACGACATTATGAGCGCACTGACACCAGCTAACCGGCGAAGCCAGCTATTCTGAATGCCACTGATCGCCCAGCCCCGTGGGCTGTCCATTTAGAACCGCCATTTCGCCCAGAAGTCGAACGTGAGATAGCACTGTTGAAGTAAACTCAAGCCGTGGGACCAGCTGCTCTTCCTCTAACCCTAATCAAATTCGTGGGACATGCTCTTGTGTTTGTTTTGTAATAGTTACTAGCGAAGCTGTGAGAGCAGGGATCTGTCCCAACCATTGGAGCCGTTCCGTCATAGTTCCAAGTTCCAAGGGAGGCTCACGAGCGGATTGCGGAAATCAGAGAGGAATCAGACTGAGCTCTATCGCAGCCAAACTGCATGCGGCTGTCCTCCTTCACAGACTGCCAAACACTAGTTAAAGCCATATTTGTGTATAGCAAACCGGGTTTCGTCCATGTATGGCAGCCTTGACCACATCTTTAATTTGCTTCAGTTGTTGGAGCAGCAAATTCCCGTTCCTTGCTATCAAAAGTGCATTCGATTCGATAGTTAGAAGTGCAGTTTGGGAACGGCTATTCAGGAAGGGTGTACTTGAGAAACAGGCAAATATTATCCTTTCATTATACGCGCGTAGCTCAAGTAGAGTGAAGAGTTAGGGGAACCTGACGTCGCCCCTCAATATCTCCAGCGGCGTGAGACAAGAAGCCCGGCTGTCGCCTTTCCTGTTCAACTTCTATGGACGAAGTAATGAAATCGCGTTCACAGGACACAAATTAGAACGTGTGGTTCGGCTACCAGCTGAACGAGTTCTTGACTTAGAGTAGGTTGACGCGAATACCCTAGTCGGTGACAGCTCGCAAACTCGCCAAGAGGCACTGGACAGATTTGCACCGCGTGTCCGTCAAAGCGGGCTGTGCTCCACGCAATCGGAGTGCAAAGCATTCCTCCAAGATTAGTCTGGACCGCTTGATAAGCTGATCCTTGTTGGGGATCAGCTGGAAGTCGTTCAAAAATTTAACTACTTGGGAAGTTGTATCAACTTACTTGGGCCTGAAGATGAGGTCACGAAACCTATCGCGTAAGCTCAAGGCGCCTTTGCTTATCTTCCCACTTATAGCGCCGGAGTGACATCACGCTCGCCCTGAAGGGTAGAGTGTACAATGCAGTGGTACTTTCGAGCCCGCCGCACTGTTGTGAATCCTGACGCCTTAGATCCATAGACCTAAAGGAGCTAGTTACGTTCGACCATCGGTGCATTTGCAATTTAGCTCATTTCTGGTGGGAACACCGAGTAAGCAACGAGCGTGTTCAACTTCTTGTTTACGGCACAGGAAATGGAACTTAACAGCTCAATACAGTTAGTTCACATAGCTGGCTACAATGGCTCGGCCACGTGTTACGCGAGTGAGCCCACCGACTGCCGCGACGTGTTGCTTGCGCGCCGGGGGTGTGGATAGAAGAAGAGGAGCCATGGCCAAGCGATGACTTAGTCGAGAAAAATGAAGGCCAGTAATTCAAAGCTACCATCCTTCTCAGCGACTCGGCTTAATAGTTGGGATCCGAACGACGAGGGGCGCGTTTGACCGGATACATTAACTTACATGGCTAGGAGCTGACCTCAGTGGCGTTCCTGCTGTGAGTTTCTTTGTCCCACCCCATCTCTCAGTCTCCCCTCCAACCACGATCTTACGTTATAGCCACATATCATTTCGTATAATAATTGTTTGCTGAATAATATCCGGCTGGTGGCTTACCAGAATGATACCCATCCGTTACCAATAGCTCAGCTGGCTTGCACATGTTGCAGTTCTTCTTTTTCTTCTTTGTATTGCGGCACAGTAGCTGCGGGGCTTTTCTACTCTACCTAACGTGTATAATGCTGATGAATGAAGTTCAGATTCTGCTTTCAGTTGTACAGCAGATGAGGCGACAGCAGGATAGCCTGTTAACAGCATGCCGTTTTACTAGCATAACCGCACAAGCTGATGCACGTGCTGCCTTAATACACCTACTCGAGGCAGAGTCAAACTTAACCCACGGCACATGACCTTACTGCTTTCATAAAACCAAGATACTTACCGACAGTGTGACGCTGATTGGCGAATACAATGTAACGCGTTCACTTCTGCAAATGGCTTTTATTTGCAAAAGTCCGTGCTGTTGTCTCCCGGTCACCTGCACTACGTTTCGTGATTACGCGGAATAACTGAAACTATCTTCTGCCGAAAACACATTCAGACGTATCCGCAGGATGATATGATGCGTATTTTCGATGGAACCATCTTGAGCCTCTGTCGCGCATGACCCAGGAGTCATCGCTACCGCGCATTCCAAAGTGCTTTCCCGGCAAACACCATACACAAACCGCTGTTGGAACCTGGCTGCGTGCGCTTCTGTGTGCGCCACGTTTGCTTTGCCTTCTGCATCTACCGGTCGTAGTCGTCGACAGTCCACGAAGTTGCGTAACGCGCCTAGCGCTGATACCGGAAGCCGGAGTTAAAATGTGATGGATCAAGGGTTCCTTGCGCTCACGTAAGCGATTCCGGGCATGCTCCATAGTGACCACCGTAACGCTACTCAAGGTTTGCCGATATTTCAACGGATCCCGCCGCAATAACTTGCAACTATTGCTCACACAGACCTCCCGAGGAAGGTGGTACGTTTCCCATGCACAGCGGTATACTTGCTGAACGCTTCGACGTGTTGCAGCGAATGTTGTAAAGCAACTTAGCGGAGCACGCAAAATACCCAGCGCTTTCAGATATCCGTCTGAGCCGAGACTTCGGACATTCACATCGTTTTCCGCCAACACACCTTGCAATCCTTTGATCTCTATGCGCCTATCTAGCACACTGTGTGCATGTCCAACTGCGGAGACAGTGTCACCTTGACCGCAATCCAAGTTCTCCGCCGTTTCCCATTGTACCGTTGGATCAATCAGCCATCGACATATTTCAAGGACCTCGTGGGCACTGCGATTCTCCTCCGCCGCCAAGTGCAATAGGTGACCGCAAGGCATATCCCAAGAACGATTAACAGCACAGTCATAGTTACTGCCTTGGTCCATGAAAACGCGCTGCACAGCGGGCCCGGATGTTGACGCCACCGGGTACCGTCCATCCGGCACGACACCGACCATAGTCGTGCGCTGCAGATGCCTCATCGCCCTTTCGCGAACACATGCAGTCAATCGGCTTACAAGTGCTGACACCACAAATCCAGCACTGCGTGCTGCATTGTTTCGCATACACTCCGTCGCTACCTGAGAGCCATGACGATCTGCCTTGCCTTTCGCACGACTAACGATCACATCGAACAGAACCCGTAAAGAGGAGCGCCCGTTGAAAGGGCGTTTAAAGTACGTATTTTCATTCTCTTTCCGATTAGCGGAATTGCATCCGAACTTCACGACACACAGTAATTGATGCGCCTCCCAGCATCTCCACCATGGCATCCGTGTTCTGCGGAAATATTGAAAGGAGGACTTATTTCTCTGTCACATGGTTTCCAGAAATCCATGATAATGCATCTCTTCAGGCGTGAATATCAGGCTCCTTAGCGAATGGACTAGTAAAGCCATTTCCGCTGGCTCTGCAAGTGACAGCTGCCAGCAACGTCTGTTTATGTCCATAACATGTGGACACGGCACCACACCATGCACACCTCCGCATGCACCACCCTAAAAGCGTTGATTTGTTGCGCGCATTTGTCTACCACCATAGTTTGCACGGATGCCGTGTCGGAAAACTCGCATGCATTGCGGTTACTGCCACCAAATAACTCTCCGTTGTTTCGTTTTGTACCAAAGCGTAAAAGTGACATCCCCATCCCAGTGACTTCAAGGAACATGCGATGCCATAGAATGTAGTCGCCGTAATTAAGCTGTTGCGTCGGAACAGGCATTAAAACTTCGCCGTATCTTGCAAACAACCACCGAATGCGCGCTGGGTTGAAGAAACGGAATCGCACTTCCAACTGCTCCCTCACAAACGTAAATAGATCTACGTATTCCTACATGGTGATTGCATGTTCCACCCCACTAACTTGCTCTGCCTGACTCCGGTGCCTCAGGTGATATTCATCACGGCTGGTAGTACGGATGCCGTATTCCGTTAACACGAAATTCCTGATTTCACGTGTCTGACGAACCGACTTCCTCAACTTTATTACCTCCGCCTCCTGTATCGCATTAAGCCACCGCGTCGCCGGATAAAGTCGAGGTTGCCCCAACTGGAACACATGCAAATGCTTCAAGCGGGCGCGGCCCATTTCATAACACCTGCCGTTCAGCACCACGTAAAATCGGGCCTTGCATTTGTAGCACCTGCAACCCAAAACTTCATCAGCAGTCAAATTATCATACACCGTACCGTTTTCCGTTCACAGTGTTACGCTTGCTGTGCACACATCGAGATTGAATGAATCGATAACGAAAACTATAAGGGAGATGTTTTCCAGCCCTTTGCTTATGGCCCCCAGGAATCATAGTGCATCTAAAAACAAGCTTGCAAGTTCTCTTGGGAACCGCATCAAATCGCCCTAGAACTCTTCAATTGCCTGGTATGAAATTATCCCATTTTCGTTAACTTCTCAGGATACCTAACTTATAGTATAGAGTGTACCTACTTCTTTGCATAGCCGACACCGTAATTCATGAGCAACCAATGTACAATGAATTTATACGGGTTAAGAAGCACTGCTCTACAAGTCCCGTTGGATAGTTGGTGGGGATATCAACATAACAATTATGATGAAAAGGATAGTAAAATAGTTAATACTTTAAATACGAAAATAAGGACTTATCGTTTGCTTCGCTGCATTCCTGTGATCCTCTTACATTCACAGCACCCACAGTTAACAACAAATAATTCCATGGTAAACTCCACTTGTAGGATGGAGACGTAGTGTTAAGTAACAAAGTGTAAGTGGATGAGTGCATCGTCCAACCGTCTTTTAAATATTGTTAGTGTCGGTGTAGAGACGACCGATTCTGGGAGAGCATTCCACGGGTGACAGACACGGATGGAAAAGAAATTTCTGCGGCACTCCAGACGACTGTATTGTTCTGCGAGCTTTAATGAGTGGCCCCTCAGGTTTGTATTGCTGCTGAGTTGCAGTAAAGGGCGGCACACATGATGTGGGTCTCGCAGAATCAAGTATGCCATAATCAGGTCGCCCCGGAGTCGGCGATAGCTTCCACTGAACAATCCCAGTCGCCGCAGCCTCTCCTTGTATGAAAGATTGCGCATTCCAATTCCGTTCTTAGATGCCCGGCGTTGAGGCTGCTCCAGTGCATTAAGGTCGTGTTTCATCCAAGGATGCCAGGCTTGAGATATGTATTCGACATGGGGGCGAACATACGCACTGAGCATTTGTCGAAATATGGAGCTGTTTATTTGTCCAAACGCCCGCCTCAACAGCCCAACGTGTTGGTTCCCGGTCTTCGAGGCCTTTTCGGATTGCTTGGAGCAACCCAAGTCATCTTGAACCAGGACACCCAAGTCACGTTCGACAGTTGATTGTTGCAGCACATCCGTTCCGAGTCGGTATGAGTAGCTGCTTTGATGTCGGATGGAAAGCACCTTGCGTTTACTGACGTTGAAATGCAATAGGTTTTGGGTCGACCATTGATACACTGTATCTAATTCACTTTGAAGCACATGTTGGTCGGCGTTCGCCTGGATCCTGCGCCAGATCTTGATATCGTCGGCAAACATTAGGATGTTTGAAGCGATTCCCTGTGCAAGGTCATAAATAAACACCAAAAACAAACGTGGACCTAGAACCGAGCCTTGCGGCACACCACACTCCACTTGTATGGGTTGTGATAAAGAGCTCCGAACTCTGACCACTGACTGCCGTTGAAATAGGAAGTTGGCGATCTAGCTTAAGAGAGGGTCGCCGATCCCGTAATGTTGCAGCTTGGATAGTAGTATCCGATGGTCTAGACGATCGAAAGCCACGGAAAAATCCAGGTAGATCACATAAACACCTTCTCCAGCGTCGGTTGACTCGGTCCAACTACTGCGTGCAATTAGTAAATTAGTTGTACATGACCGCTGTCGGCGGAAACCGTGCTGTTCAGGAGTGATGAGGCTGCAGTTTTCCAGATAGCACACCAGTGCATCGGCAACTATGGATTCCATGACCTTGGAGCGTATAGGAAGAAGGGTTACTGGGCGGTAGTTGGAGGGATCAGTTCTGCTTCCATCTTTGTGAATCGGGCTTATTATTCCAAGCCTCCACATGGCGGGAACTTGGTTCTGGTCTAAGCAGTGCTGGAAGAACTGAGCTAAATGTCCTGCCAGCTGGTTTGCTGCTGCTCCCAATGCCTCTGGACGAATGGCGTCGACACCCGGCGAGCTGTGTTTGCGTAGAGAAGTCAGCTTTTGCAATACAGCCTCTGCGGTAAAATTGATGTGGGTTAGTCCTGGTGAGCAGAATACAAAGCTTGGTAGATGGCTTGGTGGCAAGACTCCTTGAAACGTGGGTTTGTATTGGATCTGTAGCGCGTTTGCAGCTTCCATAGACGTTCTTGTTGGGCCATCAGCCATCATGAGTGGAGGAAATCCTTGCCTCACCTTTCGTAGGCTATTAACGTGCTTGTACAACAGTTTGTGGTTAGCACTGAAGGTTTTTGCGATGTTCTGCTGATAGACGGCTTTGTCTTCTCTTAACAGTTGAGTGCAGTGGTTACCTTGGGCTACGTAGTTGTCCCAACTTTCTGGTGCTGGAGCTTCTCTGTACACTCGCCATGCTGCGTTGCGTACTGTCATTCATTTTCGGGTTCTGCTCCTAACAAAAGAAACGGATTTGCACTTATTGCAAGCTTTTATCTCTGAAGCCTGTGCAATCAGCTGACTGAATGTGTTGACGAACTCGAGCCAGGCGACTTCCGGGGGTTCTTCTTCGAGGAAAGACCATGTTGTGGCGCTGACTAGCTGGGCGAGTCGGTCATACCTTGTGATGCGTCGCACAGTATCATCGTTATCATTCAGATGTTCCGCATAGCAGACGAAGTTAAAACTGATGACTGCGTGATCACTGCGACCCAACGGACAGTCTAAAACCAACGCATCAATCATATGCTCCTCGTTGGTAAGCACAAGATCCAACACAGATGGCCTGTTACCAGTTCTGAACCGAGTGGGCAAAGTGATGTGGTTGTAAAGAGGAGCAGTAGTTACTGGATCTTGTAAATCAGTTTTGAATTGTTCGCCGGTTGTGGCAGGGGCTTCTAAACAATGTACGTTGAAATCACCTATGATAAGAATGTGAGTGTACTTTTGTTGTAAACTGCCTTAAAGCAGACATTAGGTGGTAGTCGGTTTCGGGTGTTGAGTTAGGGGCGCGGTACACCAGGATAATAAGGCAAGCGTCCCTGCCTTTTAACTGCAACCGGCACCAAAGCGAGTCGGGGAACTGCGAATCTGAATCCTCCACGGCTTCGCACTGTAAGTCGTTTCGGTAGTACAGGATTACCTCTCCTCCTTTTGTGAGCCTGTCGTTCCGGATCAGCGACATGCCGGGTAGTGACACTTCAGCGTCCGTCATTCCCGTGTGTAACCAGGTCTCGGTGATACCAATGACATCATACGAGCCGGAAGCTTGGCGATCTTTCAGTTCAGCCAGCTTGTTAGAAAGTCCCTGAGCATTTGTATACAAGCGGGCCAGTTTCTCGGTCTCTAGGAGCCCGCAGAGAGGTGAAGCTGTCAAGTGTGGGAGAATGCCGACCGATGGGAGGTCGGCAGTTATTCGTTTTTTTGACATTCAATACATTACTCGAGGCTAACCTCAAAAACGTATAATAAATGCACCTTTTATGTATTACGTATACTGAACCACATACTCGTCTCGTTATCTGGTAGTGGTCCACCGATAACTAGTTAAAAAACCTTTGCTAATAAGTATACCTATTTACAGACTATCGCTGATTTACCTACTAAATTGCTTTTAATGCGCATTCACCCTATTTAAAAGGCTGCATTTATTCACCGTTAATAAGGACAAAATCTATCAGTCAGCAAATCAAGCAACGCACGGAATTGCTTAAGTCCGCCTGTTCCTTACCTACTCATGTCTTTTTGACATCGTCCCATGCTGTAGAAACAGTACACCACCTTTCACTACATGCATATACCTTGTAAATACCCTTACCATTGTATCTGCCATTACCACCCACTAAACTAGCACCGATTACAGTGGGCCGTTTGATTGCACTATGAGAAAATTGTGTTGCTTTAGGACGTTCCGTGGTACAAATGGTACATAACAACGAGGTTACCTAGCGACGTTGCCAAGGAAGATGAATGTGCAAATAGCTTGAAATAGCTGGATGGTGTGGAGGAACTTGGATTGTGTGTGAATTATGATACCATAGAAATGGTGACCGGTAAGGGTGCATATGTATGATGCTTTTTTTATTATTTGGTGGCCATACTTGTATTTTCTGCTACCGCTATGCTTGTGGATGATAGTGAGCTGTTCAGGTCTTTGGTTATTGGGAAGTATGAAAGTGTTGAAGCCATTGAGGAGCAAGTGGGACGTTTTCAGATTGTAACAGCGACTTGTTTTTCCCTAGTTTCCTCTATGTCTGCTGCGGCGTACCAGCGTGGAAGGCGGAAGGATTTGCCAGACGCGGACGGCTACGGTTACATCTTGTACTGTTGCGTACATTGTCAACGTTCTGCATCGCGTGGCAAGCGGTGAGTTAGTATTTATGCAACACGTGAACCAACGCATGTAGATTCAAATCGTACGAATGCAAGGCGCGATTCTCGGTGGTTTTGAAGGACGGTAAATGTCGTGGGAAGTTACTTCATGAGCCCTAGCCTTGATTTCCACTTGGGTAACCCGTGGCTGTATGCACGCAACCGTCAGCTGTCACCGCGGCGGGAGAAGGAGGTGCTGCGTTTGATGGACAGTGTTCATAGCACTCCGGATTTAAGGCGCTTCGTCTATCAGGAGTATGGCAAACGTGTAACCCGTATGGACCTGAGTAATCTGCGGATTCGGCATCGAAATAGAACATCGTGTGAAGTATCTAAGGTGGCAAGGATGTTGGAAGGTCACGGTGTTTGCCGATTGGTGTCTGAGGGTAGCCAGATTCGGTATGTATTCTTCTCTCCATCTATAATGCATGGCATGGTTAAGCGTTGCGGCGAGGTTTTATTGTTCGATACGACACGGCAGTTAAATTATGGTGCGCACAAATTGTGGCATTGTACGTTTGTGAACGTCACGGGTATAGGGATTTCTTTCTTCTAAGCCCTATTACCGGGTGAGACGTCTTATAGCTATGGTCAAGCGGTGGAGGCGATACGGGAGATGGTGCCTAGCAGCATACGTTGCCGCACGGTGGTGATGTATAAATGTGCTGCTCAGTTGCGGGGGTTTCGACGTTTTTATCCAAACGCGAAGATCGTATTTTGCCGGTACCATGTTAAAGAAGACATGGCTAGACCTTGCGATCGCATACGTGGGATATCAGAGGCTCGCGGAATCCAGTTACGCGCGTGGCTTCATAACCTTATATATACACTCGTGGTGCGTCGGTATTTAAAAGAATATTGAAAGCGGTGCGACGTGGCACTCCGGAATGCTACCGGTATTTGTGCGTAACTTGGCTCCAACACGCAGACTCTTGGGCGGCTCACAGACAAAGGGATGCTGTGCTTTTTGGATGCCATACGACAAACAGGGTAGAGAATGAGAACAAGCATCATAAGGAGTACTTGTCGGAGAGGTCATCCTTGCTCACTCGGCTCACCTGCGTGGTTGATAGGGTAAGCAGTACTGTGCACGAAAGAAACAGCATAATTGCTAGGCGTTGCATGAGCGCAGTTTCTATTTCATCGGAGGTGTCCTCAGTGGCTTCGGTTTTCGCACAGCTCAGCGATTTCGCAAGGACTGTATTCTTAGCCCATTTTCGTGCATCCACCGTTCTGGGTTGTCGAACTGATGGTCCATATTGGTTAGTTACCTGTCCTTTTTCGAAAGTGCGTCGTGGCTGGCTAGCCGAACAACCTCCTCGTGGTGCCAGCTGGGTGGTTCGGGTTTAACCTGTTCCAGCAAATGGTTCGGCGGCAGTGTTCCAGGACGTGGTGGGTTCTCGCCTGGCAAGCGTTCTCCCTATAAAAAGCCACAAATGTCTGCTTAACAACACTGCGACGTGGCGGATGTGACTCGCCACCAACTAAAGTCACTGGCCCGTGGACATTCGGAAAATGCTATCCAATCCACGAAAATCAATCGCTTATTCCCACATTCCTGACGATAACAAACAGTCGAAAATTCTGCGGCGCATTCAAACACACAAGCTACATTCCTACACAATTACATACGTATATACACCTATATACTTACATACACTGTTATGCTAAACATGTCCTTTTGTACAATTTGTTCACACTATGTTAGCTAAGTATGATCAGGCCTGTAAAGATGTGCCTCGCATTGTCGAGAATAAAAATTTATTTATTTATTTATGTATTTATAACACGCGGTCGGAGAGACTAAGCGTGTGGTACACTAATTGTTGTGGTGTGCGCAACAAATGGAGGGAGGTGGCGACGCGTTGTGATCATGTTGATGTGGCCGCTGTGTCGGAGTCCTGGCTCTCTCCAGATGACCCTATTGGTGATCTGCTTATAGGCTTCGCGTGCTACAGGGCTGACAGGCCCGGGTATCAGACTGGTGGAGGAGTACTCTTGCTTATAAAGTGCCAATATAAACACTGGGAGGCTCCATTTACCATGAGTTCTGCTAATCTTCAGGTGATATCCTGCTATCTAAGAGCATGTGGTAGATTGGAGATCATAGTATGTGTTTATTGTAGCCCATCCTCCACGCGAAAAGAGGACAGAGATTTTGGAACGTTTCTAAGACAGCGGCAATGGCGGCACTTAATTTTCTGATCGTCCGTGACCTAAACCTTCCGCATGCTGATTGGCAGCATGCTGAAAACAGAGTGGGTACTTGAGAGAGGGAACTAGTGGATTGGATGCACGTAACTGCGTTAGAGCAATACGTCAATGTCCCGACTAGGAGACATACTGGGAGTATCCCTTCAACCCTTGATATCGTTATCGCCAGACATGGCCACTTTATTGACCTATGCGTGGAGCCATCCATAGGTAAGAATGATCATTTGGTGTTGACCTTTTCTGTGGACACATCTAGGCTTGCAGTGAACCATCGAATGGGAAGGGGTTTAAATCGTACTGGTTTTACGAAGCTGCGGGATTGAGCCCTTCAAATCACTTGGATCACTGAACAGCACAATGCCAATTTGGAACAGAGGTGGCTTCGACTCAAAAAGTGGACTTGTACAGTTGCTGAACAAATTTACTCCTCTTCGCCCCAGGTGCCATCTTGGGAAACCCCGATGGTGGAGAAGAAAAATAGATAGAGCGATAAAGAGGCGCAATGGTGAGTGGAGAAAATATCAAGAAACTCGGGGCTTCCGACGTTGGCTTCAATACAAAAGGTGTCGAAATATGGCTATTAGGTTACAGCGACAGGCGAAGTACTCATATAAGCATAGGTTGGCCAGATTTGCGAAAACTAATCCCAAGTGTTATTACAGTTATGTCCAATCAAAGGCTTCTTTAAGAGAGGTGGTCGGCTGTCTAACCATGGAGGACGGAACCCAGGCTGTAGACGACGATGATAAAGTAGCAGCGCTGCTACGTGTCTCCCAAAATCTGCAGCGGAAGGATAGTATGTCAGCCTTGCCATCACAGCCGCACTTCTCAACTAGCTACACAATGCGGGAAATTATTCTCAATGTGTCAGAGGTCTTCATATTGCTGGCCAGTTTGAACCGTTATAAATCAGCTGGTCCTGTTGGGGTACATCCCGCCATAGTTTAGCCTGTAGCTGATATCTTTCAATATCCTGTAGCAGAGTTATTAAACCAGTCTCTTAAAGATGGCAAGCTGACATGTGATTGGAAGGAGGCGACTATTGTTGTCATCCACAAGGGGTTTTAAGTCCGTGCCTCTTAACCATAGACCTGTTAGTTTGATCAGCATCATGCTGAAATGATTGGAAAAGCTTATAAGGAGGAAGACCTGTGAGCACTTGACTGAGCACAAGCTAATTAGAGCGGAACAGCCTGGACTTTTTAAAAAGAAGTCTTGTCTTACCAATTTATAGTGCCTTTTAGACGAGAGTACCCGATGTCTGGATAGTGAGACATCGGTAGAGGTGTGCTATTTGGACTTCAGTAAAGCCTTTGACTCCATGACTCATCGCTTTTTAATTGAGAAGCTGACATGGTTTGGATTGCATCCTCAACTATTACGATGGCTCTCCGAATTCTTACATGGAAGGACATTCAGAGTCAGGGTTGGGGAAGCGAGTTCTAGTGTTGGGCATGCCTACAGCGGTGTCCCCCAAGGTTCGGTACTGGGTCCATCGCAGTTTCTTATGTTTATAAATGACCTGGCTGCTCTTCTTGAGGATCCCTGCTACATCTTTGCAGATGACTTGAAGCTAGTCAGTAGGGGAGACCGCGCGACATTGGCTAAGGACATCAGCACTGTGGCGAAATGGTCAAGCCAATGGGATCTACCTCTAAATGCCAATAAATGTCAACTATTGACTAGTAGTGGTAGCGGAATCGCAGTTCAGTCTCCTGTGAGATCTCTATCATTGCGGTGTACTGCTGAAGCCCGTGATCTAGGTGTCATCGTAGTGCACAATTTTAAGCCTCCGGCACAGTTTCGCCATGCTGCCAATAAAGCGCAACAGGGGTTATTTCCTCTTAGGAGGGCGTTGAGTAACACTAAAGCAGAAGCACTCTTACCATTATATAAAGCAGTGGTTAGGCCACATCTGAAGTATTGTGTTCAGGCCTGGTCACCGTACCTCCGGTGTGACATTTGTATAGAAAAGATTCGGAAAGTCGAGCCCAGGATGATCGAAGGCCAACGAGGGATGTTTTAGGAAGATCGTCTAAGTAGCTTGGGATTATTTTCCTTGGAACGGCGCAGGCTGAGCGTAAATTTGATAGAGACGTTTAAGATGATTAAAGGACTTAGTGGTATTAATTCCAGCCATCTGTTTGAGTTGGCTACGTCGGACCATCTGCGCGGACATCGCCTGAAGCTCAAACATCATATAGCTCGTTTGGACGTCAGGGCAAAGCTTTTTACGAACCGATTATTTAATTCCTGGAATAAGCTTCCTTCTGATTTAGTTGGGTCGGAGACCTAGAAGCCTTCAAAAGGGGCTTAGACGATGGTTGGTCCAGCCTTTTTCCAGAAGTATTGTAGTTGTACTGGAATTTGTAGTGTATTTTGATGCTGGCATATGAAAGTGCAAAGATTGGTCTTGTTCTTGCTTTATTCCATTGCAGAAGCAAGAAGAGACAATCCAACTTCGAAGTGCCAGGGGCCGCTTCACTTACCTGCACAAGAACTGGACGCTGGTTAGGCGGAAGCCTCTATCGTCCGTTTGACCTGACCTGACCTGAACGCGATTGCCAGTTCATTCGGCAGTGGCGGCTCCCGTGTGTTCACATTTGTTATGTGGCGGCGCTTCACGGACATTCAGCGGAGGATATACTACATGGATATCAGTAGGTTGCACCCCAGCAACCTCCCGCAGGCACCTCAGACTGTGTTCCGAGGGATGGTGGTTTGCAGATTCTAGATCGTCAAGGTAGCGGATAGCACTGCAGTTGTAAGCCGTACCATAAAACTTCGAAAGACACATGAGGTATTGTCAGATATCCGCACGCAATTGTGCTACCACCGATCGGAGAACTTCTCCGCGTCGTTAAACTTCCTGAAAATGGTTGCGTTGCTGATGTCCAAGGAAGGTAATTTTCAATTGTACGGTCGAACGTCTAAGTGCCCTGTCTCCCTTCTGCTGGATACGGAGGCTAACGTCCGGATGTCATGTGACTTACCGACGCCTTGAATGTCGCATGATGGCACAGCGGTCGCGGTAGCGATGACGTCGGGAGGCGAGGTGCCGCACCCCATGCAAGCAACGTAGGTAAATGACGTCGGCCCTGTCATTTCAACGGCTTCTCTTGCATGTCGTAGTGTCCGTACAACCTACGGAAACCGCGTTGCATGGCACGCGCTGCAGGTATGCCTAATTTTCACTCCCTTCCATTACCCCCTTCGTTGTTATAGCACACAGCATTGCAGTTTCCCATTGATGGGAACACGTGTGAATGAGAAGTGAACATCGTGTCGTCAGAGTTGCCGCTTCGCCGCACTATGATGCGCAGGTAAGTTTCCCATTTCCCCTAATGAACCATGATTTCGATCCGCATCATAGGGCTCTCATTTCCGCAGCCAAACTTTTCTGCCAGTGAAGGTGTTCCAATGTACCTCCGATGTAATGTGATGGTTGTATGATAGGTAGGGACAAGTTGCGTTGCTTATCCGCTTTGATCTCACTTTCAGAATCAGGGCGACGTTCCTCGCAAATTGCCGTGATACTGCAGCACTCCACAGAGCCTCCTCTCAGGTGATGCCTCCTCCTTGTGCTGCCTCCTTGCCACATAGTCGCAAGTGTCGATTTTCTATTTGAAACATAGCTTCCCTTTCACAGCCTCTGTGATATGCGGCACACATAACCTTCTGATCTAACACAGCCACTCAGCTGCCTCCCAGGTATGGCCTCCGCCACCTCATACACGCTGCATACGTAGTTGCAGGTGTCGCTTGTTTTCCATGATGACTTCTGTTTCAGAGACGCAGCGATGCGCGCGGAGCACCGCTTTGCAACGCACCACTGGCACTGAGCCATCTCCCACGTATCGCCTCCGCCATTTGATACGTCATGCAAAGCTATCCACAGGTGACATTGATCTTCTATGAACACTTATCTTTCACAGCCACGGTAACGCCCCTCCCATTGCCTTCAGACAACAGGATAACACTGCGCGCGTTCCCACATGTTGCCTCCGCCCTACCGATGCATGGCATTACATGACATGCATCACCAGGTTCACCATGACAGCAGGTAAGTACCTTTGCGGTAACCGTCTTCCCTTCCATAGATATGGTACGTACAGCCACCTTTAAGCTTCGCACCACTATTAGCCACCGTCCGCATTGCCACCTTGACATTGCCAAGTGAGTTAACACTTCCATACCGATTCCACAGCGCAGGTTACCTCGTTGATAAAGTGCACGCGGTTGCCGCCTTCTCAGGATAATAAGTCGCAGTAGCACGGACATTTCGTATTGCTGTTTGCTCCGTAACATCAAATTTTTCGTGAACGACCCAACGGCCCCTTTTCAGGGCCATCCCCTGTTCTATGGCCCCGCGGCTCCCCTATGTGGGTGGCAGCACGGGGCACATAGGTGCAGTGGTTGGGTCCGTGATCCTCGGAACATTAAATTTCATGCCCGACACACGCACCTACATGGCATTTTCTTCCATTGCGTGTGCCTACTAGACGTTCGTTCTCGCTTGCTACACCATCTGACTTTCCATCTGACTTTCGTGTTTGAGGGATCCGCGAACCATTTCTCAGTGTTCTCGCTTCGTGGGTAACCAGCCATTAACCAGCTCATCCGCCAGGTCGGGAATATTTTTGAATGGTTTAAACATCATACGTCACTGGTCCCTCCGCTTTCCGTCGTGCAGTTTAATACACCATTGCATTGCGCCGTTATGAAGGATAACGCCACCGTGTTTCCATCATGCGGTGAAGCTTGTGGTGCACGCTCACGGGAGTACCATTCCTCTTCCATGACAGCCATAACATTACTTCCACGGCTTCATTACAGCTTAATTATCTCTATGTATTGTACGTCAGCTCCCGTTCACGAAGGAGGTTTTCAAGTCCGCCTCAGCATTTGGAATCACAATGATGGGGTAATGCAGTGCGCTGCACTGCTGACTTTCCACCTCATGATGAGATTGCTTGCTTCCTCGCAATCACTCATCATGCATGGTAATAGAGAATCCCAGTCCACGGGTTTACCGTAAGCCCTCACTCTGCCGGAGCTACGCCCATATAATGCTCTGATAATATTCACATATTTCTCGGGGGCACCTTTCCTGAGTACACAGTCCCAAAGTCCATGCTTATCCACCAATTGAAATGCACCTTTGATATCCAGGATGAGGGCAACGGTAGGCCGCCAATATATGTCACGGTGCTCCAACAACGGACGCAAGTTGAGTATGCCGTCAATGCATCCACGACCTGGACGAAATCAACCTTCATCTTCAGGAATCCGGCTTTCAAGGGTGTCAGTCAGTCTATGAAGGATGGCATAGGCAAGCAGTTTGGAGGCGATGGAGATCAGACTAATTCCTCTATGACTGCGGCATTAAGATCGTTAGTCTCCTTTGCAAATTGGGTTTAGGACGGAGCGGTTGCAATCGGTTAGAACAGTTTTCTGCTCCAACAGTTTGATTAGTAACTCGTGTAAACCATCCACAGCTGCAGGTCCCCGAATTTGAAGAGGGCTGGAGGAAGAGCATCAGGTCACGCGGCATTATTTAAGTTCCGCAGTTTCATTTCACTTTGGAGCTCTGAGCGAGAGGGTGGATCCAAAGGGACAGCCCAGGAAGCAGAGCGATCAATTCCGGCGGGCAATGTAGCCATTCCAACCGATTCAATTGCCTTTTAAGGTGCTCAGCCAAACACTAAGTGTTTGGATAAGTTGTGGATGGGCTGTCAACCCCCGTCACGCATAGTTTTACTAGCACCAGGTCTCGCAGTTGCCGTAAGGCATTTTCAAGTTTGCTAAGTAACAGCACGCGCGCTGCTGCGGTACCTCAATGAGGCACGGAAGGTTTCAGTGTACAAGTCTCCCTCCCACGACCCCATTTACCTGGATCAGCAGGCGCTTAACCGTACGTTCCAGCAACCCGCACCGTCAGTTACCCTACGCCAAAATGGTAAGTTACTACTAAACACCCTAATTAATGCCGGGTCTCTATATTTTAGGCACCTTGTGAAGTACCCAGAAACCATTTCTCAGTGTTCTCGCTTCCTGGGTAACGGGCCTTCAAGCAGCTCAACCGCGAGGTGGGGAATATTTGTGATTGGTTCAAACATCGGTGCACCACGGGTGCATCAACTTCCCGTGCTGCATTTATAAAGCCATTTCATTTTCCCCCTATGAAGAATAACATCAACGTGTATCTTTGACGCAATGAGGCTTGCGGTACACACCTGCCAGGGTACCAGTTCCACGTACCAGATTTGAGGCATCAACGGCAATGAATCGGGTTGCAATAGCACAGGTTAGTAACCTCTTGTGCACTTCACACTCCTACTTGTCGCGTACATTTCCCCCCATAGACTGTCCCGCTTTACCACTGCTATGCACCGACAGGCATACGGTTTACTACAGGGACTCATTTCAGGGTACATATCTATGTATTGTACGTCACGTTTCCTGGTACATGTTGGAGTAACCGTAACATCAACCATCTCAATGTGGGTATCGTCGCAACAGCCAGGCCGCCATGCACGTCAGCCGTAAGCCCTTGCTGCAAATATGGCGTCAACCAGCATGCCCACCTGACATCCACATGTACCCTTCCTAAGTGCCCCTTATTACTGCGTTCAAGAGTCTTCACAAGTTCACTCCATCGACGTGCACATCTCGTGTTCCCTATGCATGCCCCTTTTCTATGCCTTGCCGTTCATCGCACGCTTGCCTACCTGTTAGGGAACTTTGTATTTTGTACACCGACATATGGTTTTCTCTTGAAGGGAAGGGTTGCACCGGCTTGATGTCCGTGTCACCCTCCAACATTGCTTCCGTGCCATACGCCTGGAGCGCAGCACCGCTCAGCATGCGCATTTCGTGCGCTTCAATCCACGCAATACAAAGTGCGCTTGTTCCCCTTTCAAGCGGTGTGGGCCGGCTCCAGTGATGAAACCTGCACCCCTCCACCTGCCTCCTGGGCTGATTCATTTGGGTTTGCGCTGCATAACCTGTGTGTCGTTGTACCTGGTGGGGGTGATGCTTTGAAGGTAAGCTGCAAGTAAATGTCATATGGTAAATTTCATTATGTGCAAAAGGAGCAACTGCGATATCAAAGTCATCAATATCTAGATGGTTGATGAAATACAGAATAATATGTTCAAAGTTTATAAGGCTTTACGAATAGCAGACATTTTCTATTACCGTAATGATGTGTATTTAAATCGGTAATTGGAAATGAGCATGCACTGAATAGCATTTTTACTGGTGTTAGTGAACGGGAATATTTACTTGTGCAAAAGCTGTGCTGGTAGGGCGAATCTGTTGCGAAGTGCTAAGCAAATGGGAATAATTTGGAACGCCTTCATTTGCCCAGATAAATAGGTTAACTGCATAGAAAATGGCATAAGCTGTTGCCAAATGCTTATATATATATATATATATATATATATGAAAAGGAGGAGGATAAAGTGCATACTGTCACACACTACAATGTGTTGTCTAAGCTTGTTAAGGATACATCCTGGACTTTCTTAACCGAATGCCCCCCAGATGTTGCCTGGGAAACATTTACAAGGACGTTTAGTACACTGGTAGCGCACGCATCAGAGGAGAAGTCCTTCCAACCTAAAAACAAGCGTAATTCATTTCTGAGGAGCAGGACACGTAAATATATGTCCCGGTGGGATTTGGCATGGCGAGATCACCAGGACTGCCCGAATGCCGAAACGTGGACTGCATACGTGACCCATCGTAACTTCTGTGTGAAACTGATCCGGGAAGACAAGGTCACTTATCAGCAGAAGTTAATGAAGCGCTTCTGTACGAACCGCAAACTCCTGTACAGGCACGTTAACGGCCTTCGAAAGGTAACGCGGGGGATTCCAGCACTAGTCACGGCTGATGGGTGCACGCGATCAGCAATGGAAGCAGCTGATCTCCTACGGCTTCACTACTCCAAAACTTTCCAGGAGGTAACGAGCACGAACATTCTCCTCGTTCCTACTACTCCTTCATCTGGTTTAGAAAACATCACCTTCACTGCGGAAGCTGTGTTGAAGAAGTTGTTATCCTTGCGTATCCACAGTTCTCCCGGAGCTGACAATATCCGACCAAAGGCTCTACAGGCAGTAGCTAGTGATCTAGCAGCACCACTGGCTATTTTCTATCAGCAATGTCTAGAGAAGAACCGTATTCCACCAGTATGGAAGCAAGGGGTCATCACTCCTATTCATAAAGGAGGTAGCCGCACTGATCCTGCCAACTACCGCCCAATAACACTACTTCCAGTACTATCCAAAGTGATGGAATCAATCATCGCAGACGCGCTGATGGAATACATGGAAAGCCACAATTTAATAGCCCCAGAGCAACATGGCTTTCGTCAAAAGCATTCGTGTAATACTAACCTATTAATTGCACGTAATAGCTGGACTGAAGCTGTTGATGATGGAGTAGGGGTCGATGTCATCTACTTGGACTTTTCAAAAGTATTTGATCGCTTAAACCATCGCATTCTCCTTTACAAACTTCGTAATTACGGCATTGGCGACCCAATCCTGAGTTGGATTGACAATTTTCTACAAGAACGACGGCTAGTGGTGAGAGTCCGAGAATCATTGTCTGATGCAATCGATGTGGCGTGCGGAGTACCACAAGGCTCGGTTCTTGGACCTCGTCTATTCTTGGTGTTCATTAACGATTTGGCGAGATCAATTGCTTCCGATTTCCTATTTTTCGCTGATGATATCAAGATATGGCGAAGGATCAGAGGGCCGGAAGACAATGAACGGCTCCAGTGCGATCTTAACACAGTGTCGAACTGGTCACTTCAAAACGCCCTACCGTTCAATGTAGACCAATGTCGCGTAGTACAATTACGCCATTGTCATAACTACACCTATTCACTTGGGACCAACGGGCTGCAGAATAGCTCCCAGGAACGTGACCTGGGTGTGATAGTACAGAGCGACCTCAACTGTTCAAAACGGGCTGAGGTAGCTGCGAAAATAGGCAACCAGCATGTCGGCATGCTGCGAAGAGCATTCGGGAGATTTGACCCATCAATCTTCCCAATGATGCACAATTCCTACGTGCGCCCGCATGTTGAATACGCTATCCAAGCTTGGCAACCTTGGTTGAAGCGTGACCTAGAAGCGATAGAGGCACCGCAACGGAGAGCAACAAAGAATGTGCAGGATCTGCGCTACCACTCTTATCACCGAAGGCTGAAGTTGTTGGGAATTTTCAGCGGGCGCTATCGAAGACTGCGCGGTGATCTCATATTAGCCTATCAAATATTGAGTGACCCCAATCACGTATGCAGCCATTTGCTGAAACGTAGCCACAACACGCAGCTCAGGGGTAACTGCCTAAAGTTGAAGGAACAATACAGCCGTCTAGAGTGTCGACGGAATTACTTTTCCCTTCGGGTTTGCAAACCTTGGAACGCACTTCCTGACTCAGTTGTATCCTCTCCTACCCTGGATGTTTTCAAAAAACGATTAGATGTCGCTCTTAGCTCCCAACATTTTGTTACCTAAATTCCCCTACTGTGGATTACGCCAAGGATGCATTTCTACAGGCTTTATGTATCAAATGGACCTAAGTGAGCGACCATATTTTACTTTTCTCACTCTTTACCTCAATGATCACTGCACTCCAGTGTCTTTCTGCATGTTTCCGCCCGATAAATTATTTTAATTTTACACTGATGTTGCTTATCAAACTATTCATATCGGCAGACTTTCGATAGATGACCCAGACATATTTTGATTTTATCATATTCACCTCAACCATCCTACGGGACGTGTCAAGCACTTGCTTTTATCCCGTGATAAATCATTGTTCATTGTTCATTGTTCATATATATACCTTTGTAGGTAGTATCATGTACCGTAATGAAATGTACGTACGTAGGTATTGGTTGGCGGCATCCGGTTTCGGATTTGCCTGTCACTGTTGCAAGCCACAGGACGCCTGCGCCTACAGAGGGACCATGGATGGCTCGCGCTGCACCACCCACAGCTCCAACCACACACCCCATATCCAGTGTAAACCCGAAGGAATAAGACCGGGAGGCATGTGGATGGGAGCCACGTTTCATCAACGGAGCCGGCCCACACTCCTTCACAGGCAAACACAAGCACGCTGTATTTGGGGAATCAAGCGCACACAAGGCGGTGGCTGGACCGTAGTCCGCTCCACACTGAGTGCATGGAACCACTCTTCGAGCCTAACACGGTCACAAGGACCGGGCACCCCGTCCCCTCCAGCAACGACCAACTGTCTCCTGGAGCCAGTATGGACGACGTAGTGGGTAATAGACAGGTAGGCACCTTGTCAACATGCACATCAAGCGCAGCCACACCGGGGATATCAAACAACAGTCAATCACTTGAGAGAGAGAAAGAAAAAGAGAAAAAAAAAACTCGATTAATGCATAAGGAAACGGTGACATAAACCTTAATTAAATAGCATACGTAATAAGTTGTTTACAAACACATCCTAGCTAAGTGCACGAGGTCAGAAAGTATAGTTCACGGTATGCCACGAACACAAAAATGTTATGGAAATCGAATACAATTGGCTGAAGCGATGTGTGCAAGTTAATGGAATAGAGTACAGGGAGATATTTATATGAGAAAGAAAAGCAGTAAGGTAAAAACTGTAAACCCACCACCTGAAATAAAGAGACTTAGAATGCAAGCACGCGGTTAGTAAATCGAATTCAGCGTGCCTACAAACGCTGCGCCGGCTCGCCGTAATTCTCTGCAGGACCCGTCGTCGCTTCTGTAGTGGCCCCAAATGGCACAGCGCATGGCCCACTAGACATTTATATGAGAAAGAAAGGCATTAGGAGAGAACCGAAAACCCACCACCTGAAATAAAGAGACTTGGCATGCAAGCATGCGGTTAGTAAATCGAATTCAGCGTGCCAACAAACGCTGCGCCGGTGCTGCCTACGTTCACTGCGGGACCCGTCGTCGCTTCGGCAGTGGTCCCGAGTGACCTCTGCATGATTATATACATACATACGTTCCTGTGTGCATAGGTCTACGTATATATATATCCATATATAATTACCCATATATATGTATGTATACATATATATATGTACATATACTCCCCACTGCCTTGTGGGTCAGGCTATTGAGCCAAAGGCTCCGGGCGGCGTCCCTCAAGCAAACCTCCAAACTACCCAGTGCCTTGCGGTTCAGGCTATTGGGCCAAAGGCTCCGGATGGAGTCCCTCAAGCAAACCTCCGAAGCACAACGACCACCTCGCGTGCGATTGCCCACCAATGCAATCGTATGCTTGTGCACAAAGCACTCAGCATCGGGTGCTGGAACGTGCGCACACTACATGACCGGAACTCCAGCGAGCGCCCGGAGCGACGCACCGCACTGGTCGCGATGTAGCTAGCGCGCTACAACATCGGTATTGCGGCGCTCAGTGAAACTCGGCTCGCTGAACAAGGTAAGTTGCATGAAGCAAGTGTTGGCTACACATTCTACTGGGTTGTCAACACCGCCTCAGCACCACGTGAACATGGGGTCAGATTTGCAATATCCGATCGCCTCCATGGCCAGCTGGTGGGTGAAAACAGGCATCAGCGCGCAACTGATGACTGCTCGCCTACGACTCGGAAGAGGTAAGTTTGCTACTTTTATAAGCACGCACGGTCCGACCATGTGTTATCCTGATGACACGCGTGATCAGTTCTACACTGAGCTATCCTCCGTGATACGGTCTGTGCCGAGGAGCAACCGACTATTTCTGCTGGGTGATTTCAACGCGCGTTGGGCGTGATGCATCTGCGTGGACAGATGTTATCGGTGCGCATGGCATTGGTTCAGCGAATGCGAACGGTGACAGGCTGCTCTCACTGTGTGCCACTCACGGCCTGACGATCATGAACACTCGGTTTGCATTAAGTGCGAGTGATATAGCAACGTGGACGCACCCACGGAGTGGTCACGTTCACCTGCTCGACTTTGTCATCGTACGTCAGCGTGATATGAGTGAGGTGCGCGTGACACGTGTACTGCGTGGAGCTGAGTGTGGCACTGATCACAAGTTGGTGCGGACCAAACTGTACATATATTTTCGTAACTCGATGTATTGCACTCCCGCCGTGAATCGACGTAAATTTTACATCCTCTCCCTCGGTACTGTGGCGAAACGTACTGAGCTGGAGAAGGCGATAGCTGCATGCCTGTGTGATGTGGAATGCATAGCCACAGTGGGCGACCTGTGGCACCACATTCGCGATCAGGTGACAGCTGTTGCCGAGGAGACCATCGGGCGCGCAAACTGTAAGCGGCCGGATTGGTTTGATGACAACCATACGACGGTCCGCGCATTGGTGTCGGAGAAGAATGCAGCATTTGCTGCACATGTTGCAGACCCCAGTGACTTGGGGAAAAGTAGTCAGTTTCGCAAACTTCGACGGCGACTGACCCGAGAGCTCCGTCGCATAAAAATTGCATGGTGGACGGAGAAAGCGAAGCAGATGGAACGCTACGCAGAACGCCGTCAACACAAGGAATTCTTTGACTCCTTGAAGGCGGTGTATGGACCGAGATTGGAGACGCTGAGGACACTGATCGATGGTAGCTCAGCCGCTACCTGCACCCAGACTGCAGTCATAATGCAGATCTGGCGGAAAAACTTTGACTGTCTCTTGAACAACCGTTCAGAGATGGACTGGCCTACATTGAACGGCCTCATGCAGCACGATGTGAAGGCGCATCTGGCGGATACGCCGACACTGGATGAGACGCAGAGAGCACTTGCTCAGCTGCGAAACGGCAAGTGTGCCGGAGCCGACGGGATCCCGCCTGAAGTATTGAAACACGGCGGACCCGCGTTGGTGACTGCGCTGCACCACTTGGTGCAACGCGTGTGGATTGAGGAGGAGGTGCCTCCTGAGCTGAAGGATGCCCTTGTGCTACCACTGTACAAGGGCAAAGGTAGCAAGCAAAGTCGCACGAATTATAGTGGCATCAACTTGCTGAGATGTGTGGGCAAGGTGATTGACCGAATCCTGCTCAACCGCCTCGTCAGTCAGGTTTGGAACCAAACGTGCCGGAAGAGCAATGTGGGTTCCGTTCGGGTCGCAGCACTATAGATATGGTGTTTGCGGCTCGTCAGTTGCAAGAGAAGTGCAGAGAACGACACCAGCCATTGTAGTTGCTTTTCGTTGATTTCACCAAGGCATTTGATACGGTGAACCGCGAGGCATTGTGGCTGGTGTTGGGTAAGTTTGATTGCCCGCGTAAGTTTGTAAGTTTAATTGAATGTCTGCACAGTGGTATGCGAGCGAGGGTGCAGCTGAGTGGAGAGACCTCGGATGACTTTGCAGTTGTCTCTGGTCTGAAGCAAGGCTGTGTCTTAGCTCCTGCCCTGTTTAATATATATCTTCATGCAATGTTGTCTGGTGCATTTGATGCGGTTTGTACTTCCGGTGTTCGTGTGGAGCACCGTATTGATAGTGGGTTGCTGAACATCCGTCGTTTCGGTGCGAGAACTCTAGGCTGTGAGACAACTATCCGTATGTTGCTGTTTTCTGACGACTGTGCGTTGTTTCCACACGGCGCGGATGAGTTGCAGCACATGACTAGTGCTCTGGCTTCGACAGCGGCCAAATTCGGGCTCACCATCAACACAAGCAAAACTGTCTGTCTCTTTCAGCCTTCACCAGAAGTGCAACCTTCAATATTGCCGCGAATTAGCATTGGTGCTGAAGTATTGGAAACCACCTCCCGTTTCAGCTACCTTGGGAGTGTGATGTCGACTAATCAGCAGCTACACAGTGAGCTGCGTATTCGCGTGTCGATGGCAGCGGCGGCATTCGGGAAGCTTCAGTACCGAGTGTGGAACAACCATCAGCTTACCAATGGCACGAAGCTGATGGTGTACAAATCCATGGTGCTGTCCGTTCTTCTATACGGCAGTGAAACGTGGACGATGTACCGTCGGGATGCGCGATATCTCGAGCGGTTCCATCAGCAGTGTCTGCGACGAGTTTTGCGGATCTGCTGGGGCGACAGAGCTGCAGACACGGAAGTTTTGCGCCGAAGTGGGATGTATGCAGTGGACTGCATACTTTTATTGAGACACCTGAGATGGCTTGGTCATGTGAGCCGTATGGATTCGACGCGGATACCGAAACAACTCTTGTACGGTCAGCTGAGTATTGGGAAGTGTCACGTGGGGAAACTAAAGTTACGTTACCAGGATAGGATTAAAGTGAGCCTCACACCTTCTAACTTTGCTTGCAAATCATGGGAATCAAAGCCAGCTGATCGACATGCATGGCGCGATCCAATCACGAAGGCAGTTGCTGAAACGGAGGAGAAAGACCTCAGGCATGCAGAGAAGAAGCGGCAAGTGCTGAAGTGGCAAACACCGATGAATTGTACTCCATCGACATCAAGCGCATGGGGCTGTAGAACATGCGGGCGCGAGTGCCTGAGTCAGGCAGGATTAGTGAGCCATGAGCGAGGCCACTCGGGACCACTACCGAAGCGACGACGGGTTCTGCAGAGAACATAGGCAGAACCAGCGCAGCGTTTGTAGTTACGCTGCATTCGAGTTACTAACCGCGTGCCTGCATGCTAAGTCCCTTTATTTCACGTGGTGGTTTTTCAATTTTGTCCTAATGCCTTTCTTTCTCCCATAAATGTCTAATGTCTATTGTCTAGTGAGCCATGAGCGAGGCCACTCGGGACCACTACAGAAGCGACGACGTGTCCTGCAGAGAAGTATTCATAACCGGCGCAGCGTCTGTAGCTAAGCTGCATTGTTTTCACCAACCGCGTGCTCGCATGCTAAGTCTCTTTATTTTACGTGGTGGGTTTCCAATTTTGCCTTAATGCTTTTCTTTCTCATATAAATGTCTACCTGTACTCTATTCCATTAACTTGCACACCTCGCTTAAGCCAACTGTATTCGATTTCCATAACATTTTTGTGTTCGTGGCAATTCCGTATAGTATACTATATGACCTCATGAACCTGTCTAGGATACGTTTATAAACAACTTATTTCATATGCTCATTAACTTAAGGTTTTTGTCACCATTTCCTTATGCATCAATCGAGTTATTTTCTTTTCATCTCTCTCCCAAGTGATTGGCTGTTGTTTGATATCCCCGGTGTGGCTGCGCTTGATGTGCATGTTGACAAGGTGCCTACCTGTCTATTACCCACTACGTCGTCCATACTGGCTCCAGGAGACAGTTGGTCGTTACTGGAGGGGACAGGGTGCACGGTTCTTGTGGCCGTGTTAGGCTCGAAGAGGGTTCCATGCACTCAGTGTGGAGCGGACTACGGTCCGGCCACCGCCTTCTATGCGATTGATTGCCTAAATACAGCGTGCTTGTGTTTGCCTGTGAAGGAGTGTGGGCCGGCTCCGTTGATGAAACGTGGTTCCCATCCGCATGCCTTCCGGTCTTATTCCTTCGGATTTACGCTGGATATGGGGTGTGTGTGGATGGAGCTGTGGGTGGTGCAGCGCGAGCCATCCATGGTCCCTCTGTAGGCGCAGATGTCCTGTGGCTTGCAACAGTGACAGGCAACTCCGAAACCGGATGCCACCAACCATGTACACATACATGTATATATTCATTTACAAATACATAAATATATATACATCCATATCTACATACGTAGCATTTTAAGACGGATACGTATACATACATATATATATTTCAGAAGCAGGCATACAATTAGCCCATATTATATGCAGTTAACATATTTAACTAGGCATATGAAGACGTTCCAAATAATACTTACTTACATAACACTTCACAACAAACCACACCTACCAACGCAGCGTTTGCACTGGTGCATATTCCCTTTCACGAACACCAATAATGAATGCTATTCACCGCATGATCATTTCTAATCACGCAGTTACATACGTAGCATTACGGTAACAGAAGATGTCTGTCATTCGTCACTCCTTACCAAATTTGAACATCCTATTCTGTATTTTACCAACCATGCACACAGTGATACCTTTGTCTTTGCGGTGACTACTTTTGCACTTATTCAGATTAACCAAATCACATTTACTTGCAGGTTACTTTCAAAGCATCGTCCGTAAGTTTCACACTTATTGCTGACGTATTTCCGTTTATTAGGTATCAACTAGGTACATGGGTTTCCTTAAAATTTTGCATTTCATGTCCGCCGTGAACATTATTTGTGCAATTAACATTCAGTTTCTCTTTCTCAATCTTTTACCTGTTGCATCATAAGAAGTGATTTCCGTTTACAATAGACGGTCAGTTTAAGTTTCCATACATGCAACCTTTCACGGCATTCCCGAATCAAAAGTAACCCCATATTTGTTGAACGCAAATTCCGCACATTCGCATCTGTTGATTTTCCGCCACAATTTCGGCCTTCCTTATTTTACTCACTTTATCTCAATAAAATATTTCTACAGCATATCCCATGTAATACAACTAAACGGTTTATAATAATTTATGCTAGCCATCCATAACACTCAGAAGGCAAAGTACTTACGCCGTAAAACGAATGTCCCAGTTCGCACCAAAGGAATTTAAAGTTAACCGCCGTAGTGCAATCAAACGGTACCCCGATTACAGCATGCACTTTTCTTAGTTACGCTCCTTATTTGCCCTTACATATCCACTTATCAAAACCAAAGCTCATGCCATTTCAAAAACAAAGGTTAGTTTCATATAAGCGTTAATTTTCGTATGTTGTTCACCTGATGCCATAAGAGTTGTTCAAGTTTGCAAATCCTTGACTCTGATATACCTAGATACTGCTGTCTGCAACTTAATTTCGCGTGCCATATTGTTTCAACCATCTCATCGATTACGCTCTGATAGCTCAAACGTAGCAGTAAAATCAGGGAACTGCGGAGCGACCTACTAACGATAAGCGATTAGAGTGTTTTCCGTGACGGATGCCTGGTACAGTCAGGGTAAACATGCTCATATAGTTTAGATGTTGTATAGTCATGTAAACGATAATGGCAAACTAAGGGTAATTTCAATATACCTTATGGTCAAGGAATGAAGACAGTGTATGCGGTTTGTTTATGTGAGTTATTTAGCATGTACCTTTTGCCGCGTTTCTTGTCTTCCGCCATGCAGGATGGTATCGCAGCTATTCGTTGCACGATAACTGTTGGGTACGA